>CM030367.1:159301074-159978574 GCA_017893485.1 Hemerocallis citrina | reverse complement strand
ATGAATAAAACATGAAGAATAAAGTCAAAATCAACACATACCAACGATAGTAACAAATGAAATATGAAATAACAATAAATAAAACATGAAAACATCAAGTGAAACTAGACTAAGTGTCAAGTGAAGGAAAACAGAAAAACAAACATGCATAAAACCAAGTCAAGAAAACACAATGCAATATGATCACTCTCTAATTCATACTTGTTGGATTCTATGCATTCTATACTACATAGGTCCGGTGCAAGCCCTTATTGTTATCCACTTTATAGGGTTAAATCCCTCGTTATGCAACTAATCCTACTATGATGACTACTACGAGATTTAGATAAGCTGTGAGTATTTAGCCCATGCCTCAATAATTCCGGAGGTCAATCTCTATCCACAGATAATTTCGCAGACTATTTCACTCACACTTGGGAATTTTTGAGAATACCCCACACCGCAAGCTATGACGCCTCATCACACGAATACCCCATGAGCATTGCTTTGATCCCGATAATTTCGAAGATCAATCCCACACCGCAGGTAATTTCGGAGACTATTTCACTCACACCTTGATAATTTTGGGGATTATCTGACACTGCAGATCATACTGAGGTCCATAACCCATGTTTTCACTCATTTCATCATATAACCATCTACTGTCTGTCCTTATCTTATTAAGTTAATTCATTAATTACGAATCTCCTAGAGTTGGTGTACCCTATCGGACTTAACTGAACCGATCAACAACAAAGCCACAACTGGCCAAACCACAAAAATCTCAACTGCTGGTATCTAGGGTCCCACACACCCTCTAGAGACTCACAACTCAACCATCATCACAAAATCTTTCATTAAAACTCTCAATTCCATTATCAAATACTCCTATATTAAGGAAACTTCTTAAAAATCAACGAATCTAAATTCATTTAAAATACTCACAAATTCCAGAATTGAAATAAAGTATTAAATCTAGTAAATATCTGAAAATCATATTTTGAAGTCGTAGGATATCACAAAACATCAATTCCTTCTAAAACCATATATATTTCATTTAATAAAGTCATAGAACACCATTTAAAATCTATTATAATCAAAATGTAACTCTGTGTAAAATACTGTAATATGTAGTAAAAACGCCTTCTAAAATAGTAGATCAATAATCCGTAATATCGAAGAAATAATCATTCAAGAAACATGAAGAAAACTCAACAAAACCAATCAGCCAAGCACTGACAGTCGACCGTTAAAAACAGTACAAAAGTGGCCAGTCGACCGACATGCAAAAATCCCAAAATCAGTTAATTGATAGTCGACCGTCAATTCAAGTGTAAAATCTTGACAGTCGACCGACATATTCAAAAATTGACAACTTTAATATTCGTGCACCTTTTTACTGATACTTCGTTTATTCTTTGTAAAATCATGAATTTGAAAAATAAACTTCCTGAGATGATCAAATACAGCTTGTATAACATACTGGAGTTTATAAAACTAATCAAAATCCTATCACGATCATAGAAGAGTAATGTTTGACAAATTTCTTCAAAACAGTAGATGAATATATATATATATATATATATATATATATATATATATATATATATATATATATATGTGTGTGTGTGTGTGTGTGTGTGTGTGTAGGTGTGTTAAGCATTGGTAGAGCATCAAGAAAACTTCGTATATAGGTAATATATTGTTCAAAACCAACTCAGTAATAAAACAACTCAAATCCAACATGAAAACATCACGAAATCACCAAAAAAAAAAAAAAAAAAAAAAAAACAGTTTCGGCTGAAGCATCAAACCCGAAAAACCAAATACTCAATTCCAACTTCAAAACTTGATCTTTTGATCCAAAAATTCTTCTACAACTTGTTATATACATAACCCACTTATTACAATAGTTTACCATGAATATAAGCAATTATAACAATCATTCATCAAGTTTTTACTCCTCGAAATCATCCAACAGATCATATACAATCTATACACAGTAAAGATTAGGTTTTGCTCACTTTTGCAATAAACATCATACAATCTCATAGTATATGTTCAAATTAGTAACAATATGAAGGAAAACAACCTACTTATGGTTTCTATTAGGTTCTTTAACAATCTCAAGTCATCTATATTTAGTTTCAATCATTAATAACATAGTTTCATGAAAAGATTCAATTTTTATTCATACATCCATCAAAATTCATTATATCATTATACAAACTTCTAACATGCTTTCTAACAGACAAATCATCACATACAATATGCATACAACAACAAGAAACCAAACATATGTCACTCACCTTTTTGAAGAATCAATCGAAGTAAAAAAAAAAGAATAAGAAAAGTCCTTCCTTTCGCAAGAAAACAAAGATCCTCGCTTCAAAACTCCAAAAAATCGATAATAAAGAAACCCTTTGTGTAGTGCAGCAAAGAGACGGCGGCACTCTCTTTACATTAGGCCAGAAATTGATGTATTAGGGTTTTGAATAGGTTTTGCAAAATATCCCTATTTGAATATATCTTACATATATAAATCCTTATACTTGAAAATTAGATAACCCAATTAAATTTAAATTTTAAAAAAAAATGACCAACCTGATATGGCCGACACTGTTTTCAAACCTAGAAAACGAAATTTGTAATTTTTACCTCTAAGTGACAATTTTGCAAAAAGACCATTCTTTACGAAATTTGCAAAATAAACCAAATATATTAAAATAAAAAGTAAAATTTTTACCTCTGAGTTGCCTATCAATCATGCTCAGCCCAAAAATCCGAAAATCTGGAGTTTTTACTCCAAATGGTAATTTTGCACAAAAGCCCCCTTTTGTAATATTTGCAAATATACCAAATAGATATCAGAAAAATACAAAAAATTCATAAATAATACCTAATAATAAATAATAGGTTTCCCAAAAATAATTTCTGACTTTGAACTTCCCAATAAAATATTTGCATGTGTTTTGCACGTGTGAAAAGATAAATTTTTAGAAAAATATTTATTAAATCAGTAAAAACAATTTTAATCCATTTATTAATCTAAAAAAAATTATCTTAGAAATCTAGGGTGTTACATGAAACACCCTGCATAATTGACTTATGACAATTTTGCCCACGGGTGTTACGCACATGTATTTTGTACTGTTACGAGTAATATCTGTAACGTATTTTAATATAAATTCGATTATTTATATATTTTTCTGTCATCTCAGAATTTATTTTTATTCTATTCTGAGCCAACTTAAACATTTATTTTAATCTTTGTATTTTTACGTGCATTGCATGTGTTTTCAATACACGTGTCGGTTACGTATATTCTACCGTTACGTGTAATATTATAAAATTTCTCCGTGTTTCAATTATTTATTTTATAACTTGTTCGAATTCATCTTATAAATTGAAATTCATTTTTTCCTATTTTGATTCAAATATATTTCCTACGTTCGACGCACGAGTTTTCTATGCACGCGTTGATTATATTGTTGTATACATATATAGAATTAATGAAATGTATTTTACATAGTTTTTATTTTGATTGTTATAGATATTTTTCATATTCTCGAATTTATTTTATATATGAATATTTATTAGCACGTGCTTTACACGTGTTTTTTTTATGCATTTGCAAATTGTGCTATTTTATCACAAAGTTGTGCACTAAAAGTTTTACTAGGCTAATTATACTAAATGTAATATGAGTATTTATTAAAAATAAGAAATTAAAATGGAATAAAATAATAAAAGTAAAAATAAAATAAAAATAATGTACAAGCACGTGCACACGTGCATTGCACACCAAAAAACCCAACCGCAGTCCACTATGTTTGACCGGGTGTTATGAGTTAGGTTAGTGGGGGAGATTATTTAGATTAGTGGGTAGTTAATTATGATTAGTGGTTAGTTAATTAAACTAACCATTAATTAATTCCTTTAAAACCCCCCATCCTTGCTTCTAAACAGCAAAAAATCAAAAAACAAAAAAACAAAAAAAATTGTGCTCTGGCTGTTGGTGGCGTTTCGGGAGTGAGAGGATTTTTGGAGTGGAGAAAATTTTGGGAGCATTTTACTAGGAGCTACTAGGAGTTCTTTTGAGGTGGGTGCTTCTTTTGCTTTCTGATTGTTTGGTAGATTTCATGTTTAGGTGAATATGCTTGAAATGAAAATTTGTATGTGTTCTTTAGTTCTAAATTTTCATATGATGCATGTTAGATTGTCATGTGTAATATAGAATTTTTTGGTAGATAAAATTGAGAAATTGATGCATGTTAGATGAAAATTACAATTGATTGTCATGCATTCAAATTATAAATTTTCATTAGAGTATTTTATATAGATTCTTGATTTTGATGGCTACAACACAATATACAATTGTTCTATCCTACATATCTTTTGCATTGTGTAAAGCATTCAAGGCCAAATACAATGATGACGCATGCAAGGCCAGGCCACAAAGACAAGATCAAGCTACAAGACTCAAGATCAAGACTAAGTGCCTTCAAGTGCTTTCAAGTTTCAAGACAAAGACTTTCAAGTGCTTCAAGTGATTAGCTACTTTGAACAAATGTCTTGTAATTGTGTTTGTAATATTTGTGAGTCTTAGAATCTTGTAAAAGCCTTGTCACACACACGCTCACACATTCCCTAAATAAAGAAAATATTTTACAAAATCAAAATATCAAAACAAAGCTTGTATAAGTTCAGCTGATTAAGTACCAGTCGACTTACTCTTGGACGCAGTCGACTGTTAGAGTACGAAACTAACTAAACTCACTCAAGCTCTAACCAGTCGACTCATATGGCAACCCAGTTGACTGTTCAAGCAATTTTTGATAGTTTTCTGAATTTAAAACTTGTTTTTCAAATTCAAACTCTTATAGCCATATTATGACAGTTTTTGGAACAGATTCTCAACGTCCAGTGATTCTAACTCTATAAATAGAGTATAGAATTCATTTGGGAAAGGTTCCTTAACTCCTCAACTTTTTTTTTCAAGTCCTTTGCTTTTTAAGAGAAAAAGAGAACAAGTTTACTAAGCACATACTTTCTTTAAGACTTGGTTCTCTCATTTCAGTCTTGTATAACACTGAATTCGTTCTAGACTAAAGTCAGAAGTCGACCTATAGTCACTATACAAAAAGCACTATCAAATACAAGGCTTTAGGTTGTTGTAATCTCATTTTTGTTGTTTCACTCTCGGGTTGTGAGAGTGGTCCTCTCACTTGGAGAGTAGGACTCTTGGTGTAGAGTCGATTTCACTCTAGGTTGTAGAGTGGGTTTTTCTCTCTCTAGTGGTGAGAGAGGTCTACGAATTTGACATAGTTGTTGTCAAAGTCTGTAGAGTATTCTTGTATTTTTTCAAGAATAGTGAAAAATCTCAAGTGGGTTGCTTGGGGACTGGATGTATGTCTGGAGGACCGAACCAGGATACATCGTGGTGTTTGCAGTGTTGATTCTCTGTGGTTGTATTCTCTAAACTTGCATTTTTACTTTCTCTGAGTTTATTGTAAATCGAGTCTGGTCAGTCGACTGCATTTCTCCCTAAGTTGACTTAACAGACTTATTAAATCTTCAGTTAAATTACTCTTTTTATCTGACGCTTCAGTCGACAGCCTTCCTTATCCAGTCGACTTAACAGTGCAAAAATTTTAATTTACTGTTTTATTTTATACAACACTATTTACCCCCCCCCCCCTATAGTGTTATTTTCCATGCATACATGATCCAACATTTTAGTGATAATGTCATGTGTATTGATGCATTGTAGCATACCATGATAGGATCATATATGTAGAGGTGTTTATGAATATAGAATTGCTAAATTGTGCCTAGAATTCATGTGAAATTATGTTAAGATTATAAGTAGATAAAGGATGTGAGAATCTTTCACAATTTCATAACAATTACTAGAAATATTCATGCTAGTTTTTTTAAAGATATGAATATTAGTAGCCAAATTGATAAATAAGTCACTAGTAATTTATATGTCCAATGCACGTTTTAATAATTTTAAAAAATAAAAGTAAAAACTCTGACATAGGGAGGACTCGAACATGAAACCCCCTTTATATTAATTATGTACGTGTGTTGCACATGTTGGTAGGTTTAAAAATGACACTAAGGCTTTCTCTCATTATTATATTAGAGATTAGACATATGAATACAAGGGTTCTTAAACTTCCCATTTAAATTGATTTGTATATAACTTCATGCTACAATATTAAATCAAAGAAATATCCACCTCTGGAAATTTAGAAGTACAATGTATGAGTAATAACTATGAGGGAAATGATAAAAATCAGAGTGTATGTATAAAGTAAAACGGTATGGGAAACAGAGAGTTAGAATTAAAAGATTCCAAACTCATAAATAGTCAGTAAGAGTGTTGGACTTAGTGGTTGGCGCGCTGTGTTGGGTGCTGCTTGGTCTCGGGTTCGAGCCTGGGTAGGGCTTTTATTTTTCTTCAAAACTCAGAAAAAATGTCAAACAGTGAAAGAAAAGTATATAAGGAACTGAATGTGGTTTACTTCACCAACCAAGAGTGGCTTCTTGGTTAGTGGGTTGCGGTTGGGCTTGGCTGTTCTTGGGTTCGGCCCTGGGTACAGACCTTTAATATATATTTTTTGGTTTTAATCAGTTTTGGACTTTTAAAATTAAGGGAAAATTGTAAAATAACTCTATCATACTATTAGAATATTTGGGAATAATCCTATACAATCCTAAGATTTATTTTGGAAACTTTAACGTATATTACACATTAAATAATGTGTTAAATCGATTATTTTAAACGTAAATTCAAGAAAGAAGGTTTTGTTTTAAATCAAGCAAAGTGGATTATTTGAATAGATTAAATGCAAAATATGAAAATTTTGTTTAGTAAAAACTACATTGGAAATTAAATTATTTTAAGAAGCAAAGTTGAGATATTTTTATTTTTAAATTTGACATGTTAAAAGAATTGGATGCAACGGTGTATTCTAGATTCTTGAATTTTGGCATGAAAGCGAGTTTAATTTGAACTCATGAAAAATGTTAGATAATGTGGAGAATTAAACATATGATAATTGTAAGGCTTTTACCGAGTTGACATTTATTAAGATGTTTGTTATAAAAGCTAAGAAATCATTGTTTTCTTGGTGATCGGCAAATCAAAAGAGAATGAATAAGGGAATTGAAAGGATTTTATGAATGAGAAATTTGATTATAAAAGAGGTTAAGATTAACCTAGAAGATCTCTATGTTGAGATGGATGGCTTCTATGAGCTGAGCGAGGCCCATAATGTCCGGCAATTTTGTTAAATAAAAATTTTGAAAGAGTCAATATGGACCTGAAATGTTGTTGAGTAAGTTAAGTCCAGCAGGGTAAGCTAGTTCTAGACCATGATAACTAAAATTTAATTAAGGACAGACACTAGAAAAGAATATGTGATGAGACATTGGCAAACGTAAGTGGGGAGCGTCGATATAGTGGGGCGGTGGATTCCGGAACTATAGACCCAGTCTACTGGTGTAACTCCCCACCCTAATTCAGCGATTTTTGTAACAAATGCTCACCACAGGTTTGCCTCATAAAATGTGCTATAGCTTATTGGTGACCTTTAATCCTAGGCAGTATACATATAGGCAATAAATCTCAAACACTCCCAATATGGAATAAACAATTCCCACACTCGCGAGCATGCAACAGCCTCGCTGGGCCCCACTGCCACGTTGCAGCTACTCCCTCTCTCTTCACAACCGGGTGGGCCCCACCACTCACCTGCCACACTCACGTGGCAGGAAGCACAGCGGCAATAAAAACTGCCTCTTCAAACCGGGTGGGCCTCCACCCACTCCAATTAAATCCACACAACCCCTCATATAGAAATTCTTATAGGACATAGCCATATATATATATATATATATATATATATATATATATAGGGAAGTCTTCCGTTGTGCACCACCTATGGTGCACACGGTGTGTGCACTCGGCCTTCCCGCCTTCATATCGAAGATCCGAACCATTCACATTGATCTACACATCTAAATTAGTCTAAATATGTAAAATCAAATCATTTGAAATTCATTTGCCCATCTATTGAAGTATTACAAAATTGTATGGCAAAAAATCATTGTTTTTATAGTTACATAATGGATGGGCAAATGAATTTCAAATAATTTAATTTTACATATTTAGAATAATTGAGATGTGTAGATCAATGTGAACGGTTCGGATCGTCGATACGAAGGCGGGAAGGCCGAGTGCACACGGAGGGATAGTGCACAATGGAAGATTTTCATATATATATATATATATATATATATATATATATATATATATATATATATGGGAAAAAGGGGTATGAGCAACTTGCTCATTTAGTAAATGAGCAATTGATGATGTGGCATACATGTGATTGGAAAAGCCTTAAAAGGGTTAGTTGTCCAATGTATCACATGCATGCCACATAATCAATTGCTCATTTACTAAATGAGCAAGTTGCTCATATCCCTTTTACCCATATATATAGGGTAAAAGGGATATGAGCAACTTGCTCATTTAGTAAATGAGCAATTGATGATGTGGCATATATGTGATTGGAAATTTTTTAAAAGGGTTAGTTGTCCAATGTATCACATGCATGCCATATAATCAATTGCTCATTTACTAAATGAGCAAGTTGCTCATATCCCTTTTACCCTATATATATATATATATATATATATATATATATATATATATATATATATATATATATATATATATATATATATAATTCCATATATAAATATATTCTTAACACGGGGTATTACACACACACCCCTTAAGAATTTAGCGTCCTCGCTGAAGCCGGGACATGCAACGTAGGGCAGGATCTTCTTTCTAGCCGATGTGGAGCAATCCCGTGAGCGTCGCTCTCGTCCTTGGAATACTGGAGACCAATCCCACTTCGCGGATCATTCTGTGACCTACTACCATCGTCTCGGAATATTGGGGATTATCTCACTCCTTGGATTATCCTGGAGTCCATAACTCACGTTTTTAGTTAAACATTGGGTGTCAAAATTCAGCTCTGATACCATTTGTAATGCCCTGCCCCAATTCAGCAATTTTTCTAATAACTGCCCACCACAAGCTTGCCTCATAAAAGGTGTTATAGCTTTGTAACCCCTGTTCCCTATATTTGTATTTTTTTCTTCTGTATTTCATTTCATTGTACTCTATTTATCAATTTGAGAATCTGTATTTTTGTTTCCAGTTCTAATAAAGTCATTTCTGTTGCTTCAACTCAAATTTGTGCCCAATCTATTTCATTTGCATCTTGTCTATCAGCTCAATTTGCTATTATTCTAGGGCAATTAACTGATTCTTCTCATCCAATTCATATGGCCTAATTATAGTGATTTTTGACTCAATCTCTTGTTGGATCCCACTCAAACCCGCTATCCAATAACCTTAAACCCAATAACCCTATACTATTTAAACCCTAACCTAGATTAACCCTAACCCTAATGACCTACTGTTGAAACCTAATTAACTAGCCACCACTCCTATTCCTTCACTATTCATCTCCCACCTTCGGAGCCCAAGCTTCGTCCCCTAGCCTTCGCCATCCATGTACTCGTCGCCGCCTCATCATTTCCTCAACACCCCGTCGTTGAGTCACCACCGCCTCATCGAAACCTATTACCCATCGTCTTCTTCATCCTCGACCAAAACTATCGAACCCATTACTCGCCATTGCCGACTACCCCATCGCCTGTGCCCCGTCCTCGTCGTCATCCCCTACCTCGTCATCCCTCGTCGTCGTCGACTTCGTCCAAGCCAGAATCTCCCGCCTTTACCAGCACCATTTGCTCCCCTGTTCCTCTTCCGAAAAACAGAGCGCTCGCCACCACCCATCGCTGTCGTCGTTCCTCGACCACAGCGCCGCCGTCAGCACCCCCGTCGCTGCCTCGTTCGAACGTTGCTGCCACCGTCTTCCTGCGTCGAGCTTCCCTCAATGTCGCTGCCGCCTTCTGCCGACGGAGCCAAACCAGAGCCAAGCCTTGACGCTGCCGTTGATCAGATAATGTAACTCCTGTTTCCCGTATCTGCTTTTTCTACTGTATTTTTTTTCATTCCTTGTATTCTCATATTCAAATGGTGATCCTGTATTTTGTTTCTGTTTGAATAAAATCACTAATTTGTTTCGACTCAATTTTTGGTCCTTTCATCTAATTTAATTGTGTGTGCTCTTTGTGTCATTCTTCATGAAGAATTGGCTATTTCTTCTCATTCATCTCTTTATTCCCCATTTTAATATATTTTGACCAATTCTCCAGTTAAACTCCACTCGAAACGGATATCCTAATACCATTAAACCCAAACCCTAACTATATAAACCCTAACCCTAACCCTAAACCCTACCCTATACTGTGCAACCCCTAACCCGCCGCCCTTCTCCTTCTTCGCTTCCGTATCCTTCTCCCTTCGTCCATGCTCGCACCCAAACCCATTTCCTGCCTCCGACCGCCTCTCCGTCAGTCCCCTCACCAACCCGACCACCTCCGCTGCATCGCCCTCACCCTCTCATCCTCCTCGCCTCGTGACCACCATCATCGCCAACACCTCCGAACACCCCATTCTCCTCCTTCCCTGTTTCGAGCACGAAGAACAGAGCCATGCCTTTTTCCGTCGCGAGCTCTGCCGTCGCCGTCATCATTGTCGTCGACTGCTCCCTGTCGAACCCAGACGTCATCGCGAGACCCCGCCGCCGCATCGCGTCGCAGTCACCGTGCCGCCATCGCTCTCCCTCTCATTGTCGAAGAAAGGAAGAAGACGAAGCCTGGTTGGACGGATTTGCTGTTCGCCGTTTTGCCACAGCGGATCCGAAGTCGCTGTACGCTGTTATGGCCCCGATCCGCTGCATAGGAGAAATCTGATTGGCTGCATTCGGTGTTTTGCTGTTTTGGCGCAGCCAATCCCGAAGCGCTGTTTGCTGTTCTGGGCTAATCTGGTGTGGGGAAATTCGCTCTACTGTTGGATTTTCGCACATGCTTCACACGTGATTTTGGGAAATTTCGCCCGGAATTTTTCAATCCCATTTTCTTCAACAATCGGATCTAATCGTCTTCAATCAAGGCAAGTATTCCTCTTGTACACATTTTTGTTCTAGCACAAGCATTCCTTGAAAATACTACAAATAGTTAGAAATTGTGACTCCTCCTTGACTGTCGTTGTTGATCAAATATTAAACCTCCTCAATTTCATAATCTTAAGAGTCACAATAAATTCATTGTATTATATTACAACTACTTGGACTCATTTTACCCCTGAACACATGAACACATGAAATTAAGGAACCCTAGATTTGTGGACATATGTTATATCTTGTATGTGATGAACTTGCACCCACTAGAGTTGAAAAATAAATATTACTTACTGTTTTGATAACCATTACCCCGTACTTATATCATACATTAACCTAGACGCCTAATAACAAAATTTCATGTAACCTATACTCATAAGATATTCCCACATGTTGCTGTCCTGAATCTTTCTATGCTATTTTGACCCCTTTAACATCAGAATCTGAACCCGAGCCCTGAACAGTAAATGTAGCCCTGGATGTTTAGATATCGATAGCCTCTGGAATTTTTGAATTTGGAGTTACGGTCTAGGAGTTATTGCAGTTTTACTGCACCTGTGTCAGTAGACGCAGATTCGCAAAACTTCTACACACATTTACTTTACGAATTAATTTGACTATGTTAACAGCAAGCGCTTGACTTAGAAATTTTATATATGGTTGCTAGACACCCTATAGGATATCCCCAATTTTTCTTAGAATTAATTAACATTATTTCAACACTGTTTCACATGTATAAATACAAATACATAAATTCTGCCTGAACACTTTAGCTGTGTAATTTGCTGTTTTGGCACATGTTTCCACCACATTCTTGTACCTTAATTATATGCGTTGGAACCGGGCAGGAGTCTAGTTTCTATATCTCCTAACCGATTCACTTTTGCTATTTCGTAGCAACGGAAATCACGCTTTTAGTACAGCAACGTCGTGCTGTCCAGATTTTGGATTTTCGTTATTCGCGTTACTTTTATTCATGTCGACCCTTGATTATGCCATATAACTGCCTTAAACTTGTTCCATGTACATGACCCTGATTTCTTGACTTGTTTCGCACACATGTACGCTTGCTTGATAAAATAATAAAAAGTAATAAGTCGGGGTTAAGAGAAAGACCATAGTAGTGGACAACATAGGTAAGTGTACTCGGAAGGAGGCCCGTGTTTTCCATAATGTTATGTTAAATGGAACTAAGTGCCACGTAGAACTAAGTGCCACATCATGGGTGACGGGGGCCACTTCTAGAGCCTACAGGGGCCACCTCTAGAGCCCATTATATGATTACATGATATATACTTGAGATCACATGAAACTAAGTGCCACGTAGAACTAAGTACCATGTCATGGGTGATGGGGGCCACCTCTAGAGCCTACGGGGGCCACCTCTAGAGCCCATGGTTTGATCATCTGCTTGATACTTGATACCTGAGTACGCCGCCCTATAGACTCCATTACTAGGCCTAAACGAAATTGTATTATCTGTAGCAACCATGATGTAAAAAGATGGATGCATGAAATGCTACCTAGATAGTAATAACTGTAAGACTTGAACATGATACCTACTTACTCGATACTTGCTTACTTGATACATGAAACATGAAACATGAAACTTGAACTTGATACATGTTACCTGATACTTGAGAACTTGTTACTTGAGACTTGACACTTGAAATTAATATTTGACACTAGACTTAGCACTTGTTACTTGACACTAGACTTGAGACTTGTCATGTGCTCCACTATTAGAACTTGTTATTCAGCCTGTTCACTTGAGATGTCCTCCTTGCTAGATAGTTCTTTGGTTTCCACTACTAGTTGTATTCCTGTTACATTCTTGATTCCAATTCTTGTTCCACATTACTTGTACTCATTTTTACTATTTATGGCCCTAACTTGCACTAAGGGCATTTTCTTTTATTTTTCCCTATTTTTCCCTTTTATATTTATTAAGCAGACTTTGGAGACGTGCTACCTGCTGGAATCGGTGAGCAGACGTTCTAGGTCTTGCTTGGGAAAAGCTTTCTTTAATCATTTCGTTTTGTAATTGAGTTATTTCAATTATTGTTGCTTAAGACTTGTAACGGGCTTATGTTTCCCATTTTTATCTTGATCCAGACATGAGAACTATTTGAATATTATTATTATTTGTTTCAATTGTTTTCTGTTGCTTAATAAATTATTCATGCATGCTTGGTTGTGTATATATCTTGTTATATTCTTGTTGAGATGCTGAGTCGATCCTACAGCTTATGGATGATGTTAAAATCATCCGCTGGGCTTCGTCACGCGCTCGTATTCCATGTTTTTGGGAAGCGGGACGTGACAGAGAAGGAGGGAAGAAGGAGATTGATCAATTGAATCTCGGCCATCCGATCTCATCAAGATCGTGACCATCTCCAGATCTGATCTGATCTCCATCATCTTGATCAGATCAGATCTATTCTGAGCTGTCCGATTTTCTTGATCATGATCGCCACCAAGATCCGTGTCGATCCGATTCATCCGATCTCGATCGTCGATCAATGCCCTCATCCAATCAAGACAAGTACCTTCTTGTACAATTTGTTGTTCTAGTACGAGCTTTTTAATTGAAAATACTTCAAGTAGATCGTAGTTATGACCTCATCGTTTGTTGATCTTATTTTATTCCTTATCAATTCCATGATCATAAGAGTCACAACCCTTCGTTGATATATTTGTTGCAAAACTAGTTGGATCCATTTTATCTCCTAATTATTCGAACACATGAAACTAAGAACTCCCTAGACTTGTAGATGTGTATTGTATGATGTATGTGTTGACCTTACCTTCTTTTGAGTTAAGAAATAAATGTAACTTGCTGATTTGATATCCATTACATTCTATTTGTATCACACTCTAATCTAGACTCGTAATAGTCATTTATCATGCCACTTTATATAAAAGAAATTCACCTATGCTGCTAGTCTTGTCTTTGCTTGTTGTTTTGACTCCGATAACATCAGAATCTGGACTTGAGTCCTAAACATAAAATTTAGCCCCAGATGTCTAGTTTACTACCCTTTTGACAGAATTGAATTCCGAGTTATGGTCTGTGATTTATTGCAGTTTTACTGCTGCTGTGTCGTAGAATTCCAAATTCATAAATTTGCTGCACCACTTTGCCTCACAATTAAATTAACCATGCGGGTAGTAAGATAATTGTAACATCCCGTAATTTCTGAATAATATATATATATATATATATATATATATATATATATATATATATAATATAATATAATATAATATAATATATGAAGGGATGGTATAATTGTAATAATGTGTATAAAGTGGCAAGATGGCACTTTGGTAAATATGTTGAACAAAAGGGGCCCACCTGCGAGTTGTTGCTGCTGTGCATTTCGTCAGGAGAGAGAACGGAAGAAAAGAGATAGAAAATGTCCCATATCAGGATTTGATCAAGAATATTATATTAATAAATATTGTTGCCTATGATCAAGAGTCATCAATTCGGTTAACCACCTTTTGAGAGGCAGCCTGTGGTGGGCAGTTGTACTATACTATAAATAATTTGTCTTCTAAATTGTATAAATTGTCCGAGCTAGGGGCAGGGGTGTTACAAATGGTATCAGAGCCGACTTTCAACACCAATTGTAGGTAAGAGTGGGTGAGATGTATGCCTGGGATGGAGCTAGCAGATGTACGGATAAGTATGCCTGAGAGGGAGTGAGGTTGAGGACAGGTCGCCCAGGTAAAGGGACTGTACAACCCGCAGAATCAGGGTACTATGCAGCTAGCAGAATCAGGGTACTCCACTCTACATCGGCTAGAAAAGAGATCCTGCACTAGATTGTGCATGCCCCGTGCTCAGCGAGGACGCTGATTTCTGAAGGAGGTGTGTGTATATATAAATATGAAGGGATGGTATAATTGTAATAATGTGTATAAAGTGGCAAGATGGCACTTTGGTAAATATGTTGAACAAGAGGGGCCCACCTGCGAGTTGTTGCTGCTGTGCATTTCGTCAGGAGAGAGAACGGAAGAAAAGAGATAGAAAATGTCCCATATTGTGATTTGATCAAGAATATTATATTAATAAATACTATTGTTTATGATCAAGAGTCACCAATTTGGTTAACCACCTTTTAAGAGGTAGCCTGTGGTGGGCAGTTGTACTATACTATAAATAATTTGTCTTCTAAATTGTATAAATTGTCCGAGCTAGGGGCAATGGTGTTACAATAATGACTTGAAATTTGCATGCTGATACTAGGCACACTATAGAATATTCCCTAATTTTCCTGGAATTAACTAATGAAGTTTCAGACCCGTTTCCCATTTAAAAACACAGTTTTACAAATTCACGCTGAACATGAATCCTGTGTAGTTTGCAGTTTTGACTCCTAATGCTACAACTTTTATGTATCTTGTTTATATACGCTGGATTCGGTAGAGAGTCTAGTTTCTAGATTCACTAACGGATCCAGATTTGCATTCCTGTGGTGGCGGGAATCTCAGTTTTGGTGCAGCAACGTCATGCTGTCCAGATTTGAAATTCTCGTCGTTCGTGATATTTTAATTTGTTTTGACCCTCGAATATGTATCCTACCTAGTCTATACTTGTTCCCTGTTCTTGGCCATGTATGCTTGTCCTATTTCGCATACTTTCATGCTTGGTTGATAATAATAATAAATAACAAGTCGGGGTTAAGCGAAAGACCATAGTAGTGGACAATATAGGTAAGTTTACTCGGAAGGGGGCCCGTATTTCCCAATTACTTGGTTCATAAACTTGTTGTATCTTGAGCGTATTCATAAACCCATTACTTGGCTCATGAACTTGTTGTATCTTTAGTGGATTCATGAACCCACTGTGTGGTTCTTAAACTTGTTAGTGCATTCACGAACTTGTACTTGGTTTGTGAACTTGTTACATTATTTATGTATTCATGAACCTTGCTCGCAATAGGTTGGCTCCTTCCCAACAACCTGTTCAGCACCCCACTGTTGCTGCTGCTATCAGGCCTTCTAGTGGGCCGATTCGGTGTCCAGTCCCGGCCTATCCGGTCAGGACAGCTCCCTACTCTTCTGCTGGCCCTCAGAGACTTGGTTTTTGTAACTTTTGTCGACTAGCTAGGCATGAGCGCAAGGACTGCAGGAAGGCAAATTGCCGTTGCTTTGGCTGTGGCGCTGCTGACCACTCAGCGCGAGATTGCCCGCAGCAGAGGATGACTCTTCCAGCTAGGAGTCCGACTCAGCCGGGAGCACCAGCGCATGGTCCAGTCAGGCCACCGCTCCCTCCTCAGTGCCAGATCATCGGTCAGAGGACCGCGTGTATCCCATATTTTGGATTTTATTGTATTTTTATTTCTTTCCTTGATTATTGTATCTGGATTCTTTTATTATATTATATTCTTGCTTTTTCTTGGGCTCTTTATTTTTTCTTGTTTGTTCTATGCCCTTTTAGTTGAGATTTTGCTATTCTTGATTCATCGTAAAATTTCGCTCTTCCTATTTTGAGTTTGATTTGTTTCGCATTATGTTCATCTAATTGTTTTATGCTTGTTCGTCTCTTTTTGGAGCCAAAACCGATTCGCAAAACTCATTAAACCACAACCCATAACCCCAGTTTCTAATCTGTTATAAATACCATCATTAAACCCTAATTTATATTCCCCCTCTCTCTCCTCCGCTGTTTCTCTCTCCCCGACCCTCATCTCTCTTTCTATTTCACCCAACCAAAACCGAAACCCATCTTCGTTGCCGACCACCTCGTCACCTCCGACCACCTTCCTCATCCACCATCATCCTCGTCACCGTCCCCTCATCGCCTTCCGATCACCTTCCCCATCTTCGTCATCCACCGCCTGAAACCCATCTCACCGAACCACCTTTGCTCCATCGCCGAACCCCCCATCCTCGGCATTGCCACTGTGGTCCCTCCATGCACCCCCTTCATCCACCGAAGATCCCCCTCATCGTCATTGTCGTCGTCCAAGCCCCAAGCACACCCCGTCGTTGTTTCCCCTATTTTCGAGAAAAAACAGAGGCGCGCACTCGCCGTCGGAGTCTCGTCGTTGCCGTCGCTTCCCGACCGCAATGTTGTTGCCATCAGTCATCATCGCCTCGCTACAAGTGCCGCACCATCACCAGCCCCAGCATTGCCGAGTCTCTCTCTCTCTCTTTGTCGAAAGGAAGAAGGAGACGAAGTGTGATTGGTCCGTTTCGTTGTTTGGTGTTCTGGGCGCAGTGGATTCGAGTTTGTTGTGCGCTGTTCACCCCGATCCAGTGTGGAGATCCACTGTTGGATCCGCTGTGTGTGCCTATGTTGCTGTTTGCTGTTCGGTCTTGAGTTTCCATTTGGTGTTTTGCACGTGTCTCGCCGTGTTCTTGTGGATCGTCGCCCGAGATTCTTATCCCGTTATTCTATATTATTTGAATCTACAATTTAATAGGCAACTCTCTCCTTGAACTAATATTTTATTTTGTTCAAGTTCATTTGATCTCTGCAAGTAGATCCAGTCCCTTTCGCTATCATGCTGTTATTGACAATTCCGTTAAGTCTATTAAGGGTTTACACGAGCTAACCCGAGATATTCTTAATATCATGCAGCTCTCTTTGATCTAAAACCTAGCCAAAATCCTAATTAAATCACAACCTAATTTTTTATTTTCCTCCTGCAATCATTATCGCCATAAAAAAACCCTAATCTCTCTCTCCCCCTCCTTTACTGCATCCCGACCGCCCTCCCTGTGCATCCCGCACCCCTCGCCAGAGCAGCCTTGACGCGCCTCCCCCTCACGCCGTCATGCCGCCGCCCCGACGTCCTCCCGTTGTGCCACCTCTCGAGTGCGGCAACCCCCCCCTCCTCGGCCTGCATTCTCATCCCGCAAGCCACCACCCGCAACCTCTTCCTCCTCCCCCATCTCTTCACCGTGTTTCCGCCACCGTTGCACCACCGTCCTCCCATCGCAATGCCTCCCCACTGTCGTGTGCCACCGTCGAATCTCCAATCTCGCATTGCCCTCTTGCATTCGTGGATCCTTGTGTTGGTGTTTGTTGCCAGGGATCGATTCCCGTTATTCTTTTCATTGGATTCGTCATCTTCACCCTAAGGCAAGTAACTTGCATAATATTTTTTTTTTGTACACGTACAAAATACCGCATGTAGTCTAGCTCCGTCTTTGTGTTCGTTCTCATGATGATTTCTTGATAAATCTTGCTCTCATTCGTTTGATCCATTCGTAATCATGATCCATCATAATAACTTGTCACACACACTACATGAAAATAAATTAGTTTTAGATAGACTTTTGATACATGTATATATATTCTTCGTGATCTATGGTATGATGTTTTTTTTTGTTACATGATTGATCTGCTACATTTTTTTATCTCGTAGTAGACTTGTTATTACCCATGCTATGTTGATTTGAATATCTAATATATCATGTTTTGCATTATATTCTAATTTGGACCTATTGCATATGAGTTGTTTGATTAAATGCAAGAAAAGAGATTTCGTTTGCTGCTGCCCTGATTTTGTTTAACGTTTTAGACTCTGTTAAGGTCAGTAAAATAAATTATTTTGTGAATATGATTCGTAGGCCTTGATGTCTATTTTTCAGAAATTTCGACGGATGTAAATTTCGGTTTTTGATGTGTGAGTTATCGCGGTTTTACTGCAGCTGTGTCGAAATTTCCAGATTCTAATTTATGAGATCGCTGCATGTTTTATTATTTTAAAACTGATGTTAAAAGTAAATTTTGGATTTGGTATTTTTTCTGGGTTTTTCTAAACATGATTGGGATCAAACCCTAATTTTTGTAGAATTGTTTAATGACTCTTATAATTTATTCATGCTTGTGAAATAAATCAATATATTTTCAAACTGCATGTTGTTCAGTGAAGAACTCTATTTTGAACCTGATTCCAGTCACTTTTGATTAGAACTTTATGAACATGAATTATAGCCCAGTATGTCTATTTTACAACATTTTTTACTGATTTGAATTCCGAGTTGTATTTTGTGATTTATCACTGTTTTAGTGCTGCTGTGTCTAAAATTTCAGATTCATAAACTTTATGTATCATTCAGTTTTCTAAATTTATTTGACTATGCTATCTGTAATGAAATATTGTGAAATTTTAAATTCTGAGACTAGATATGCTAGGGAACCTCCCAGAATTTTCCTAGATTTAATTATGGTGTTTTTATACCTTTTTCATGCTTATAAATAAAACTTTACAATTTCTGGCTGAATTTAAATTCTATATAAAACGCGATTTTGAACCTTGTTGTTGTACTTGTTATGTGACTTGTGTATATGCGCTGGATTCGATTGAGAGTCTAGTTTCTAGATTTTTTAACGAATCCAGATTTGCATTCTTGTGGCAATGGGAATCTCATATTTGGCACAACTCTGTCTTGATGTCCAGAATTGAAAGTCTCGTTGTCCTTGCCTATTATGAGTTATTTTGTCACCCGTTCATGTCTTCTATCCAATTTGAACTTATCCCTTGTTTCTTTCCATGTTATCTTGCTCTATTTTTGTACGTCCATATTTGCTCTAATAATAATAACAAGAAATCAAGTCGGGGTTAAATGGAAAGATCTAGTAGTAGAAAATACAGAAATGTGTACTCGGAAGGGGATCCGTAGATCCTACTTGATACTTGATGCTTGATACTTGATACTTGACAAGAAATACTTGAGACGAAAGACTTGACACATGAGTACTTAACATGTGACTATTTGATACTTGCTACTTGAGTACACGGCCATAGATGATCCACTATGAAATCTAAATGCAACTTGTCTGAATGTAGCAACCATGTAGGAAAATTTGGGATGCATGAAGTGCTACCTAGATAGGATTAGATACAAGAATTGAAAATAACATGATCACTTGCTCATCTTTGTTACTTGCTCGAACATGCTACTTAATACTTGTTACTTGATACTTGTCACATGCTACTTGCACCGTGTCATCTTATCATGTTACTTGATTCTGTTCTTGATTAAGAGTTATTTGCTCTATTTTGTTGTCACATCTCTTCCATGCTTACTTCAGTACTTGCTTCTTGTTTCTACTCTGTATATTCTTTATCTATTTTCTGTACTTGTTGCCTGCACTACATGCGGCTCGTAACTTGCACTGGCGGGCATTTTGTTTCCTATTCTTTTCCTGCAAATTGTCAATTTGCAGATTTCGGTGACCAGTTGCCTGAAGGAGTAAGTGACCAAGTGTTCTAGGCTTGGCTAGAGTTTCTGCTTGAGTTATTTCCTGCTTTGAATAAATTGTATTTGTTGCCACTTGAATCTTGTATTGGGCATTTTTGTCCCAGAACATGAGACTTGTTGTTTCCAGATCTGATTATTTGAGAATACTGTATTGTTTCAAGTAATCCTGTTGATCATATTAATTTGTTCATGCACGCGTGGATGATTATTTCATGTTTATTCTAGTTTATTGTTGTGTATTGCTGTAAAGATCCTTACAGCTCATGAATGGTGAAAACCATTCGCTGGACTTTTATCGCGTATCCCTATTCCGTATTCCTTTTTGGGTAGCGGGGTGTGACACCTGTAGTTGACTCTAAGCCGGAATCGAGTAGTAGGTTTTGTGAGATGCAACCGAGTTTTTTCAGTTATGGAGGGGAGGTTACTAATTTAGTGGGAGCTGCTGGCCATGGAAGTAATCTTAGAGGAAAAGACGTTGCTGCGGTGAGGGTACTTTGCAAATTGGAAAATGAAACTTCAAGTCGTTCTTGTGTAGTAGAGAGCACTAGTATCGATATGCGGGGTGATGTCGATGAGGATAAATAAAATGAAACTGTAGGGATTGAATAGTCTGCGGATATTGTGGAGGTGTCGTCCACGGAGACATCTAGTGCAAAGGGTGCACTGAGAGGCTTTGAACCATGTCTGGTGTTAATGAAGATTTTGCGAATTGGGGAGTCTTGTAGCACGGAATTCGACACGGGATTTTGTTTCTCCAATATTCGTGCTTTATTCGATTGGTGGAGCACATCCTTCATGAGGCGATAAGGGTGGTTGGTGCAATCCACGTGGGGGATTGGCGGATGTGATCTTCAGGAGAGTGAGAAGTACTTGGGTCTTCCATGAAAGTGGAGATTGGCAGAGCTAATGCGAGGTAAATATTACAATAACTTTGAAGCATTGTGCACTTGGTCCATGTGGAGATTGTTTGGGATTGTGGGCTCAAATACACTTAGAAGTACTTGAAGTTGGAGAAGAAGTGAAGAAGACAAAGACAACAAGAGAAGACGACAACAAGTAAAAAATGTGTAGTCTGGAAAGTTGCGGTCGACTGATCCAAGCTGCTAAGAGTTCTTCGAGTGTACATGGTTCAACAGAGAAGTAGACGATCGATTGTGCAGTCGACCGGTCATATCTCGCGTGTGGGCTTTACACTTTAGGGTCGGCCGACCTAGGGTGCGGTCAACCGTTAGCGGCGCTGTGTGTAATTTGGGTTGATGGGATTCAGACCCAATAAGTTGTATTTGTGTTTGTCTTTTAAGATTTACTTGGGGGCTATATATATGGTTATAGAGTTTAGGGTTTGTATCCATCTCAACAGAAGAGAGGAGAGAATTGGTGAGCCGTTATCATTGTTCAACTTCAAGAGGGGATTGTGTTGAGGGTTTCAAAGGTAAAAAAGAGACTGAGAGTTGTAATCTCTTTGTAATCTTTGTATTTCTTGGTGAATAAGAAATATTTGTTATCTCTGCATATTGATTGTGTTCTTGTAAGATCTTGCATATATCATGGTAGGTTGTTTTTTGTTCATTTAGTTCTTGAGAAGTTTCTATTGCTTGTGGTGTGTTTCCGTTATTAGCACTACGAGTTGTTGGTAAATTTTGCAACACCTTACTCTCCTTGGATTAAAAAACGATCGAGTCAACCTTTCAGTTTAGTTCATTCTGATATTTGGGGACTTGTCTTGTTGATTCTCATTTATGTTTAATATATTTTGTTATCCTTATTGATAATTACTCTCGAACAACTTAGTTATATTTAATGAAATTTTGATATGAAGTTTTCTCTATTTTTAAATCATTTTGCTGAGGTAAGAATTCAGTTTGATGTTTCCATTTAAATTTTGTGTAGTGATAATGCCAAAGATATAAAAATTCGAACTGAAATGAATGGTAAAGTTGGGCTAAGGTTTGCAAGCCTAAGAGCATCTGTAGTCGTCGAGACTCAAATTTTCCAAAATTGGCAAATAGAAATAGAAATTTTGAGTTCACGTTGTAATTGTCGAACTCAAAATTTGAGTTTTTTGAGAAAAAAAAATGCACGGACGGGAGATGAATTCCCGTC
The DNA here is from genome assembly GCA_017893485.1 of Hemerocallis citrina. Classification (NCBI taxonomy): domain Eukaryota; kingdom Viridiplantae; phylum Streptophyta; class Magnoliopsida; order Asparagales; family Asphodelaceae; genus Hemerocallis; species Hemerocallis citrina. The sequence continues at coordinate 159,956,144 of CM030367.1, read as the reverse complement.
CAATTTTTTTTTTAAAAATAACAAAAAAACACGGACGGGAGATGAAATCCCGTCCGAAAGTCATGGAATATTAAGAATCTTAATTAAATCTTAAATTAATCTTAATTAAATCTTAATTAATCTTAATTCTTAATTAATTATCAATTAAATACTTAAAATGTACTCATAATAAATATTATAGGCATACTTCTATATTAAAAAAGCAAAAGTGGGAGAAGAAAAAGGGTCGGACGGGATTTCTTCTCCCATCCGAACCCACTTTTTGTTTTTTGCATGTTTCGGACGTTGAATGAAACATTGTCCGTGACTTTACGCGTTTTTTTTAAAATTTGATCAGACGAAGTTTGATATTACTGCGATACCGTTTTTTTTTTATCAGACGGAAGATCTTCTTTCGTCCGATCAGACGGTTTTTTTTTTAACAAACGAAAGATCATCTTTCGTCCGATTGAAATTTTTTAGAACAGACAACAAATGATCTTCCGATTCCTATAGTTGGGAAATCTCTATATCTTCTCTGGCTTCCTATGCGTTTCCTACAGAGTGCAATGGAACCCAGCTCAGCTCCGATTATAGACGGTTACTGTTCGACTTTTTTCAAAATTTGAAAATATAGAAAATGATGGCAGATGCTTCGGTTCTCTATATTTCCAAATTTTAAAATTATAGGGAATGGGATACGGATGCTCTAACCCCTCAAAAAAGGTACAAGTTAAGTAATGGCTATCGTCCTCTCTCTAGCGATCAACATATATGGCATTAATATAAGTCGATTCTATCTGATTCTTGTTGGTCAAATGGTCAGGTCTGGGTCAAGTAGAAAATCAAAAATAATAAAAATGAAAAAAGAAAAATAAAGAGAGAAGAAGAAAAGAATTCCAATGCTGAATTTTGAAAAATGCCCCCGACTTTTAGCCATAATCAATTTACCCCTGTTAATTTTGTTTTCTACAGTGTACCGCTTGAAAAACAGTTTTGGACATAAAAAAGACACATCTGAAAATTTCACATAGTCATGAATCTTAATCGTCTATGTAGGTAACAAACCATTGCATAATTTGGAGGGAACCTTTTTATGCACAAAACTAATTTTCACGGGGGAAACTGTTGAAAACAGAAGTTACATGGTAAATAGATTTTCTCTGATGAAGGGGGTTTTCTAAAATTATCCAAATTCCAAATTCCATAAACAAGGAGTATTATACTTGAGAAAAGTGAGTCCTCATATTAGAAAATTTTCTTATACAGAAGGATCTGTCAAAACAATAATATTTAGATTATATTGATCAAATAACTTATTTGTCATTTGCAAGTTGTAGAAAAGAATCTTAACAACCAAAATGAACTAAGATATTTTTTAACAAACTTATACTTTAAAAGTTCTGTTGCTGCTGATTTTGGTGTGGGGGCAAACAAATGAATTTGTTGATTCTTGAGAAAATGAACAAGGCAAACCTATTGACCCGTCGACCTTCACCAACTTGTTGACTTGGTCTCTTGCCGCTGCTGCGAACCTGCAAAAAGTGCGAGACACCGGGATAGATCCCGGCGACATACACTCCGACGCTCTTGTCAGTAATCTGAATGATTAAGAAAGAGCTTTTACTGGAAAAAGATTCATTACCTCGTTATGGTGTGGGAGAGGGGTTTTTATAGTCGCCTTAGGGATCCGTTTCGAGATAAGAACATATCTCTACTTCCCGGTGTGAATGAATAGAAGTGGTTAAGATCACTTCTTAGGGATAATTATGAATCTGAATTCTTTTTTATCCTTCTAAACTAGTTTGTAACGGGTTGGGAGCCGTACCCAGTAAGACAAATCCGTTTATGGGTTATTGGACTTTGAAGAAAGACTCAGTTTCCATTTCAGACCCGTTTGTAGGTGAAATTACCGTTTTACCCCCGAGCTTTAAGATTTGTGTCCGATTTGAACGGTCCCGATTTAATTCCATTTTTAGCCATATCACGAGCCCCCCACTCCTGAAGATTGAGTTTAACAGCTTTTGAGGAGTAGTTTGTTGTTCAAATGGCGTACGGAATTTTATCGGAGTTCTTGGGAGAGTTGGATCTAGCTCGGGGTGTAACATTGTTATTCCGAGCTTGTAAAATACCCAAAATTATTCTCAGATTTTTCTGAATTTTTTGTTATTTTTCGAGATTTTTCTGATTTTTTCGAATTTTTAATTTAAGTTTCGAATTAAATAATTAATTATCAAAAAATTGATTAATTATTCTTATTTAATAATTATTATTTTCAGAGATTAAAATTTATTTTATGAATTAATAATTATTTTTAGAATTCTTAATTAATTTTTTCTGATTTTAAAATATTTTTTCGGATTTTTTTAATAATTAATTTGATTATTTAAATAAATAAATACATAGTGACGTGCCGCGATCGTGTGCGTTGATCACGATCAAGCGAGCATGCATCGGGAGGAGGTCATTTTTTCTCCAATGTGAGCTCCGGTGCCAAGAACTCTCGGCAAGAGTTGCCAAAGTCCACGTCGGTGCCATGTGGCAAAGTCAACGGCTCCCGTTGACTTTTTTTTTCTTTTCTTCTTCTTTTCTACTGCTGGTCTTTTCTTTTCTCCTCTTCTACGTCTTCTTTCTTCCTTCTCCTTCGTTTTCTCTGTTCCCGAAGTGCCAGCGGCTCGCGAAGTGGAGAGCAATAGGGGAGCTCGTCTTCGGAGGTCGACGAGGAGTAGAGCTTGGTCGCGAGCTTGACAGATGACGATGAGGGGACTCGAGCTCGGCGAGGGGGAAGTTCGGCAAGGAAGGCAACGAGGAGTTTGGTTGCGATTGGTGCTCGCAACGTGGAGGGGAGCTTTTTTCTCGTTTGAGCTCCGGTGCCACGAACGCTCGACATCCTCTGCCGACCTTCACGCTCCGTCGCCAATGGGACTCGGCGAAAGTGGAAGCCGATGCCGGAGGCGACTCGTCGAGGAGCTGCAAAGGTGCTTGGCAGTGAGGAGAAGGATTTGGAGCTTGACGAGAGCGGAAGCTTGAACTCGGAGTCGGAGTTCGGTGGCCATGGGTTCGAGCTCGCGATGGGGAGTTCGGCGACGACTGTGTGGAGTTCGAGCTTCAACCATGGGAGTTTCGACGAAGCTTCGAGTATCTTCGATGAAGAGTGATATCGGCATGGAGTTTTGACTGAGGTGGAGCTCAGAGATAATGGAGCTCGAGCTTGATGCCAGCGGAGGCGCTTTGCGGAGGAGGGAGCTCGAGCCCTGTGTTGGAGCTCCATGGCTCGACGGCGGAGATGAGCTCGTGAAGGTTGGATTAGAGCTCTGTGATGGGGGGAAGGAGAGGAACTCGATGGTGAGCTCGATGGCGGTTTGGAAATGACATCGAAGCTCACAGGCAGGGCTCTTGGAGGTGGTGTCGACGCCGACGCTCAAAGACAGCTCTTGGAGCTTTTTTATTTTGGCGAGCAATCTGGAGGAGGAGAAGAGAGAAAGCTGAAGTGGGTTTGGGTCCTATAACGGGTCCAAACCGACCCGTTTAATCCCTTAATTTTTTTATTATTTTTTTTGAGCCGCCGATCGCGTTTGAGCACGAATTTCGAGGCAAAATTTTTCTCTCATTTGAGCTCTGGTGGCAAAAATGCTCGGATTGCATTCCAAACCAGGAGAAGGCTTCGGCAACTTGACACGTGGCAGTCAACGATTGATCATTGACTCGGTCAACGTTGACCGTTGATTTTTTTGATAAATTTTTCTCATTATATGATCGGTGGCAAGAATGCTCGGATTGCATTTCCGAACCAGGAGAGGGCTTTGCCAACTTGACACATGGCGGTCAATCGGTTGACTAGTGGCTCAGTCAATGTTGACCGTTGACTTTCTCTTTTTGCTCTAATCACCACCGTTGATCTTGATTTGAGTGCAGCTCTTGAGGCATATTTTTTCTTTAATTTAAGCTTCGGTGGCAAGAATACTCGGCGAGGCGTGCCGAAGTCCAAGTGAGATATTTTTCTCACATTTGAGCGTCGGTGGCAAGAACGCTCGGTGCATGTTGCTGAAGTCCAAGCGAGATGTTTTTCTCACGTTTGAGCGTCGGTACCAAGAACGCTTGGCAAATTGTGCCGTAGTCCAAGTGAGAGTTTTTTCTCACGTTTGAGCGTCGGTGCCAAGAATGCTCGGTGAAGTGTGCCGAAGTCCAAGTGAGATGTTTTTCTCACGTTTGAACGTCGGTGCTAAGAACGCTCGGCGAAGTGTGCTGAAGTCCAAATGAGAGTTTTTTCTCACGTTTGAGCGTCGGTGCCAAGAACGCTCGGCAAAGTGTGCCGAAGTCCAAGTAAGAGTTTTTTCTCGATGTTCCCAGTGCTACGGAGGCCGGATCGGGGCGCATGACCCCTTGTTTCGAAGCTATTTCGAAGATGTACAAGTTTTCTTCAGAGATGAGTTGGAGAATCCTCCTTCTTCAAGGTCAAGATAGTCTCGCCACATCTTCGTCTTCGCAAAGTTGAGAAGAGCTTTGCATGGCTCTAGGGGAAGTTCGTTCTTGGAGGACAAGTTTGAGGAGCACCTATCGGGGAGAGTTTTAGCTCCGAACTCGTTGAGAAGAGGCCCGTTCTGGGAGTGAGCGAAGCGAAGAGCTTGGCTCTAGGAGAGAGTCATTTGGGAGACAAGTTTGAGGAGCAACTCTAGGAGAGAGTCGTGCTCCGAACACGTTTGAGAAGAGGTCCGCTCTGGGAGGCGAGCGGAGCGAAGAGCTTAGCTCTAGGAGAGAGCCATTTGGGAGACAAGTTTGAGGAGCAATTCTAGGAGAGTCGTGCTCCGAATCCGTTGAGAAGAGGTCCGCTCTGGAGGCGAGCGGAGCGAAGAGCTTGGCTCTAGGAGAGAGCCATCTGGGAAACAAGTTTGAGGAGCAACTCTAGGAGAGAGTTATGCTCCGAACTCGTTGAGAAGAGATCCGCTTTGGAGGTGAGCGGAGCGAAGAGCTTGGCTCTAGGAGAAAGCCATTTAGGAGACCAGTTTGAGGAGCAACTCTAGGAGAGAGTTTTAGCTCTGAACTCGTTGAGAAGAGGTCCGCTCTGGGAGTGAGCGGAACGAAGAGCTTGGCTCTAGGAGAGAGCCATTTGAGGAGCAACTCTAGGGGAGAGTTTTAGCTCCGAACTCGTTGAGAAGAGGTCCGCTCTGGGAGTGAGCAGAACGAAGAGCTTGGCTCTAGGAGAGAGCCGTTTGGAACGAGAGTGTGAAGAGGAACTCTAGGAGAGAGTTTTAGCTCTGAACTCGTTTAGAAGAGGTCCGCTCTGGGAGTGAGCGGAACGAAGAGCTTGGCTCTAGGATAGAGCCATTTGGGGAGAAAAGTTTGAGGAGCAACTCTAGGGGGAGTTTTAGCTCCGAACTCGTTGAGAAGAGGTCCGCTTTGGAGATGAGCGGAGCGAAGAGCTTGGCTCCAGGAGAGAGCCATTTGGGGAGACAAGTTTGAGGAGCAACTCTAGGTGGGAGTTTTAGCTCCGAACTCATTGAGAAGAGGTCCGCTCTGGGAGTGAGCGAAACGAAGAGTTTGGCTCTAGGAGAGAGCCGTTTGGAAGGCGAGTGTGAGGAGGAACTCTAGGGGAGAGTTTTAGCTCCGAACTCGTTGAGAAGAGGTCCGCTATGACTGTGAGCGGAATGAAGAGCTTGGCTCTATGAGAGAGCCATTTGGGGAGACAAGTTTGAGGAGCAACTCTAGGGGAGAGTTTTAGCTCCGAACTCGTTGAGAAGAGGTTCGGTTTGGAGGCGAGCGGAGCGAAGAGCTTGGCTCTAGGAGAGAGCCATTTGGGGAAACAAGTTTGAGGAGCAACTCTAGGGGGGAGCTTTAGCTCCGAACTCGTTGAGAAGAGATCCACTTTGGAGGCGAGCGGAGCGCAGAGCTTGGCTCTAGAAGAGAGCCGTTTGGAAGGCGAGTGTGAGGAGGAACTCTAGGGGAGAGTTTTAGCTCCGAACTCGTTGAGAAGAGGTCCGCTCTGGGAGTGAGAAAAACGAAGAACTTGGCTCTAAGAAAGAGCCATTTGGGGAGACAAGTTTGAGGAGCAACTCTAGGGGAAGTTGAGCTCCGAACTTTTTGTTTAAGTGAAAGAATCAACAGTTGTGGGAGCAGTTCCGAATGGCAAACCACTTTTTACTCGCTTATGAGCGAGTAATTTGAAGCGGAATCGAGCCAAGTGTTGGACTTCGAACTCGTCGTTTAAGAGAGATTCAATAGTTGTGGGAGCAGTTCCAAATGGCAAACCACTTCTTACCCTCTTATGAGCGAGTAATTTAAAGCGGAATCGAGCCAAGTGTTAGACTTCGAACTCATCGTTTAAGAGAGATTCAACGGTTGTGGGAGCAGTTCTGAATGGCCAACCACTTCTTACCCGCTTAAGAGCGAGTAATTTGAAGCGGAATCGAGCCAAGTGTTGGACTCCGAACTCGTTGTTAGAGGAGGTTAACGAGTTGTAGGAGCAATTCCGAATGGTGAGCTGTCCCGTCCTTGCTTGTTTGCAAGCGGCTAGAGCAACGTCGAACCAGCTTAGTAAGTTGTGGGAGCAGCCATGTTGGAGAACCTGAACTCTGAACTCACCATTTAACGAGTCGTAAATGTGATTCGGAGAGATAGAGATGAAGCAAGAGCAATAATTTTCAATGAAAAAATGTAAAGTTTTATTGAGATAAACTAAGTGGCCGCTTCGATAGGGCAAGCCATTATTACATGCTATTGGCCGGGTTACAAGCATCGGCCTTATTGAAAATTAAGATCCTACTTCTACGATAAGGTGAAGACCTCTTGGGAGGAGCTGGGCTCTCCCTCCATTGGACCTCCTTGGATGAGGTGGAAGACGGCCCCAGTTTCTGAGTCTTGAAGCTCGGCGGGCCTCTCTGTTCGTTTGTATGCTCCTCAAGGGGGAAGCTCGGTCCCATCTTTTTGGACGAACTTGGTCAGGTGTCCCCGTTGTATGAGTTCTTCGATCTCCTCCTTGAGAGCCCGACAATCATCCGTATCGTGGCCGCGGTCCCTATGAAAGCGGCACCACTTATCCTTGTTCCTCTTCTTGCCAGGGGTATTCATTCTAGGGGAGCGCGGAGTATCCCTTCCTTGTCGACCTCCATAAGAACTTCTGATATATTAGCAATGAGGGAGGTGAACTTCTCAAAATGAGGAGTCGGGCGGCGCTGGCCATTGTCGTCCCTCTGGAATTTTTGGGACTCCTCTTCGCTCGTATTCTTCCGTTTGTTCCCGGAAGATGACTCCTCAAGAGTAGGGGGTTGAGAGCCTCTTCCACTCGTATGTACTTCTCCACCCTAAGTAAGAGTTCTGAGAAGTCTCGAGGAGGCTTCTTGGCAAGGGACGCCTTGAGGCGAAAGTTAGTGACGTTGCGCTCGAATGCGGCAGAGACTACTGATTGGTTGGGGAAGGGAATGGATCGGGCTTCGGCGATGAAGCGTCAAACGTAATCCCTTAGGTGTTCACACTTTTCTTGGTTGAGGGTCACCAGAAATACACTTGTTTTCTCAGCCCGGCGGCTACTCACGAAATGAGTAAGGAAGAGCCATTCGAACTGATCCAATGAGAAGATGGAGACCGGGGCGAGTCGAGAGTATCATTCTCTCACAGGCCCCTTCAGCGTGGCAGGAAATATCTTGCAGAGGAGGGCGTCCGAAGCATGGTGGATCATCATGAGAGTTTTGAAACTCTCTATGTGATCCGCGGGGTCCGACTCCCCGGTATACGCCTCAAAGTGAGGCGGCTTGAAGTTCTCTGGGATGGGGGCCTCTATGATGGTGCGGGAGAATGGAGGTCTGCTCGGACAGAGGTTTATCGCCCGTTGCTCTTATTCCCTGTCAATTCGGCCGAGGTGCCTCTCCATCTTGTAGAGACGGTGGTAGACTGAGTCTTCTTTTTTATCATATCTTGTCAAGCCCCGGGACTCATCTTTGTACGAGGGTGGACTGGGGCTACGGTGATGGTAGCTTGGAGATGGACGAGGACTGGGAGTGTGAAGGCGGTGGCTCCTAGCTGGCTCATGAGTAGGTGGCCTCTGGTCGTTATTTGGGGCGATATTAAGGGCCCATAAGACTGCCGCTTGGAAGTCTTAAAGCTTCGCCCTTGTGACTGGTGCCTCTCCAGCTTGGCAGTCCCTATGTGTAGCTCGGCTTACTGGAGAATGAGTTCTCCACCGATGACGCTGAGGGGACTCTCTTCGCCTCCTCGGGGGAGGGGATCTTCTGGTCCTCAGTCGGCGGGGTCTCTGGACTCTTGAGGCCCCTCGGTGCTCAGGTTGATGGACTCCCCCAAGGGCTCGCCATCCATTCAGGCGAGTTCGGAGGTCGACCCCCTTTTGGCAGTCGGCAATCACTTGATGTAGATCCCGCTCGGGAGGGCTTTGAGAAGCCATAGATTCAACTGAAGGATTAGGGCCCGCGATATGGTCATGCGGAGGATGTTGCTTCGGACGACTCCTACAGGAGCCCCCCTGGGCAGCCCCCCGAGACCGTGGAGGGGCCTGCTGAGGAGGAGCACCTTGAGCTGGAGGAGGGGGGGAGGGAGAAAAGTGGTTCTTCGGCTGGAAATCGCTGCATTTCCCTTCTGTTTTGGATGCATGACTTGAAACTAGTCTCGCTGATGAAGTTAGGTCGGGTTGCTTTTTCGGTTTCCCACAGACGGCGCCAATCTGTTGCTGCTGATTTTGGTGTGGGAGCAAACAGATGAATTTATGGATTCTTGAGAAAATGAACAAGGCAAACCTGTTGACCCGTCGACCTTCACCAACTTGTTGACTTGGTCTCTTACCGCTGCTGCGAACCTGCAAAAAGTGCGAGACACCGGGATGGATCCCGGCGACGCACCCTCCGACGCTCTTGTCAGTAATCTGAATGATTAAGAAAGAGTTTTTACTGGAAAAAGATTCATTACCTCGTTATGGTGGGGGGAGAGGGATTTTTATAGTCGCCTTAGGGATCCGTTTCGAGATAAGAATATATCTCTACTTTCCGGTGTGAATGGATAGAAGCGGTTAAGATCACTTTTTAGGGATAATTATGAATCTGAATTCTTTTTTATCCTTTTGAACTAGTTTGTAACGGGTTGGGACTCGTACCCAGTAAGGTAGATCCGTTTATAGGTTATTGGGCTTTGAAGAAAGACCCAGTTTTCATTTCAGACCCGTTTGTAGGTGAAATTACCGTTTTATCCCTGAGCTTTAAGATTCGTGTCCGATTTGAACGGTCCCAATTTAATTTCATTTTTAGCCATATCAAGTTCTTATTTAGATACCACACTTTGTACGAGGCTCACTATCCTCATTATAATTTACATCCTAATTACAAGATAAAGTGACTAAAATAAAATTGTGATGTCAAAGGTCAATTGTACATTATCTTTGCTTTCAAAAAATAATCGATTACTTTTTCTCAGAAAAAGAAAAGAAAATACTAATAATTATAGATTACCTTCTATTCTCAGTAAACAAATAATGCAATTCTTTCTATTTAACCCTTCAGGCTTCAGTTCATTTCAGTTTAAATTACTGAAGAAAAGGGGGGGAAATGGATATCATATTCCAATCCAATCCCTCTACTTGGCATCCTCTTAAACCCTAACAAATTCGTTTTTTTTTTTTTTTAGGGTTTTCTTGCTCACCCTCTCTTATATCCCTCTTCTATATTAAAATTAAAACTACATATACTAGTACTATACTACCATTCAAATAAATATCAATGGCAGCCGACTGGTCGAATCTCCCAGGCCCTGCACTGCTTCTCATATCAAAACTGTTCATCTTCTCTCAAGACTACATCCGATTTCGCTCCGTCTGCAAGTCATGGCGTTCCGCCGCTCCAAAGCTCCCCCTACTCCCATGCCTCAACGGATACTCATTCAAGTATGTCGATAACCGCTATGTCAGATACAACAGACTTTTCATCCTCACAAACAATCACCAACTCATTCCCCCCATAGATGGACTAGATAAGTTGATAGTCATCAATAAAAACAACTCAAACTCATTCTGTGGATCATCCTATGGATGGATCATCTTCTACGAGAAGTGCAGCATGTCCACTAGAATCCTCCTCTCGAATCCAGTCACCAAATCTGAGATATGTTTCCCTCCACATCCATTCATAATCCAAAAACTCGCTATATCTAATCCGTGCAATGCCTCCCTCGCGGTAACAGTGTTGGCCACTTTCTCTCTCCCTTTTCGTATAGCATTTTGTCAGCAGGGAGATTCTGTGTGGACCGAAATTGGAAATTCCGTACCAACACCGAGCACTAATGGATACTCATACTCCAACGTCAATGTCATTTTTTACAAGCGTCAGTTTTACGTTAGGGCCGGACTTGAGATATGTATTTGTACTACTGGGCAGAATCCATCGATGAAAAGGATTCCGATTGTTAATTCGGAAGGGATGAATTTGCTGGAAGCTAGGATGAGCAACCTGGTACAGTCTTCTTCTTCTGGTGATCTCTTGCTTGTACTCCTACGCAAACGCAGTGACCTGTTTGATGTTTTTAAGGTTGAATTGCGGGAGGATCAGGCGAAGCTGATAAAGTTGAAAAGCTTGGGTGACTGCGCGTTGTTCATGAGCGGAAAGCAATTGCTCTCTTTTTCTGCCTCCCAAATTGGATGCAGAGCGAATTGTATCTATCGGACCGCATTTTTTACAGGGAAAATCATAGTGTCTAATTTAGAGGATGGAAGCAAAGAGCGCATTCCCTGCAATCATTGGTATCCAACTACTTGGTTCGTACCGAATCTTTTATCATGATATCATCCTGCACAAGTTTGGCTCATCTCAGAAGGGAAAGGCTAAAAAAGGTTTGGTTTGAGTTTAGCTCTGTTATTTGATTTCGTCCATCTTTCTATCTTCATTCAGTTACTAAATTGTTTCAAAATAAAGACTTCGACTGTGAGTCATGATCAATCTTGAAATTTAAGAACCAGATTTAAATAGATTAATATATATTGCATGTATTCCTTTTCAAAATATATACAGTAAAATCTATCAATAGTCATTGATATGGATAAAAATAGAACAAAATCGGGACCGTTCAAATCGGGCACGAATCTTAAAGCTCTCAGGGATAAAATGGTAAACGGGTCCATGAACCGAAATTGGGCATCTATTAAGCCAAATAACCCAAAACGGATATGTCTTACAGAGTTGTCATAACAGCTCAATATAAATGAGTCAAGATTATTTAAATATGCATGATTTAAACTCATAATTTTTCATAACAGACGGTAAAAAACCCATCTCTTATCATGAGGAGAGTTTAAAATCAAACCCCTCAACTACTCTTATCTCTTCATGAAGAATAGATAACCGATTCAATCCAAAAACACCAGGAAGTAGAGATAAATCATTATCTTGAAACTGACCAAATCGACTATAAATACCCCTGCCTCGTAATCCGTATTTTGCCAACCAAAGCTCTCTCATATTATGCTTGAGTTCTAACTTGAGCGTCGGAGGGTCTGTCGCCGGCATCAACCTCGGTGTTTCGGACTTTTATAGGTCAATCGGAGTGATCGTCAGCATCAAGATCAGATCCAACGTGCAAACGAGTCAAATTCAGAAGTCAACATCAATTAAAAGCGGTCAATACCAACAAAAGTCAAAAAAGTCAGCTTTTTATTGTTTTTAAAAGAATGCATATCATCTGTTTGTTCCCACACACAAATTATTAGCGACAGATGGGTGTCGTATGTGAGAAAAGAAAAGACAATCCGACCCAACTTCGCTGGTAAAAACAGTTTTCAGCCATGCCTCCAAAGAAAAAAGGGAAGGCAGCGGCCTCAAGCCGACGAGCCAACCCACTTCCTTCTCCTCCTCCTCCTCATGACGACGCCCCTCCTGTCCTTCAACTGGATCAACCTCCTCATCCAGAATAGCCTACCCATCCTCCCTGTAGATAGGCTCCACTGGGGGGCTCCCGAAGAAGCCAACACCCTGCACAATAGAATGGAGAGAACCGGGGGTCGGTGTACACCTCCACACCCTCCACGGTGCCCCCTGAAGCACATCAACTGCAGAAAGACTTATAACGCCTCGAGCCCGGCTCAACTACGCACGTGGCTACACGTGCGCGCGATACGGGAATAAATAAAATTTTAACATTTGCCCACCACAGGTGTGCCTCACAAAAGATGTTCGGACTATTAGGTGCCTCTTGATCATAGGCTTTACTATTTAACCGCACTTTCTCTCACATATTTCTCCGATGTGGGACTATGCACCCAAGCACAAAGCCACGTCAGCACCCACACATGCATGCAGCCATTCAATCTTTCTTTCATTTCCATTATTATAATGCAATTATTTCATAAGCCCCATAGTCTTTATATAGGATCCTTAATTAATCCATTAATCCACAGCCCTATAGAATCTCCTATATGGCAACTACCACTTCTCATCTCATATTATTATTATTATTATTATTATTGTAATATATATATATATATATATATACACTCTTAACTCTTAAGTACGGGGTGTTACACACACCCCCTCTTAAGAACTCAGCGTCCTATATATATATATATATATATATATATATATATATATATATATACTCTTAAGTACGGGGTGTTACACACACCCCCTCTTAAGAACTCAGCGTCCTCACTGAGTCCGGGACTTGCAAACCTAATACAAAATTCCTTTCTAGCCGATGTGGAAAGTACTATTGTAACACCCCATTTTTTTTCCGACTATTACTTATTCCAATGATCTTCAACTTGGCCTATTACTCATCTACATCATTTCTTACTTGGAAAAATATCCAAATTTAATTCTTTCAATTTCTATGTCACTTAAAACATAACTAAGATAGTTATATTTCAAATAAAATTTCGGCAGAGTTTTTCCTGAAATATTAGCCCTTTTACAGAGTTTTCTTACGAAAATATGCAACAAATAACACAAAACAATGTACTTGTAATATTTTTTCAATCATCCACAGGCCAAATCATTCAACATCACATAGGCAATAATATACACGGCTCTGAGGGTATAATACTTCATAACATGCAAGCTACAAATTAAAAACCAAAAATTCCTTTGAAAACATATATGGTTTTTAGAAAAGCGTTAGAAAACCCCTTCATAAATCAACCACAGAACCCAATACTCCACAACGAGGTGGGTACGGGCTTTCGTACCTCATCATAACACTATATACATCCTTACACCATATAATTATACACATAATCTACCATAATACAAAATAATACCTCAACTATACCCTTATTCACATATAATACATACATATATATATCCCCCAATTACTACGAGCAAAGTATAACTATCTAACCTCAACAACTATCTCACCTCGCTGCTATCAAAACCAACAGGAGTTAGTCATGTCTGGTGTGAGTATAATTTACTAGTTTAGCAAATAAATTAAACCGTATAAAAAAATAGAATGAACTTTCGAATATCTAAATAATAAAATTCAACCTGAAATATAAACATAAAAACATCATAAATGTGGCTTTATATCAAAGTACTCTTTTACATCTGCACCTATCTACATATCCATAACCACTCTCACTACCTTGAAGTTGTGCATCGGCAGGCAGTTCCCACCATTTTCATGGAAATAGCGGGCAGGTAGTTCCTCACCACAATTCTAAGGCATAACAACTTATATCAACTTATATCACACTTATCTTAATTTTAAAATCATTCCCATATTCCTTACTTAATACACATTACTTTATGCATCATACTAATATCACATATAACTTTACTTTACGTTCATATAATTTTATATCATACATACAACTTTCTTTTACTCCTCATATTCTTTTCCATACCACAATTTGTTCGAATTATTCACATTAATTTTACTCACATAATTCATTCATGGTCAGTCTTATATATGGCACATTATATCAATTCATATAGATAATTCCTTCACTTTATATCCAAAGACAAAACACTATATTAATTCACATATATAGCTCTTTTACTCTTCATATTTAATCACACACACCATGTTCCTCTTTATGAATATCTTCATATCACTATTACTTTATTTTCATATATAATCATATAATGCAATTATCTCGTTATGCATACTTAGTTGACCACATACTTCATTTACCATTTATTTTCATTTACAAACTCATGACTCATGTTCTTTCATACTCATCTTCATTCATATCCATTTTCTATCTCATTCTCATATTACATAACATCACACTCATCAAGCTTACAACATATTGATGTTTATTCTTATCACACAACTTCACATGCATTCATTCATATAATATCTCGTACCTTTCCCTCACATCACATTACATATATTTATTTTATCATAAATTATCACATTCATTCGTTTTCATCCCATATCCTCATTCATTCATTATCATCATATTCCTTTAGTCTCATAATGTAACCCCTGTTTCTATCAATACGTATTTTTTAAAAGTATTTTTCCGTATTTAAATTCTCAGTATCTTATAACTATTTTTCCCTAATTGATTGTATTATTTAAACTATTTTTATGAGCCCAATTGTTTAATTGTTTATTATAAGCCCAAATTTGCATTTTGTTTTTATTAATTATTAATGTGAGCCCAAGTTGTATTTTAATTTTATTATTGGTTAATATGAAACCCAATTGTTTATTCTAAGCCCAACTTCGTATTTGATTTTATTTAATTTATCTGAGCCCAAAAATTTAGCCCAACAATCTAATTGTTTTATTTAAATATTTTGAAGCCTAAGCCCACTAACCCAGAACCCATTACTCCTATTGTACAGATTTATTCTACACCTACCCGTATACAATATTTTTCTCTCCCCCACTTTTCTGTCCCGTGCCCCAACTCCCCACTTTGCAGACACACTTCCCCATAACCTAGTAACTACCCCCACCTTCTACCCCATTACTCTACTCTTATTATATTATTGTATAAAATCCCCTTTCCCGTTTCCTTTCTTCTCCCTCCTCCTCTGATTTCCAAAACCAAACAAAACAGAACCAACTCTCCCTCTCCTCCTTCCTCCATCTCCCGCTTTTCACCTCAATCACCTCCGACCCCTCCTCTGTCGACGCGCCATCGTCTCTAGGCCCCGCAATCAACCTCCGCCAGTCTCCACTCGAACTCCGCGAAGCCACCATTGCCAACCCACCTTGAGCTCCACAATCATCGTCCTCCATCTCCTTCACCGCCGTCCTCCAGCTCTCGCCGCCCTGTCCCCGTTGCCCTCTCCGCTCTAACCCCGAAGTGCCACCGTCGTCTTCAACCTCGAGTACCCACCGCATCTCCTCCAGCCTCCCACTCAATCCAGATCGCCAGCCGTCCTCTTCCCTACAGTCTCCTCCGTCAACCCACAACTCCCGACTCCTCGCACCATTTCCCCTCTGCTCGAAGCTTTGTCTCTCGCCAAAGCATCGTCCACCCACAGTGAAGCCTTGACCACTCCTTCCCGTCGCTGCTCCTCTTCCATCGCCGACTAGTCACATTGCCAGCCCCACCGCTTGCCGTCCTGTGCATCACCTCACCCTGAGCGCGCCGCCGCCGGAGACTTCACCCAGTCGCAGCACCCATTCTCCTGCTCGCTCTCTTTCTCTCTCTCTGTGTGTGTGTCGATGTGAAGAAGGAGACTGTACTGGATTGTTGTTGTTTTGGGTGTTGTGGAATTAGGTTAGTTGTATTGGGGATTATTGATTTGCTGGTTGGATATTGTGGTGTTTGGTGTTTATTGGAGTTGTTGCTGATGTGGAGTTGGTGTGTTGCTGTCTTGGAGTGGTTGAAAGGAGTTGTTGCTGTTTGGAGCTATTGTTGGGAGTTTGCTGTTTGGAGTTGTGTTGGTGTGTTGCTGTCTTGGAATTTGTGAAGGAGTTGGGAAGTTGCTACTTTGGAGTTGCTGATTTGGCGTGGCTGCCATATATATCTTGCACGTGTTCTACTGCTCGGGATTCTGATCCCGTTATTCTGTCTTCAATTTCATCGTCGTCGACTAACATGCAAGTATCTCTTGTACAACTCGTTTGTTCTAGTACAAGCTCTCTTTGCAAAATACCGCAAGTATATTCCTTGATTCTATTGGTATTATACATAACCTATTGATCCCGTATTCGTACAAGATCACGAATACTTTTTTGCCATATGCATTGTATGAATACGATACACACATTTATACTCTTATAATTATTGTGCATGAATTGCTTGTTACTAGGTTGCATGTTGTTATAATATCTTTTATTCTTGATTAAGTTTTATACATGCCATTATTCGCTTCAACATGTTCTATAAGTCCTGAAATATGTTTTCCTGCATTGCATTAGTCTTCACACTCGATCCTGCTATGTTACCGTTCTTATTGTTGCATGTAGTTATTATTCATGTTTAATTGTAATAAAAAGATAACAAGCCAGGGTATAAGGAAAAAGATTTAGTAGTGGGCAATATAGAAGAGCGTACTCGGACGGGGGCTCGTGGTTCCTCGATGCAAATTGCAAGTTACAAGTTGCAAGTTTGCTAAATTACAGGTTTACATGTGCACGTTACAAGACACACTACATGTTCCACATTGCACGTATCTCGATACAAGATATACTTGACATGACATGATTTCCGAGTACGTGACCTATAGAATCCACCACTAGTCTAAACGTTTACTTGATTGCGAGTAGCAACCATATGGTATGGGACGCATGAAGTGCTACCTAGTTAGATTAATAAAATACATGACATTAACACGTATACCTGCATGATCCAATTACATGTTACATGTTCATGATGACCTGTTTACTTGTTTACATGTTACATGTTCATGTTGACACGTTACTTGCTTACTCGTTTACATGTTACATGTTTCTATTGGATTTATTTACTTGTTTTTCATGCATGTCACCTGTTCCATGATGTCTTGTTTTCTTGTTTGCATGTTGTATTTATCCTATTATATGATTCTTGATTCTTTTTTCTTTTCCAGTTTTTGTTTTATCTTATAATTGTCCCATTAGCTTGTACCACTTGCGGCCCGTGACTTGCATTAACGGGTACCGCTTTGTTTCTTCCTTTCGTAATAATATACTTGCAGGCCCAAATGGAGAATTACCCGAAGGTGTTACTGAGCAAAAATTTTTGTGTTGTTTAATTTCATGTTATTTTAATTCATGTTTTATTCATGTAATCTTTGTTGTAATCCGGGCGTGTTTGACCCGTAACTATGTTTCTTTCTAGTTGTTGGTTATGTCATGTATTATGTCATGTACTATGTCATGTACTTTGTTATCCTATTGTGATTTTACATGCTTGCGTGGTTGATATTGTTATCTTGTTATTGAGTTAATTATACAGCTTATGAATGATGTATTCGCATCATTCGTTCAGCCTCAGTTACGTGCCTGTGTTCCCATATTCTGGGAAGCGGGGCGTGACACATAATATCACATTTATCCCTATATTATAACACATCTCATAACATCGTATTTATTCCCATCTCATGGCACTTCTCATACATCTCGTAATACATTAACCATCATTCTCATTTTACCTATTACAATGCACATTCTTTTCATTCTATTTTCATCTTACAGCTTATTTTAATGCTCTTCTCATTTTATTATATACTTTACTTTATAACTCATTCACACCCCGTCATACAAGTGTAGTTTTCTCATTCTTATCATTAATATATCTTACTTCCATTTTTATTTACATCTCATATTACAATTTTACTTTAACTTTCCTTCTCATCAAATTATACTCCGCACCCCAAACATAGTTTGGGTAATATTACATTGCATCTCAAAGTCGATGGCTTAGGTAATAATCACCCCACCCCAGATAAACTGGGTAATAACTTAACCCATCCCAAGCCGATAGCTCGGTTATTGCTTTACTTTATTTTTCTTTTCATCTTACAATTTACTTTACTTTTCATTTCCATTTCACAATACTACTATCATATCAACAACTCACCAATTCACCATGGGAGTTGTGCCAAGGCAGGTAGTTCCACCATTTCTATGGAAATAGCTGGCAAATTGTTCATCGACACAATTCCAAGGTACATCAAACTTATTTCAATTTAGGTTTTATTTTATCATTCATCCTCATAATCATTCTCATCATATAATACCACTTACTTTTATTACTCATTGCATAATACACTTTACTATACGTTTCATTCTTATATTGCATCCTCTTTACTTTTCATTCGTATAATGCATAATACATTTTCTTTACTTCTCATATTCATTCCCATAATATAATTTCTTTATTTTATTCATATTAATTCACACATATACGTCCTTCACTTTTCATACTCATTTACATAACACCATGTCATCACTTTTCATATTTATTTCCATAACATAATTCTACACTTTTTATAGATATTTACATAACACAATTTCTTCACTTTCATTTTCCTTCAAATACATGCTTCATTCACTATTTATTTTTATTTATATACTCATAACTCATTTTCTTTAATTCTCATCTTCATTTATATACATGTCTACCAAATGGAAACATTGAGAGATGTCAAAATAAGAAGTAAAATGCAGAAGAAAAAAAATGACACAAACACTTAAGCAAATAAAGAGCTAAAGTCGTACTAGGGTCCATCGGGCTCAAATCCCCAAGAAAGAGAACCTCCTCTGTAACCTACCTCTGCATCAACGGTTTCTGCCTATGGAGGTCTTCACACAACTTCTTCTATGCCTCCCCCAACACCGGCTCCGCCCTAACTTGCTTCGGCACAACCGTTTGCCACTTAGTGGGAATCTCCCACGGCTCCGAACTCCGCATTACAAAGAACTTCTCTTTCCAATTCTTCACCGAGTCGGGGACCTCGACCAATTTCACTCAAATACGAGGAGTAAGGTAGAAGCGGAACTGTGACCGGCTCTTTTGATGGAGTTTATAGAGCGCCCGTAGCACCGCTAAACTCAGCTCAGCACCAATAGCCCGGCATTGTAGAACGAAGGCTGTAACCTGCCTCCACATATTCGGCACAAACTGTATCGGACTGATCGTGTACCACCTCAAGACATCTCTGATGAAGGGGTGTATCGGGAAGCGAAGCCCGCCTTGAAGAGCATCAAAAGTAAAGAAATAATACCCATTAGGAAGCATGTACACACCCTGGTCTCGGGAGAGGGTGGAAGAAGCTCAAACTGAGAAGGAATGGTGAAACAGTCTTTAATCATATCAAGATCCGCCTCAAACAAAATACTCAAAACTGAGTTGGCTTCAGTCACTTCATGATACTTGGGCTCCTCATACCAGAGGCTGTGCTCCACTAGATCCCCCAAGTCATCGGGGTACTATCAAACACGGGTGAGACCAGTTAGAGGGCACGAGAGCCTCCCAAACTCACCAGCTCTCCTATCCACCTCTACAACCTCCTCCACCTTCACAGAAGATCGCTTATCAACCTCCTTCCCCTTTTCTCTCCTAATGGGTGGGGAAGTAGACACCTCTTCTACAGATCGATCTGAAGAGTAGTCATCGCCCGATAAAATCCTAGACATTATAAAATAATATTAAAATTACCTTCGAAGTGACTCGTACGGTCGAAAAAGTTTGTCGGAGAAGTAAAACATTCGTGGGAAGCTTTGGAGAGAAAAATTGATCGGAAGAAGAGAAGATGAGAAATGAGGGAATGGAAGGAATCAGCGGTATTTAAAACCCCCCGAGCTCATGGACCTGGGCCCTCCGCTAGCTCTTTCTCCTTCACCTTTTTACTAGGGCCCCACTAAGGAAATCCCGCATTAAAAAAAATGGAGAAAATAAGAAGAAAGCCCAGGAAAAGGCTTGGCCCCAATAAAAGTCAGCATTGTCCAGGTCGGCGTTGACCGGTCAACGCCGATGTGACGTCGCCTGACCGTGCCACGTGGCGCCTTACCGATATCAAACCAGGTAACATGTGGGCTGCACGATCTCTCAGATCTTCATGATTCGCCATGATGGAGCGCCCATATTGTCTTAAAAGCATACCCTGCTCCCAAGATCAAAACCGGGTAGCTGGACCACTAGATCTCCTCAGCGAACAAACCCTATGCGATCAATGCTCCAGATTTTACCACATCATCATATATTTAATTAATTCTTTTAATTATTAAATCGAATTAATTATTTAAAAATTCTATAAAAAATAATTAAAAATTGTAAAAAAATAATTAAAAATTCTAAATATAATTATAAATTCTCAAAAATATTTTTAAATTCCAAGAAAATTAATTATTAAGTTAGAATAATTAATTAAAATTTTCAAAATTCGAAAATTGACTAAAAATTGGGAAATTTTTAGAAAAACCTAGAAAAATCACAAAAAAAAATCCAGAAAATTCTAAAAATAATTTTGCATATTTTAAAAGCTTAGAATAACACTGTTACACCTAGAGAAAGATTCAAACATCCTCGAAAATTCTGATAAGTTATGTAAACTCTTAAAAACAAGCGAAAACTCCTCAAAGGCTGTGAAACTCTGTCTTTCAGAGTGGGGGGCTTGTGATGTGTAAAAATAGAACCAAATCGGGACCATTCAAACTGGGCACGAATATTAAAGCTCTCAGGAGGTAAAATGATAATTTCACTCAAAATGGATCCATGAACTGATATTGGACATCTCTTAAGCCCAATAACCCAAAACGGATCGTCTTACTGGGTTTTCATAACAACTCAATGTAAATGAGTCCAGATTATTTAAATATAATTTAAACTCATAATTTTTCATAATAAATAGTTCAAAAAACCATATCTCTTATCATGAGGAGAGTTTAAACTCAAACCCCTCAACTACTCTTACCTCTTCATGAAGAAGAGATAACCGGTTCAATCCAAAATGTAACCCCTGTTTTCGATTGTACGGATTATTGTTCTTTTTATTTATTTTTGTATCTTTTTCTTTCTAATTTATTGTATTTGGGCCTTTGTCATATTGTGGGCTCACTAATTCCAATTATTTATTATATTATTGCATTTTGGCCCATTCATATGAAAGCCCAACCCATCTCCCTTATTGGATATTGAATCCAAAAACTTAGTCTACCCAAACCCACTTTTCCTAACTAAAATCCCAGACTCCTTCTCCCCTCAATCCCACGTATCTCTAACTCCCCATGATCTTCTCTTTATTTTATTATATTAAAACTTCCTCACTCTCCCACAAATCAGAACTATCACAACTATACAACCTACACACACACTCTCTCTCTCTCTCCCGCGCTCTCTCCCTCTCCTGTTTCCCAAACCAAATCCAAACAAATTCCCCCGCTCACTCCCTCTCTTCTCGTCTACACCCAAAACGACCCATCAAACTTCGCCTCGCATCGCCAACTCCATCACCATCCCCTGACCTTGTCGCCCCGTCGTCGAGCCACCCTCATCCCCAATTTACCCATTTCCGGAGAAACACTCCGTTGAACCCAATCGAAGCACCAAGAGAACCCAACTTCGCCATTAACCCAAGCTTCGTCGCCATCATCACCGTGGTCCCTCACCGCTCACCCTAACAACCTTCGAAGACCCCCACATTGCCCTGCCGTCACCATCCAAGCCTCGTCGAAGCCGTCGTCATCCTCCCCTATTTTTGAGCGCAAGAACAGAGCCTCGCCAGAGTTGTGTTGCCACCGTCGCTTCCCGACGATGGTCACGATGCCGCTCTGCCGCCGCATCACGTTGCAGTCTTCGCGCCAGCCTTGCACCATTTTCCCCCATGCCGTTCTCTCTCTTCGATCGGAGGAAGAAGACGAGCGACGATTCGTTGGGCTCGCTGTCCCGTGTTCGGCCCCCTCTTGATCCGCTGCTTCGCTCTTCCCTGTTCTTCCGGATCCAGTGCGAGGTCGTTTCCGATTGGTTGTTTCTTGCTGTTTCCTGTTCGGCCACACTAGATCCCGCTCGCTATTTCGTGTTCAAATCGGATCCAATGTGGGGGAATACTCCACTGTTTGCTATTGTAGCTGTTTGAATTTCTCGCGCGCATTTCACACGTGCTCTTGGGATTGCTCCTCGGGATTCTGATCTCGTTATTCTTATTAAGTTATCAAATTGTCTACAAGAAAAAAGGCAAGTCCACTTGAACTCCGTTATTTATTCTAGTTCAAGATTTTTGATCTCTATGCAAGTAGTTCCATCTCAATTATTTTAATTTGCCTTGTGTCCCTTCCATTAGGAGTATCGAGAGTTTACACGAGCTAACCCGACATACTATTGACTTCTTATGATTTTCCATTGACTCAAACCCAAGCCTAGATACATACTTGACATGAATAACATAAATAAAACTTGTACATGAGAAAACACGTCGTGATTAAATACACGTTATTACTTGAGATCTTGTGACTTGAACTCGACATGATAGACTTGACATGTATACTGGAAAAATTCACACTACTTGCTGTACATTAATCTTGATACATACATGATACAATAACTCGTTAATTACCCGTTTTGATGAATACATGTGTAGTAGTTTTCATGAATCTTGCTGCTTGTACTGTTTTGCACAGAGGTTTCGACCCTGTTAACTTGAGAAATAGCACACCTGATACAAAAGAGAGTTTTAGCCTACTGAGTCTAGTTTCCAACCCAAGTGACGGATCCTGATTCGGAGTCCCGAGCTGTGAGATATCATCTTTTTAGTTCATGTTGGTCTGCATTTTTCAGACTGCAGAATTATTGTAACATCGACATATTTGATAGTGAAATACCATGTAAACAGTATTAGAATGCTATGAAATTTTCCAGGAACCTTATAGACATGCTGAGGGTTCACCTCAAATTTTTGTAGATTTTTATAATGTATTTATAACATGTTTCTACCCCTTAGAAGTTGACATCTAGTTGTTGCCAGAACAGCTAAACTGCAAAGAATAGAGTTTTTAACCTAGATACAGTCAAAATTAGCAGAAAGTTACTGAATACAAATCGTAGCCCTATCTTTCTAGATGTCCATAGCATCGTGGAAGTTTGAATTTGGAGTTTTAGTCTAGGAATTATCCCTATTTTAGTGTAACCATGTTGGCTGTTTCAGATTTGCTACTTCTTGTTTATTATTGTGCAATGCATCATGTTGCTGCATTATTATCATTCCCTTGACATTCTTATAACCACTTGCATGTACATGTATGACTTAATAATAAAATACTAAACAATCCGGGGTTTCTAAGGGTTGACCTAGTAGTGGACAGTCTCAGAAAATATACTCGGTAGGGCCCTCTTGTTACATGGAAACTTGACATGGAATGTGGAGAATTACTTGTGAAGACGTGAACTTGTTATCTTGTTATCTTGTTACATGAACTTGACATGGAAGGTGGAGAATTACTTGTGGAGACGTAAACTTGTTATCTTGTTATCGTGATACACCGAGTACACGCTCTGTAGACCCCACCATGAAGTCTAAAACGAATACTGTTGTGCGTGCATCGAACCTGTGGTATGGGACGCAGTAGTACGTGCACTAGATAGGATAAAAAACTTGATAATAGACCTAGTTGACATGTATATATACTTGATTAAGACCATTGCTATTAGTACCATTATTGTCCTTGCAATTTGATCTTAATTCACATTCCCACATGCACCTTACTCCTTTACTCTTTGTTTTTCACTACTTGCTGTCCGTACTTGCTCTACGGACATTTTTTTTTCTTCTTTAGTTAACCCAGCTACAGGTGAGTTAGAGAATTTACCAGAAGGCATTGGCGAACAGTATTTCTAGTCTGGAGCATGAGATACATTAGAATAAATTATTTCCTTTCATGTTTCTTATCTTGTTGCAATTCATTTAATTAAACTTGTATTCCGGGATTTTGACCCGTAACCACTATTGTTTCTTAGTATTGATCATCATGTTGGATTATTAAATTCTTGAATTCAGATATTGTTCTGTGATATTATTTGCGTGGTTGTGATAAATCTTTCTGAGTATTGTTGAGTTGAGACTGGTACAGCTTATGAATGATGTTAATATCATTCGCTGGGCCTTCATCATGGGCTCGTATTCCCGTATTTTGGAAAGCGGGGCATGACACAAAAACACCGGGAAGTAAAGATAAATCATTATCATGAAACTCACCAAAACGACTATAAATACCCCCCTACCTCCACCAGAAACAGGTAATTAGTATTTTGCCAACAAAAGCTCTTATATTATTCTTGAGTTCTGACTTGAGCGTCGGAAGGTCTATCGCCAGGATCAACTCCGTTGTTTCAGAATTTTGCAGGTCAATCAGAGTGATCGTCACCATCAAGATCAAATCCAACGGTGCAAACGAGTCTGATTTAGAATTCAACATCAGTTGAAAGCAGTCAATACGA
The DNA here is from genome assembly GCA_017893485.1 of Hemerocallis citrina. Classification (NCBI taxonomy): domain Eukaryota; kingdom Viridiplantae; phylum Streptophyta; class Magnoliopsida; order Asparagales; family Asphodelaceae; genus Hemerocallis; species Hemerocallis citrina. The sequence continues at coordinate 159,931,867 of CM030367.1, read as the reverse complement.
CGAAAGTCAAAAAAGTCTATTTTTTATTGTTTTCAAAAGAAATCATATCATCTATTTTCTCACACACATAATTTAGCAGCAAAAGTCATAATGTTGAGACCAAACAAATTTTATTACAATGAGAATGTTATAACTTAATAGAGGTGTAATTACAAAAATTATTCTTTTGACTTAGTTATCCTTAGTGCAAGTAGTATAGAGGTAAACTATGCACTATATTAATAATTAATTAATAGAGCATGTTAAATCTAAAGTATAGACAAGTAAAAAAATAGACATAGTTTCATAAAACTATTATATGTATCTATGTAGTATTTGGAATATACAAAGTCATCTTAAAAATCTAAAATTTACATAATTATTTAATTTCATCTAAAACAATGACACATAATAAAACATAGAAAATTTTTATGTCATCATAAATATTTTATTTCATCTAATAAAACATAGCATATATATTTTTGTAATATAAAAATAATTATTACCATGTTGAGACAAGTTCCTTAAGACGGGACCTAGAAAAATTATAACTTATTTCAGTGTGGAGTTTATTTTTATTTATAACTGGCTCAAGTTGGGATCATAATTTTTTATAACCACATATATGTTATTCCTATATAGAGTATCACTATATTATATATATATATATATATAGTTGAAATTTACCGTGCACCAAGTGCATGTGCTTGGTGCAGGTGTCAATTAAATATTTTAACAATTTATCAAATCAATTAGAGAAACTCTTACAAATGTGAACTAATGAGATATGCATAAAATTATAAAACTTCACTAAGAAAATTCATGCCAAGATTATCACTAAATTAATTATATGCACCAACCACTATTTTTTTAATATTAAGTAATTAGCTCTTTCGGCGATGATGCATGGTGTTTCCTCATTAAACAATGTCAAATATGCTTCTGCACTTGTATCTTTTGTTATGATTTTCAATACATATCTGGAATAATTTATTCTTAATTAATCATTTTTTGTATATTGGATTAAAGTACGAAAAAAAAGAAAACAACCAAGAATAGCAGTTTGGATATCAACAAGAACATAGATGCCCTCAAGGGGGTGTGCATAACCATTCTCCACAGGACAGTCACTCACTGTCTAACAAAAAAATAGTGGTCGAGCAAGTTGTCGACTGGGAGAATCAGCTTCACTATGATAACCAACACACCTGCAAAAATTAGCAAACAATAGAATTAACGATCTGGGTCAAAAAAGAAAACCCTAAGAAGAATTCTACAATGATGTGAATATGTTAACAGATTTCCAAATAAAGCATATGAGGCATCTACCATCACCAGATCCATATCCTCTGTGCCTCACCTCTTCACTGCTTCTCTAAATGGAGGATAATCTTTTACAACAGTTTCAGATTTTGCATATGCCACAGAATCCTATAGTTGAAGAAAAAAATTATTAGGCATTATAAACTACAATAACAACATCTTTAGATGTCGATTCCACTATTACATTTAGATGGAAAAAGATCATTAAATTAAATTAAATCCAACTGACTCGACCATTGCATTTAAAAACAAAGTCTGTTGCATTCAACAAGCATTATATGAAAGATATACCATTGGCGGTTTGTATGCCAGGTACAACTTCCGATGAAATGACCTTCCCCCTTATGATGACCACCGCGAGTTGCAGCATGTGCTTCAGTAAACTCTACAATCCATATGTTCATCTCATTTGATTTCTTGTTATAGAAAACGAGCTTAGCTCTCCTCGGAGGTTACTTGCTAGGGATGATGAGTCCACCTTTAATTATGGGTACCAGTGTTGGTTGGAAGGGAGGGGGGAAAATATTTATTAGCCAGAGCAACAGTATTCTTCTTAGGTTCCAATAGAACCACTTCAATAAAACGCATGCTATCTCTAACCTGAAAAGAATTTGGCTCAATAGGATGTCAACCTCTGGAGTTGTTCCTACTGCCACATAGATTTCGGCAGCAGATAATGGATCTAAAGGGTGGCTTGATTGAGCCCTCATCATCACTGAGATACCTAAACATTGACAAATAGTAAGATGATCAACCCGAAATCAAAATATAAACATTAACATGCAAAAGAAAGTATCCCTCTAATGAACATAAATAGCCAAAATAAAAGGCATGAGGTAAGCATGGCAATTGAATGATAACTTCATAACTACAAAAATTATCTCTTCAGTAAAAAAATTATTGCAATTCAAATGTCCAATATGTACCTTTCTAATCAAATATTTAATGTAAAATTAGAATAAATTTATTGCTGGTGATACCAAACCAACTTCACTTTAGCAAAATACAATTTTGAATAAAATACAGGGACATATGCTTCTTCTGATCTTCTCAATTTCCAAATATGTATTGTACATAACTCACAGAAAAGTGTACATCTAACTTAATTTATTGAGTCATAACCACAACAATAGCATAGTGATAAATCCTGGTTCCTGTTATAACATGTTAGATACGGAACACATAAATTTGAGAACTGTTTGATCCCTGTAAACTATAAACCCAACATGGAATAGAAACATGACCTAACTAATCCCCTAAAACTCTACAACCCCAAAAACATAGCACAAAAGTTAAAGCACCATCAAAGAATACGACGTAGCCTGGTCTCGAACCTCATACCTCCCTTTATTCATCCCAAACCCTTATTAGTTAAGCACGAACAATGCATGTAAGTTGGTTTGTCTACCTCTATAAATTGTGTTGTTTGCACACAGCTCGGTGCATCTGGTCTAATAGTGTATATATTATCTTCATCAATATGTGGATAAATGCCAACACATAATCTAACTGTTATATAACCATCAATTATTTACTGGAAACTAAAACAAAATTTTAGTGATTGTGCTTGTTTCTTCCTTTGAAGTTTACGTGAAGGAAAAACATATAGTTCCAATGCCCAACATCACATATAGAAACAATGACAAATAATTAGGATCATAATCTGAGTTTGAATACATGGGGAAAGAAGAGACTTAACATAAAAACTATTAGCACAGAGAGAACTTAGTTGGTACAAGAATGAACTGTTGGAATTAAGTATACATTCAAAACACTTCTCTTGTTGACAACAATGTCTTACGGCCCAACGGTTAAAATTTTGAGTTCACATGAGGTTGGTGGTTCAATTCTTACATTCCACATACGCCGGGCCGTAGGATCTTGGGGTCTCTTGAAAAAAAACACAAGATTTTTTTTCGTTTTAAATAAAAAAAAAAGTTTTCTTTCTTACTGGCTAGTTTTGGCACTTTATGGTCTGGTGTATGACATTAAATCAGAAAGATGTGTATTTTGGATATAAATATATGAGTTATGTCACATAGACGAGATAGAGAAGAGAAAAAAACAAATTCTTAATCTTCTAAAATATTTTTTCCAAATTGTTGAGCAACTTTTACTCTGTGTGGTGCAAGTTGGTACGTGCTGCTATTGGAGCATTAGACAGCACTGTAGACAGAAGCTCGTTGTATCCCGGGAGAAGTGTTTGGTGACCAACGATTCATTTTCAGAATCGGCCAAATAGCTTCTTAAAGAAAGTGAAACCCACGCCTCGAGCCACTTTTCATCTTCTTCCTATTGCAGATCAACTCCAGAACCATTCTCAGAAGGTTCGTTTGGTGCACTCAGGTTTAACCATCTTTTATTAACAATTTTAAGAAGCTATTTTCCGCAAACTGTAATGGCTCTAGTTTCTGACTGCAAGTATGAAGCCAACAAACCCGAGAAATTTGCTGGCCTAAACTTCAAGCGATGGAAGAAAAAGATGCTTTCTATCTGTCTCTGAAGGAAGTTGCCCATGTTCTTACCCAAGACTGCCCTATAATGCCTAACCCAGAACCTGTTGATGTCCATAAAAATGCACAAATCTTAGATGACATAGCAGAATGGAAGGATGCCAATTTTAGATGTAGAAACTTTATCTTAAATGGGCTATCCGACGAACTGTATGACTATTAATTACAGTCCGATCCGGTTAGATCTGTTTGGAAAGCCCTGCAAAAGAAATATGATCCAAAGAGGCTGGCTCAAAGAAATCCGCAGTCAGTCGTTATCTAAAATACACCATGGTCGGCGACAAGCTGGTAACTATTCAATCACACAAGTTATAACACATTGCTCATGAGATCATTTCAGAGGGAATACCCCTCGATGAGCAATTTCAAGTAGCTGTGATGATTGACAAGTTACCACCTGGTTGGAAAGACTACAAGAATATCCTGCGACACAAATCAAAGGAACTGACCGTGAAGAATTTGATAACTAGGCTTAGAGTTAAGGAGGAATCCAGAAAACAAAACAGAAAGAAGAAGTCTTGCTTGTTCAACAGAACAAAGCAAAGTTCCAATTGAAACCGAAAAATAAGCCATTCAAGAAGAATGCTAGTCGGAAGTTTAATTCGAACTTCCGTCAAAATGGTCAGAATGGACATCAGAATCCGAATAAGGGAAATAACTAGCAAGCCCAAACCAACAACAATGGAACAAATCCTATCGAGTGTTGGAAATGTCATCGCTTCAGACATATCGCTAGGAACTGCCGATCGCGTACTCCTGCACCACAAGAAAATGCTATCGAATGACCTTTAGTGGCTATGCTCACTAAGATCAAGATGGTCGGTGTAACCGATGGGTGGTGGGCTGATACGGGCTCCACTAGGCATGTTTGCTATAAGCACGGCTGGTTCAAAACTTATAAGGAGACTGAAGGTCAGAAAGTGAAACTTGGTGATTCACACTGTATCAATGTGATGGGCACTGGAGAGGTGGACTTGGAGTTTACCTCTGGCAAGAATGTAACCCTCAAGGATGTCTTGCACACTCCTGATATGAGGAAGAACTTGATTTCTGGATACCTTCTCAACAAGACTGGGTTTCATCAGAGCATCGGATCCGACCAGTATGTCATAACTAAAAATGAGATTTTTGTGGGAAAGGGATTTGCTTGTAATGGGATGTTTAAACTCAGTATTGAAATGAATAAGAATAATGCTTCCGTTTACTCCTTATCTTCTTTTAATATATGGCACTCTAGACAATGTCATGTTAACAAGAAATTGGTAAATAATATGAGCAAACTTGGCATGATAAGAAAAGTTAACTTAAATGAATTTGAGAATTGCACCTCCTGTAGTCAAGCTAAGATAATTAAAACTTCACATAAAAGTGTAGCAAGAGAAACAAAAATTCTAGACTTGATACATTCTGATATATGTGAGATGGATGGAACTTTAACTAGAAATGGTAAAAGATATTTCATTACGTTCATTGATAATCATTCAAATTATACTCATGTTTATCTTATGGCACATAAGAGTGAAGCAATTGACATGTTTAGAACTTATGTAACTGAAGTGCAAAATCAATTTGAAAGAAATATTAAGAGATTTCGTAGTGATAGAGGTACAGAATATGATTCCAATGAATTTAAGCAATTGTATGCATCATTTGGAATTATTCACGAGACTACTGCACCTTATTCACCTGAATCTAATGGAAAAGCTGAAAGAAAGAATGAATTCTTACTGAATTGGTAGTTGCTTCGCTTATTAGTTCTGGAGCACCCAAATCCTCATGGGGTGAAGCTCTTTTATATGTATGTCATGTTTTAAATAAAATTCCACATCTATCTTCTGATACTTCACCATTCGAATTATGGAGAAGTGGAAAGCCTAATATTGATTATTTTAGAGTTTAGGGGTGTTTAGCATATGTCAGAAAACTTGACCCTAAAAGAATCAAACTTGCAAGTAGAGCATATAAATGTGTTTTTATTGGTTATGCAGATAACGGTAAGGCTTCCAGATTTTTAGACTTGCATAATAATGTGATTATTGAATCTTTAAATGATGATTTTTATGAGGATAAATTTCCTTACTTGTTGAGGAATGGTGAGGGTAGTAGTGGGGGTTCACAACCCTCTACTTCCTCTAGCGTACCTCAAATTAGTACACATTTTAATGTTGGTTTAGATTTTGAACCTCATAGAAGTAAACGTGCTAGAACTGCTAGAGATTTTGGTGATGACTATGTTGTATATGCTTTAGAATCTAACCCTAGTTCTATTAATGAGGCCTTAACCTCACTCGATGCCGATTTGTGGTAAGAAGCCGTAAATGACGAGATAGATTCACTAACCTCTAATGGTACTTCGGAGTTAATGGACATATCTCGCGGTAGTCGCACTATAGGATGCAAATGGATTCTTGAGAGAAAGCTAAAACCGGATGGTACAATTGAATATTTTAAAGCTAGGCTAGTAGCTAAAGGATATGTACAAAAGGAAAATATAGATTTCTTTGACACTTACTCTCCTGTGACTCATGTGACTACCATCAGAGTTATATTAGCTATTTCTGCTGTGCATAATTTGTTGATTCACCAAATAGATGTTAAAACAGCTTTCCTTAATGGAGAACTTGAAGAGGAACTTTATATGGATTAGCCTGAAGGCTTTGTGATTCCAGGACAGGAACACAAAGTCTGCAAGTTGAATACGACTTTATATGGTCTTAAGCAAGCTCCTAAACAGTGGCATGACAGAATTGATCAATTATTACTCTCAAATGGTTTTTTCTATTAATAATGTTGATAAATGCCTTTATTATAAAGCATCCAGTGATAGTTGTATTATGCTTTGTCTATATGTAGATGATTTACTCATTTGTGGTTCTTCGCTTAAATTGATTTCAGAGACTAAAACTATGCTTAGTCAAAATTTTGATATGAAGGACCTAGGTGAGGCCAATGTTATTTTAGGCATGAAAATCACACGTACTTAGACTGGTATTACTCTTGATCAATCTCATTACATTGAGAAGTTCTTGAAGAAATACAATTACTTTGACCGTAAACCTGCATGTACACCCAGTGACCCTCATGTTAAACTTTTGAAAAATTCTGGTGCTGCAGTTAGACAAAAAAAATATGCTAGTATTATTGGTAGCCTTCGTTACGCTACTGACTGCACTAGACCTGACATTGCATATGTTGTAGGGGTATTATGTAGATTTACGAGTTATCCTAGTTCTGAGCATTGGAATGCTATTGACAGAGTCATGAGGTACTTGAAAATGACCATGAACTTAGGACTACAATATGAGAGGTTTCCCGCTGTCCATGAGGGATTCAACGATGCAGATTGAAATTCATTTTCAGATGATTTCAAGGCTACAAGTGGATAAATTTTTAGTATCGCTGGTGGTGCTGTTTCTTGGAGGTCCAAGAAACAGACTATTTTAACTTACTCTACTATGGAGTCTGAGTTAGTTTCTCTAGCTGCAGCTAGTGAGGAGGCAAGCTGGTTAAGGTACCTCTTGTCTTACATTGCTTTATGGAGTAGGCCTATACCTCCAATCTTAATCCATTCAGATAGTACTGCTGCCAAAGCTAAAGTACAAAATGCTTACTATAATGGTAAGAGATTAGCGATTCGTCGTAAGCACAGTACGGTGAGAGAGCTCCTCACGTCTGGTGCTGTTACTGTGAATTTTGTTAGATAAGAAAGTAACCTTGCAGATCCTTTGATGAAAAGATTGTCTCGAGACAAAGTTTAGAACACATCGATATGGATGGGACTGAAGCCCATTTAGGATCACAATTGGTGGGAACCCAACCTATACAACTGGAGATCCCAAGATATATGTTCAACGGGAAAAACAAGCCATGCTGTGATTGGAATCGTGCAACCTAGGAGTTTACCACCCCTTAGTCCATCCTGATGTGTATGTGGAGCTTGGCTCTTAATGAGCTCTATATCTCTGAATGAGAGGAGTGCCTAGCTACAAGAATAATCTTGATAGACTCACCGGGGTGATTGTGAAGTGTGGTCGCTTCCATGAGAATGGGGCTAATTCTCTAAAACATTCACCTATACTGGGATAAGCACAAGGCCAGAATGTGCTGACATTTAGAACTTGCACCTGGTAGAATCACGTGTGGTTTTCCTTCACTATGTAAAAGCAGGTAATGAGTTCAAGACTTCAAGATCACTCATTATTCTTGCATTTTGGGGACTGTCCACTATGTAAGGTTCAAGTCGTCGGACACCTTATTTATGCATGGTTCTATACATTAAAATATATATATATATATATATATATATATATATATATATATATATATATATATATATATATATATATATATATATAAACCGATTAAGGTGGTAAAAAAAATTAGTATTTAAAATATATAAGTGGGGGATTGTTGGAATTGAGTATACATTCAAAACACTTCTCTTGTTGACAACAATGTCTTATGGCCCAACAGTTAAAGTTTTGAGTTTCCATAAGGTTAGGGGTTCAATTCTTACATTCCACACACACACACACACACACACACACACACAGATATATATATATATATATATATATATATATATATATGGGAAATGCTCCATTGAAAACGGGTCTAGTTTTCACGGGTTGGAAAACACCAATCTGAGCCATTGGATCGCTCATGATCGTGATCAGCGGCTCAGATCGAGCTTCCCATAACCCGTTTCAATTGATCAGCGGAGGGTTATTTTGGAAATTTCGTTCCAAATAACTATTCGCTGAACAGATTCTAAAAAAATTGATATAACCTAGGCCGTTGTTGGGAACAACGGCCTAGGTTATAAAAAATTGAATTATAGGCCGTTGCTTGGAACAACGGCCTTGTTCTAAATATTTATAGCCCAAGCTATAAAAATTTAGAACAAGGCGGTTGTTCCAAACAACGGCCTATAATTCAATTTTTTATAACCTAGGTTATATTCATTTTTTCAGAGCGAATCAGGCGAAGAGTTATTTGGGATGAAATTCCCAAAATAACCCTCCGCCACTTAAGTGATATTAGGTGATGAGCGGAGGCAATCTGAGCCGCTGATCACGATCAAAAGTGATCCAACGGCTCAGATTGGTGTTTTCCAACCCGTGAAAACAAACCCGTTTTCAATGGAGTATTTCCACACACACACACACACACACACACACACACACATATATATATATATGACTGGACCGAGCCTTAGGGCCTTAGGGTCTCTTAAAAAAAAAGAAAAAAAAACACAACATTTTTTTTTTCAATAAAAAAATATTTCCTTTCTTACTGGCTAGTTTTTTAACCAGTAAAATCATTAAAACCATTTTTATGACACTTTATGGTCTAGTTGTTATGACATTAAATCAGAAAGATGTGTGTTTTGGATATAAATATATGGGTTATGTCACATAGATGAGATAGAGAAGAGAAAAAACAAATTCTTGATCTTCTAAAATATTTTCTCCAAATTGTTGAGCAATTTTTACTCAGTGTGGTACAAGTTGGTACGTGCTGTTATTGGAGCATTATGAAGCACTGTAGATAGAATCTCATTGTATCCGGGAGAAGTGTTTGGTGACCAACGATTCATCTCCAAAATCGGTCAAATAGCTTCTTAAAAAAAGCGAAACTCACGCCTCGAGCCACTTTTCATCTTCTTCCTGTTGCAGATCAACTCCAGAGCCATTCTCATAAGGTTCATTTGGTGCACTTAATCTTTTATTAACATGAACCTACCTAATAAACATAGCACAAATTATATAGAAAACCAGTGCACTCAACTTGAGTGGTTTTCTGTTCTTATTTGGTCGCAATTTATTTGAAGCCTGGCCTAAAAAGAAAACAAAGATGGAATGGTAGTATTTGGTTTTGATTTTATTTAAGATATACAGCACAAATATTACTCAATGAAAGGAAATGTATAGTCTGCCAGAGTTTTCCATCGATTTGCAGCAGGAACAGGCGGAGATTCCCTAATGCAAACCACCACAGCAGCTGACCACAATAACTGAAGTTAGGAAAACTTTTGCAAGAGAAGCTTCATGTTCCAAGTAGTATTTAACCACCTGTTGTTTTCCAGAATTTCAAAGAACAGCAAAGAAAGCAACATGCAACAAACTTTCATTCTCTTATAGCATTTTGGCTGACCATTGAGGGTAATGATGGCAATCGAGTCCATCAGGCCGGGCCGGGCTGGGCTGAGTTGGGAAAGGAAAAAAAATTGACCCGGTGGACCCGTGAACACATTCGGGTTGAACCCGGGTCGGGTCAAGCGGGTCGATGGGTTGGCCCAGTTTTTTTTCTCTCTTTTAATCTAAAAAAATTAAATAAAAATTGTGCAACAAGTATAAGAGATTAAGCATTAAATAAAATTGTATAAATTATTCATTTAAGCTTCTATGAAATTTTTGCAACTATTTTACATACTAATACTGTTAACAAAATATATAAATTTCTTCAATTACATGTTTAAGAGGACAATCTATTGTTCAAGATAGCTTAGAGTTAGATTGAATAAAGGGCATTGGACTACTGTCGTGCACCTCCACTTAACCTAAACCTAGGATCTCATCGCCATAAATTCCTTAATCTTGTTGTTGGACTTCAGGCGAGTTGCTTCCACTTGTTGATGTAGATGCCGCTTTTTTTTGAGTCCTATCTGCAGCCTTCATCCAATCTTCAGTGCACACGAGCATATCTAACGAATCTGGCTTCAAGTGATTCCTGTAATCTGTTAGAATTCTGCCACTTGTAGAGAAAAATACTTTCTGAAACAACTGTGGAGATATGAGAAGTTAGTAGACCTCTAGCCATATGTGAAAGAATAGAAAAAAGATTTTCATGTTCTTTCCACCATTGTAGCACTTGCTAGAACTCTCACTATCTTGTTGATTATACAAATTTAATTAATTAGGTACATTAGTCCTAGATTTTTTATTGAATATGAGCAAGTAAATTAGCAGTGACATCTTCTAATGTACTCTTATCCTTACCTCTAGAAGTAGAAGAAAAGAAGTAATTATACTAGTTGTACTACTAAATGCAAAAGTTCTATCATAATAATTATAGAAGTTATTCAATGTCGATTCAAAGCTAGCTAAAAAATCATTATAATCATATTCAGAATCATCTCCAAGTAAAGTAAAAAATATTTTAATCAAACTTCTCGTACCCGCTAATTTGATACGAGGATCCATAACAGTAGAAATACAATACAATATAGGAGAAGGATTAAAATACTTAAAAAAATTTGTATAAGCGAGAACAACAATATGGCTAATGTATTCGTCCGAAATTATTTCTTGAAAAGTTTGCATCATAATAATGATTGAAATAAAAATACTACAAGAAATAGAATCATAAGATGTAGAAAACTTCACAGTTGCGGTTTTAAAAGGTTTCAAAAATCGTAATAAAGATTCGGCAAAATACCATGATTGGAGAGTCATTTAAAAAATTTCCATGTTTTTGTAAGACAAAAATTATTTATAATATCTTTTTATTGAGTAATAACATTTAGTAATTCGAAAGTAGAGTTTTTTCAGTGTTAAACATTTTTAGAAAACTTTCTAAAATATATCCTCCTAGCTTTACACCATCATTTAACTTCTTGAAGCATAGGATCACTCAAAGCAATAAAATGTACACAATTTCTAATTGCAATTATATATGAATCGGCTATTTTCAATGCATCTTGTACACATAAATTTAAAATATGACATACACATCTAACATGAAAATTTTCATTACATAGAGGAGCTAATTGTGTTTTTAATGTACTAATCGATGTATTGTTGTTAGATGCATTATCAAAACTAATAGTAAAAAATTTATCACAAATATGATAAAATTACAAACTTCTAAAATATGTGTTGCAATAACTAGTCCACTATGGGGATACGGCAAAGTGGCAAGTGAGATGATTCTCTTTTGAATTATCCAATCACTATCTATCCAATAGCAAGTTATGCTCATCATCAGAATATCGTTACAACCTTTCCAACAATCGAAAGTTAACGATACTCTATAAGTTAAAGAATACAATAGTGCAATTAAAGCATACTCATTTCGTTGTAAAGTTTAAAACAATCGGACTTTAGTGTGTTTCTAGAAATTATTCTAAAATGTGGATTTAGTGCATTTTGGTTGAAAGACTCTACATTCCTACTCTCGAAATAGGAAAAAGGTCGCTCATCCTTAATAACTAGTCGTGTCATTTCCCAACGAACATGTTCGAGATCATAGGGTTGGCTATCTATTTGTCCGGTCCTAGTATTGATTTTTTGTTGGCTTTGTTGGTCTGGTAATGAATCTTGTGTACATTTAAAATGTGTCATTTCATTGTACGTGTTCTCTCACCCTTCCTCTATTTGTAACTCTTGTCACAAGTTTTACAAATCTTATGTCCTACACCTAGATTATCCTCATTGGGGATATAATCATAATATTTGTGTCAATCACATGTTTTTTCCCCTAGTTTTTCTATTACTAGTGGGCTCGGTTTGTTGTGTTTGTGTGTCAACATCATGCATTTCTTTTTCTATTTCGTGTGCAGGGATATCGTGAGTTCCTACCATAAAATTTGGTATAAATTTGGATTCTATATGTGGGGCTATTGGAGGCCGACGTGAAGTACCGGTATAATCTTGTCCACTTTGGCTACGGCCGCTACCTCGTGGTCTAGACATGGTAATAGTGTATGTAGAAAAAAATTGATTTCTAGTATTTTACTAGTGTATGTAAAATAATATAAAACAATCTAGGAGGTATATGTTAAAAAATAAAATCTAAAAACAACAGGAGGGTTGTAAGAAAGAAAAGCGAAAAACCAACAAACAAATACGATACAAAAAATAAGAACTACAGCAAAATCAAGATAATAGGAGGGCTGTGAAATTTTGATACCGTACTTCGCAGATAATTATATATAAAAATGAGAGAGAAAATAAAAGTATAGAAGTAGACGTAGTTGATTGAGAAATGTAGTAGACGTAGTCACGAAGTCCGGTAGTTGTTGAAAGAGAGAAAGATAGAGCTTCTTTGTTGGATGAGTTGAAGTAGACGTAGTTGAGTGTAACACCTCGTGTTAAAAATAATATATATATATATATATATATATATATATATATAATATAATATAATATAATATAATATATGTTCTAAAGTATGCAGGTTGGTATATAATGTATATACTTTGAAATGTGGCACTTCAATGGGGGCCCACCCACGGGATTGTAAACAGGAGAAGGTAAGGGATTAATATCCCATAACGGATTGAAACTTAAATATAATAATATATACATATATTAGCTTATGATCAAGAATCATCAATCCGGTTAACCACCTTTTGAGAGGCAGCCTGTGGTGGGCAGTTGTACTACATAGTATCTAATTTGTCTTATAAATTGTATAAATTGTCTGAGCTAGGGGCAGGGGCGTTACATTGAGAGTTAAATCAACACAATTTGATACAATCGAAATTTTTCACTACTTTGTTGTTTGCTTCTTTGTTGAAAAAACTTGATTGAATTGAGATTGAATTGAGTAGTAGTAGTAGAGAGAGAAAGATAGTAAGGTGTGAATTTTTTTTAGATTGAATTAAGGGGGTAGTTATAGGGGGAAACCAAAACAAAAAAAAAACAAAAAACGGTCCAAAACAGAGCCAACGGCTCTGTTTCAGACCGTTCGACCCGTGGTCGGGTCAAACGGGTCCAACCCCGCTGGTCGAGTGTGCGGGTTGCATGCGGGTTTGACTTGGTAAACGGATTCACGGGCCGGGTCGAGCGTGTTGGGTTTCCGAAATTTGCCACCCGGGTCGACCCAGGTCAACCCGCGGATTCGACTCAGACCCAAATCGCCTAATTGCGGGTCGGGTTCGAGTGAGCAGGTCGCGGGTCAACCCGGCCTGGTTGCCATCACTAATTGAGATCTAGCAATTATCAATATCAATAAAAGAATAATTAGTCTCCGGCAATGACGCCAAAAACTTGATGGGATAGTTTGCAAGTGTACAAAATCACAACAAGCAATATAGTTTAAGAGAAAAGAGTGTTGAACCCACAAGGACTAATTATTTTACTGAGTACCGAAATTTACTAGATTAACTACTATTTAGAAAATTGAAATTTGATAAAGAAAGCAACTAAATTAAATTAAACTAAGAAAAGAGCTAAGCTAATTAAAAAGAATGAAAATCTGAAATTTTGTTGTTTGTTAATTGCAAAACTAATACTAAGATTTTTGATTTCATCTAGTTATTCTCACACAATTCATAATTTCATGTAACAAGAAATTCTACTTTTCTAAGTTGTAGACCAAAATCCCCTAACTATTCAATGTTTTCTCTCGAACAACACCAAAAGTATCTCCAACTAACAGTTTGTCGTATCTCTATGCACAATTAATTAATTGAAGACTCATTACAAAATTGCAACAAGTAGTACAATTTAAGTGAAAAGAGTGTCGAACCCACAAGGACTAATTATTTTACTAAGTACCAAAATTTACTAGATTAACTACTATTTGGAAAATCAAATTTTGATAAAGAAAGCAACTAAATTAAATTAAACTAAGGAAAGAACAAAAATAATTAAAAAGAATGAAAATCTGAAATTTTGTAATTTGTTAATAGCAAAACTAATTCTAGGGTTTTTTATTTCATCTAGTTAATCTCACACAATTCATAATTCCATGTAAAAAAAAATTCTACTTTTCCAAGTTGTAGACCAAAATTTATTCAATGATTTCTCTCGAACAACACCAAAAATATCCCCAACTAACAGTTTGTCATATCTCTATGCACAGTTAATTAATTGAAGACTCATTAAGTTCTATGGATTTTTTTATAGTCACATTAATCGCAGTAGATCACAAGTTACCTCTCGGTTTCCTCATGACTCAATAAATCAATGGTGTTTAATTTTATAATTCTAAATCACAAATTACTTCTCAGGATCTCCATAATTCAATAAATAAAACAATAGTTGTCAACCAATTGCATGCATTAAGATCAAAAATTACACACACAACCATGAAACAATAGACTAATCAAATAACATGAAATTAGAAATGTGTTATCAAAACTAGGCTACATCGAAGGTCTAGAAAAATAAATTTGCAATTAACAAACATATTTTTAGATTGCATAATAATAAAAATTAGAAGAGAAAAGAAAGAACTCGATTGTTGTTTGAATCCGAAATTGAAATCACGAAGAAAAAAAAAACAAAGCCTCAAAATTTGTGCTGCCTCTTCTTCTTTTCTTCTGTGTCCTCGATTTCTGCCCTCCAACACAGAGTCGCCACCCAGTTTCTCTACTTTCCCTTTTTTTAAAAATACTTTTCCATGCGTCGATTTTCATGCCACTCCTTTTCTTTCTCCTTTTTATCTCTCTTCACGCACTCCAGCAGCCACAGATTGATTTTAGCCATCTTTTGTACTTATCCCTCTCATTCCTACAAAAACAAAAAAATAAATAATACTGAGTAAAAATAAGATAAATTTCAAAGAAATAAATGAGAACTCACAATTTTAATGCATTAAAGAGTAATAAAAATTATATAAAAATTACACTCATCAATGTCCACTCCCTTCAGCATGTTGTCCACTAGCATGGGGTTGTGCACTACCTTCGGAATTTTCGCTAATTTTGGGTTGCACAGAGGAAACGCCATCAATTCCCTTGACCATAAGATCGAGCATGTATTTGTAACTTTCATCAGAGGAACAATTAAGATCGACCATCTGTTTTGCGTGATGGCTCAATTCACAATAGCAAAAACCAACATTTGGGCTAGCGCCTTCGTGTGGAACAGATGTATAACATCTTCTCATCACATCCCTGATCCATCTTATTTTAATATATATATCCGGTAGAGAAGTGTGATGGCTGAATCGAAGAATGGCCAAAACATGTTTGCAAAAATGCCTACAAACTCGAACAAGAGACAACCTCAAGTAGCCATTTGACGGAGTTTGCATAATTGAATCAACCTCCATAGTTCTGATTCTGCACGAAGAATTACATGGAAG
This sequence comes from Hemerocallis citrina, assembly GCA_017893485.1. Taxonomy (NCBI): domain Eukaryota; kingdom Viridiplantae; phylum Streptophyta; class Magnoliopsida; order Asparagales; family Asphodelaceae; genus Hemerocallis; species Hemerocallis citrina. The sequence goes on along the minus strand of CM030367.1, from coordinate 159,916,013 downwards.
GTTGAACTATATGGTGTGTCAAGATTGGCAACGAAAGTCACATTATATAATAATTTTTTTGTAACTTCATATTGGAATTTGTTGAAAATCTTCAATGTGTAGATTCGCACCATATGTTCTTCCAAAGCCCACTGAGTCTTCAATTTCGGTCTCTTCTCGCGGTTACAATAATTTTCTTTAAGTTCATCATGTCTTTGTCTTGCTAAATATTGGTCGAGGATGACGGCAAATTCATGTAATGCGTACTTCTTTTCTGTATGATGCTTCAAGGAAGAATGCATAGACTCAACCCGTTGACTAATCAACATGCCGACCCAAAATGAATCTCTTGCATAGATGGGTGCCCATTTGTCATGGATTTCAATTAGATCGTTCAACCATTTGTTATTCTTTATTCCGTATTGCAAAAGCACTAACTTCCACTTCTTCTCAAACTCATGTACATATTTGGAATTATAGATGACAGTCTTCAAATCATCCCTAAACTTTTTGACATCATTCGACATATGCACCTCATGTGGTAACTTATCCAATATGTGCCAAAAGCAATACCGATGCCAAGTCTCGAGAAAAACTTTACTCAGTGCGGCTGCAATCCCATGATCTTGGTCCATCACAATGCCAGATGAAGTACGATTCATTACCCCTAGTCACTTTTCAAAGAACCACACAAACGAATAGACCTTCTCATTTTGAATGAACCCACCCTTAAGAACGTCGATTATCAATGATGATTGATTCCAACAAATGGAACAAATAACATTTCATATTGGTTCATGTTGTATGTGGCATCAATGCAAAGTACATCCTCAAATTCTTTATAATTCATCCTAGAAGTTCCATCCATCCAAATACAATGAGACAACTGGCCTTCGGGATCTACTTGGAAATTATTAAAAAATGAAGGATCTATCTATTTTTTTGATTAAAAAAAAATCAATGGGCAAGTTCTCATCGTGTCCTTTCATGGCTTTGTGTGAGTCTCTAAGTAGATTGCTAGCATCTTTTCCGGTGAATCCTATTTTATCGTGACCACCACTAGCACTTTCGAGGAAGAGCATTTGTTTGCACGTTGGGATATTAGCTTGGGTAAGTTGATCCATTATTCTCTTATCGGTCTTCAACACAGAACAGTTTCGGGGCAAAAGATGTCTTCTACCGAGTGAAGTGAATTCGTGATTGTATGGTTCATGAAATGAATACAACACCCATTTATTACTTTCTTCATTCAGTTTTACATGAATGAAAGCTTTGCAACTCGTTCTAGAAGAAGTTCCCCGTTTACCATAACTAGGTTGACTCGGTGAAGTCCATGCTTTATTACATAAATAAGACTGATTTACAACACTCTCTCCCTTGTATTTATTCACACCCTTACGCACTGTGAAACCCCCACATTTAGCATATGATGAATAAAAGTTCTCAGCTTGATCTAAAGTATTAAACGTCATACCTATCTTTGGTTTGAGGTACTCTTCAACTAGCTGCATGCATTCACAACTTTCTTGTACATGTAGAAAATTATCGGCTGCAACAAAATTTCCTTTACCACTATCCATATCTAACATAAAAAATAATACAACAATTAGCAATACACTAATCGTATAGAAGGAATCACATTATTTGCATATATTTAGGGGAAAAACAAGATACTTGGAAAAACCACACAAATGGCATCCAAAAATTCTGAAATGTTGCATCTCATCACCTTCAGCTTCTTTTTCGGAGTCGTTTCTTAGACGATATGGTGGTCTATGGACAACTTTCTTCCAACGAACACCACGCTGACTGGTTCGATGTGCAGGAGTAGTTAGTATAACATCTAAAGTAGCTCACTTGCCCACAACATCAGATTGTGTACGACACAACGTAATCATCTCGCGTGCGAAGTCCTTCATTGGTTCTGCGACATTACTCCTTAACACAGCAGGACATTTTTTCGCCTGAATCCAAGTTTGGGCCATCTACACAACATGAAAAGTTGAAATATTAAGTGAAGTGCATATGTATATATAAACCAAATTTTAGAAAACATTAAAATAAGACAACAAAACCTAATAACTAACGATTTTACGAAGAGCCGATGCCTTCGGTTGGAACATAGGCAATTTCATTGAATGGTCATCTACTGGTTCGGCAGCTAGTCGACGAATCGGGACTTCCACACCAGCAGGAGTTTGCACTGTGGGAGAGATATAACGTCTAGTCATCCTCTCCTAGCAAGCCATGTAAGTCGCATGCACCGATGCATCGAACAGAGAAATGTCACCAATGATTTCGTCGAACCGGTGTGCATTCCATCTCTCAACATATGAAACCAAGCATGCGGCCCAATTGTGACCGGGTTGTCGATCCATTCCAGTAATAAAATGCATATCGGCATTGTACGGTTCAACAACAGAAATACTTTGAAGCAGACCAAATTGACGTAGCACTCTATTAGCGAGTAGAATTCAACTATGCCAAAGTTGATTAGAGGTGCCTTTGTCAGCCACAACTCGTGCCTATACAAGCAACTAGGCGGTAGTCGACCCAAACACTCCTCCGTGTAGGGTTGCCATACGACGTAATCATCTGCCAATCTATCCAATTCATCTCGAAAGTACGTAAGGCATCTGTTGGGGTTGGCCTTCCATGTGAGATTGCCGGACCAGTAAACACCTAGTGGAGGTAACATGTGTTGGTCCTTAGGGACATGCATCCAATTCGCTGATTGCCTACGCACTATGGGCCGACCAACATGAATACGCTCCCAACTCCAAACTTGAAGCAAAATCATTGGTCCATTCATCTGCACCGAACCAAGACTGCAGTTGCACAACTCCTATACAGAGACGCCAATGCGGCACTATCCCAACTATATACTCCAACTCTTCGTAGATCAGCAATCAATGGCAGGTACATCAACAACACCGAATGACCAGTCGAATTCGGGAACATCACGCCTCTAAATAGTGTCAAGATGTACGCCCTACAATAGCACTCAACCTCGACCTCAGTGGAATCTTCATTCAACATATTCTTGAAAGTCTCCTTCAACCATTCATGTGAATAAACTTTCCATTTACTACCCCCGTTTTGACTTCAACACCAAAGTATTGTTTCACAAGATATACCAGCTCGAAGTCCATCGTACTGGTCACTGTCTGCCCATCGATTGGAAGACTTGTGAGTACGGAGACGTCCTGTAGTGTTACGGTCATCTCCCCGACCGACAAGTGGAAGTATGAATTTCAGGCCGCCATCTCTTAAGAAGTGCGATAAGAAGAGGTCGATCACATTTAATAGAGTTCATCAGTCCAATACCATATAAGTCGCAGTCCTGCAGAATCTTATGAATCTGTGGGTGCATAAGAAGTGGATGACCCCCCTAAATGTACACTCCTTAGATTCGCCTTCCCACATGGCCTTCGAACGGTGTTACGATTGGAGAGTAAACAGTGTCAGGTCGAGGGGACCTGGACCTGCAGGAGGAACATAAGCTGATGAAACAGGGTCTGGTGAAGAAGGGGCTGATGAAGAAGGGCCCGCCTTATTTGGTGAAGCGGTAGGATTAGTTGAGACCTACACAACAATAACGTTTAAATCAGTACACCGATATTACATTTTACTGTGTGATAATCAAACTAATCGAATACAAACAATTATTCACTTATATTAGTACGCTCGGTACTATCACGACCACGTCCACCGCGAGGAGGTGGGCCAAAAAAAGTACGTGGTCCGTCGCCTCGAGTATTTGAAGGTCTACTACTCGTTCTTTCCTCCACATTGCTCATCGTGCGTGCCATTTATAATAAACGAGAATACACTACAACTTAAACAAATTGTTATTAACTATACAAAAATATATAACTACATAAAAACTATATACAAACTATATAGCAAAAGTTCTCAGTATTTCTCAAATAATTCTACACTATATACTGACATATATTATCAAAATTCCTATTCAATATTTTTCAAAAAAAATTACACTATATACCTACATATATAACCAATCATCCAATATTTTCAAATTAACAATCATCCAATATTTTCGAATGATAGAACTATTTAATACAGTTTGATTGTTCGTCGAATATCAATGTATTCATCATTGTACTAATGTATAGCTAAAAAGTATTGTCAAATCAACATTGTTCAAAAAATAACTATATATTATCAAATTTCCTATTCAACATATTTCAAAAAATTCAACAATATGTTCCTACATATATTATCAAAATTCCTATTGCAAATTTCTCAACATTTCTATTCATATTCGCTAACAATTTCTAAATATACCGTTAACAATTTCTCAACATATCTCAAAATTAACCCGAAATTAAAAATGCAGCAGTATGGAAATTATACCGTTAAAGTTGGGTGATTGAAAAGGTAGATAATGAATAGGAGGTTCAAGAAGCTCCTTCAACCGCTCACTTTTTCCCCAAATTCCCGATTGAAAGATCTCTTGGATATTGGGGTTTAGGGTTTTCAGAGCATGAATAGAGGGAGTTGAGAGTGTGAGGAGAGATCGTAGATGAGAGATGTGGAAGATCGAAACGGCTAAGGCGGGGATTTTTCGACGAAATGGGTTAGGGTTTCGGGGTTAGAAGAGGAAGAGGGAGAAAGAGAGTTGAAAGAGAGAGTGAGGTCGAAATTCGAGCGTGGGGTATTAAAAACCCTCAAACGACACTCGTTGTCTCAAAAAACGAGTTTGGAAAAAATCCCATCACTTTTTGAGACAACGAGTCTTGGCCAAGGAGAAATCAAAAAACTCAAGCCTCACACTAGCTGTCTCAAAAAGCGATGGGATTTTTCCCAAACTCGCTTTTTGAGACAGCGAGTAGGTCAGTTTGGAAATTTTTAAAAAAAGTAGGTCAGTTTGGGAAAAACTTTCAAAAAGAGGGTTATTTTGGGGGAAAAATTCCTTCCTTTTATAATAGAAATAGATAGTGGGGGTGCTGAATATATTTTCTCATTCAATGACAATACATCTACTGCTATTTTCTAGGTTTCCAGCTCTGACTCTCTACATGGCATTAGCACAGGAACAAGAGAAGCCCAAGAATTTGCTCCAATCAAAAGAAAAAAAGTGAACTATAACATACTCTAATAACAATAAAACGAAGAATGATCCCAGACAATAAACTACAAATATGGTTTCAAATATCTACCAATATATGGTTAGAATTTTATATGCTGATACTTCCGATATATGCCTAATATCAGAATTAAATGAATATCCAACCCCCAATACTGATACAGACTTCTCTAAACATCCTAAGCTTACTTTGCCCTTTCCTGTCATTATAAGCTTTACATGTTGGTGTTTCTTTTCCGAAAGCTATTCACATAGACCTTTCAGTAATGTATAGATATTCATTTTATCTCCATTATCAAAATTCAATATTCCATCAATTTCAATAATTAATCATTAGCTTAGTGTATTAAACTATTATAAATTTCATTTCATTCACAAAAAGCTGTACCAAGAGGAAATAGTAAAGTTTAGGAGTCTATTAATTATAATGAATTCCCTGAGACACCTTTAAAATTTCAGGTTTCACCAAGATGCAATTTGTGAGCTCAAGCAACTAAAAAGATTATTAGGAGAATAAGTATACAATAAAAGTTTCAGTATCCAAATAGAAAACACATACCACCTTTTGTTCTTCGTTCATTTTTAAATTGTCACTTGAAGAAGCATCAAACCTATTAATGGAGTTCAAAGATTGCCATGTATGTATGAAACTTATGCCAGTGCACCAAATGTGCTAATAAAAACACCACCATCAAAGTTTCTTGCAGCTAGAAGTGCATGCTTAATCACATATAAGCACCCTGATCAACTTTATCCATAAAAAGAATTTAAAGTATATAAATTATGGTTCTAGTTTGTGGTTTAACCAAAAATGAATTCTTCAAATTTATCATCAATAAAGTATTACAATTACTAATAAATACATGTAACCGGAAATTCAAAAAGTAAACTCATGGACACCTTTATTCATCTAGTTCCAAAGGTATGCAAAATGAGTATGACCACCTCTTTGCATTCTTTGTTAGAGATAGTCGAGTTGGCCTTTGGAAATCAAAATTTCAAAGAACATATTTTACTCAATGCTTTTGGTAGAAGTGGAAGATTCTGAAACTTGTAAGCCAATGACAGCTATCTTAATGACTCAGGTAACAGAAGAACGTATCTGTTTGTTTGTGGATATCTTCTTTGAGGCTCTAAATTTACATCTTGTTTGAACTTTTTGAGTTTTAATTTCAAGAACTTTCCCATACTAATTGTCACACATAGAATCGTTGGTAACTCTTACTTTATAGTCATCCTCAAATATATTAGGCCCGCCTAACTATCTTCAGTATATCAAATTTATATTTTAAATTATAGATTGTGCAAGTCTTTGTGTCTGGTTCTCCGGTTAAGTGTTTGATGCATAATTTATTGGTAGATATTTTAGAACTACTATATTTGATTAAATTTTTATAATATTTTAACTATTTAGTATGTACATTCTACTTCAATAATAAGCAATTTATTTTCTTTCCCAAATTTCCTTCTTTCCCTTTGTCGCCCCCCATTCTATACCAATATTAGCTTCTTTACCACCTATTTTACAATGTTAAATTTCAGATATATCCTTAAGGGCAACATAAATAAGATTCAGTGGAAAATAATATAAGAACAAAGATGAGGGCAAAATCATATCCTTAGAAGGTGAAGAATTGATCTTTCACCAAGAAGAGAGAGCCTTTATATAGGTTTGGAGAATATTTACATCTATTATTCTGCAGGTGTTAGAGAATGTATATCTCTTCTATTCTTTCTCTTGAAATAATGAAGTGTTATCTGATTATTCAAAGTAATTTTCTGGACAATTCTTGTGCGCTTTGGTGCATGTAGATCGTATATTGGTTACTCACTCTAAACTAAACAATACTCCACAGTGATTATTACAATAATAACATAAAAACACCCAAATCTTCAACCAAACCCAATACCAATCCACATATCCAATCCAATCCCCAATAAACTTAATCAACAAAAAAAAAATAACTATAGTTAAAATAAAATTACCGAAATTTGCAACCCTTCTTTTCCTCCGATCATCAAACCCAGCAATGTATAGATGTGGGAAAGAGGAGGAGGAGGTAGTGTCTATGACGGCTGAGATGAAGGCTACTGATACAAGCTAGATGAAGGATAGCTAAGGGGAAGATGAGTAATGTCAAGCTGAAGAGAAGCGGAAGGTTGGGTGTTCAAAGTGTCTGATATATAGTAGTATCAGTGGGTTTTGTAATAGATATAAGTATCAGGGGTTATATGTAAAATTGTAATCAAAATGGTATCAATGGATACTGGCCATTGGATGTGTAGGCAATTAGATCTTGGCTGTTGGATGGGTGTGGGGCCCAGGTTGTAACAGTCTTAACTAACTGTCAGCTTACGCTGTGTACGCGTGTTTCCTATAAATAAAGGGATAGATCAGTTCGCTGATCTATCGAGAGTTCAGCCAATTCTCTTCTCTTCCTCTTCCAATTCTTGATTCCCTTACCTTCCATGTTACCTTCTCTTAACCTTTCTACCTCGTTCTTCATGTAAATCCTAGCCATGGCTAAAGGCAAGCCCCGAAGTGTATCAATGGTATCAGAGCCGATCGATTCTGCCATGGGTTCAGAAGAAGAAATCCCTCAAGATTCCACCGATGAAGGAATCCTTAGCGCTGCACCGGATCTTGAATGGCAACGTAGTTACCAGTTGTTGAATGATAGGGTAATCAGTATGGAGAATCAGATGCAGGAAGTAACATCGCAGGTTTCCCAAATACCCTTAATCTTGACGCAGTTGCAGCTGTTGACGTAGAGAATGGGAGAGAGTCGTTCTAATCAAGAAGTATCTAAGGTAAATCTACTACCAAAATCTAATGGTAAATAGAATTCTAACTTCGAATTTGATAGGAGGGAGAACTTGTTGCATTCTTCTAAAGGGAGAGGGGTTCTTGATGAAAGACCCTCAATTGGGGAATTTTTTTTCCCAAACCTCCGAAGTTAGATGTTTACCCCTTCTCTAGTTCCGGAGATATTCTCAATTGGATCTTTCAAATTGAGCACTACATTGAGGTATATAGGATTCAAGGGGAAGAAAAAGTAAGAGTAGCTTTTTTCTTTCTCAGAGACGATGCAGAGCAATGGTGCCGATGGTTTCTCAAGAATAATGAGGGGATAGTAACTTGGAAAGAGTTTAAAGAGGGAATATGCAATCGGTTTGCATTGGGGATGTATGAAGATGCAGCTAAGACATTATGTAGACTTAGCAAACTTCAACAGTTCTTGATTACCAAATGAAGTTTGAAAAGCTTCAATGTTTGGCTGAGGGTGTGAGTGAACCATACTTGGTGCAGCAGTTTGTGAGTGGGCTTAAGGAAGAATTGCAACATGATGTTGCTATGGCAGAACCACAATCGTTGGCGGAGGCTTTCAAAGTAGCACAGAGGTTTGAATAGAAGTTTAATTCTTTAAGGCAATTTTATAGGACCTCATACAGAACCAATTTAAGGGGGTCTGCTTTTAGTTATCATCCTTCAATTCCGCAATCCCAATCAAACACCCAGACTCAACCTATCAGCCAGCAAGGGAAATTTGCAAGTAACCCAAACTCAGGCATATCAGATAAACCAGTTTTGAAGAAACTCTCAACTAATGAAGTGTGGGATAGATGAAGGAGAGGCTTATGTTTTCACTGTGATGAGAAATATATACCAAGGCATTTGTGTAAGACTAAAACATATATGTGTATAGAGGGTGAGTGGGATTTGTTCTCTTTGCAGAATGAAGAGGAACTAAATCAATTGTTAGTGGAAGAGGAAAACATGGAAAACATGGAACTATTCAAGAATACTGATAATGTTCAACTTAGCACTGTAGCTTTAGACACAGTGGTTAGCACTGAGTGTTTAATTCTCAAAGCTCAACTCAGAGGCATTGATGTTCATGATTTGGTAGACAGTGGGGCCACACACAACTATATTGACCCATTCATACTACAACAAACTGGATTACCCCTTTCCATCAAACAGACTTTCAATGTGAGAGTTGCGGGGGGAAAAGAAGTACAAGGGAGTGGGCTATGTGCTGATGTGAGGATCCATTGCCAAGGTTATAATATTGTTGATGATTTTTTGGTATTCCCTATTGGAGGACATGATGTTGTCCTGGGAGCTAAATGGATCAAACAAGTGACTGAGGTCACCATGAACTTACGGGATAAACAGCTTAAATTCACTCACAGGGGAATTAATTGGGTCTTGCAAGGATTACAACCAAGCCCAGCACAACTAATGTCAGATAAGGAAGTCAATAAGATTGCTCTTCAAACACACAGGGGATTTGTGTTGTATCTCATGTCAGCTGAGGAGGGGAACGATACTTCACAGGAAGTTATTACTCAAGACAAAGATCTTTGTCAATTGCTAGATGAGTTTCAAGACTTATTTGAAGAACCAAGGAGGCTACCACCAGTAAGGGTTTGTGATCATCAAATACCCTTAGAAGAAGGCTCCAGGGCCATTTGTATCAGACCCTATAGGCATTCCTTTGAACAAAAGAATGCAATTGAAGAGATAGTTGAAAACATGTTGAAGCAAGGTATCATCAGACCTAGCTGTAGTAGTTATAGCTCACCTGCGGTATTGGTGAAGAAGCACGATGGGTCATGGAGGTTCTGTGTGGACTATAGGTCTTTAAATAAGCAGACAATCAAAGATAAGTATCCCATTCCAATTATTGATGATTTGTTAGATGAGCTATATGGATCAAAATTTTTCACAAAGTTGGATCTGAGATCTAGTTATCACCAGATAAGGATGAATGAAAAAGATGTTTCAAAAACTGCATTTAGAACACATAGTGGTCATTATGAATTTCTAGTTATGCCTTTTGGATTGAGCAATGCACCTTCGACTTTTCAATCCCTTATGAATGACATTTTCAGGCAATATTTGAGGAAATTCATTCTTGTTTTTTTCGATGATATTTTGATCTATAGCAAATCTTGGTAGGAGCACTTATGTCATCTACGGGAAGCATTGAAGATTCTAAAGAGTCATCAGTTGTTTGTCAAGAAATCCAAATGTACATTTGGTAAAGAAGAAGTGGAGTACCTGGGTCATGTAGTGTCACAAGAAGGAATATCAGTGGATCAAAAGAAAGTAGCTGCGGTGAAAGAATGGCCTATTCCAAATTCTGTGAAGGCACTAAGGGGATTTCTTGGTCTTACTGGGTATTATAGGAAGTTCATTAAGAACTATGGCTCAATTGCTGCACCATTAACAGAATTAACAAAGAAAGAATCATTCAATTGGAATGAAGATGCTGCAGTTGCTTTTGATCAATTGAAGTCAGCTCTTACTTCAGCTCCTGTGCTCCAGCTTCCTGACTTCAATGAAACTTTTATAGTAGAATGCGATGCTTGTAAGGTAGGCGTTGGAGCTGTGCTTCTACAAAAGAAACATCCCATTGCTTTTATTAGCCAGGAGATCAAAGGAAAATGTTTACATTGGTCAGCATATGAAAAAGAGATGCTTGCAATCTTATTAGCTGTCAAGAATTAGAAACAGTACCTGTTTGGAAGAAAATTTATCATTCGTACAGATCATCAACCCCTCAAGTACCTGTTGGACCAAAGATTGTCTACAGAAGCTCAGCATTCTTGGTTGATAAAGCTATATGGATTTAACTTTGAGGTGGAGTATAAGAAAGGATCTGAGAATGTTCCAGCAGATAGGTTGTCAAGGAGGGAAATGGATTGTTATCTTATGCAATTATGTTCTTTGAAGCCTGGATGGTGGGAAGACATTTTAAAGATGAACGAGATTGATCCATACTTCAAAGACTTAGCAGCAAAAGCCTTGAGTTCAAGTGAGAACAAATTTTCCTTAATCAGGGGAGTTTGGTATAGGAAAAGCAAAGTGGTGATTAGTCCAACATCAAACCTCAGAAAATTGCTAATCTCAGAGCATCATGATACACCTATTGGAGGGCATTCGGGGTACGACAAGACATTGCAAAGACTCCGTAGATCTTTTTGGTGGAAGAGAATAAAGTTAGATGTTCGGAATTATGTGAAGGAATGTGCTACATGCCAGACTAGTAAGTATGTGTGCCAATCTCCTACGGGATTGTTACAACCTCTTCCTATACCCAACCAAATTTGGGAACAAGCTAGTATGGATTTCATCGAAGGCCTTCCTACTAGTTACAGATTCTCAGTTATATTGGTAGTAGTCGACAGGTTGAGTAAATATGCTCATTTTATACCAATTAAGCATCCATATACCACAGCAACAATCATCCAAGCTCTCACTGACAACATTTTAAAACTATATGGAATGCCAATTTCCATAGTTTGTGATAGAGGATCTGTATTCACTAGTGCTCTTATGAAGGAGTCACTGCGTTTGCAAGGTACTAAACTCCACTTCTCAACGGCTTACCATCCACAAACAGATGGTCAAACTGAAGTAGTAAACAGATGTTTGGAAACATATTTGAGATGTTTTTGCTATTATAAACCTAGTGATTGGAGTAAATGGCTTACGTGGGCGGAGTATTGGTATAATACTTCTTACCATAGTTCTATCAAAAGCACTCCATATGAAGTGGTCTACGGCAGGTCACCTCCCACTCTAATTTCATATATACCTCACACTGCCAAAAGCCCAATTGTTGAAGAAGCATTATTATCTAGAGATGTCAATCTTCAGATACTTAAAGATAACCGCAAGAAGGCCCAAGATAAGATGAAGAAGCAAGCGGATGGCCACAGATTGGATAAAGAATTCTTGGTTGGGGATTTAGTGTATGTTAAGCTACAACACTATAGGCAAGTTTCAGTAGCTACAAGAGCTGTGCGCAAACTGTCCCCAATCTATTATGGTCCATATGCAGTTTTGGAAAGAATTGGTCATGTTGCTTACAAGTTAGATTTACCTGTGGAATCTAAAGTTCACCCTGTGTTTCATATCTCTCAACTTAAAAGACATTGGGGACAATCCACCACAGTGCAGCGCAACATCCCTTCATTTATATCTACAGCTCTATTACAACCAGAGGCTACAGTGGATTGCAGGTTTGTTATCAAAGGAAGGAAGCTAGTGTTTGAGGTACTCATCCAGTGGAAACATCAGGATAGAACACATGCTACGTGGGAACCTTATTGGGAGCTGGTTCGCAAATTTCCTTCATTCGACTTTGAGGCAAGGTCTCAATTGAGGGGGGGAGGAATTGATACAAGCTAGATGAAGGATAGCTAAGGGGAAGATGAGTAATGTCAAGCTGAAGAGAAGCGGAAGGTTGGGTGTTCAAAGTGTCTGATATATAGTAGTATCAGTGGGTTTTGTAATAGATATAAGTATTAGGGGTTATATGTAAAATTGTAATCAAAACGGTGTCAATGGATACTGGTCATTGGATGTGTAGGCAATTAGATCTTGGCTGTTGGATGGGTGTGGGGCCCAGGTTGTAACAGTCTTAACTAACTGTCAGCTTACGCTGTGTACGCGTGTTTCCTATAAATAAAGGGATAGATCAGTTAGCTGATCTATCGAGAGTTCAGCCAATTCTCTTCTCTTCCTCTTCCAATTTTTGATTCCCTTACCTTCCATGTTACCTTCTCTTAACCTTTCTACCTCGTTCTTCATGTAAATCCTAGCCATGGTTAAAGGCAAGCCCCGAAGTGTATCAGCTACGGTCAGGACCGAAATTTGCTGCGGAGGACGACGGAGATGACGGCCACGGTCGGGACAGGAAGTTGTGGCGGAGGATGCAGATGACGGCTAAGACCTAAGGCGATGTGGATGGCTGCATGGGAGGGGGTAGAGTGGGAGTCAGCGGCGGCAGAGGATTTGGGGTTAGGTTTATGTTTTCATTTGTTGCCCATCGGTGGAACTGAGATCGGGATCAATACCCTAATAACATGGTTGGTTGATTTTTGGGGATTAGGGTTTGAGATGGATTGATTGAATTTGAGGGAAGGAGAATAGAGTAGAATTATGGGAAATTTTGCAAAGAGGGATGCTGGTTTTTAGTTGGGTTTTGATTATGATCCATACTCAATCATAGCCATTCACCTATTAGATCCAAAAAAAAAATGAATGGTCTGGATTTGCAAATGAATAGTTAAGATTGAGTTTTCAAGAACAATAGTTGAGATCGTCTATGGACATATTAATTGTGACTTATATATATACTAGATTTGCCTATGGGCACGTGCCTACGGCACGTCTTCAGAACGATACAACATACAGAAAGCCTTGTAAACAGTAAACCAACAATCATATAGCTCAAGTTTGAATAGTATGGCAATAATTAGTTGTAAATAAAAGTCCATGTTTTCATTAGTATATGTTGAAAAATAATTATAAATTGGGGTATAAAAGTCCATGTTTCCATATATATATATATATATATATATATATATATATATATATATATATAGAAAGAGAGAGAGAGAGAGAGAGAGAGAAAGAGAGAGAGAGAGAGAGAGAGAAAAAAAATTAAATAAATAAATGAGTTGTTTTTTTTGGGAGGAAAATGTGTTTTGTGAGGTTAGATCTGGACCTTTGATTTTGAGGGGATTGAAGGAGAGCCACTTGATTGCTTTCTTTGTATTTTATTATATATATATATATATATATATATATATATATATATATATATATATATATATATATTGCAGTCTTACAGAAGATTAATAGTTATGTTTTCCCAAATATAGATTGTTGGATGCAAAAAAAAACTATGACATTTTACCTGCTATGCGATCGATGCCTATGTATGTATGTATGATTTAGCATGTCAAGAAGATTTGTTAAAAGGTTTTGTCGACGTGTGGTTGAAGCAACTGTAACATAACAGAGCTCTATGACATCGGAATTTCATTTAAATCTCCTGAAATTATTTTTTATTTTAGCACTCTTGGATTGTATATATTGTGACATGTTGTATCTACAATGAATTTTCCTATGGCCAAGTACAATCTCATTTCAGGATTATCTGTCAACAACAAAGCATTTTTTTCAACTAGTTGGAGTCAGCTACATGAATCCTGGTTTTCCATTCTACTCGATTTAACGTAATATCTTCTGTGAGGCCACAAGTTATCATATATTTTCTCACTATGTCACGCCCCGATTCCCAAAAATACGGAATACAAGTACATGATATTGGCCCAGCGAATGACTAATATCACTCATAAGTTTTTCATCCGATCAACTCAACAATATAATCAATACAGAACAAATGCGCAGGTAATAATAATCTCATGAACAATAATACTTGGAATGAAGCCACAAAAATATCCAAATATAATAATAATCCAACATCTGGAACAATAATAAAATCCGGTACATAAGCCCAATACAATAATAAATACCAAACCAAATAGTAACAAGTCTCAATACAATAAGTTCATTAAAAATAACATTCAATTATAAAGCAGTAGTTCTTTAGAAAGTTTGCTCTCCAATCCCAGCAGGCAATTCTCCTTCATTACCTGAGTACACTTCATCTAAAAAGAGAAGAAAAATTGTCCTTAGAGAAAGTCATGGAAAGCAAGTAGAGAAAGTAAGAAACAATGGAATAACGGTATAACAATGAATCAATGGATCAATAGGAATCAATAACATAGGACGATAATCAATAATCAATATCACGGTAATCGATGCAATGGCTATAAATAATGATTCAATATTCATTAACAATAATCAATAATCAATAACAATAACACTTCGCCATCATTCGATATCAATAGGAACAATGATGAACAATATGCAATGTCGGTGATGTGTCAATCCTTATATCTATTAATCATTTTAAATCCTAACTAATGCACGTAGTACTGTGTCCCACAGGTTTGATGCATACAATCAATTCCGTTTAGACTATAGTGGTAGATTTTATAGTTCATGTACTGGGTATGATGATGATAACGGTAATAACACGGGCCATGGTGTAATTTCTTACACGATGACGATAACAGTAATAACATGGGCCATGGTATAATTTCTCACACGATGATGATAACGGTAATAACACGGGCCATCATCCGAGTACAGTATCTATATCATCAACTACTTTAGTCAATCCCTTAAATCCTGGTTTATTAATTATTTATTAATGCAATAATACAATATGCAATTTGAGACATGAGATGAACAATAGTATCAATAGGAGAAATAATAGGATGGTAACATGAAATAGGACAATTAGAATGATGACAATAACTAATTGGGATCATGCAATACAACATACATATATTAATTCATGCAATATTACAATATAGGAATAATTAAACTATTAAAATCTGGAATATAAAATTCTGGACAGCAAGAGTAGTCTGTACAAAAATGCAAATTTCCGCTGTTTCAGAAATTGAAAACTAAATCCGTCAGAAGTTCTAGAAACTAGACTTCCACACGGTTCCAACTCATATTTAAAGTTCAAAATCTGACAACAGTAGCTAGGTCAAACACAATGTTCTTTATAGATTTCATGTTCAGGCAGAAATTCGACATTATATTATTTTATTTTTAAAATTAGCAAAAACTCAATAATAAATTCATAAAAAATATTTTCTAGACTCCTAAACATGATTACTAACAATATGGAAATTATCAGAGTAAAATTTTATCATTTGATCAGCCTTTTTACTATTTAAATATGGATTGTACAATAATCTGAGAATCTGGAATTAAAAACATAGCCGTAGTAAAACGAGCATAACTTTTTCTACACAACTCGGAATTTAAAAATTAAAGATGTTTTGGAAACTAGAAAGATAAGGCTACAATTCATATTTAGAAAATAATTTATTTTAAGATCATTTACTGGGTCAAAAATAGCAATCAAGATACAGACCAGCAAGCAAGATACAGGTTTTAGGGTATTTTCATGAAATAATTTAATTAGACATGCTGGGTATCAATTCTGCTAGTCGATAAACTTCTCAATCAGCACGAAGGGTATAAAAATATGGTAAATAAGATTAAGAACACATGCATACATCAATTTATCATCAATCAACTATCAATCGATCAAACAACATACAACCTAGCAATTTTCTCTGCAATAATTTATTTGTGTGACAATTATATGAACAACCCTATTATCAATTCTATATGCACACATGAAAGATTCAATCTTTGGAATCAAAAGTGGCACGATGTCAAGTAAATTGGGGTTAGCTCGTGTAAACCCTTAATATACTCAACGAAAAAGATGAACAATGTATAATACGATAACAAAGGGATCTACTTGCAAGAGTTTCAACAAAACTTGAATTTGATACAATTAACAATTCAAAAGGACAGTGACTTGCCTTATTAACGGTAAAAAAGAATACCAAGAATAATGGGATAAGGATCCCGAAGCAACGAACCTATGAACACATGAATCCACAAGATAGCGCGTGCAATATACGTGCAAAAGAGAACCCAAACAAAATCAGCAACAAAGAGAACTCAGCATCAACAGACAGCAGCAACGTCAGTAATGGCAAAAGTAAGGGATTCAGTGGGTTTGGCGACTGGCTGACAGCGGCGAGGTGGGTCAATGGCGGCATCGATGGAGACAGGAGAAGGTGGGGGTCAGGATTTGGCTGCTGGAAATCGGAAGGCAAGACAGGAGTGATCGGGGTTGGGATTTTGGGTTCTTGGTCGTCAAGGGAAGGTAGGGCGGCACTCAGGGGGCGTCGACAGGGTGGCGCCGATGAGGAGGTGGCCGGAGCTGGCCGGGGAAGGAGAACTCAGTAATGGGTTCAGGGGATTTGGGCGGGAATTGAACGGGGAGAGAGAAACGATGAGGAAAGAGAAAAAGGAGAGATAGAATACGCGGCTAGGATTTCAAATTGTACAATTTTTAGGGTTTGCATTAGAGTTGTATGGGTACAATTAGGATGTTGGGTTAGCGGTTTAGGATCCAATAATAGCGGTTTTGGGTCAAGAACAATTGAAATTGGGTTTTAGGGTTCAATAAGAGATAGATCTAGATTAATAGGGTTCAAATAAAAATACCCACAATTAAATAGAAGAAAATAAGATCAACAAAAATAGCTCAATCATGAAGAACGAAGAATTCCATGAACAAATTAAATTAAAATAATCAAGAAACAAAAAAATAGAGTATTTCATTCAATTACAAATAAAATATTACAAAAGGGGGAAAAATGAAAATAGCAGGAACGGTAGTTACACACTATTTCCATCTAAGTAAGTTTAGGTCTTCCCCTACCCCTAACTCTACCCTCAATACTTAATAAATCACTCTTTCTAACGAGGGCACTACTAGGTTTACATGTGACATATCCAAACCACATGAGGGGATTCTCTCTTAATTTATTTTGGATATGAACTACCTTGACCATATCTCATATATGCTCTTTTCTAATTCTGTCCTTCCTAGTTTTACCACACATCCATCTATACATCCTCATCTCCGCTACATTAATTTTGGTACATGTTGTTTCTTTATTAGCCAACACACTGCTCCATAAATCATTGATGGTCTAACAGTCTTCCTATAAAATATTCCCTTCAACTTCAAAGGTATACGTTTGTCACACAAAATACCACTAACACTTCTCCACTTAAGCTGTAACACCCCAAATTTATAGGAGAAATATTAGAAATATATGTGAATTATTGGAGTGGACCTATAGAGATTTCTATGGCTATATGGATTAAAGTAGATTAATAAAAAGGTCTATAGAAGTGAGTATGGGGCTTAGGAAAAATAATGGGGGCATTTAAATAAAAATGAAAGAAATAGAAGGAGGAAGTGGCTGTGTTGTGCATGTGGGGGTGACGTGGCCCAGTTTGGGCGTGGGTGGGTTAGTCCCACATCGGAGAAGATAGAGAGAAAGAGTATATAAATATAGTTTGTCTATGATTAAAAGTTACTGAATAGTCTGGACACCTTTTGTGAGGCCAGCCTGTGGTGGGCAGTGGATTATAATTTATTTGTGTGCGTGCGAGTTGGGTACGGGGCGTTACCTAAGCCACCCTGCTTGGATATTATGTATAATATCTTCGTAATTCTCTCTATCTCTTTGTATAATCGGGCATAAATATCAGAAATATTCTCTCCTAGGTATCTCTTAACCATCAAGCTTCATTACTTCCTCATTTGTGTTTCGAATATCACTAAAATTATTCCCCATACTCTTTGTTTTAGTTCTACTTATTCTAAAGCCTCTAGCTTCCCAAGTTTCTCTCTATGATTATAATTTAACATTGATTTCTATTCTAGTCTCACCCATTAAGACGACGTTATCACCAAAAAGCAAACATTAAGGCACCTCAACTTATATTTCTCGCGTCAATTTATCCATAACCAAAGCAAAGAGGTAGGGGCTTAAAGCCGAACCTTGGTGTAAACCTACTGTAATAGGAAAATTACTGGTCTCTTCTGCAGTTATTCTAATTGTGATCTTTACCCCTTTCATACATATCCTTAATTACCTTAATATACTGAATAGTTACTCAATTATTATTTAACACCTACCATACTATGTCTTTAGGGACTTTATCATATGCTTTTTTTAGATCTATAAACACCATATGTAGATCTTTCTTTTTCTCCATATATTTTTTCATAAATTTTCTCAGTATATAAATTGCTTCCATTGTTGACATTCCTGACATAAATCCAAATTGATTCTCAGACACTGTATTTTTAGTCTTAGTCTATGTTAGATCATTATTTTCCAAATTTTCATCATATGGCTCATTAATTTAATCCCTCGGTAGTTGGAGCAACTTTGTTTATCTTCTATATTTTTATATATAGGTACTAAAATACTCTTCCTCCATTCATTGAACATCTTCTTAGTCATCAAAATTCCATTAAATAATCTTATTAGCTAACCAACTCATACATCCCATGACACTTCCAAACTTCAATGAGTATACCATCCGGTCCTAAAGCTTTTCCTATTTTCATCATTCCTAGAGTATTGCAAACCTCAAAGGTCCTAATTTTACGGAAAAACATATTCTCTTGACTCTCCATCGAGTCCTCTATATTAGGTTGCCAACAGTCTTTTCATTTAATGACTTTTCAAAGTAATTTCGCCATATTTTCTTAATTTCCTCATCTTTTACTTACTTTCTTCAATCATCGCTTTTAATACACCTAATTGTATCCAAATCTTTTGTTTTCCAGTCCATTTGTTTAGCAAACTTATAGATATTATTTCCTCCTTTTGCTCCTAATTTTGTGTATAAATCATCTTAAGCTTTTCCTTTTGTATCTATTACCTTTTTTTAACTTCATTTCTAACGGACTTATATCTCTCCAAATCTTCTTCATTTATACTCTATTGCCATATTTTGAAGGTTGATCTTTTTTCTCTCATAGTATTTTGTATTTCTTTTTGCCACCACCATGCTTCTTTAGTTTGCAACCCTCTACCTTTAGATTCTCCAAGCACATTCTTTGAGCTTTCTCTTATGCACGTAGCCAATTTAGTCTACATCATATTTATCTTCCCTTCCCAATTTTATGTCGCTTTTTTAAGGACTTTATCTCTAAATCTTTAGTTTCTCTCCCTTCAAGTTCCATCTCCTAATTCTCGGGTTCCTAATCTCCTTTCTCGCACATATGTGTTTCTTAATCTTAACATCCAACACCATTAATCTACGTTGTGAGGTTAAACACTCTTCCGGTATAACTTTATAATATATACATGTTAAGCGATCTACCTTTCTAGTAATGTAAAAATCAATCTGGCTCTTATTTGCCCCACTTTTAAATGTTATCAAATGTTCATTCCTCTTCCTAAATAAGTATTTGCTAGTATATGTTCATACGAAGTCACAAAATCTAATAGAGGCTCTCCACTATCATTCTTATTTCCAAACTCATGTCCTCCATGCACCCTCTCATATCCCATATTATCTTCTCCTACATGTCCATTAAATATCCTCTTATAAATAATTTCACACCTAAGGGTACTCCTTGAATTATCTCATCCATATATTCCGAAAATTTAATTTTATCTTGTACATCTAATCCTACTTGGGGTGCATAAGCACTAATGATATTAATTATTCCCCTTTAATACAAGCTTAATTTGTATTATTCAATCTTCTTTTTTAATAACACCTGCTACATCTCATT
Source organism: Hemerocallis citrina (assembly GCA_017893485.1). Lineage (NCBI taxonomy): Eukaryota > Viridiplantae > Streptophyta > Magnoliopsida > Asparagales > Asphodelaceae > Hemerocallis > Hemerocallis citrina. Next base: position 159,895,841 of record CM030367.1, on the reverse strand, counting down.
TGAATTTCTTATCTACTAAAATTTTTACTTCATTTCTATTTCTAATTTTACCTGTATAATATAATTTAAAACCATCTATCTATTTAGCTTTCTTCCATACCCACTTTGTTTCTTGTAAACAAGCTATATTAATATTCTTTCCAATCATGGTATCTACTAGTTCTATGTATTTTTCTACCTACGTTCCTATATTCCAAGTCACTAATTTAAGCATATTTTTCTGGACTAGCTTCTTTATCAGCACATGTCCAGATTGGTGTAGGAACCCTTACCAATTTTTCACCGCACTCGGGTGCCAGTGTCTCTCCTTACACATTATTTTTTTAAGCACCTGGAGGCAAGCACAACGCATCGCTTCTAGGGAATACCCTAGCATTTGCGAGTATATTTTTAGAATTCATGTTCATAGGATTTGACAAAGTTTTATACTGATTGGCAATTAACTAACGCAATCTTTCTTCTTACCCAGTTTGTGGCCGAATTTCTGGATGCAGACAACGACCGTGTTAGTTACTTTCTATATATTGAGTGCATTTATTTCATATGCTTAAACCTAATATCGATAAAATCTGACCTAAACCGTCTAACTGTAATATGATACATAAGTCCAATGCAACTATCTTTAATGCAATAATTCGTGCAATATAGTTACTGTAATTAATGTTTAGTAGCAGCTGCGATTGTAATTATAAAAAGAATGAGGTGATTCGAGAGATTCAATAACAAAAGAATTAAGAGACCATCATTGCCAGTAATGATCGATATAGTGCACCCAGCGGTGTTACATTATTTCGGCTCCAAACTAAAACTACGAAATCACGCATTTTTTAGTCATAATTAGAAGCCTAGAATTATTAAAGACCAACTTCCAAGGAAACAAACGAAATCCCTTTCTTTACCCTTCTAGAACTGGAACCTAGGAGACTAGGTTGAACTTGAGTACTCGACCTCCTAACAACATTTATCATTGTTCTCGTGGATAGAATTTTTTTTACAAACGCAGTGCACATTTCTTAAATGCGAAAAGCACTTTCAAGATGTGCTGTTGGCCTCAAAACAACCTCTCTATATTCCATTGGTCCAACGGCACAGTGGGGCCCACAGTTGATTCCTAACATGCTCATAAATGACACGTGCGAAATGGTTTGCTGTTTCTGCTCCCAAACCAAATGCTTTCGCGGTCAATGACAAACCGCGTAACGCCCGTGGAATTTTTTGATGTTTTGAAAGTAAATAGTAATCTGATGTGCTACAGTTATCGAACACCAAACACGGGATTATCTAATGGAATCTACACATGTGAGAGATTTTGGCTTAGAATAGAAAAAGTTATGTACCTTTCTTATAAAGAGGGCAACATTGGATCCGGTGCTTGACCATAGTAACGAGAGTGCTGCACTATGGAGCAATGAGCATCATGACTAGTGTGGGCCTTCACACGCGCTTTGTGGGGCCCATTAGTTCTGGTTATTACAGGCCTTGCGGGCAAAAAAGGGTGTTTTTTGCATGTCAGTCCCTTTAAATACAAAAAATCTCCTTCTTCAATCACTTGTGTTTCTTGTTTTCATTATATCAGTTTAGAATTTAGAGCATCCACTATCGCTGCATAAAAAGTCAAAAAATCCATTCTTGGCAATTTTTTGTTACAATATTTGTTTAAAATAAAATCAACTTAGAGAAATTTATTCTTTTTGTTACAACTTTGGTTACAAAATATTTACGATAAATCTAAATATGGTTGAGAAGCACAAAATCGGAGAAGAAGAGGGAGAAAAAACCAACAAATAAAAAGAAAAGACAGAGGAAATAATCAAATTACAAATCAAACAATTTGCGTCGAGACTTGTGTACCACACAGTTGGTGTTTGTCTCGCAGGATACAACGACAGAAGAGTTGGCGCAGATACCATGTCACACTCTCGAATTGGACAGCATCTGAAATCTATCACCACACGACCGAAGAATGGAACTCGACTTTAAATACAGAACAGAGGGTTTGGGGAAGAGAAGAGTTTATGGTGTGTTGATTCAGGGGAGAGGCATCTCTATTCAGGGGTTAAAACACCAATTTCTAACAATTTTGTCTTCACTATCGTTTGCTAAAAACACATTTTTTAGAAAAGTAATGAGCAGTGAACTACTAAATATAGTAGCAGATTATAGCAATCGCCAAATATAGAAGACTGAGGATCTTCCGCCTGTGAAGATTTTTTAAATATTAAAAAAGGACAGACGGGGTATCATCTTCCGTCCGCCAAACTCTTTATATTTTTTTCCGAAAAATTACAAAAATGTCATCAAAAAATTACCAAAATGCCATTTGAATAAATCAAAAAAAAAAAAAAAATTGCTCGGACGGAAGATCTTCTTCCGTCTAGAAACTGTCTCTTTCAAAAATTCATATTTTAGCAGCAATGATAGTGGATGCTCTTACAAAGTATTAATAATTTATACGTGCGATGCACGTCTTAATAAAAAAAAATAAAGTAAAAATTCTGACATAATATAGCCTCGAACCTGAGACCCCTTTTATATTAGTTATGCATGAACAACGCACGTAAGTTGGTAGATTTACAAACCACGGGCTCAAACTCTCCCATTATAATAGTTATAGATATATTTGAAGTACATATGAGCAAAATTGTTGTAGACCTGTAGTTATGGGTTATGTTTTGGTTCACCAAGTTAGAAAAAGGAAAATGAAATGTTCTTATCAATATATAACCACATTTTTTAAGGTGTTTTTTATAATAAGATTGCAAAATTTGTATTGTTTCCAAACTATGATTCAAGCATATATTTGATAATTTTATTTTACAGGTTGGAGGGATTGTGTCTTTTGACAAGTTCTATAGAAATAAGAACATGATAAATTTTACAGTTTGATCCATTAGCTTGTTAAATTCTAACTTCAAAATCATTATGAAAGTTTTGGCTAATCGCATTAGCTCAGTCATTTCTTCGCTTATTGATCCAGCGCAATCTGGTTTTATCAAAAACAGATTTATCTTGGATAGTGTAGCTTCTGCTCAGGAAATTATTTCCACTTGTCATCGTTCTAATTCGGAAGGGATCTTTTTGAAACTTGACTTCGAAAAAGCCTATGACAAAGTTGATTGGAACTTTCTCCTAGAAGTCCTACTTCAGCGGGGCTTCGGTCTCAAATGGATCTCTTGGATTCAATCCAGTTTATTTTCTGGTATTTCTTCGATTTTTATTAATGGTACTGAGGGCCACAAGTTTAAGTGTAAACGCGGCCTCTGTCAAGGTGACCCAATCTCGCCCTTATTATTCTCTCTCGTCGCTGATGTGTTCAGTAAACTTCTGCTGCAAGCTTGGAATTCCAATCGTATTGAAGGTGTGGGAGGTTTCAATAGTTTCCGTGGTATTCTCAATCTTCAGTATGTGAAAATACGATTCTCTTCTTAAAGCCGAACGGGGTCGCTTTGCGTAACTTAAAACTACTACTCTTCCTATTCGAAAATGCTTCTAGCTTATCCATTAATTTCAGTATAACTTTGGTTCTTTGGCTGGGTGGATCAGAGGATTGCAACTTCGAAATCGCACAGTTTTTTAACTGTGCTATTGCGTCCTTTCCTCTACCTTACCTTGGCATTCCTTTGAGATGGGGTAAGCTCCACAAATCAAACTAGACTCTGCTTATTGATAAAGTGAAATCCAGACTCAATGTGTGGGATGGTAAACTTCTTTCGAGGGGAGGACGTCTTATCCTTGTTAACTCGGTCATCTCCTCCATCCCTCTCTACATGATGTCTTTCTTTTGCATTCCTTCGTGGGTTATTGCCAAGATCGATCGTATTAGACACAATTTCTTCTGGTCGGGCACTTCCTTATTCAGATCAGCCAAACATCTCTGCAATTGGGGTTTGATCTGCCGTTCTAAACGTGATGGTGGTCTGGGGGTTATTAACCTCAGGAATCAGAATCTAGCGTTATTGGGCAAATGGATTTGGAGAACCCTGAAAATGGGCGACTCCTCTTGGGCTTGCCTTATTTGTCATAAATATTTCTCTCGTCATAAAATTTGGGCACTTCAATCTTCTTTACCTTCTACCACATCTTCATTCTGGAAAGGTGTGTGGAAATCTGTCCCTCCTTTTAAATGTGGCATTCTTAAAGTGTGTAGTCCTGGGACCTGCATTCTTTTCTTGACAGATCTTTGGTTGGAAAACCTGAGTATTGCTTCCTCTTTTCCTGAGTTATTCCAACTAGCTACCAATCCTAGAGCGACTGTGGCTAATTATACCATTTACCACAATGGCTCCAGGTCTTGGCAGATTCCTTTGTATGCAATTTGCCTCCTCCCTTAATCCTCAGACTGTTCTGCCTCTTAGCGCTGCTTTAAACTTACTCCTGGCAACCCCAGGATGATTGTCGCTGGAGATGGAACAGTTTTGGTAATTTCACGGTTAAATCTTTCTATAACTTTCTTAATTCGGAAGGTATTTTCTCACCTTTTGCTAAAATTATTTGGAAGTCTTTTGCCCTCCTAAAGATCAAAATTCTGTCTTGGCTCGCTATTCAGAACAAATTACTCACTGTGGAGATCCTGAACAAAAAGCACATTGAGGTTGGCCAAAATTGTGTTTTATGCAACTTGGTTCCGGAGAACGCTCTTCATTTATTCATTTATTGCCCCTTTTCTCAGCCGTTGTGGTGGATTGCTCACCATGCTTGGGGGGTGGGTTTTCCCGAGTCTTTAGTGTTAGGGTTATATACTGAAAGCATCACTTTTGTATTAACTTTATTTCCTTATTTTTTTGAATGAGAATCATTTGGGCATATGTTTGCATATTATGTTTATTATAATATTAATGCAAGTATCTGATATTCTATAAGATTGATAATATGGTGTGAGGTGACACACAGAAGATCATATTATCAGTTCCCTATGGAATATATAAATAGTTCACAACCTAGACGGACTTGGATAATCCATTGGAAAGGTTGTAGTGTAATCTGGTATTAGTCTATCTTGACTATAAGTTTACACTAGTACACTTTGTGTGTATTGAACAGGACCACTTGAGGTTGTTCTCTTTGTACTGACTACAAAAGAGAACAAACACCTCTGTTATTATGGATGCTTATGCTCTTAATCCAGATATAATAACAGACATATATATGCAGTGTGCATTACTTTGACTCATAAAAGAGTGAGATTCATTATGGATCAACAACCTCTATGAATTGGGTAATAGCATTGTATGTATGATGGGCTGTTGATTGTAAAAGGAATCCATGTGCCGATACGTCGGGTTGATGATGTCCCCTTAAGGAGCTTATAAGGATTGTCATGTAAACCCTGCAGGTGGATTACATCCGACATGACAAATAAAGTTGAGTGGTACTACTTAAGGATAAAAGATGTTGATCAATATAGTTGTCAGTAACTTAATTTGATCGACGGACATTCGATATCTTAACATGGGGAGCTGAACGAGCATGTAATAAAAGGAGCCAATAAATATAATTTGGGATTAGGAAGGTAGTGCAACAATAGCTCCTTAGTGGACCGAGCTATTGTTAATGAGCCTGAGTTGTGTGTTCGGGCTGAACATGGGAAACCCAGATTCGTTAGGAGACCTAACCCTAATTTCTCCTCATGGTCCCTGCCGTAACCTTATATATATCCTCTATTCTCTGGCCGTCATGATCATTATCATAGATAAGAAGTTTTCTCTAAATTCGTGATTCACGTAAAGAAAGAAAGAGAGGTCAGCCAAGGAGAAGAAAGGTTGGTAGACCGTCGCCCACACGACGTCCAACCCGAGGAAGGAATACGTGCAGAAGATCTTGGGGTCGCTGACGGCTCGAGGTTGCTAGAAACTATCGTCTTCTTCTCATCGCAGGTATAATTCGTGAACCCTAGATTCCGCTATAAAGAGTTAGATCACGTATTAAATCTTTTAAGCTTTTATGATCGATACGCACACCAATCCGTGGTCCTGGAAATCATCTCAGTTCCATCATTTAGATGCTTGGTTCACCTCGTGGCGAGCTTTAGCCATGCCTATCAGTATTCGTCCTTCCCGGGACATCTCTATGATGGCCCTCATTGCGATCATTTGGAAGGAAAGAAACCAATATCTTTTCCAACTCCCAACGTCCGATTTTTTTTGCCTTTGCTTTGGCACTCTGCATACTGTGGGACCGTTTGCTTTTTGTGCGGTTTTGTTGCTGTAACTGGCTATATGCAGGGGTTTAAATTTGGGCCTGAATTGTCGGTCCTTTTCTGAGTTCTTTTAGTGTTGTTTCTTTAACACTTGCTTTTGGTTGGCCGAGTACCACTGTTTTGTTAGCCCTATACTCTGATTTGCTGCTTTTTCTGAGTGATGTTTATCTTGCTGTTGGGTTGTTGTCACTTGGGGACCTGGGTGCGTTGTGCCTTTGGGGCTTGAGGGCATTGTGCAGGCCTTTTCTTTTCTCTTTGTTGGCTGCTTTCAGCTCGCTTCGGCTTCCGCTATGTCTGTTCTTTGCTGATGGTTGGCTGCTTTCTGCTGGCTTTTGCTGGTGCTATTTTGTGCGTTTACTGGGTTCTTATTGAGTTGTTTCTTTAACTCTTGCTTTTGGTTGGCCGAGTGCCATTGTTATGTTCTCCCTATCCTTTGCTTAACTACTCATTCTGCATTTTGTTTGTCTTGCGATTGGGTTGTTGTCCCTTGGGGATCTGGGTGCGTTCAGCATTTTGGTCCTGTGGACGCCGTGCTGGCCTTTTCTCTTTTCTTGGTTGACCGATTTGAGGTCGCTTCAGCTTGTGCAGTGTGTGTTCTTTGCTTTTGTTTGACTACCATCAGCTGGAATCGGCTTGTTCTACTTGTGTGCTTTGCTGGCCAATTTGGCTTCTGCGTATCTTTGCTGGTTGGTCTTTGTGCTCTTTTCCTTTCTTTTCTGGTGGGGCTCAGGTCGTTGCTCTGCCTTTGAGGGCTGCTTCTTCTTCTGGTAGCCCAATCTTGTTGCGTTTCGTCTCGCTTAGCTTTTTGTGGTTGTTGGCTTTGGGCACCGCTGCTAGTGGCTGTTTTGTGCGTTTATTATGCTCTTTCTTTGTTGTTTGTGAGCTGTTGTAAATGTCTTATTTACTGGTTTGTTATGCGTTTCTTCATGCCTTTTGTATTCAGTGCCTTGTACTACATCTTGTATTACTCCTCTAATTGATGTACTGTTTTGATTTAATATAATTTTGTTCGGGCTAGAATCGTTCGACTCTATCCTTTTCATTAAAAAAAAAGATAAATTTTACAGTTGTCGTATTATAAGTCAAGTATAGCACTTCATTTATCGATAGACCTGGGGTACAAATACAATAAAGCCCGTTACTAAAAAATATGAGCTTGTGTAGTACTTATTATGCTGCATAGAATGTGTGTCATATCTTTGTTTTACCTATAACAATTACAAATTAAGCGTCATAAATATAGAAAGTTGATAAGATGAAGGATAAAAAGGTTTTTTTATGTTGTGTCCGCCAATCAAGCCATTATGGAACATGCTATAGGTTATATCATTATTGTGGTTGTAGATTCATATATATAACCTTCATATATTTACCTTAACACATGAAGAAATATCGTCCTACCATCCCAGATCTCTCCCGAAAATCTGGAAGGCAATTTTTAAAATCCCTGCTCTCTCCTATCTCCTCCCTCCTCCCTCCTCTGGTCACCTTCTCCTTCTCCACCTCCACCTCCGGTAGCCCCCACCTCCTCCCGCCCACCATTCTCCTCCTCCTCCTCCCATTCTCCTCGCCCCCCATCTCCTCTCACCCACCCTTCTCCTTCTCCTCCTCCTCCTCCACCTTTGGTAGCCCCCTTCTCCTCGTCCACTTCTGGAAACCCTTCCGTCCTCCCTTCCTCCCGACCTGCCCACCTCCTCCCTCCTCCGGCCACCTTCCTCCATTTCTCCCTTCCAGTCGAAACCCTTCCCCTCCCCTCCTTTCTGAAGGATTTCAGGGCACAAACGCAGCGAAAAAAAAACAGTCGTAAAACCATAAAATCCGAAACCCTAACCCTAGGATCCGTGTACAAGACATGGCTGATTATGGAGAAACGAAATTTTACCTTTTGAGAGCTTTACGAAGGCTAAATGATGGAGGTCCTGTTATACAATCACCACGCAACCCTTGTAGCAAGATCCGCGTCTCTAGAGCAGTCCACACGAACGTCCAATCGTCCAACGATCAAGGGAGCCGGTACTAGCCGATGATGCTTGCCTCTATCTCTCTCTCTCTTTTGCCTTTCAACAGTTGGAGCGGCTAGGGTTTTGTGGAAAACGAATTTTTGCTAAAAGATGAAGCCTAAACCAATACATCTCTATGTATTTATAAGAGAGAATGAGGTGGGCGTAACCGTAATCGGTTTGGGCTTCTACTAAACCAAACTGATTCAGTTTTAGAGATTTAAATTCGAATTACACTTTAATTAACCAAGTCCAACTCAATTAATTAAATAACTAATTTCGAATTTATAATCATTTAATTTAAATTCCGAATTTAAATTAAAACTCCTTTTAAACGTTCTAAGTGTGTGACCCTTTAGGTTATTATTACGTTGGCAATAATTTTATTATCTAATAATAAAATTATAAATAATGAGCGGCATCTAGTAATACATCATTGCTACCCAAGTAATAATAATAATTGGTGATTCAATTAAACCTTTCGTGACTAATGTCTCCGTGTAATATAATCCTTTTAACCTTGATATTATAGATTAAACTAGAGGCATGGTTCGTGTCATCCTCTTAATAATTTAATCTTTATTTTCTTGATCGATGAGTAGACTATTCAAACAAATCAATATTTGAGCATGGCCATGCATTTCATAGTCTCACTCAAACAAGAGGCCGATAATATCGCTCCTAAAATTAGGAGGGTTAAATTCCATCTAGATCATTCACATTTCTCACACGATTCATAATGAACCCAATACTATCTTTATCATTACCCGATTAAAGATAACTTTTAATAGAATCAAAGTACATTAATTCTCGTGTAGAAATATAATGATTTCAGGTCAGAGGACCATTACACCATTATCACAGTGAGATTACTTATGACACTTATTTATTTATTCCATGTTGAATCTCACAGTGGGTCTGTCCAGTACAATGTACTCTTACATTTACCTATGTATTGATTTTAGTATCTCTATACTAATGACCCATGAGAGGTGGTCATCAATCAATCAACATACTAGTCTCAATGTATTATTACTGTCCTAATAATAATAATACTTGACTAGGGACCTTTAAGATTATTATACTATATATAATCTCATATTCATATAGTTCGTATTAATAATCTAAGGACATTTATCATGCTAACATTTATAACGCAGTAAATACGAAGCATAATAAATTATTAATATAATCAAATAGAACATAATGTCAATAATACTGATTACATAATATCATTGTATTGCCTCTAGGGCACCTACACTAACACTTTCTACCTCCCGGTCCGAAGACACAATAGGTTTTTTTTTTCTTGGGAGGGGGGGGTGGGGGGCAATTACAACCAACTTACAATTAGAAAAAAAAAGAAATCATAGTTGGTGTGGGCGACGGTAGTCGGGTAAGTTTATAGTTTGAGCTCAACTTTGATCTATTTAGGTCAAAATAAGGAGTGGCTAGAATCTCTTTCATGTGAGGGGGCTTGGAGGCGTTTATGGAGCCGTCAGTGGCAACGACAGCATTCATTATACGAGGTGGCGGTGATAGTCAACGGTGGGTAGGGGATGAGAACGATATCACAATCTGGACATGGGTATGTCAGATTGGTAGGTACCTGCGGTGTCTCTTGTATGAAGCTTGTAGTTGACATATGGATCATTGCTGGGGGCAACAGCAGTGTCGTTGCGAGTGATGACGAAGACAAACGGAGTACAAGCGAGAGAATGAGTTCAAATTGGCACGAGAAACTTATTATGGTGATGGTAGGAGTTTATAGTTTGGGTTCAACTTCGAGCTATTCAGATCAAAGTGAGGGATGTCTAGGGTCTCTCTCATATCAGGGGCTTAGAGGCATTTGTGGAGCCATGGGGAGCGACGACAGCCTCCGTTGCGAGGTGACAGTGATAGTCAACAATGGTCAAGCGAGGGGATGAGAACGAGGTCACAATCTGGACATGGGTATATCAGATTGGTGGGTACATGCAGTGTCTCGCGTATGGTGCTTGAAGTTGACCTATGAGACACTGCTAGGAGCGACAACCAGGCTGTTGTGGGTTATGGCAAGGACAAACGAAGTACAAACGAGGGAATGAGAGAATATGAGCTCAAATTGGCATGAGAAACTTATTCTGGCAAGGTCGACCGACCATTAAGATTATGTTTTATTGTATTTTTTGTTTTGTTGGTTGTGGTGTAAGAGTTCCATAACCCATATTGGATTTCATAAACTACATAAGCCTTATTTTTTATTATATGTTTTGTTAATTTTTTAAAAATAAAACGAAAGAGATATTCAATCCACTATTTAATGAAAAAAAGTGAATTCAATTCATTCAAAGTCCAAGTACAAAATATAGTACAAAACTGTACTAGTCAATGTACTTAGAATTGCACGCAGGCATCCCCTGGCTTCTAGTTATCTCAAATTTTGTGTGTAATAGAGTAAAAATAATATTTGAAAATAAACTTGAGATGTTGTTTTTGTTTCAAAATTGTGCCAAGAAAATTAAAGCCGGGAAGCCATAATTTGGCTCATCAACTTGGTAAAAGAGATACACATCGAAACGTTTCTCTCTCTAGAAAACCCTAGAGAGAGAAACTCTCAATATCAAAGCTCCAAAGTCAGGTGACGGCGTCCTCAATCGGGGAGGGGGGAGGAGTCCCTCGACACCTCTTCTTCCTCCTCCTTCCCCCCATCCATTCCCATTTCCATAGCAGTGTAGAAGAGGTCGGAGATCGCCTAGGGTTTCGTGATTTTAGGTTCCTTAGATGTGGTCGGCGACGTCGAGGCAGCAGAGATGGCGTGTCCATGGAGGAGCGCTGTCAAGGTATGTTGTGGCGGCGTCGAGGCGGAGAGGTTGGATGCTTCGAGACTCCAACGTGGAGGAGGTGTAGCTTATTGGAGGTGCTCGTTCTCCTACGCCGGGGTTAGGTCTCCAACGGCGGGGCTAGGTGGAGTAGATGGGTTAGAGACTCCAACACCGACATGTTGATGGACGACCGGGGCTAGGTCGGCCGGGGTGGTTGGGGTTGGCCGGAGAGAGGGTATGGGTCAAGATGGGGCTCTGGTAGGGGATTGTTCAAGGGAAAAGGTGCTAGATCTGATGCTAATTGAGTTGAAATTGATTGATTGATTGATGATTGATTATTGATCGATCGACTGATTGATTGGTTGGTTGGCTGGTTTTTGAATATTTAAATTTCAAATTAGGGTTTGAAATTCAAATTAGATGAGTCGGGGGGGGGGGGGGGGGGGGGGGCAAGCGTTACATTTGTTGGGCGATGATGTTCGCTGGTGGTATAGATCGTCTGTACTATCGGCCTGATTGTTGAAAACAACGACTACTGTTGATGGCTGGATTTGGCGCAATCGGAAGAGGGCATCGCGATGGGGTTGGTTAGGCTGTTCCAATACGACAACGTCATAGGGAAAGGAGTAAGTATGCCAGCAAGAGACGGTGGTGGTGTTTGTTGTCATGGTGGACGCTTGGGGGAAGATGGAGGGAGTGTATGGGGCGGGGGGGGGGGGAGTTATTTTGATGGAGTTTGAATTTCATTTTAGAGTTTCGAAATTCAAATTACATTTGGGAGGTGATGAACGTGTGCGAGGGCTTTCATCTGGGCTCTTGGTCGAGAGTAAGATATCAGATTGAGTTGCTTCTTTGTGTCCTTCATTGAACGATCGTTGGTGATGTTGCTAATTCTCACCGATGCGGTGTCCGATTTTGTGAACATCGTTGGAATGATGTGCGAGTCGTCATATGGTGGAGGACGTACGAGCTGTGACAGTTGTGATAGATGTGCAAGCCGGCGCCGATATGGTAGATGTGCGAGTCGTCGCTAGTTTGGTAGTTTGAGCGAGGTTGTTGCTGTGGAGAGGGTGATGTGAGTCGTTGCAGGTCTGCTGGTGGCCAAGTCGTCACAGAGAAGGTGTTCGGGCTAGTCATCAGTGACGCCACGAACGGAACGTCGGCCACCGTGGTGGTGAATGAGCAGAGCGTCCAGACTAAAGAAGTGATAAGTCGTCACTGAATGGGCGGAGTGGCAAGTCATTATCAGAATTGTGATTAGGCAAGTCGTTTCCGGTATGTTGTTCTAATTAGGTGCCATCGAATAGGGTAGTGAAGTTGGTGCTGGAGTGGTGTTCAAGTTAGACGTCGCTTGAAGGTGCATGGGCAAGTCGTAACTATGGTTGGTGATCGATGAGTCGGTATCTGATTGTTCAATAGGAATTTGCATGCGTCACATCTGATAGGGAGGAGAACAAATTACAAGTGGCTTCGTCTATAAGTTTAGCTAGGAAAGGGACTAGTTAATGTTATAGGCTTCGTCTATAATTGTTTTCTGTGATTCCGTTCGAGAAACAGATAGATGTTATATATTTGTAATACTTATTTCGTTACTAATTTATTAATGAGCAGTGATTAGGTCACCTTTTTTTTTTCAAAAAAAAAAACTTGGTAAAAGAGAATCATCTTATCCCCGCGGACAGGAGCGTCCAAATTCGGAATGAGCAAAATGGAAATTATACTTGATGTAATTAAGAAATAACTAGTACTAGAAAGTAAAACTCACACTCCCAACAAAAATAAGAGTTTACATAGGGCTCCAATCAGAAAATTTCCAACCTCTTTCATAGACATGAGTCTGAACTGATGATGCAAGCCAAAATTGGGGGCTGCCTCATTTTCTGTGCCACTTCCTCCTCTCTGTTTTATTTTATTTTTCCTTTTAATCTTTTCACCCCCTCTCTCTAAATCCAATTTTGATATTCGGCCCTTCTCAAGGATGTCTCAGAAGCGGCAATCAGACGAGGAAGAGGAGAAGAAGGGTACCTCGGGCTCGACTTCCCCAACCGAGAAGAGACAGAGGGTTCCGGCCTTTAAAGAGTAAAACCCCACTCTTATTATTGGGTTTTATTATCTGTTATTACGTTGTAATTTATTGATTTGTGAAATGATTGTTTTTTTTTTGTTTGTAATTATGGTACTGCTTATTAGGGTGGTAAAGGAGGCTGTGAGGATGAACCGGATACAGATGCTGCTCTCGACTCTGGAGCCTTTGGTCCGCAGAGTTGTAAAGTTTCTTTCTTTCTTTTTTTCTTTCTTTTTTGGGGTTTGAGTAGGAAATCTTTAATTTTATGACCCAACTTTTAATTTGTGATAATGGGCTTCTTGGAAGATTTGATGGAATTTCTTATGACTAATTATTGATGTGGAGTGCTTTGTATATAGGAAGGCTAATTTATCGAAGATTATAACCTTTAGCTTATTAGGTTTTATTGTAAAATACCATGATATGCATTTTGCTGTAGAACCAAAATTTCCCAGTTGCTCGTGTTGGGGGTATTTTTAGATAGCGATATGCCCGTCAAGGTAACTTACAATAAAACCTAGTAAGATGTAGGATATGATATAGAGAAACAAAAATCCATTCCTGCAAAATGGTAGATAATTTTGGTAAAATTGCTTTAGGGGGGTAGCTTTAGTAGATTTGGTATGAATTTTAGTGGTATTAGTTCTTATGTAATATAAAGAAATTCATAATTTCATGGTTTAACTAGTTGGTATCAGTTGGTATGTGCACAATACGAGCATGGTGGTGATGAAGACCGTATAAGAATCAATAAGAAAGTACATGGATGTCATTATTTTGATTGTGCATGTTGAGATGGCTAAGTAGTTAGCTAGATAGCTTGTTAGTTGGCCAGTTGATTGGTAGTTAGTAGGATGGTCAGAGTATTCTATAATAAATAGCTCTTGTGAGCCATAAGAAGCTATCGAAAAATTATTTATAAATTGAAATAGTTTTCTTGCCAACATGATAGAAGATTTTCTAATAAAATTCCATTTATGTAGAAGCCATTCACATACCAAGTGGTAGTAGCATAGTTTTAAATATCTCCCGATACCGGTTTGGATCGGTCGGATCGGATTGGAATTTCAGGTATGCCCTTCAAAAATCGGGCTCGGCTGTATAGATTGGGAATCGACCGATATGGGGTGAATATCAGCCAAACTCGGCCGATCCGCCTCCAATTCCGGCAAGATATGAAAGGAAAAAAGAAAAAAGAAAAGAAAAAAGAAAAAAGAAAAAAGAAACCAAGGAAGAAAACTTCATATGGATAAATAATAGATGCAAACAAGAGAGACTACTTTAATTAAACGACATTTTCCATCACTGCTACCATCATCGTTGCCAACTCAAACTTTTCTTCTCCATGGGAGGAGAATAGCAGCGCCCACCCTCTATTAGGGAGCCCTAGGTCTAGGGTTTCATTGAGCTGTTGTTTTAAGGAGGGTGGATCCGGGTCGTGTTGTATTGCAACCCATTTCCCTATTAGCTTAACTAGAAATGAACTAACATTTAATGGGTAGAAATGAAGTATGCAACCCGACCCTTACACTAAACCCGTTTAACTTATGTTTCTCTTTTTACAGTAAAACCCATTTGGCTGTTATGTTGGCTATTTTTCAGCTAAACCCTTCAATTTAACCCCACATAACTTAAGTGATACCTCTGTGGAAAAATAATAGGACAATATATGTGCAGAACATGTGCAATCATTTAAGTTGTATACTAAAATTGATAGAAAAATACTTAAATTGATCAATTTTTGTAAAGATAATTAGAGTAATTCAGATATTTTATTTAATAATAGAAAATATTTAAATATTATTTTATACTAAAACAAATAGTCAAAATAGAAAATATGATACATCGATCTGAAACTACCGATCCGGCCGATACTACGGAACCCATTATTTGGAAAAACCCGATCCTGCTCCTGCTCCCGAATTTAAAAACCTTCGGTAGTAGTGCTACACTTTTCGGTGAAAATTTTGAAGATTGGGGGCAACACAAGACTTGGAGGCGATGGAAATGGTAAAAGAAGCATTATGAGTAACAACCATCAAATGTTTGATAAAATGCTATAGAGAGATTATACTTTAGAACATGAATTGAATTTAGAAAATTGTTGAATGTTCATACTGGCTGCTTTTTCTAAATCAAAGTATGTAATTGTATTCTGAAAGCAATATTAGTACAACAGTTATGCCTGAGGGTCATATTCGAGGTCAATATATCATTGAATCATGTTGGTGTTACAATTACTGCAACAAAAAATGGAGGGGGTGTGGGTCTGTTTACATGTTTTTTCTAAAAAAATCTGTTAGAAATATTACATAGATACTGCGTTCATGATCTATTGCATTTCCCAACAGGTTAGAGAAGAAGTTGAGCAGGCCCTAAAATCCCATCTGGATAGCCTGACACGGTGAGAACTGATATAAACTTAATGTACTTAGATGCTTGATTTTCCCCAAAAGAATATCATTATTCTCTATTCTAACTTTGCAGTGAAAGGTTCGTGACTAATTAATGTCTTATCACCATACAGACAATGTGGAAAACCGATACATCCATCTATTTCGAGGACTTTACAATTGCAATTCAGTAGTAAACTCTCTCTTCCAATATTCACTGGCACTAAAATTGAGGGAGAGGACTCTTCTGCAGTAAATATAGAAGTAGTTAATGGTTTGACTGGTCAAATCATTGATTCGGGTCCCGAGTCTTCAATGAAAGTTGAAATAGTTGTTTTGGAGGGAGATTTTGATGGCAACGAAGATGAAAATTGGAGTTTTGATGAATTTAAGAACAATATAGTTAGAGAAAGGGAAGGGAAAAGATCACTACTAAGTGGAGATTTGGTTGTTGAGCTTAATGATGGCATTGGAGTAGTTGGGGAGATCTCATTTACAGATAACTCTAGCTGGACTAGGAGTCGAAAATTCAGGCTTGGGGCAAGGGTTGTCGATGGTTACCTCAATGAAGCTAGAGTAAGAGAAGCGAAGTCTGAAGCCTTTATGGTTAAGGATCATCGTGGAGAATGTGAGTATTTAAATTGTTTGGTTCATGTATCCTTTCCTATAATTTTGGATCTGATTTTAGATTAAAGTATCTTGTGCTTTGTTTTGTTTAGCTTTTCATAATGATATGTACTTTGTTGCTTCATGGTGCTTCTATCTTGTAAATGTGAGTGCATTATAATACTTTTTTTCTACTGATTATATGTAGTTAGTTATCGAAGTTTGAATAGGAAAAATCTTGTATTTCAAAATAATCCCTTCAATATTTAAAACTAGAAGTTTGTCCCTGAGAACTGTCCATTTGTTTCCATTTTTAGTTGGGGTGGCCATGGGTAAGGGGAAATCCGTAATTACCCTAAGGGTAAGGGTATGGGTAGACTTTTTTAACCCGCGGGTAGGCTAAGGGGTAATTTTTTTATCCCCGTTTAAAAAATAGGGTAGGGTAAGGGCAAAGGTAAACATATATACCTACCCTTTTACCCGTTTACCTGCTTACCTGCTTAAATGTATGGTATAGACTCATTTATATATGATAGGTAGAATGTGTAGGATTTAGGATTATACAACTTTCCATGTGATTATGTTAAATAAAAATTAAAATACATGGCATGATAATCATTTTTATTTTCACCTTTTGTTGTATTACTTAATTTTTACAAAGAAATTATATTAGTTTTTCACCCGTTTACCCGTTAGGGTAGGGTAAGATAAATCTCTACATTACCCATTAGGGTAATGGTAAAGTATTTGGACTTTATGGTAGGGTAGGGTAAACCACATACCCTCCCCTTACCCTACCTGTTGCCATCCCTAATTTTTAGTACTATTTTATATATTCCTCTTTTATTGTTTTTTTTATAGATAGACCCTTCGGTCACCTGTTCCATTAATATGAAAGGTTAACGAAACAAAAGTACATTAATCTTTTATTGTTATAAACAACTACAGTGCATGGAATTCATTTAATTTGTGTGCCTTTTGGGATGTTTGTCATTAAGCTTTAACTGTTTCACTTCGCACATCTTAAAACATAGTAGTATTCTGGTAGGTGTTCTCTTTTGTGACAGGTATGAAAAACATATATCTCGTAGGCAGGCTGGCATTATTATGAGTTGAGCACAATATCAATGTGTATATCTGTAGACAAACTAGTTCGAGAGCACATTTAAAGTTGAGAGTTGAGACAACTATCATGTAACCAACTACGGGTGATTTCTCTCATCCTTCGATTAATAAAGGCAATATGTACATCCATAGACCAGCTAGTTTGAAAGCACAATTAAGTTTAGCTATCTAACACAGAACCAACTAGGGTTGGTTCCTCTCATCCCGCGGTTAGAAATTCAAGGATGATACTATTATCACAATCACAAAGGTCAACAATAAAGTTTTCTCTTAGGTTTGTCCTTGTATTAGTCCATGCAATGCAGTTAAATGTTATTCAGTTTGTTTCTAAAACCCTAAATTTTAGAAGAATCTTTTTTGGTTAAGAGATATTGTTGCTGCAGAACAGTTTTTGCTTGCAATTTTAGCTGCATCTTCCTTTTCTCGAGATAAATAGGTGAACTTTTGTCCCTCCTGTAGGGCTCTCTTCCATGTCACTCCTCCCCTGACCACTGTAGCCAGAATAGCTTGGTTGCTGTTTCTGTTGTTATCATAGAACTTCTTTCTAATTTTATATTTGGGATAAATTGTGTGCCTCTCCACTAGGAACTTTTCTAAGTCTTTGTTATCTTACATTTTCTGTATTCAGTTACTTCAGTACATCTTTATTTTATTTGGCTTAGAAATTTCTTTTACCACTGCTTTTAGAATGTTTTGAAACTAAGACCTTCACTTGGCATAGGTGAGTTCATGTATTGCACATTTATCCCATTAGTTCGCTTGACTCTCTTAACTGCAGCCAACAATATATATTGAATTATGTCTGGGTAAGTCCAAAATATACGAACAAATTGTAGATCATAAAGAAATCTCTCCACTTTATCCACCAATATTATATATATCAGTGAAAACAACACGCTAGAAAAGTGGAGAAAAGAGCTTCCAAAATCAAATCGGCAATAAGAACAAGAACAGAAATACCATCCCAAATCTGCTTGGTTAGTTCATGAATCCTTTGACCTTCTACATTCAGCTCTGCTAAGTGCTGTTTGACGGATATATACTAAATTAGCAACTTAAAAGTATCATATCCATTTTATCATTCAGATCCAACATTGAACAGCTAAAAGGCTTTATCACGATCTTGTTTATTTACTCTCATGATGTCAGCTGTCACTTCTCATATGTGAATTATTCCCTTGTTCTTTGAAACAACAGTACAGTAGTTCTCTTTCTTCACTATCTTTTTATCTCACACGTTTCTTCCTTTAAGTTAAAGTTCCATTTTCTATCCCACATGTTTGGGAACCAAAGTTAAAGAAGTGGAAATTATTGAAATTCTTTTTCATATCATAATAAGTTGAATATTTAACTCCACTCGCCTCTTGGCTTAACTCGGTGTTCATTGTCAGTAGTCAAAACATATATAGATAACATGCCAATTTTTCCTATGATGGCTTTTCTTCTTTCCATGATTCTTATATATTAGGCATCTTTTTCAATACTTCTGAAATTACCATAGCTAATAGAAAATTAATGGCATTCAGTTAATAACATTGAGAGCCTTATTTCTCCTAAAAAATTCAACTAACTTGAAAGAGTCTAGACAGATGGGACAGAGAGCCATTCTGATTTAAGAATCATATATTGGGACTATGATATTTTTTTTTATCCTTTGGTTTGCACTAGCATACTGTATTCGTTGATCTCAATTTACCAATCTTTCTTTCAAGTTGCTTGCTCAATTCGTTGATCTCATGACTATTGATTATTGTAGTTGTTTAACTTGTAACAAGCAGGTGTGTATTAAATATGATAAATTCAAACAAGAATTATTTTTGCTAATACGTCACTGGTTTTTTTAAAGGAAGCTAATACGTCACTGTTGTTCCTTTTTAATGATGAAAAGAGAAACAGATTCTCTTTTAATTGAAAACATCTTCCTTAAAGTTGTAATATTATTTGTTGTTCCTTTTCTTTCACATTTAATGATGAAAAGAGAATCTTGAAAACATCTTCCTTAAAGATGTATTATTGTTTGATATGCAGTGTACAAGAAGCACTACCCACCATCTTTGTTTGACGAGGTGTGGCGCCTGGAGAAGATTGGTAAAGATGGCGCTCTACACAAGCGCCTAAGCAGTGAGAATATCAACTCTGTAAAGGATTTTCTAACCCTACTTTCTTCAGACGCAGTGAAGCTCCGAAATGTATGAAACCTTGCTCTTAGCCTTCTTTTCATCCTTTAAAGTGCTTTCTATAATTATTCCAGCTGTCTAGTTTGTGAAACTTTACAAGCCATGTAGCCTGCACACTAAGATGCTTCGTCGACACCCCTTCAATGTGCTCCCAACAGTTACTACTTGAATGTGTGTCCAACATTTCTCATATGTCCTGAACTTTGTAATATAATTTTTGAACTTGGACATTTGTTAGGCACTTCATGAAAGTTTCAACAAACTTCACTTTCCCACAAACTTAACATTGATATGTACTTTCATTTACATGCAATTAAATGTATTTCTGTGCAATAAGAATGTTAAACTAGTGCATAACTGCTATAAGTTATATATGTTACAATACCATAACTTAAGTTAGTCCATTGAAGTTAAAGATGCGTACTGTTGTTTATGCAGAAGCCATAGAATTTATCTGTTTGCGTAAATAAACATTAAATCTTATGTCATATTCTCGTGTCCTCATACATCCTACTCCTTTAGAAGATTCCCCCCCCCCCCCCCCCCCCCCCCCCACACACACACACACTCTGATGTTAAACTAACCCTAAAATAGAAAATTTCCAAGAATCTTAACGGGTTAATTTTACCAACACGTTATGCGGATTAAAGTTAAAATTTTAAACAGTTAATTGGTTTGATGGATTTTCAAGAACTGAATCACGCTTAACAATCCCAATTAATAATTCAACCCCACAATCAATAATTAAATCCCTAAGTGTTCTTAGCAAGTAATAGATTCAATATTGATTCGTACTCTAATCAAGCATGTAGAACACTCAATTTCAATATTTGTGGTCGACAGTTAAACTAGATAATATGATAGAGATAACAGAGCAGTATAACACAAATATCTAAAAGTGGAAAGAGTATACCGAGTGCGAAGAAATCAGCGTAGATCTCGGATGGCAGCAGCGACGAGTCAGCAACACAGAAAGAGCGAATCAGACTTTGTTCGACGATGGGTGGAAGGCAGCACACTGCGGGACCAGCAAGGAGGGGTTCGCTAGTCGAGGAGCGACTGACGGGAGGCGTTGACAGTGGTTCTGAGGTCGACGGGAGGCAGCGACAAGATGGTCGGGGTGGTTGTGGCGCTGACAGGGTGACGGGGGTTGGACGTAGGCAGTGAAGACGAGGAGAAGGTGACAGGGTTGTGATCAGGACTGGGGTTCGAGGGTGACTGGATGGGCGTTGAAGTGAGCGACGAGGGGTAGTGATCCGGTGCTTTGGGTTTCGGGATTTGGGGGTGGAAGATAGGGGAGGGCGTGAGGGCCGAAGGTTTGGGTTTAGGGGATGGGGATGAGGAAGAAGATGGAGAGTGGTTAGGGTTTTGGATTTGGGGATTAGGGTTTAGGTTATTTTATTTGGTGGATTTTGAATTTGGAAATAGATTTTAGAGTTAATCACTAACCCTAAAATTGTATTAGGATTTATCACAAATCCTAATAAGTTGGTTTTCAATTGTATCACACAAAGAGAAAGAGGAAGATCAAAACTCAATACAATAAATTTTAATCAAGAATGACATATCTTTCTCATTAATCTCAAGGCCTATATATAGGCTCAAAATAAATCAAGATACAAATCTCAGAATATTCTCAAAATCTCAACAATATTCTAATGCATAGAAAAAGATTACATATGACTATAATTGTCAAAGACAAATATGGTACTGAAATATAATCCTAAACTAAATAAAATTGATGTCTTCATCATTCTCTCTGGGTGGGAGAGAGCTTGACCCAGTCGGGTCAAAACAAGTGATCCTGTCATGGTGCTCCAAAAGATCTGGATCCACTTGGGGGAGCACCTCACGATCACTGCAAGTGTTATCCGACTTCGGCTTGTTCTTCCACCTCACCAAATATTTGTGCATACCACCATCTTTTCTAGAGATTATCGGATCATCTAAAATGTTATTCAATTCTTCTGTCGGTGGGTAAATAGTATCAGGTAGAGGGGTAAATGTGGGAATCTTACCATTAGGCTGCAGGGTGGGCTCATCTATAAGAAAATTTCTATGGTTGAATTTTGAGCCTTCATAGAGTACTAGATCCTCAATATTGAAAGTCTTACTTATGCCAAAGCCTCCAGGAAGGTCACGACATATGTATTATCATAGGTATTATCATTGATTGTCTGTAGAATCTTAAATGGGCCTGCAGCACGTATGTTCAAGTTCTTAATGGGTCCAACAGGAAACCGTTCCGGATGAATCCGAACCATCACCTCATCACCAATATCAAAAGTTATAAATTTTCATCTAGTATCTGCTATTAACTTGTAGTTAAAATTATTCTCATTAAGTTTATTGGAAATTTCTCTATGCAAGTCATGAATATGATATGCAAATGCGGGTGCAGTCTCTGTGACTTTAGGATGTTCTAACACTTGGATAAAATCTATAAGCTGCCAAGTGACTTGGGATGGGATGGGTGACTCAGGTACACTCAATGGAGGTGACTGGACAGACTGAATATAATTGAGAGACTGGTCATCCTCTTTTTCATCAAAGTCATCACTTACATTAGGTTCATAGGTAAACTCAGTGTCGGGCTCATCAGCGATGATTGCGGTACCCTCTACTATATTGATCCTATTTGGGCTGGGGCAGTTGCCAGCAATATGACCGTATCCCTTACATTTATAGCACTTAGTGAGAGCATCAATCTTAGAATAGTTTCTTTCACTGTTCTTACCCGTGTTGTCATTTCTAAGTGGATAAGAATTTGAAGTATGTTTGTTTGGGTAAGACTTGTTAGGGTACTGAGGAGAGGAGTGCTGAGGTCTAGAGGGAACAGGAGGATTCATTCTGGAGGAATGATCCATCGAATCGCTGGACTTGTAATGGGAACTTGCTTTAAGAGAATCCATATCGAGGACGAGAGCATAAGCTGCCGCTAATGAGTCCACATTTCTATGAATTAGCTCGTTCCTCAGATCGGCTCGTAATCCAGCCCTGAACCTAGAGAGAGTTTGTTCTTCACTCTCTTTACCTAAAGCATTGCATCGAATAAGAAAGTTATCAAATTTATCAACATATTCTTGTGTGGATTTACTTCCTTGATACAGTTGGTTCCACGAATCTAGCAATCGGGTGTAGAACGATAACGGTACATATCTCTCAGTGAGCTTCTCTTTCATGGCTTCCCAAGTGGCTATGGGTTCCAGACCTCGACCTCTGCGGGCATATTCAAGATTGGTCCAGTGTTGTTGAGCTTTACCCGTCAATTTCATAATAACAAATTTAACTTTCATGGCTTCGCTTATGTCAAACCACACAAAGTAGTGGTCTATCGTACGGATCCAATCAAGGTAAGCTTGGGGTTCCATGTGACCTTCAAAATGGGAAACGTCAGCCTTAACGTTCTTCTTATATTGTTCGTCAGGGTCACGTTCTTGACGTCGATCGTCACAAATATTTTTTTGAGGGATCTGACGATCAGCATGAAGCTTAGGAACAATAGTTTGATTTAATTCTACTTTCTCAAGCCTCTGATTGATATTGGCAAGAGTTACTTGAATGACAGTTAGGATAGCGAAAATATCAGAGTTGTCCATTTCAGTTCGGGAAGGTCTAGGGTTCCTAGTTGGGTGATTTTGGAGGGATAAGAAAGGCTCTTATGATCTGGGATGGTGCTGCGAAGACGCATTCACCAAAAGTGGAAAACTAGGAGTCGTGTGTGTGCTAGTTTTTTTTTTTTAATAATAAATCTGAAATGATCTAAAATAAAGAAAGAAAAAATAAAAGACTACATGATCCTAAATGAATGCAAAAATTGATGCCTAAATGATGCAAGAATTAGGGTTTTAAGAACCTTCGCTCTGATACCAAAATGATATAAAACTAACCCTAAAATAGAGAATTTCCAAGAATCTTAACGGGTTAATTTTACCAACACGTTATGCGGATTAAAGTTAAAATTTTAAACAGTTAATTGGTTTGATGGATTTTCAAGAACTGAATCACGCTTAACAATCCCAATTAATAATTCAACCCCACAATCAATAATTAAATCCCTAAGTGTTCTTAGCAAGTAATAGATTCAATATTGATTCGTACTCTAATCAAGCATGTAGAACACTCAATTTCAATATTTGTGGTCGACAGTTAAACTAGATAATATGATAGAGATAACAGAGCAGTATAACACAAATATCTAAAAGTGGAAAGAGTATACCGAGTGCGAAGAAATCAGCGTAGATCTCGGATGGCAGCAGCGACGAGTCAGCAACACAGAAAGAGCGAATCAGACTTTGTTCGACGATGGGTGGAAGGCAGCACACTGCGGGACCAGCAAGGAGGGGTTCGCTAGTCGAGGAGCGACTGACGGGAGGCGTCGACAGTGGTTCTGAGGTCGACGGGAGGCAGCGACAAGATGGTCGAGGTGGTTGTGGCGCTGACAGGGTGACGGGGGTTGGACGTAGGCAGTGAAGACGAGGAGAAGGTGACAGGGTTGTGATCAGGACTGGGGTTCGAGGGTGACTGGATGGGCGTTGAAGTGAGCGACGAGGGGTAGTGATCCGGTGCTTTGGGTTTCGGGATTTGGGGGTGGAAGATAGGGGAGGGCGTGAGGGCCGAAGGTTTGGGTTTAGGGGATGGGGATGAGGAAGAAGATGGAGAGTGGTTAGGGTTTTGGATTTGGGGATTAGGGTTTAGGTTATTTTATTTGGTGGATTTTGAATTTGGGAATAGATTTTAGAGTTAATCACTAACCCTAAAATTGTATTAGGATTTATCACAAATCCTAATAAGTTGGTTTTCAATTGTATCACACAAAGAGAAAGAGGAAGATCAAAACTCAATACAATAAATTTTAATCAAGAATGACATATCTTTCTCATTAATCTCAAGGCCTATATATAGGCTCAAAATAAATCAAGATACAAATCTCAGAATATTCTTAAAATCTCAACAATATTCTAATGCATAAAAAAAGATTACATATGGCTATAATTGCCAATGACAAATATGGTACTGAAATAAAATCCTAAACTAAATAAAATTGATGTCCTCATCACACACACAGAGGAAAAAAAAACACCACCACACGTACACACAAAACTTCTTGTTTTGATTAACCACCCAAAACGTTGATGTTTTGATACAACCCCATATAATTTCCCAGATTACTTTTTAAGTTAAATGATATAGACCTCAAAATGGATCAGTAGACAGGGATCTAAGGGTATGTTCGTTAGATTTGGGGTGGTGTTGATGCAATTTTTGGGTGGTCTTAAAAACAAAACATTTTAAGAAATTACAATGTCGAGGTACCTGTATTTGTCCGTGCCTATATTTGTCTGTGTCTATGCTTCTTAGCTTACAATAAATTAATTTGTGGGCTAGTTGCAGTTTATACTTAATGATGCTTGCATTAAACTATGCAGATCTTAGGCAGCAGTATGTCAACTAAGATGTGGGAAATGACTGTAGAACATGCCCGAACTTGTGTGCTCCCCACCCAGATGTATGTGTACTTCGCTAATCACAATACACCATCAAATACTGGGACTGGTGTAGTATTCAACATCGTGGGAGAAGTGGTGGGCATCTTATCCCAAGACCAGTTTATCTCTGTTAATGACCTCTCGGAGAGCGAAAAGGTTGGTTCTCTATTTCTGTGCATATGTTAATTTTATTTTTATTATCATGTTCCTTGCTTGGGTTTGTTTTGCACTCTGCCGAGTAATGAAACCTGTGCTAACTTTGAGGATTTTTGTAAAAAACTACCACCGGCTTGCTTTATTGTCCATATATCTCTCTTTGAAATCTTCATGAAAAGTCTGTCAAGATACCATGGTTATCAGCATATAAAAAGGGGGCAAATTGGATATTTTACATGCACCGTGAATGTTCAACGGTATTTACCTCAAAATATAGTTGTTCATGGGAGTTTCACACAATAAGCAAGTTAATGGTTTTTTTTTTTAATGTTAAAATGGTAGTTTTCTGTAATATAGTCTTCCTTGTTTGGAAAATTTTAATTTTACCAAGGAGGCAGCCCTCAATAAATAGAGTTGGGTGGATGAGGATTCGTGTAGGCCAACTCCAAAATTTGAGATAAAGGCTTTGTTGTTATTGTTGTTTCTTTCTCATTTGTGAGAACCCCTTACTCATCTAAACATGTATGTATATTAATCAGGCAGATGCGCATGGCCTAGTAAAGCTGGCACTTGAACATTGGAATGATGTGATGGCCTACAACAACACGGTTAACTCTGTCTCTTCCTATCCAGACTTGACATCTTTCCTTTCTGCCAATAACACTCGGCCCTTTGAAGATGGCATTTACATCAACAATTTCGGTCCATCTACCATCGATCATATCACATCTGCTCAATCTGATTCAGCCTTCCATTTCGGCTCTCCTCCTGATATTTTTACTGGATGCAATTTGCAGTCTTCTCTACCCCCTGAAACCCTGGAAAGAAACTCCAACTTGATGTTGGGTGAATGTTCAGGGAGTGAGACTCTGTTGTTCAGTGGAGATGATAGTCTACAGCAATACCTAGTCTCTGACTTGGGCCTTGGGGCGGCTGACTCACCAGCCGATCTGGGAACTGCAGTCACCGGGTTCCTCGCCATGTCAGCAAGGTCAGCAGCTGCACGTGGTAAGGCCAATACAGTGTGGGGAGCTTTAATATTCGTGCTGAGATGGAAGTTTTTCATTAAGAGAAGTGTGGAGAGGAAGAGGAGGGTACATCAGAAGGAGAGATTTGGGTGAAGACATTCGCGTTATAAGTATTAGTAGTTATAAAAGAGAATAAGAAGAGGGATATAGGCAGTGCAGTTCTTGATGTAAATATTGCATACCAAAATGTAAAGTTTCTCTTTTTGGGTTCAATTCCCTTCTAGGTGAAGGTTCTTTTATTGTTGCTTTTCGTCTAGAAGAGAGAATGTTCGTATATTCTTAGGTACTTAACGTGCTCTAGAATTTCACTGGAGTACGCATGAAACAGAGTAGTTGAAGAGGAGTAACTGTTGAGATCTGGGAGTTTGGCTATGAATATTGTTTCATTTGCCCCTGTATATTATAGATCTTCGCATGTTTTCCAATCCTAATGTTTTGCTTCCTCTATATGTAAACAGGCCAGCTTGGGAAATTCATATTTTTGCAAAAATTGATTGTCTTGCTTATAAAATTCCAGTTTTGTTTCATTCTTCTATGGTCTTATGCTTTTTTGAGAAAATATTGTGTACTTTCTGCTTATACTTGGGAAGGCTTATGGGACAAAAGGAACAAAAGAAAAAGAAAAGATATATGTAATAATGTGGGTGCTTAAATTAGTTAAATTTTCCTTTTTTAGAAGGTTTCGGATTCCTAATATTGCTACAAGGAAAATATTCTTCTAAGGCGTTGTAAATTTCTTCTTTTTTTTTTTTTCAATATATGTATTAATTCTTCTAGTGTTACTGTTTTTGTTCTTAAATAATTGGTTACATCGCCGTACCAAAGTGGAATTTTTAGAATGACTAACAAAATTAGAGTATAATAGGATGAATTTTTTGTAAGTGTAAAACCCCCTACTTGGTACCTTCCCTTTGCATATGTATGTTTTATGGAATTTTTTACCGAACTATCCCACTTTTTGAAAGTATGTACTAAACTATCCCTGTTTGAAAGTTAAATACCAAAAAGTCCTTATCGCTAACTGAGATAGCGCGCCTGGTAAAATTTCACGCGCTAACTCCGTTAGCACGCTATGGGATACTAGGAGACACTACTCTCAAGTAGGTGTGTGGGAAAAAAATCACCAGGTATAGCCACGCTAACCCCGTTAGCGCGCCTGGTTTAAATGGACACGCTAACTCTGTTAGCGTGTCTATACTTGACATTTTTTCCCCACACCCCCTACTTAAGGAGTAGTGTCCCCTAGTGTCCCCCTAGCACGCTAACCCCGTTAGCGCGCCTGGTTTAAATAGGCGCGCTAACTCCGTTAGCGTGTCTATAATTGGCATTTTTTTCCACACCCCCTACTTAAGGAGTAGTGTCCCCTAGTGTCCCCCCTAGCATGCTAACCCCGTTAGCACACCTGGTTTAAATAGGCGCGCTAACGGGGTTAGCGTGTCTATACTTGGTGATTTTTTTCCCACACCCCTACTTGAGAGTAGTGTCCCCTAGTGTCCCATAGCACGCTAATGGGGTTAGCGCGTGAATTTTTACCAGGCGCGCTATCTCGGTTAGTGACAAGGACTTTTTGGTATTTAACTTTCAAACAGGAATAGTTTGGTACATACTTTCAAAAAGTGTGATAGTTTAGTAAAAAAGTCTGTTTTATGTCCTTGGTACTTTTTTTTTTAAACCCACTATGACAACTCAAGGTGAATTAAGCCTTTACTGACTTAACCATTTTTCCCTTTTGGCATCCTTTACTGCCTTTCCTCATCGGCCGTCATAAGCCTATAGGGTCACTAGTGGTTAAAGGCCTAATTATGCTATTATGAGATGCATATGTAAATATTTTCTTATACATGAAAGAAAAACAAGCTTAATTATGACTTTCATTTACATAGGGGGACATAGACGATACATCGCTTAGGGTTTTCCCTTTCGGGAATCCCAAAAGATAGGACTTACAGAGAGAGTAGCTCAAGCTCTAAGGGGCTTTTTTTTTTAAATTTTAATTTTTTTATTTTTAAGAAAAAAGTGGAGTCTGGCCATCCTGTTTCATTAATAAGTGATTAATAAAACAAACTTAGAGTACTGAGCTTACACAGAATCCTACAAACAAAATAACAGAACATAAACTCCACCCCGAACATAGGGAGTGGGACAAAAGAAAAAATATAAAGTAGCCATAAGAAAATACATCATACCCCCCAACAAACCCTGGGGTGGTGGGTATCAATGACCATCAATACCGGGCTGGCTATCACTCGATCGTCTGCCCGATCTCAATCTCCTCATCATCAAAGTCCTGAACCTGGAAGACACTCATGATCCTTTTCCTAGGACCTGCTGCTGCCACATTAGCCCAAAATGAGATAAAATGCATAATATGAGTCAAATTGCCAGAAATACTATTAAAAGTACTACAAAAGTAAAGATTATTTCTGTCTAGCCAGAGAACCCAGGTCATTGCGGCTATCGCGATATACCACGCTTCTCTCATGGCACCCCTCTCTGTTGCGAACTTTGGACATACCCACAGATCTTCATATGTACTAGGGTATTGAGATGTCCCTAGGGCGATGAGTACCTCTACAAGTACCGCTTTGCTCCCAGGACACTGCAGAAGAAGATGATCCCTAGACTCCAGGGCAGTGTGGCAGAACCCGCATTGGGAGTCCACCGTCGGTTGGCGCTTAGTGAGGTTTTCTCTAGTAAGGATCGCATCATTAAGTACCAACCATAAGAAAACTTTGATTTTTAGCGGGGCTTTCGTTTTCCAGATGACAGCTAACCATTTTGGGGTACATCCCCTAAAATATAAGCAATTGTACATGGAGTGGACTGTGAACTTGCCGTTCTTCTCCAATCCCCATGACTTTTTATCGGGCCCCTGAGAGCAGCCGATATCGGTATTGGAGATGCAGGCCTGAAGTTTCGCTAGTCTGCACTGAGAGCCTAGGTCTAGCAGTTGTTTGAAAGATGGGTTCCAGGCGCCTCTTTTCTAGGCAGCGGCCACCCTGCAGTGTGGATGTGTTGCCTGCTCATATAAATCAGGAAACAGGGTTCTTAGTGTGTGATCAGCACACCACTTGTCCCACCAAAATCTAGTGAGTTTGCTATTACCGATTGTAGATTTGACACAGCTATGGAAGGGATCATTTGCTTTAGTGATACCTTTCCAGAACCAGGAAATCCGAGGGCCTATCCTGAAGCTCAGATTTCTCGTTCCATTCCCACGCATATATCCCTGGACAAATTGTTGCCATCCTTCTCCATTTGGGTGAAAAACTTTCCACCACCACTTTCCCAGGAGCGCCAGATTCATATCTCGAAGATCAATTATACATAGACCTCCATGTCTCTTTTTCATGCACGCCTTCTCCCACCTAATTAGGTGATATCCTCCTCGGTCCAGGTCTGCCCTTTTCCATAAGAAACGTTTCCTAGTTCGGTCAATTCTTTGGAGTACCCATCGCGGCATTTCAAAGAAAGAGAGATAATAGGTAGGGAGGTTAGAGAGGACCGCATTTATAAGCGTAACTCTCCCTTCCAATGAAAGAGCTTTGCCTTACCATCCTATCAGCCGCTTCTCAACTCGGTCTATGATGGGAAGCCAATCCGCCTTTTTGAGTTTTCCGGGTCTTAGCGGCAATCCCAGGTATTGTATGGGGAAACTTTTAGTGGGGCAATTTAGGATAGTGGCATGATCAAGAGCCTCTTTCGGACTCAGGGCAATGGGAATGAGAGCACTTTTATGGAAATTGACTCTGAGGCCAGACCAGGCTTCAAAGCAATACAATGTTCCTTTGATGACGGTAGTTTCCCCTAGGTTGCCATTGCCAAATAGTAGAGTATCGTCTGCATATTGGAGTATAGAGCATCCTTGACGATTGATTTCCTTGGCCACTGGTAAGATCCAACCAGCTCGACTACATTTAGCGATCATGGATCTGAGAACGTCTGCCACGATGGTGAAGAGAAAAGGTGAGAGCATATCTCCTTGTCTGAGCCCCCTTTTGCAGGAGAATGGGTGTCCAGCTACCCCGTTAACCAAAATAGCTGTTTTGCTGGTGGTAAGACACGTGTGGATCCACCTTATCCATCTGTCCCCGAAGCCTCTTCCAGCAAGCGCTTCCAACAAACAGTCCCAGAGTCATAGGCTTTCTCGAAATCCAACTTCAGGAGGTAGCTCTTAGAATTCGAGGTGTGGCAATGATGAATAGTCTCCTCAGCTGTTGCTATACTATCCTGAATGCATCTTCCTTTAATGAATCCCGTATGGTCCTGACTAATAAGGCCATCCATTATCTTCCCGAGCCTGATAGCAAGGGTCTTGGTAATGATCTTTACCGAGCAGTTAAGGAGGCTAATAGGGCGGAAGTCTCAAACTCTTCTGGATTCTTCCTTCTTAGGAATCAGCACAACCTCCGCCTAGTTGAATCTCCTTAATTTGAGTTTATGCTCGTAGAAGTCTTCGAACAACTTGAGGAGGTCACCTTTGATTTCCTCCCAGAAGATCTGATAGAATAGAATCGGGAATCCATCCGGACCTGGAGCTTTATCCTGTCCCATTTGTTGGATTACCACCTAGACCTCCTTCTTAGTGAAGGGCACCTCGAGGGACTGCAGCCCAGAGTCTGAGGTACTTGTCTAGTCTTGCCAGAAGTCATGTTGAAGGGGAATCCTTAAGTCTGCTTTGTGCCCGAAGAAGCGCTTGAAGTGGGATTGGAAAGCCAGCTTAATAGCAACATCGCCTTGAACCGTTCCGGAGTCCGATTGGATTGAGTGTATAAGATTAGCTCTACGTCGTGCACTGGCAAC
The DNA here is from genome assembly GCA_017893485.1 of Hemerocallis citrina. Lineage (NCBI taxonomy): Eukaryota > Viridiplantae > Streptophyta > Magnoliopsida > Asparagales > Asphodelaceae > Hemerocallis > Hemerocallis citrina. The sequence goes on along the minus strand of CM030367.1, from coordinate 159,864,998 downwards.
TGGAAAAAAGCAGTATTCGCGTCTCCTTCTTTAAGCCACGAAATTCTGGACCGTTGTTGCCATTTGATTTCCTCAATCCTGTAGAGGTGGTCGATTTCCTGTCTGAATTGGAGTAATTGATTCCGCTCTTCCTGTATTAGATCCCTAGATTCTTCAACTTTTTCAAGCTCCTCAATTCCTTCAAGGAGGGATTCCTTTGCTCTCCAAATCCGTGAAAATCTGGTTCGGTTCCATTTTCTAAGTTTGCCTCTGAGTCTGCAAATTTTTTCACACCAAATAGCGGACGCCTCACGATCCTTAGTCAGGCGAGACCAACTCTCGTTAACCATATGGTGGAGCCTTGAATTTCTAACCATGCTTTCTCGAACTGAAATTTTGATGGCTTCCTGGGAAGGTCTTCCCCAGAGGATAAGAAGATAGGCACATGATCAGAAGTTGGTTTGGGGAGTGATTTTGCCGAAGACAATGGGAATTTGGTCTCCCAATCCATGGAGACCAAGATCCTATCTAGCTTAGCTAGGATGGGTGCTACCTGCAAATTCGACTAAGTGAAAAGCCTATCCGAGATGGGGATGTCAACTAAACCAGGTCTGTGATGACTTCATTAAAAGCTTCCCTGCCTAGATCAGTAGATCCTCTTCCTCTGTGCTCTAAGGCGAATCTCGTGATGTTAAAATCGCCCCCAACTACCCAAGGGTGTGTCCAGTTAGTGTGGATTGCTCTAAGTTCCGCCCAGAAGGCCGTTCTAGATGTTGAAGTATGCGGTCCATAGACCACCGTAATCGACTGGGTCCATCGGTCGGATTTCCGCTGCAACAAAACCGACAAGGAAAATTGCTCATGGAGTTCATCTAGACAACAGAAGATGTTGGGATTAAACCCAAGGGCAATGCCTCCCGATGCCCCAACTGAGGGGAGCATCTTCCATTCCGAGATTCGAGTACCCCCTACTCTACTAAGTCTAGAAACGTTTGAAAGTTTGGTCTCTTGGAGGCCCACAATGTTAGCCTTAGACCTGGCTACTACTTCCTTCACCATTTCTCGCTTGCCCCGCCCTCCGAGGCCCCTAACGTTCCAGAATAGGGCCTCCATTAACAACGGTTGGGGGGGGGGAACATCACTCGTTTCGGCTGTTGAGTACAGATTAAGGATAACCCTATCGGTCTCCCATCCTCTAATTTGATTAAGAAGGAGGGCATTTCTATCAATATCGTTAACCGCAAGACCACAGGTTTCGGCTAGATAAAAAATCTCAGTATCAGTCATGAAGTTAAAAACTGAAGCTAGGAAAGAGCCTATACCTCCAACGGTTGACTTAGCCACTTTAGCGGCGGCAGCAATCTCCAGATAGTCGTCTAAGGACTCCTCAATAGCCCTCTTGCGTACCCTGAGATGTGAACCACCTTGCGACGAGCTTGTCACCATTTACTGTGTTGGGGGGAAAGTGCAAGGTACCAAGTCCGGTGAAACACTTGAAAGCTCTTCAGCCAGTCCATCTGAGTCCATCGATTCTCCTTCTGAGTAGACAAAGTTGTCATCGAGGTTAAGCCTATCATCTCGGTCATCTTCGTCAGCGTTAAGAGGTGATACTTGGACACCCTCGTTTGTGCCCAATAAATCACCATGTGGACCTGTAACAGATATTTCCCCTGGATTGGGCCCCTCTTTGGGCCCAATAATACTCCCCCCTTCTATAAAACGCTCAGCAACATCGCTATGGGCCTCTAACCTAGCCCCTGTCACATTGGGCCCTGCATTTTGTACTTGGGAGTTCACATTTGTAACTGTGTGTGGAGCACGATAGTTTAAGTTGTGTTTCTGTTGCGTCTGCTTCATCTCTCTGACATTTTTGCCATGTGGCTTCGAGTGAGTGGAGGCCTATGCGGTCGCAGCATAGGGAGTCGTTATCGAGACGTTGAAACCGTGCTTCGTTTTGCCGCTCACTTCACCTTCGTCTTTCTCAGAAGACTCTAAGCCAAAATTAGAAATCCTCTTTCCCTGTGCCTTACCCCCCAAGTTCTTTACGCCCACGTTTGAGCTGTCTTCCCTGTCTGTGAGTACCTCCAAATTCATCTTCTTCCCTGAAATGGCAACTGTCTTCTGCCCCAACAACTCTCGAGCCCAACAACTCTCCTCTTTCCCTTTTGGAGAACTACTATGCTTTTGGTCCACCTTCTTGGTCCAAAGCATCACTGGTCCCAAAGTATGAGTCTTTTTCCCTGTCTTTTCCCTGTCTTTTCCCCTGTTGGTGAGTTTCTTTGTATGTCGTGTCGAAGAGGGTTTTTGCCATTTCCAGGCTCTGCAAGTGCTGGCTCCCCTCTCTGTACCCCTCTTCGCACCCCCTCTCCAACATGCAGAGTTTGACTGCCATTTTGGGGAACTCTTAGGCCCCATTCCCCCTTGTTTGACTCTGATGGAGTGGATTTTGCCAAATCTAGACAAGTGCCATCCTGATCGTTGGATCTCTTGGTCGACTCTCGATCTCGACCAACGGTGATCCGCCCTGTGCTGTGAAGATCTGATCCCCTCACCGTTGGCTCCTGGCGAACCTCCATCCCTCTAGCTGCCTTGATCACTTCTCGGTGGGCCCGTTCCACCTCGTGTGCCCCGTTACTGGTAAGATCCCACTCCGATGAGACTACCTGTTTAAAGGTGTGACCATCTCTTAAGGCTGGGGGAAGAGTAGGGGATGTGATGGCTTGGAGCTCCGCCTCTGTTTCTGCCTTCTTGTCTAGTACAAATCGGATGAGATAGGACTCATCAAAGGAGAAGACCTTGGCAAATCGTGGCATAAGGGAGATGTCGCTGCTCCTGATCATGATCCTAGCCAATACAGTCTCAGAGCGGCAGATTGTCTTCTCGTCGATGTCAACCACTGTCCCGAAGTCCGATACAATCTCCTGTAGAGCCTCATTCTTCCAAAAGTGTAATGGAACGTTGTGAATCCATATCCAATACCTGTCGCCCTGGGGGAGCTCTGCACTAAAGCTCGGTGACCATGCCTTAAACTCCATCTGAAAGTGTCCAAAGTCGATCATGCCCATTCTGGTAACCTCTGTCATCTTCTCTGGTGACGGAAAGGACACCAGAAATTGTTGGTGACACATTCTCTTTGCAATCCAATCTTTGTGGGCCCTCATTAGCCATTTCAAGTTCAGTGCTTGGAGAAGGTGAGTCTCCGATGGGCTACCTGCTCTCACTCGTGCCACCGCACACCACAGCCGCAACCACTTTTCTTCATTCTTGATTGTATCAAGGCTGTTAGCGAGTTTGATCATGGTTGGGCTATCTGGCGATCTGCCCCTGCAGACCATCCTGTCGTCGTCATTGTTGGAGTTGATGACATTGGTGCAGGAGTATGACATGTGGCCCCACTTCATGCATCTCAAGCATCTAATCTCCTTTGTGCACTCACTCTGGTAATGTCCCAGGTCTCCACAATCGAAGCATGGCATTGGCTTTTGTTTGCCTTTTCTTTGCTTTTTTCCGTTTTCTTGTTGGGGAGGAGGTGGGGTCCTGGCTTTGCTCTTATCTTTTCGGGTTACTTCCTGCCAATTCTCGGCTGTATCTCAAACCTCAGGCTGGTCCACCCCCTCTGGAGTCCCTTCGGGCTCCCCTCATTGGGCCCAGATCACGATGGACTTAAGAGGGTCGATGGGCTCCAACTGTGGTAGGGGTTGTTTCTGGTTGTTTGAAGATGAGGCCAAGTGTTTAGTAGGGGGCGAATGCTTTGGAGGTATGTTGTGGTGTGTGGATGATCTCGGAGGTGGTGGACTTACTGAGTTGCGCTGTTGGTGGGGGTGAGGTTGCTTGTTGGGGGCCGTATCTTTGGTATGGCTTCTATAAGAATGTTGTCCCTATCCTCTGTAATAGCTCTAATTGTTATTGTACCTGTGGTGCCTCTCCGGTTGAGGGTGTTGGTTATAGTATCTCTGATGAAGGTGATGTCTGTTAGTGTGACGTTGGACCACTGGTGGGGTTCTTTTACGCCTATAGTGGCTCGTAGGAGGACCCCCTCTATGGGCCCGTCCCAACAACAGCCTCTTCTCCCACTGGCGATGATGACCCTTGTCTCTATCCCCCTGTTAATGATGTGCACTCCGGTGTACCCACGGGGGGAGAGAGCCCATCTGAGCCTAGGGGAATCCCCCTCAGGGGGGATGATCAAGGGTGGGTTTGGGTTAGGGATAGAGGTAGCCATATGCTGAGGAGGGGGTGGGGAGGCCTCAGTAGTTGGGGGGGGCAGGGTTAGGATTGCTGACGGTGTGTCGTGCCCTCTCATTGGGCCCGACCCCACTGAGCTCCAACTTCGATATCATTGACGGAATGAAGCTGAAGGTCCAAAGGGTTGGGAATTTGTATATCTTGAATAGGATAGGGGAAGGAGAAGGTATCAAGTGTTGAGGAAGGTGAAGAAGGCAGAGAGTGAATGTGGGTAAGTAGGTGTAGGTGAGGCTTCAGGTATCGGCAACGAATTACGCCTCACGTGAAGCTTCAGAAGATAGGAGTGAATAGAGACGGTGAAGGTGAAGGGAAGGTGGGGGAACTACCTGTGACAGAGAGGAAGACCTCATTCATCTCATGCTCTAAGGGGCATGTTCCTTTTATCATACAAGTTATTAAAGAAGGTGAAAACACATTGGAAGAGAATCAAAAATGATGGAAGAGAGTTCTGATAGAGAGGAGATGATCCTTAGATGTGAGAAGTAGAGTCCTTTTATAGGCAAGAGGAGGTCTTCTAGTGTCATCTTCTAGGCTACGTGGAGACATCTTATCCAAGAATTTTTCTTTTGCCGTGGCATGAAATGGTCCATTCCTTTTTTTCTAGTGCGCCTTTTGTGACTGCGCCTTCTTCTGAGTGCTTTTGGTAATGGGATATTCTGTAGCTTTAGTAATGGGATCTCCCGTAGCTCTTTTAGCTTATTTGAATTTTTTTTTGGATGCTTCTCTGTTAAGTATCCAGATTATGGTGTGTAATAGAATCAAGGGACATAGGTGAGATTGGTTCGTTGTCATCACTGACGTCTGCGTCTAAAGTATCCATCTTCTTTTGTTCATTGTCTTCTAGAATTTCTTTAATGTCTGTTACCTGGCTTGTCGTGATTGCTAAGGCATTTTTTACTGCATGTGCTACCTGTTGTGCTATGATAGCTCTTAAACTATCTTTCTTCTTTTTCTTTTTCAACTTTAGTGGTGCTCTTTGGAGGCCTTTTATCTGTTGTAATACCTGAGTAATCTGAGAGTATGTAGGGTCTTCTTCTAGAATAGCTTTGCCCTTGTCTTGGCTTTTTGGGAAAGCCACACCCATTAACGAACTTGATATGTCTTTACTGACTGCTGTTTGAGCCAGACTAGCCATTGGATTAGACCCAATGATGTCTCTATATTGACTTTTTGGCAAAGTCACAGCCATAAACGGATTTGGTAAGTCTTTATCGATAGATGTTTGCTCCGGACTAGCTGTTGAAATTTTGGACTCAATAGTATCCTTTCCTGCATTCAGATGGGAATGCAAATCTGTCTCATTCCTTTGATTTTGGACTGTGGGAGCAGTCTTTAGGGCCAGTCTTGCCTGGAATAGTTGTTTCTCTAAATCTGTAATTTGTTGGTATAGCTTTTGTTTTTCAAAAATAAGACAGTTTATATTATCATTAAGTTTTTTGGTGGTTCTGGCCATTGTTTCACAATGGTCACAAAACATAATTTTACCTTGTATGTCTCTTGTAACTGAAAACTCCAAAAGGGTTTCCTGTGCTGTTCTAAGAGTGTAGCGCCCCGAATTTATAATATAATATCTCTGAAATACGTGGCACAATTCTCAGCATCAACTTCAATGTAATAGTAAATATAGACAAAACACAAATTATTATTTCAACTTTTATTACATCATCTCTTTACAAAACACAACGAAAGATTAAACACCTTGGATTACAATTCTTTCTTTTACAATTTACATCAGCCACAATATCAATCTACCACATGCATCCAATCCCAAGCTATAGGTACCTACCTGTAAAATATGAGGCTAGAGATAACCCTAATCCCCAAAACTACAGGGATCAGCCATAACGGTGTGAGTGACATAAAAAAGAAATACAACATGAATAAAACATAAAGAATAAAATTCTGATCAACACATACCAATAGTAATAACGAATGGAAGTTGAAAAACAATAAATAAAACATGAAAACATCAAGTGAAACTAGACTAAGTGTCAAGTGTAGAAAACAGAAAACAATCATGCATAAAACCAAGTCAAGAAAACACAAATATAATATGATGACTCTCTAATGCATACTTGTCAGATTCTATGCATTCCATACTACATAGGTCCGGTGCAAGCCCTTATCGTTCTTCACTTTATAGGGTTAGATCCCTCGTTATGAAACTAATCCTACTACGGTGATAGAAACAAGATCCAGAATACTTCGCGAATATGCATCACAACCCTCGACGCGCAAGCATCATGTAAGAATAGCTTAAAAACCGGAGAATCACCTCCCTGCCATGTATCCCATGAATAGGTTTGCGAGACCCTCGACATGCAGATACACAAGGTACATCCCGTGAATAGGCCCGCCGACCCTCAACACGCAAATGCACCCTACATGCTCCGTGAATAGGCCTGCAGACCCTCGACACGCGAACATATAAATGTCCTCTCGAGACAGAACAACACACAAGTCCTGGAATGCATCCGTTGGACCAAACCCCTAGAGCATATTCTCACGTTTCCCAAGTTCTATCAAATATCCAATAGTGCCTGTCCTTAAGTTGGTTATTATTAAAAAATACAAATCCTCCTTCTCTAGAGTTAGTGTATCCTACCGGACTTAATTCCACAACAACAATCCCAAGACCCCACTGGTCTAAATCCACAGAATCTCACCTGCCGGTTCACAAGACTCCCACTCAACTCCTAGAGATTCACAAAACGAATATCAACACCAAAACTTCCAATAAAAACTCTTATGTGCATCAACAAAACGTTTATATCAATAAAAACTTCCCAATTCAACAAAAACCAAATCCATTTAATGTACTCGTGAATTTCAGAACTAAAATAAAATATTAAATTTATTAAATAACTGAAAATCATATTTTGAAGTTGTAGAATATCACAAAACATCAATTCCTTCAAAAACCACATATATCTCTTTTTATAAAGTCATAGGAACGTAATTTAAATTCTATTATAAACAAAATATAACTTTCTGTAAAATACTGTAATCTGTAGCAAAAAACATCATCTAAAACAGTAGATCAATAATCCATATGTTCGAAGAAATAATCGTTCAAAAGAATCAACGAAAAACTCAATAAAACAGCCAGTAAAACAATTGACGGTCGACCGCCCAATCAGTTCAAAAACGGGACATTCGACTGTCAAGTGAAAATTCTCAAATTAAAGAAATGTCGGTCGGCCGCTAGCTGCTCTACAGCCAGTTTCAAGTTTGCACATGTTTCAACTGATACATCGATTATAATTTGTAAAATCCTAAATTTGTAAAACAAAATTCCTGAGATAATTGAATATGACTTGTACAACATATAAGAGTATATAAAACTAATCAAAACTTCATTACAATCATAAAATAGTAATTTTTATTAAAATCTTCAAAACAGAACTATATATGAATACATATGTTTATATGTGTGTTCAATCATCAATTAAAGTACCAAATCCTTCAAATAAGAGTTGTACAATGGTTCAAATCAATCTCAGTATAAAAACAATTCAAGATCCAATCAAAAACTTCATAAAACTTAAAAAAATCAATTTAGGCAATTCATCAAAACAGTGAGATATATTCATGTGTGTATATGTGTGTGTGTGTGTGTGTGTGTGTGTGTGTATATATATATGTCAGTTAAGTCAATAGGATCATGGTATAGGATTAGTGTATGGTCATATATATATATATATATATGACCATACACTAATCATATATATATATATATATATATATATATATATATATATATATATATATATATATATATATATATATATATATATATATATGATTAGTGTATGGTCATATATATATATATATATATATATATATATATATATATATATATATATATATATATATATATATATATATATATATATATATATATATATATATATATGACCATACACTAATCATATATATATATATATATATATATATATATATATATATATATATATATATATATATATATATATATATATGTCAGTTAAGTCAATAGGATCATGGTATAGGATTAGTGTATGGTATAAACTGACATATATATATATATATATATATATATATATATATATATATATATATATATATATATATATATATATATGTCAGTTAAGTCAATAGGATCATGGTATAGGATTAGTGTATGGTCTGATTCAATCTCAGTTATCAAAACAACTCAAATCCAAGTCAAAAACATCATAAAATCTCAAAACTCAATTTTTTTGGCTGCTCATCAACAGACCCGAAAACTGCTATTCAATTCTAACTTTTAAAACTTGATCTTTGATCTAATAACCCCTCTTACAAATTGTTATACACATGCTCTACTGATTTCATCAATCCACCCCTGAGTATAGGTGATTACAACACATTTTAATCGAGTTTAACTTCATCAAAACCCAAAACAGAGTATACATGATACACCTGCAGTGAAGAGTTCTTCTTTCATCAATTTTTAGCATCGTAAGTCCTACCACTCTTTATAATCCATCAAAACAGCAAGATCATGGAGGAAAGCAACATACCCATGAATATAAGCACTTACAACATGTAATCAATCAAGTTTGCACAAAAAAATAAATAAAAATCAACAGTGTATGTATGCATATTCAGCAGTAAGGTTAGAGTTTTGTTCAATTTTGCAGTAAACATCATACAACTCAATAATATATGTTCAAAATAGCAAGAATATGGGGGAAAGCAATCTATCCATGATTTCTATTAGGTTCTTTAATAATCTCAAGTCATCTATATGTAATTTTAATCATCAATAGCATAGTTTTCATGAAAGGCTTAATCTTTAACTCATCCATCCATTAAAATTCATTATATCTTCATACAATCCCTAACATACTTTTTAATAGAAAAATCATCACATACAACATGCTTAGAACAAAAGAAAACAAACATATGTCACACCTTTTTGAAGAATCAACCGAAATAATAAAGAGAAAAAGAAAAAGTTCTTCCTTTCGCAAGAAAACCAAAATCCCCGATTCGAAACTCCAAGAAAATAATAATAGAGAAAACCCTTTGTGTAGTGCAGCAAAGAGACAGCTGTACCACACCTTATATTGGTCAGGATTCAAGTAATTAGGGTTTTTGAATAGATTTGTAAAATATCCCTTTTGAATATATCTTTACATATATAAATCCTTATACTTGAAAATTAGATAAACCAATTCAATTAAGATTTAAAATAAAAAATAACTAACCTAATACTGGCCAGCACTGTTTGTAAACCCAGAAAACGAAATTTGTAAATTTTTGCCTAAGTGGCAATTTTGGAAAAAGACCCTTCTTTTAAGAAATTTGCAAAATACACCAAATCTATTAAAACAAAAAGCAAACTTTTTACCTCTGAGTTGACTAGCAATCATGCTCAGCCCAAAAATCCAAAAATCTGAAGTTTTTACTCCAAGTGGTAATTTTGCACAAAAGCCCATCTTTTGTAATATTTGCAAATATGCCAAATAAATATCAAAAAAATCCAGAAAATTCACAAATAATACCTAATAATAAATAAAATAATTTCTAACTTTGAACTTCCCAAGAAAATATTTGCACGTGTAAAAAGATAAATTCATAAAAATATTTATTAAATCACCAAAAATCATTTTAATTCATTTATTAATTCAAAAAAATTATTTAAAAATCTAGCGTGTTACAAAGAGAGGGAGACAAGTAATAGTTAGGTCCTAAATATTTTCTTTCTACATTTGAAGCTTCTGAAAGATTATTGAATCATTTATAAATTGGATTTCTAAAGTCTTTTATGCTGTCTGCTACTTCTATCCAACTGTGAAAAACTCCTACTAAGTTACCTTGTAAAACTGCATAAAATTTGTATCCTTTATGATTCTGAGTAAAAAACTTATGATAGAGAGTTCATTGCTGCTAAAAAATGTTTTTGATCTTTTTTGTTGAAGGAAATCCATAAATTATCTAAGATACAATGTTGTTCTTTAGTAGTGAAAATTTGTGGAAAAATCTTAAAAGTAAGATTACTATGTGGAAATACTACAAATTCTTGATTACCGAATCTGAGGCTTTCTTGCCATATTCTTGGTTTGATATTCTGGTTATACATATTCTGGTCTGGTAGTCGTTGTCTTATATTCTAGCTATATGTATTTTGATCTAGTAATCTTTTATGAGAGATACCAGGCTACTGTGGTGGCCTAGCCATCTGCATAAAACCATGAACAAGTTCTAGATTAGGTAATGTTTTGAAAGAAATTCTTTTAGGTGTAAGATCTTTTATTCTACGGAATATAAGAAATCTTCGTATATGTCCTTCTTAGGTATAAAGATCAAATACCTGTGCTAATTCATACAAAAAATTTCTATCTGTTAGTTTATTAATGCTCTAACTAAATGGTTTTATGGAGCTTGTCTGAAGGAATTGAAATAACAAAAAATTCTTCATCTATTAATTCATAAGTTTCTATACTGGTTTTATATTCAGTTGGCCTTATTCTTGGTTGTGTAAACATATACTTATAATATATTTCTCGTAACTTGCAATTTGATTATGGTAGCATATTCTTCATTAGTCCAAAAATATTCTAATAATTCGGATAGGGTTCTTGTGTCGGAGACTAGATTTATTGTTGTTTGAAACTCATCTATAGAGCAATGTTCTAAGAAAAAAAATTAATTCTAGTAATTTTTTATCATAAGAGGTGACATTAAAAGTAATAGGGGAATCACTTAGGTCTATTAAAGTAATATTATCTGTGGGTGAGTCCACCACGCTTTCGAGCGCGGTCTGATGGAGAAGACGGCTGAGTGTGTCAGGGAGAGTATTAGTAGAACCTTTAATATGGGCAAAGGTAATATGGGTCCCTAAGTGTGAGCAACGGTCAACAAAATTGAGCCATCGTCGTCAGGAGCTTCATCGAGTGTCTAAATTCATTTTGTTGTGAAAGGAAACTATGACCTCACAATCTGTACGGAGAGTGATCTCTTTTTTGGAAATTATGAAGAGCTTGAAACTATCTAGAGCATAAGAAATGGCTAGTAATTATGCATCTATACTGCTTAAGTTACCTTTTTCTTTATATTTGCCACTGGCATATTGACAGATTCTTTCAGTATTTTTATCTGAATATTTATTTGGTTTAACAATAAGGGTAGCTCCCCACCCTGTCTTACTGATGTGTATAATTTTTATATAAATATTTGTACTCATTTACCCATAAAAATTGCTTGTATTCGTCTATCATGTTAATAATTTATCTTATTTCCATAGATTTTAGTTAATTAATTATTTTTGAAGGAATAAGATTTTTTGATGCAAAAGGTGAAGATTTTCATTTAAAATTAACAAACAAAACGAGCAGAACGATTTATTACTTTTTATTAATTTGTTGAAACTTGAATTTTACAATTTGACAATATGAAAAGCAAAATAGAAATTTTAATTGTCAATGGAGGATGAAAAAGAAAAATGGTTTAAAAGAGCTAATGTGATTATTAGTTAGTTTAATTAATTTAAACTAATTAATTTTATTTTTAAAATCCTAAATTCTGATTTTAATTTGTGTGTGTGCAGCACGTGTTTCAAGAAAAAGAAAGAGAAGAAAAAGAAGCAAGAAATAAAGAGCAAATCAAATAAGAAAAGAAATAAATGAAGATGTGGGGTTTTCTGCAAAAATAAACCTTAATACTCACGTTTGGATCCCTATAAATAGAACAACTAAAAGCAATTGAGTGACACGTTTAATGATAGAGGAAGAGTGATGGCTGACCTCTAAATCAATAAAAATAAAATAAATAAATAAATAAAAATAAAATAGAGAGAGACAGAAAGAGTGGCTGCTTGCAATTTCGGCAGCTCAAAAAACGAAGGAGGAAGAGAGGGTCAGAGAAAAGGTGGGCGCGGATTACGGCGTAAGGCCAAGAAAAAAAAAAGAAAAAAAAAAGTGAAGTAGCAGGAAAAGAAGAGGAGAGAGAAGGAGGTGGGGTTGCGGTAACGTCAGCAAAGTCAGGGAAAAAAGAGAAAAGAAGGGGAGAGAGCAGGAGGTGAGGATGCGGCGCGGATTTCGAAGTGTTCGACTTTGATTTTCGGCAACATACAAAGTTTTTCTTCTTCTTCTCCTCTAATTTTTATTATGCAATTCAAGAACACATTTGTTAGTTGCAATTTTATTATGAACTAATTTTATTTTTTAGGGCTTTGATGTAGCCTAATTTTGAGAACACAATTTTAATTCAATATTATTTTTCTATTTTTCCTATGGTTGTGTGTTTAATTTTTGTTCTTAATGCTTAAAATTGTTTGGCTAACTTTTATATCATCTATTAAATTATGGAGAGACCGAACTGGTAATTTGTGATTTCGTATTAATAAAATTAAACACCGTTACAAGAGCAAACTGCTGTTAATATGATCATTAAGAAATCTATAGATCTTAATGAATTTTCAATTAGTGATTTTTGCATGAACCATGAAAAATAATTAGTTGAGAATATTTTTGTTGTTGTTTGAGAGAGAATATTGAATAAATTTGGGATTTGGTCTATAACTTGGAAAAATAATATTTTTATTCACATAAAATTATGAATTGTGTGAGATTAACTAGGTGAAGTCAAAAACCCTAGAATTAGTTTTGCAATTAATAGACAACAAAATTTCATATTCCGCTTTTTAATTAATTTAGTTAGTTTCTTAGATTAATTTAATTTAATTGTGTTCTTTATTGAATTTCGATTTTCCAAATAGTAGTTAATCTAGTAAATTTTGGTACTCAGTAAAATAATTAGTCCTTGTGGGGGTTCGACACTCTTTTCATTTATCTATACTACTTGTTGCGATTTTGTACACTTGCAAATAATTCACATCAATTACAACCGTCTGTTTCTATGATCAAATAATCTGAGTCTAATGGTAAATTTAATTCAGGAAGTTGTTTGACTAGGTTTTTTATTTGTTGAACTAACTTAATATCTTCATGATTAAAATGTCTCTATCCCTTTTGGGATGTCTTCGAATATGAAGGTCCTTATATTTTACCTAAGTCCTTAATAAACGGTATGGCATAGTTTACGAGACCCAGAAATTGTTGAATGTGTTTTAAATCTTCTAATTTATCCGGGAAGTCTAAATCCTTCTAGGCTATGTGCGGTTGTAATTTCATCCTGCCCTGGCCTATGATTACACCACGAAATTCTATCTGAGGTTTAAACAATTGCATTTTTCTTTTACTAACAATTAAGCCATGATTAATAAATTCTGAAATAACTATTTGTAAATGTCCTCTATGTTCTTGTCTGGTTTTATTGAAGACGAGAATATCATCTATATAAGCTACAACGAAATTTTCATGTTTGACAAAGATGTCATCCATTTTTCTCTGGAAAACTGATGGTGTGTTCTTAAGGCCAAATGGCATAAATTTCCATTCAAAATGGCCTTCTAGACAAGTGAAGGATGTCCACTTTACACTATGAGGATGCATTTTGATTTGCCAAAATCCTGATTTAGATCAAACTTGCCGAATATGCTGCATCTTTGGATCTGATTAATGAGACTAGTTTTATCTGGGATATCATATTTATCATCGACTGTGTTATCATTTAGTCTTTTATAATCGATTATAATTCTACTTTTACTTATAATTATTTCACTATGTTTTCTTACTATAAAAGGTGCTGATCTATGGGGTTATCAGATCTTCTTATTACTCCTAATTTTAGGAGGTCGGAGATATGCATTTTAAATTCTTCTATGTCCTGGTTTGTTGCGCTTATCTTTGCGGTCCTAATTTTGTATTCAGGGTTAATTATATTCGAAGTACATAGTATTCTATCTTTTTCCCAATATCTTAATATATCTTCTCCTAAGATTCCCAATTTTTCTATTTTAGATATTAAGTGTTCTATATCCTGTTCACTAATTAGAGTATAATATAGGTGCTCTAAATTAATGAATTCTGTTTGTACTTCTATATCACATTCTTCATTAATTTCGTCGTTAGTGATTTCTTTCAATTGACATTGTCCTTCCATCAGGCAAGCGCATTCTATTTCTATACTGGGTTCTATTATTTGCAACGGTTGGTTCATTGTGTATTAGCACTGGTGTAATTAAAATATGTTTTGTAATTGTAAATAATCTTTGCATTTAAGTATGCTTCCATTATCCTTTAACAAAAAACTTAATCCTAGAATTAAGTCTTCTTTTAGATTTAATGGTCTAAACCATGTGCTTTCTTTAGGTAATATATATTCGGTGCTTTTGCCACAATTAGTTTCAAATCTAATCTTGCTATTAGGTGTTAAAATATCTTCATTCATATATATTCCTCCAGCCATTTGTTGAGCTCCTATAGGTTTTGATGCTTTGACAATATATTCTTGAGGAATTACATCCTTATTAATAATACAGTTTGTGCATTCTGTATCAATTAGAGCTAAACATTTTATTTCATAATTTTTTATTCTTACTGTACATTTAACTTTTAAATATTTTAGATTTCGCTATTACATATCTGGACTAAGTCAGTTATTTCCGAATAGGATTCTAACGGATGTTCTATTATGGTTTTTCCTTTTTCTATTTTTCTGTTAATTGCTTCTATTTTATCCTTCATTATTTTTTCTAGTTTCTTCATCATCTTCTATTTTCTTATATATTAGTTTCTGCATATCTTCAATATTTTCTGTTCTTTTTCTTAATATTTTTAATTCGTCTGTGTGTACTTTCGGTTTAGCTACTTCCGGGATAAAACTTTGTTTATAAAATTTTTCAATACATTTTACACATCCTTCTTTATAACATTTTGAACATTTTATTCTCCTTTCTCTGCTAGGGTACCGTTTACAATAAAAACATGTGATACTGTCTGTTCCTAAGTTGATTTGCCAATGGTGTTTACAGGATGCTTCTTCTATATTCATCATATCTAGATCAGAATAGTCTAGATCAGATATGTCTATAGGAGATGCAATGTTTTCTATAAATTCATTATTTTCTTCCTCATCTTGAGTTATTTGTGTTTCAATTAGGGTCTGCTATAGAAATTATTGAATCAATGGATTCTGTGTCTGAAACAGTTTCATCCACATTAATAAGATCTTCATTAGTACATTCTATTAAGGTGCTATTTTTATCATGTCTATTTATCCTTTTAGGACAAGTTCTACTCATATGCTCTGGACTGCCACATGTAAAACATTCTAGTTTATTCTTATATAATCTGTTTGGTTTAAATTTCCTTACATGTTTTTGTGGGTCCAGATATGGCTCTCTTCTATTGGATTTTCTTAAATAATATTTTTTCTTGTTATAGTAATTCTGTTTCTTATAAGTCATTTTATATTTTCTTTGTTCTTTATCATTTATACAGTATGTTTGAGCTATATATATTTCTTTACAAAAACCATAATCTGAGTATTTTAGTTGTTTCTGTATTTGTATTGCAGTACATTTTTCTTTTAAAATTTTTAATACATGTTGGACACGATGACATACTGTCCAAAGTCTATTTGGTTCTGCTCTTACTCCTGATTCATTTTCCATCTCTCTGCAAATCTCTTGTGCTTTCTCCAAGGAATGTTTCTAAATATTTATACATTTCTACTACATCCATTTCTAGGGTTGATCTATAATAATCCTCTACTAAGGTGTATTTCCATACATCGATTATGTTAGACCAATTTTGTGGGTCATGTGCCCGTAAATTTAAGATCTTAGATTCAGCTTTGGTTTGGAATTTAACTGGTTGCTCTTATGGTTGTCTTTTACCTTTTATTCTAAACTTATTTTTGGATTCGTTGTAGGAGGAATAAGAAGCCCTAGGTATATTTCCAGATGGGTAGTGTCTAGTACCTAGTCCTACAGTCCTGTGAAAAGGAGATGACGAAGTTTCTGTGCTAACTTCTTCTGTGCTATATCCTTTTGGTATGAGATATCAGTTACGTGAGTTAATTGATCATCTGTTGCTTCTTGTTCTTCTATTAATTTTCCAATTCAAATATTTCTTTCATGATCATAATATAAATATTCATCTGCTGTAATGGTTTTGTTTCTATAATGTGCATCTTCCAATTCAAATATTTCTCTTTTGTTTAGATATGTTATTCCTAACTCTTTGGGATATAATATTTTATCTTCTTATGATACTAAAGTTTCTATGTATTCTATATGAACCAATTCTGCACCTAAGTCCGTTTCTATGTTACTAATGTTTCTATTAACTTGGGGAACATAATCTGTAAATCTAACACTAGTTCTTCCTTGAGTATCAGTATATATTAAAGAGTCTTGTGGTACTATGGTTTTTATTGGTTCAATAAACCTATCTAAATACCAATCTAACACTGCTAATCTTGTTGAGTCATATTCTAATGGCTTCAACATTTTAATTCCTTTACTACTTAATAAATCGACTACTTCTTTTATATTTATTTTATATTTTACTTTAGAGCTGGTTGTAATTCTTCCTAAGAATGCTATATATATGTACTAATAAGTTATCACCAGTATTTACTCGTTGTGACCTTTGGTTTGTATCCCTATATGTATATGTTTATTAAAGTCTTTTATGGTTATCATGAAATCTGGGCTACATACTATTCATATCTACTTCTATGCTTGCTATCGTTCCCTTAGTCATATTATTCCATCTATCATTTTATAGTGTTATTATAACTTTACATTCTAAATTGTTTTCTTATTTATCCTTTAATACCAATAATTATTAGTCATATATGCATAAATCTGTAATTGTTTCTGGCCTGTCTTAGTTCACTACTTGCACCTTGGCTAATTAAGGGTAGACTTATTGTTTGATTTCCCAGACAACTCACTGCTTGTTCTCTATTATTTCTAAAGAATTCTGTTCTAAACTCAAATCTCCATGTTTGGTATAATGTTCTAAGGTTCAGTATAGTTAATCCGTCTCTCTGGAATCTGTCATAGTCTTGTTCCGGATCTATTAATTCATCTGATTAAACTTCATAATTATTAGTTTTCTTGCTAAATAATCTTTCTAATAAAGGCCTCTAACCACTGACTATAAGTCTACTGGTTGAACCTTGTTCTATAGATCTTAAGAGTTCTAGAGGGTCCTGCAAATGTTTGCATATTTGATTGAGTTCTATTGTTCGTTCTATTTTTTGGGTGGGGAATCTAAATACTGGTCTAGGTTTTCTGGTTATTTTTTCTTTACATGTGGGTTATAAGGATATTTTTGATATATTATTTGTTAACTTATTGATTTCTTCTTGGATTTCAGTTATAGTAGGTTTTTGTATATTATCTAACTTTCTATGAAGTCCTACTAATAATTTTATAATAATTTTATTTCTTTTAACTACTAACCTATTAGAATGAGCTTCTGGAGTACAGCTTTCTATTTCTTGTAATATTTCGCTATAATTAAAATATGTCATCAACTAAGGACTATTTTTTTTATTTCTTCCAATAACTGTCTATTTTCTTTTGATTTTTCTTGCATTGTTTCTAATTTTTCTTTTAGTCAATTTGGTTTATCTACTTGTGTTGAGTGACCTTTTAACGTGCTAAGTTTTTCTAGACTAATGCTATTCTGGAGTTTAATATAATCTATTTTATTTGATATTTCTTTTAATCTCTGATTCTTTTCTCTAAGTGTAGTAATAATTACTTCAAATAATGAATAATTTTGCTTAAGTCTTCTAAAATTCCTAAATTTAGAGGGTTTGATGGATCTATTTTATAACCCATCCTGTAAAAGCACAATACTAAATTCTGGAGTGAAAAAACTCCTTCGATATTGAACTGAATCTAATTAACGATTTTCCATTAAAAATATCATATGTACCGAGAAAACTTGGAACAATTCAAATACGTTACTCTCGTTCTTTGCATATTTGTATCTTATTATTATTATTATTATTATTATTATTATTATTATTATTATTATTCTGTGGGGTGAAGGCATGTCCCAGAAACATAACTGCGTAAGTCGTCTTATGATTAGAGCAATTGTATAATTATACATATGCAGAACTAGGAGCAAACTGAGCTTAGCTCATTGGGCATGAACTCTCCCACACCCGGGTGGGAGGTCTTGGGTTCTAATTCATCCTCGAACTAAGAGGTTGTGAAATTTTTTCAACAAAATGATTTAGATATAAAATGGGCTTCTCTCAGGGGGCGTAATAAGAGCCTGTGATTCGTTAACTATAGCTTGAAGATGTTATTACTTTTGGTAACTCGAAATTTTTTTCTAAATCTGCTGAAAATAAGGGCAGAGTTTAAACAGTAACCAAGGAGTCACCTTTGACAACAAATTTTACCTACATCGTGGTATTGAGGGCCATTTTAACCCCAGTTTATAACCACATAATCGGCTTCCAGATACCAGGTATTAAAGGAGAATCAAATATTGGCGGCGACTAGTATAAAATAGTTAACCCTGCCTTGCCTTTAGGAGGATAAGAAATGCCTCCACAATCTAAGCCATTAATGTAATGATTTCATGAAACGATATAAATTTACAACAATTTGCTAACTAGTGTAGAAAGCAAGTATTTTCAAACCATATCTAAGGTGCTGTATCGAGGAGGACTAATCATGGACACAAATAATTACTTTACAATATCTGCAGGAAAGCACGGTACAATGAGGTCAGAGTGGGTAACAGCGCAAGGTATTTGAGAGGTATAAAATCAGTGTAGTTTCATGTAAAAATAACTAGTGATGTGTAGGATTGATGTAAGGAGAACTTCTCCCTAGCTTAGCATCAAGCGTTGTACATCAGTTACCAGTACATGTACACACAGTATCAAACTTCAGTTCAGAAGCACCTCAAACAAATATATACAGAATGGAAGGCCCAGCTCTAATTGTACATCTTCATTTTCCAAGTTACAAAAAGAACCAGCTCTGTAACAAACCTAGTATAAGAGGGAGCAACATTAAGATTGAACTTCATATCCTGCAGGCTTTATCATTGTTACATGCACTGTCCTCAGCATTAAAAGAAAGAAGGAAATCCATTTAAGAATAAAAAAAACATTCCGAAAATTTTCAAGATAAACCAAAGGTAACACAAGTAAAGGACTTTCTATGAGCTATCTGGATCTGATGAATATTAGATAAGTGAATTTACTTTGCATCATTGCATGTGTTTGTTCTCATCAGTTCAATATTGTGGGCTGTGGTACTAAAGAAGTAACCTTTCCTTAACTACTATTTAAGGGCTTGTTTGGTTGGAGGGGAATGGAGGGGAGGGGAGGGATTTTTTAAAACATTTCTTGTTTGGTTCATTTTTTTAGGAGGGGAGGGGAGGGGAGGGGAATGGAGGGGTGCAGAATCCCTCCTGAGCCAATTTTGACTCCCCTCCAATATTGAGAGATTTGGAGGGGAGAGAAAGTTGGTCTAATTTTTTTTAAAGTGATTGGACTAAACTGTTCTTTTTAGATCTAAATCCCTAAAATCATGAGATGAATTCTAAAGATATAGAATATGGATTTTTTTTGTTGCTGTTGTTGTTTGGACCTCAAAATAATGACATGATTTCAAGTACAAAATATGTACCTGAAGTGTTCAACATTTAAGTAACTTCAGTTTTAAACATTCGTGCAACTTACCCTCAAGACAAACAGGAACTGTATTGTGCATCGTGTGTCAAAGTTTCAAAAGACGAGGGATAAACAACTTATTATGACAATTTACTCTATTGTGCATCGTGTGTCAAAGTTTTACCCTAATCATAATGAAGGACCCTTCTGTAAACACATGGCTTTCAGTTAAAAATTGTCGAGGTCGTGTAAAAAGTGTAGGTCTAGAGTATGACCAAAATCAATACTTAAAACTAACATGCAGCAATGTGTGGGAATATCTTTCACTAAAAAAACTTCATTATTGTTCATTAGTACCACACTCCACAACCGCAAGATCTGGTTGGGGTGCTCACAAGCTATTCGGTTGTTTGGACCCCAACCTGGTTTTTTGTTGCTGTTGTTGTTTGGAAAAGGTCATTTGCATTCAAAAAGCTTACTTGTCTGCCGAATTCTATTTAGTTAAGATACTTGTGTGCCTGTAAAATGTACAAGATAGATTTACATAGAGAAAGACTGAGAAACAATAATACATAGACTCTCCTAAAATGTAAAAGGTATAAAAGTAATTTTATTATAAAATCCCTTCCCTTCCCTTGTGAACCAACCAAGAAGATAATTATTCCCCCCCCCCCCCCCCCCTCCTTTGAACCAAACAAAGTCTTGATTTCCTTCCCCTCCCCTTCCCTCCCCTCCTTTGAACCAAACAGTATGAGTGAGAAGAAGGAAATATATGTATTTCACACAGGTTTGGTTTCTCACATTGTTTTATAATACTAAGATGCTATTGTCCAAGGACTACAATGTTCATGACCTGTGTGTGTGACACATTAATCACCACCTATTCTTGGTTCTTCCTACTTTTTTCAATTATATTGTTGTAAAACTTAAACATCAAAGAATACGTTCTTGTTGGTTTGTATAACATAAGCACCACCTTTTTCTTTCTTGCTTCTAGAATGTTTTTTTTTAATAAAAGATGACCTCGTCATCGTTTCATTAATAATTGTTAACGAAACATAGAAGATCCAGTTACAAAATAACAATAGACTAATAAATTACATCCAAACAACTACAAAATCCAGCATCTTAACCATCTGATGCGACAAAAGTGGCAAAATAATAGTACAATAACAAAGGCACAGATACAACTCTATGATCTCCTGCTAGCCCTCCCTTGTGCTCTCTCTCCTTTCAGTACTCCTCCATCCTTAGCCTCTTTGCTGACCCTGCCTGACCTGCCCATGCATAAATGAAACCAAAAATTTTATGCATAAAGCTATGAAATGTATGGGTGCAATTACGGAAATAAAAGTTATTTCGGTCTAGCCATAGGCCCCAAATAGTTGCAGCTATCTCAATATCCCAAGCTTCGAAATCTATGTTTGTAATGTTGTCCCCCCTCCCTAATTCCCACGCTTCCTCGATCGACCCCGATAATGTTATGTGTCCAAACCCACAACAAACTACTTCCCATGCTAATCTAGCCCCATGGAAAATGAAGAAAATGTGATTTGTTTTCTCTTCTTCAGCGTTACATCTACCGCACAGGGTGTCTATCTGTAATCCCCTCCTCCTCAGATTGCTTTTGGATAAAATAGCATCTTTCTCTACTAGCCAAAGGAAAGTTCTTACTTTACTGGGGGTGTGTGTCTTCCATATCTTTTTACCATTCTTGCTTCGAATTCCTCCATCGTTCATGTGCTTGTACATAGATGCTACACTGAAGATACTATTTGTTTCTAAATTCCAAGTCCTAACGTCTTCAGCCTCGCCTGAGAATCTTCCTTCCGATCGAATGAATTCGTTCAAACTTGTCAGCTGAGTGAAGCTTTCTTGCAAAATATCTTCCCACACCTGTAGTTTAAGCCTCTGATTGTACCACACATCCGCGACCACGGAGTCTACAGTTACAGTTGTTGTTGCAACCTCCGGGAACAAGCTTATAAGAGTATTATTTCTGCACCACCTATCCTTCCAAAATCTTGTGTTTTTTTTCGTTGCCGATCTTGCAGGTAGTGTTATTGTGATAGATATCACCGACTTTAGCTACCCTTTTCCATAGGTACGATTTTTTCGTACCCACTCTACTCCCTCCAAATCTGAATTTCTTCCTCCTTCGATAAGCCCCAAAAGATTTACACCACCAACTATTACGTCTCTTGCTCATTTTCCACCACCATTTTCTCATCAATGCTCGATTCATGTCTCTCAGATCAATAACCCCTAGCCCACCAAATTCCTTCCTCTTACAAACTTTTCTCCAGTTGACCAAGTGGAATCCTTTGTTTGCTTCATCGGTTCCCTTCCATAGAAATCTTCTTCTGCATTTATCTATTCTGTTTGAAACCCACTTTGGAATCTCATTGATTGACATAAGGTAGGTTGGTAGGCTACTAAGAACTGAGTTATTCAACATGATTCTTCCTCCTAATGATAGAAACCTTCCTTTCCAACCAGCCAGCTTCTTTTCTACTTTATCTATAATCGGTTGCCAATCCTCCTTATGCATCGCTCCTGGTCTAATGGTGGTCCCAAGGTACTTCATTGGAAAGCCCGCTTCCTCGCACCCTAACATGCTCTTGATACGGTGGATCAGAGTAGAAATATTATCACTTAGAGGGATTACACAGCTCTTGTTAAGGTTCACCTTCAAACCCGCCCAAGCTTGTACACATCTCAAAACTACTGTAAAAGCCATAATTTCTTCCTCTTTTGCTCTTCCAAAAATAAGCGTGTCATCTGCATACTGCAGAATCGACAATGATTCCTGGACCCCTTTGACCCGAATCCCACTTATAATTCCTTCCGCCAAACCTTTCCTGATCATTTGTGCCATTCCATCTACAATCAGGGAGAAGATAAGCGATGATGTTATCCACTGGAGGCTGGCCTAAGAAAACAGATCAACATTAACAATATGTTAGTAAAGAATTTCATGAAGCATTAATTAGAACTTAATAAATTGTACTTATTTACGCATTCTACAAATATTATGTCAATAATGTGGCTCTGAACCACATAAATAAGATTACATCAAAGAAATATAACAGGAGATTGAGTAAAAAATTCCACAATAATATTCCAGAAAAAAGCATTACCAATGCAGGTTGTCCAAGTAGCATCATTCACCATATAGATGAAAAGAGAATTTCAGAAATATGAAAACCTCATGTAGGCATTATTTGTCTGATGCACTATGACCCAAATAACATTCTATGCCATTAAGTTGAATCAAGAATCAATAGTTTAAATATTTAAATATCAATTGATATTTTAGTCTCGAATGCATAACTGGTACTTTATTAGTTTTTAGTCGTATTAGCTCTTATTTGTTCAGTCTAATTTGAATTTAAATATATATATATATCTTAGGAAACATCATGAGACTTGCTTTGGAGAGACTCAACAGAATTAATCACAGCCAAGAACAGAGATTCAGCAGTGATGTGGGAAAAACCGTGAGCGATCTCCACCGATGATCCTTGCACGAATCGCAAAGCACCAAACCAGGCCCAATGCCAACCTCCCTACTGGCCCATTGACGAGGACATAGGCTCAAGACGATTCGGGCATTTCTATCAGCGCAGGTATCGTCTAGGACAACTGCTTATTTAGTTTAGGATTTTATTTCAGTACCATATTTGTTTTTGGCAATTATAACCATATATAATTTTTTTTGTATTTTTTAGATTTTGAGAATATTTTGAGATTTGTATCTTGATTTGTTTTGAGCCTATATATAGGCCTTGAGATTAATGAGAAAGATATGCTATTCCTGATTAAAAATTATTGTAATGAGTTTTGCTATTCTCTTCTCCTTTGTGTGATAAAATTGAGATCCACTCATTAGGATTTGTGATAAATCCTAATACAATTTTAGGGTTAAGGATTAACTCTAAAATCTACCCCCAAATTAAAATCCCCAAATAAAATTAACCTAAACCCTAATCCCTAAAATCCCTAACCCTAATTTCCCGAATCACAAAATCCAATCCTAACCCTACTCAGCCGCCCCTACCTTCTCCTCTCTTCCTCTTCTTCTTCCTCTCCCAAATCCCAACCAAGAAAATCAACCCAACATCTTCGACCTTCGCCGTCATCCCACTCGTCGACCACCATCTGCTCACCCCCACCTTCGTCGTCCTCCTACAACCTTCGCCATCAACCTCACTCTGAAGTCCCCTTTCCATCGGCTCCGTCAACTTCCCCCCTTTGTCGAAACCCTAAAACCCAAACCCCTTATCTGAACCCATTCCCATCCACAACCAACACCCCAAATCCCAATGACCCTCCTATCTCCGTCGACGCTGCCGTCGACCCACCTCACCGTGTCGATTCGCGTCGTCGCCCTCGCCGCTCGACGCCCTCCCACCGTTGAGCCACGTCGGCCAGGTCCTGTGGCCCCCATCATTGCTGTTGCTACCAGTGCTCTTGAGATTCTTGCTGCCAATACTCTCTCTTTGACTGTTGTGCTCTTCGCCGCTGCTCTACCCGAGATCTACGCAATTGTTCTTTGAACCCTGGGTATACTCTTTCCACTTTTAAATATTTGTGTTATACTGCTCTGTTATCTCTATCATATTATCTAGTTTAACCGTCGACCACAATTATTAAACTTGAGTGTTCTACATGCTTGATTAGAGTACGAATCAATATTGAATCTATTACTTGCTAAGAACACTTAGGGATTTAATTATTGATTGTTAGAGTGGAATTATTAATTGGGATTGTTAACATAATTTAGTTCTTGAAAATCCATCAAACCAATTAACTGTTTAAAATTTCTAACTTTAATCCGTACTACGTGTTGGTAAAATTAATCTATTAAGAATCTTAGAAATTCTCTATTTAGGATTACGTTTTACATCACCCAAGCCAGAAAGCTCCCTAGGCCTTCCGTAGGCCCATTCATGCATCCGGAGAAATCGCCTGCCACTGCAAGCGCTCCGTCGATTACGCCATAATCGTACCCCCATAACTCAAGGGAGTAACTAATCCTAATGGATCCTTCTCAAAGAAGTTATAAACAGTGCATGGTGTAGACCATGACAAGTCAGGACTCTTAACACCACAGAATCCTTTCCACTCTATAGCTGCTTTCTAACTTAAGCATCGAAGAGTCTGTCACCGGGAACACTCCCGGTGTTCGAGACCTGATTTTGTAGGTGGACGAAGCAGCCATCAAAGAACGAACTAACCCAGGGTTCCTTCAAATCCCGAACGAAGATCAGGATCATTGCGGTTTCCTTAACTCCAAAGAACTCACATCATCTGATGCTTGTTGACTCTTAATTTGATGTGCACAAAACGTGCTTACAAATACTAATAAGTTTTCATTGAGATTTTTAGATTTCTAGGAATAAATAAATCAATAAGAAAATAAAAAAGATTCAAAAATAAGCAAAAGAAGGAAAGCAATAAAGAATGATTACAAAATCAAGCAATAAAAGAAATTATTCAAAAAGAGCACATGTTGATTAAAGCCCAAGAAAAGCCAGCAAAATCAATTTTTGTAATTCCATACATGTGAGATTTTATATGTAATTGATTGATTAATATATGGTAAGAATATAAAGTGGTTTCATCAAAATTAGCACGACTGCGTTACAAATACACACATAGTAGGACAGGCAAGCTGACGAGCAACCTAAAATAATTTGACAAACATGCAACATTAATTTCTTTACTACAAGAGAAAATACTATCGTGAAGTGTTCCCTTCACTGGTTATTAGAAACCATGGATAACCTAATATATAAGAACTTTTAGTGTATATTTGGATATATAGGATTGAGATGACTGGAGTTTACTAGTGAAGGATGTAAACTCTTCGCTCAAGAAAGACAGCTAAAGTAAATTTGTTATTTATCCATTTTGATTTTTTTTATAAAGGTGCAATGGGGAGACAAAGTGGATATAAAAGAAATGATTAGCTTGGATTAGATTTTTGAGAACTTCATGTATTACATATTGGTTGAAATAATAATAAGAGGTATTTCAATTGCAAACTGAGTTTCAGACAAACAAATGTTTAAATTATTGGTATTGTAGATACCTTCACACCTGCACTTGTGTTACCATTGTATTAGACATGCTCATAGTGGTTATGGGATTAGAGTAAGCTCTATAAAATATATATGATAATGTCATTGCATAACTATTGCAAGCATCTAAAAGCGATGCTGAAGTAATAAAAAAAACTCTATGCAGTGTTTCTAACAAACTGTATGCATTCCAGGTAAGTTCAAGCTAATGATCAAAAAGGCGATGGTTGAGCTTAAAGGTAGATATACTGTTTTCTCATATAATATGTTTGCTACTTCAACTAATTTGCTGGACCTCCAAAACTATTTTATATAAACAAACCAAGTGCACCGTTCCGAAGACGTGTCATAGGCACGTGTCAACGGCCAGGCCTAGTCTCTTATAAATACCATACTACATTCTCACTCAATTTCACAGCCATATATCTTTCTTTTTTCTTCTACTATTTCTTCAATTTATTTCAAACTCTTTCAAATAATTCAATTTTTTCAACATAATTATGGATCCAAATAATTCGAATTATGGCAAAAATTTCAAGTATAATCCAATTTTTTTTTGGCAATTCATCAAAATTTCAATATCACTCAAATTATCAAAACATCCAAAATCCTCCAAACTTTCAACACAATCCTAATTATTTTCCAAATTATTCTCAATTTCCATATCCCAGCCGAGTAAACCCAATCGAAAATTTCAATATCCCATTTGCTCCGATGGGTGTTTCGGGATCAAGTAATCAATTTCATAATGATCAGTCTCTTGAAACCCCATCACAGTTTCCTGAATTTTCCACCCAATGTGGAATAGACGAAATTCCATCTGAGGATGACAACAACCCGGTAGATTTAATCGCAGAGACATTGACGGATAAAGAAATTGTGTAACACCCTGGATTTTCAAATCTTATTTTTATTTGGAGTTGTTTTATTTTTACGTGTTGTGCACGTAAAAATTTATACATGCATTTCTCTAAAATATTTCATGAATTAGTAATTTCCATTTATTTTCTTCGAAGCCTAATTTAATCCTAAGCTTAATTTATCTCTTTGTAGCCCACATGAGTTAATTAATTAATTAAATTAGTAGAGCCCATAGTATATTGGTCCATTAGTGAGCCCATATAATTTAATTAATCTTTATTTTAGTCTAACTTGTAGTGTAAACTCAAATAATAGACAATTAATTAATTAGCATGTACAACTTGTGAGTGGGGGACACTAGGGCAACACGTGCATCCAGAAGAGTGTGCAAAACACACCCTTGGAGTGAGGCCGGATTATGCATGGTTGGAGAAGGGAATGGGAGTAGTGGTGAGGTGGTTATCTCATTCACGGGTGGCTGTGGCAACTTCCAAACTAATCCTAGCCCTTAATCCCTAACTATTTGATCTAATCTTAGCCATTAAATCCTCCCAAAATTATGTATAAATATCCCCCCTACATTAGTATATTCACACCTAATTTATATCAAAAAGAAAGAGAAAAGACAAAGAAATACAATTAGAGAGTAAAAGATTGAAAGTTAGTGAGTTCAAAAGATTGAGAGTTGTGTTGTGTGTTCCCATTTGGTGGCCGGTTTTTCAAGAGAGCAAGGAGGCTCAGGTTTGCTTCAAGAGGAGGAGGAGACGACTTGTGGTGGCTCAAACTAGGAGGAGAAGGCCTCTTTTGATCAATCTAGGAATTCTTAGGAATACATTCGTTTTCTCTCCAATAAGGTGGGCAATTTTCTCTACTTTTAAGTAGTACCATGCTAGGTTTTGTGCTAATCATGTTAGAATAAATAGATAAAAATATTGCTCTTTGATAATACCATGATAAAGGTAAAAATGGGACATATGTGAATTTGCATGAAATAAATAAGTGAACTTGATTGAATGATACGTTTGTTGTTGTGATATTTGGATATTAATCTAGCATGCTAAATTAGAATGAATGTTTCTCCATGTCTAAATATGTGTGTTTATGGAAAAAGTGCATATTTAGGAATTGTGTTTTGTGGAAAATGCTAACTGTAAGAATCTCTACATTATTAAAATAAGATTGGTTAGTAAATTATGCTTATTCATGATTAGTGTGATTGGTGCTAAATAATCCTAAGTTGTATGTTAATTGTTGAGAGAAATGAGGTACTTTATATGGAAAATGAGAGTTAAATGGTGTTTTGAAAATCTTCAGTTACTGTATAAATTCCAAATTTCGGATTTTAGCTGTTGAACAATTGACCGTATATGTCTTAACAGTCGACTGTCCCGACTGTTTATTTTTGAGTTTTTAATCATCGCAGAATAGTCGATTGTCCTGACTATCTTAATTTTTGAATTTTAATCATCGTAGAGCAGTCGACCGACTGTGCTTTAACAGTCGACTGTCCTGACGATTAAATTGAAATCCAGGTTTCATGAGATAGTTTTTCTATAACCCTTGGCCTAGTGTAAAGGAGAAATTGAGACTATTTTGCAAGAAAGAACTTATTATAAATTGTTAGTTTAAAGCGTCTTTGGATAAAGAAAAGTGTATTGTTTAAAAGAGTTCGAAAAGAGATTTTTTTTTATACCGTTATAGGACATCTAGGATACTTACCATAGTTACCGTTGTAGTTTAAGTCATGGCGAGGGATTGAATCCTATAAGATTATGTACGATTAAGGGCTTGCCCTCGGACCTATGTAGTATGGGATGCATAGAATCCGAACAAGTGCGCATTAGTGTCATATAACATAACAACTACATTAAGGACTAAGTGCACAGCACAATACGACATCTATAGGATAGTCCCCGTAGTTTTGCTTGTGACAAGTGTGTGCTTTCTAAGTAAGAGAAAATTGATGTTTTATATCCCTGCGTCAGTTGAATGAGCTGACGAGCCCACAGTTTCTATGCAGGATAAAGAGATTGACAAGATTAAAGTATGCATGCTGCTTAAAGAATGTTTCAAGTGTTGCACTTTTTATTCATGTAATTATTGTAAATGACTTCTGCTGTTTAAATGCAATTCAAGTTGTAACTCTGATGTAAATTAAAGTTTTAAATTTCCTTGTAAAATTGTACGAAGAGAAGTGTAAAGATCTCGTGGAACTTCGAATTCAGTCTATTTTAGAATTCGGTGTGTTACAGAGTGGTATCAGAGCCACGTTTCCAAGTAGTACAAATTTATAAGGAATGACACCCTAGAAGTGGACATTAGAGCATGTGTTGAGTCTAGAGATTTAAATGTAAGTCACTTACATTTGTGTTGCTATATGATTTATGCTTCTTCTCCTTTCTGTAAGGTGGCGGACCACTTCGACCTGGCTGGAGGTGATGATTGGCACATAGTTGAGGAGGATTACTACCCCAGGCAAGCTGATTCCGATGAAGAAGATCTTGAAGAATTTGAAGAGGAATGGCCTGAGTCCAGGGAGATCACTCCACCTCCGAATTCATCTGATGATTCCTCCGACGAGGAAGAACCAGTTCCGAGTAGTCTCATTGTGTCTCTTCAGAGGTAGGTTGAGACTCAGAGGGAAAGAGCAGAGCTGTTGTAGGCACAGTGTGCAAAGTGCAAGGAGAGCATTGCCACGCTCAGTCATTGTGTTTGGGAACTCGAGAAGAGGAAAAACATGTATGATGTACTGAAGGAGGAAGTGGAGGAACTACGGGAAGACCTTCATGAAGCCAAGAGGAACCGTAGGAACTAGAATGTTGTATCTTCTTATTGCTTTATTTGATGTCAGAAATGTTTTAAATTCGAATGTATAAAGTTTGAAATTTAATGAAACGAAAAGTTGATTTAAATTCATATTTTCTACTTCGAATTTAATGAATATTTTGCATCAGAATATGGCTAGAAGAGGAGCTCGAAATGGTGAAGGTCTGGACTTGAAAACGGAATTAGCGAGGTTCTATCAGACACTCAATGCCATTTCCATGAATCAGAACCAAGAGAGGGTGCCTGTGAATCCAGTACCCGAAGCAATCAAACTCGTGGAATCATTCAAACGGATGAGACCACCGGTGTTTGAGGGGAAGTCATACCCTAATGCGACTGACAATTGGATCCGACAGATCGAGACTATCTTCAAAGTCTTGGAGACTCTGGAGGGCAACAAGGTGAAGTTGGCAACACTGCAGTTCGAGAAGGATGCAGCTGTTTGGTGGCAGTCGATGAAGCGGACGATGAGAGATATTGTCTTTGGCTGGGAGGAATTCTTGGAGGAATTCCGCAGTCATTATTTTCCATCAGACGTCTAGGAGAAGAAAGCCATGGAATTTCTGGCGCTGTCGCAGGGCGGCATGTCGGTTAGAGAGTATGAGACGAGGTTCAATCAGCTCTCGAGGTATGCTTCCGAATTGGTGATGGACGAGGCAAAGAAGGCTCGAAAGTTCGAGCATGGTTTAAGGCCAAGTCTGAGATCCAGGATGATACCCCTCAGTATCAGGAGGTTTGACAAGTTGGTCAAACAAGCTGCAGCCACGGAGGCGGACATGGAGCAGTTCCACGCTGTTCAGAATCGGAGGAACAACTGGAATGTGGGTAAGAGGCCCGCAGTTTCTAGCAATGTCAGGGGACAGCCGCCGGCCCAAAGGTTCAAACCGACTGGGGCAAACGCGGTCAGTGTGGCAGGAAGACCCGGGAATGCGTGGGTGAGACCTCCTATGGTGACTTGTTATAACTGTAGGGAGACAGGTCACTTCCGATCCCAGTGCCCTAAGCTGCAAGATGTCTTCCGAAAGGGACCAACTCAGCAGGCCGGGAAGAAGTCGTACCAGCAGGGGTGAGTATTTACCTTGACTAAAGCTGACGCTGATGAGGTGGATCACGTCATCATTGGTACGAGGGAGAATGTTTAAGAGTGTTTTCTTTTGTTTCTTTTTCCTGCTTTTATAGTGAACTGTTATGTAACGAGTGTGTGTTATTTAACAGGAGAACTTTATTTGAATGGAAAGAAAGCTGTTGTTTTGTTTGATACTGGGTCCTCTCATACTTTTGTGTCACCTAAGTTTGCTAAAGTCTTGGGAGTTGAACCGAAAATCTTTCCAGGCAAGGTTTTAGCAGTAGCTACTCCATCAGGGGAGACTTTAACCACTGATCGGTACTATGCAGACTGCGAGATCGTGATTGGAGATAGAATTTTTGGGATTGATCTAATCGAGCTGAATGTCTTGGAAGTTGATGTTGTCATTGGCATTGATTGGATGTCGGTGTACAGTGCAAGCATCGAGTGCAAGACCAAAGAAGTAACAGTGAAGGCTCCAGGTGGACCTGAAGTTACTTTCCAAGGGAAGAGGAGATTTTCAGGCTTGGTTGCTGCTATCAGCGAGAAGAAGGGGATTCTTGCAGAGGTGCAGCATATTCCAATGGTTCGGGATTATCCGACGGTATTCTTGAAAGATTTGCATGGGTTACTTCCGCATCGTGATGTAGAGTTCAGCATCACTATTCAGCCAGAGAGTGCACCTATTTCCAAGGCACCGTATAGGATGGCGCCTGTAGAGCAGGATGAGATCAAACGGCAGATTGAGGAACTGTTGGAGAAAGACTTTATTCAACCGAGTGTGTCACCTTGGGGAGCACCGGTGCTTTTGGTAAAGAAGAAGGATGGTTCGATGGGATGTGCATCGATTACCGAGAGCTAAATAAGGTCACTGTTCAGAATAAGTATCCTATTTCGTGAATTGCTAACTTGTTCGATCGTCTACAAGGAGCAGCTGTTTTCTCCAAAATAGATCTTCGATCAGGATACCATCAAGTTCGAGTGAAAGCTGAAGATGTGCATAAGACTGCATTCAAAACTCGACACGGGCATTACGAATTCTTAGTTATGCCGTTTGGAGTGACGAATGCACCTGCAATTTTCATGGATATGATGAACAAAGTTCTGAGGTCGTTTATTGATTCTTTCGTCGTGGTGTTTATCGACGATATTTTTGTGTACTCCAAGTCAGAGGAGAAGCACACGGAGCATCTGGCAGCAGTTCTGAGGAAGCTTCAGGAGCATGAGTTGTATGCCAAATTGTCTAAGTGCGACTTCTGGAAATCTGAGGTGACATTCCTAGGTCACATCCTTTCTAAGGAGGGAGTGGCAACTGGTCCTCAGAAGATAGAGGCAGTGAGGGATTGAGCAAGGCCTACTACAGTGAAGAAAATTAGGAATTTTCTTGGACTAACTAGATACTACATGAGGTTTATTCAGGGCTATGCTCAGATAGCCGTGCCACTCACTGGTCTGACTGAGAAGAATATGAATTTCAAATGGACTGAGCTGTGCGAGGCGAGCTTTCAGGAGTTAAAAGAGAGGCTGACTACCGCTCCTATTTTAGCTTTGCCTAGAGCAGGTGTTGAGTACGATGTCTATAGCGATGCTTCATATCATGGGCTTGGTTGTGTCTTAATGCAAAAAGGGAAAGTGATCGCTTGTGGGTCTAGGCAACTAAGACTGCATGAGAAGAATTATCCGACTCATGATCTGGAGTTGGCTGCGATTATCTTCGCCTTGAAGCAATGGAGACATTACGTGTATGGTGAGAAGCTGAACATGTACACAGACCACAGAAGCTTAAAGTACATCTATCAACAGAAGGATCTGAATCTGAGGCAAATGAGATGGCTAGAGGTACTTGAGGAGATTCGTCCAGAGATTAAGTACCATCTTGGGAAGACTAATGTTGTTGCTGATGCACTTAGCCATAAGAGCAGTCTAGCTAGTTTGATTAGAACTCAGAGGCAGCTGACAGAGGAGTTGGATTGGGCTGGTATTGAAGTTGTTCTGCAAGGCTTGGGATCATCTTTAGCTCATTTGAGGCTTCAACCAACGCTGAATGAAAGGATTATTGCAAGTCAGAAGAAAGATGCAGAGATTCAGAGGATAAAGGAGCAGGTTGGTGCTGGCAAGTTGTTAGAGTTCCAGATCAGGAATGAGGTGTTGTGGTTTGGAGAGAGGCTGTGTGTTCCGGATCAAGCATAATTGCGGGAGAGCATTCTTCAGGAGGCACATGCTACTCTTTTATCTATACATCCTGGGAGTACCAAGATGTACAATGACATTAAGCAACATTTCTGGTGATCAGGTTTGAAGCGGGATGTGGCCGAGTTCGTGGCGAAATGTGAGGTCTATCAACAGGTCAAAGCCGAGAATCAGAAACCCAGAGGTCTATTGCAACCGTTACCTATTCCGGAATGGAAGTGGGATAACATCAATATGGATTTCATCACGGGCTTGCCTAAGAGTTCAAAGGGCAACGATGCGATTTGGGACATAGTCAATCGACTAACCAAGTCCCCTCACTTCTTGGCAATGAAACTCACTGCTTCGATGGACAAGTTGACTGAGTTGTATGTTTGTGAGATCGTCAAGCTTCATGGTGTTCCGTTAATCATTGTGTCTAATCGAGATACGAGGTTTACTTTACATTTTTGGAAGAGTCTTCAGACAGCTCTGGGCACCAAGACGGATTTCAGCACTGCTTTTCATCCGCAGACCGATGGGAAGGCCGAGAGAGTCAACCGTATTCTTGGGGATATGCTTTGGTGTTGTGTACTAGACTTTGGAGGTAGTTGGGAAAGGCACTTAGCTCTGGCGGAGTTTGGCTACAACAACAGTTTTCAGACTAGCATTGGGATGGCGCCGTACGAAGCTCTGTATGGCAGGAAGTGCAGAACACCTGTTTGTTGGTTTGAAGTTGGGGATCAGCAGATGTTTGGGCCTGAGATCGTGCAGCAGACCTCTGAAAAAATCGATCTGATCAGGAAGAGGTTGGTGGATGCTCAGAGTAGGCAGAAGAGCTATGCAGACAACCGGAGGAGGGACCTTGAGTTTGAGGTTGGTGACTTTATCTTTCTGAAGGTTTCACCTAGCAAGGGTGTGACCCAATTTGGCAAGAGTGGGAAATTAGTCCCGAGGTTCATAGGCCCGTATAAGATATTGAAGCGGATTGGAAAAATTGCTTACCGGTTGGAGTTGCCGGAAGAGTTGTCTCAGGTGCACAATGTTTTCCACGTGTCTATGCTGAGAGGTTACATTCCAGATCCGAGTCATCATTTGCCCAAAGTGCCGGAGGGTTTGCAGTTGGATCTGAGTTACATTGAGCTTCCGGTTGAGATTGTCGATCGTCGGGAGAAAGTCTTGAGGAACAAGACGATACCAATGGTCAAAGTAGTCTGGAGAAACTAGTTGGTTGAAGAGGCTACTTAGGAATCTAAGGAGAGGATGATGAAGGATCATCCTGAGCTCTTTGTTTGATTTGTATCTTCTTTCCTTTTTCTTTTCTTCTTGTTGTATTTTTGTTTTCTCACTCTTTAAGTGTAGTTCCGAGGACGGAACTATTCTAAGGAAGGAGTGCTGTAACACCCTGGATTTTCAAATCTTATTTTTATTTGGGGTTGTTTGATTTTTACGTGTTGTGCACGTAAAAATTTATGCATGCATTTCTCTAAAATATTTTATGAATTAGTAATCCCCATTTATTTTCTTAGAAGCCTAATTTAATCCTAAGCTTAATTTGTCTCTTTGTAGCACACATTAGTTAATTAGTTAATTAAATTTGTAGAGCGCATAGTCTCTTGGTCCATTAGTGTGCCCATATAATTTAATTAATCTTTATTTTAGTCTAACTTGTAGTGTAGACTCAAATAATAGACAATTAATTAATTAGCATGTACAACTTGTGAGTGGGGGACACTAGGGTAACACGTGCATGCAGAAGAGTGTGAAAAACACACCCTTGGAGTGAGGCCGGATTACGCATCGTTGGAGAAGGGAATGGGAGTAGTGGTGAGGTGGTTATCTCATTCATGGGTGGTTATGGCAACTTCCAAACTAATCCTAGCCCATAATCCCTAACTATTTGATCTAATCTTAGCCATTCAATCCACCCAAAATTATGTATAAATATCCCCCCTACATTAGTATATTCACACCTAATCTATATTAAAAAAAAGAGAAAAGACAAAGAAATACAATTAGAGAGTAAAAGATTGAGAGTTAGTGAGTTCAAAAGATTGAGAGTTGTGTTGTGTGTTCCCATTTGGTGGCCGGTTTTTCAAGAGAGCAAGGAGGCTCGGGTTTGCTTCAAGACGAGGAGGAGACGACTTGTGATGGCTCAAACTAGGAGGAGAAAGCCTATTTTGATCAATCTAGGAATTCTTAGAAGTACATTCGTTTTCTCTTCAATAAGGTGGACAATTTTTTTCTACTTCTAAGTAGTACCATACCAGGTTTTGTGCTAATCATGTTAGAATAAATAGATGAAAATATTACTCTTTGATAATACCATGATTAAGGTGAAAATGGAACATATGTGAAATTGCATGAAATGAATAAGTGAACTTGATTGAATGATATGTTTGTTGTTGTGATATTTGGATATTAATCTAGCATGCTAAATTAGAATGAATGTTTCTCTA
Organism: Hemerocallis citrina; assembly: GCA_017893485.1. Taxonomy (NCBI): domain Eukaryota; kingdom Viridiplantae; phylum Streptophyta; class Magnoliopsida; order Asparagales; family Asphodelaceae; genus Hemerocallis; species Hemerocallis citrina. Next base: position 159,829,773 of record CM030367.1, on the reverse strand, counting down.
CGTCAAAATATGTGTGTTTATGGAAAAAGTGCAAATTTAGGAATTGTGTTTTGTGGAAAATGCTAATTGTAAGAATCTCTACATTATTAAAATAAGATTGGTTAGTAAATTACGTTTATTCATGATTAATGTGATTGATGCTAAATAATCCTAATGTTTTATGTTAATTGTTGAGAGAAATGAGGTACTTTATATGGAAAATAAGAGTTAAATGGTGTTTTGAAAATCTTGAGTTACTGTATAAATTCTAAATTTCGGATTTCAGCTGTTGAATAGTTGACCATATATGTCTTAACAGTCGATTGTCCTGACTGTTTATTTTCGAGTTTTTGATCATCGCAGAACAGTCGACCGTCTATGTCCTAATAGTCGACTGTCCTGACTATCTTAATTTTCGAATTTTAATCATCGCAGAGTAGTCGAACGACTGTGCTTTAACTATCGACTGTCCTGACGATTAAATTGATATCTAGATTTCATGAAATCGTTTTCTATAATAATTTTCTATAACCCTTGGCCTAATGTAAAGGAGAAATTGAGACTATTTTGCAAGAAAGAACTTATTATAAATTGTTATTTTAAAGCATCTTTGGATAAAGAAAAGTGAATTGTTTAAAAGAGTTCGAAAAGAGATTTTTTTTGATAAAAAGGAAAATTGAAAGTATGAATGTTTGATTTAGTATTGACAAAGAGAATAAGAGAATTATGTGGAAAGAATGAATTATGAATGTGACAAGTTAGAAAATGAATTTATTTTTCTTATGCATAAAATCGTACATGAAAGTGAAATCAAATATCATGATGAATTATGAAAAGTCTTATAAATATGAATACACAAATTTATGAACATGAAATGAGATTTTGAACTAGAGGGTAGCTAAGTCCTATTACCGGCAATTGAACGAATTATAATTATTGAGATGAACTATTGAGATGAAAAACCAAGATGGTCAAGTTGTTGATTAAGACCGGTATAGAGGAAAAAGCTAACTCTAGAGGTTGATTTTTATTCATGATTCAAATAAACTAAGGATTTAGATACATAGTGGTGATGTGACGAAAGTGAGAGAAAAATACGAGAATGAGGGCCATCGGATTGGCAGTGTGAGAGTGATTCACAGACTGCCTGCTTGATGCATCATGACATGGCGTGAGCACTAGTCCGGAATTATCATCCCGGTGGCGACGCTTGTGGGATGTTTGGTGATTACGGGTGGTGCCATCGTTCCATGGTAGAGATTGAATTGTCCATAGTTTGCCTGCTTGATGCGTCATGTCAGTGCATGGGATTCCCCTCCAGACTGCCTGGACATGGGCTCGTCGATCATAGAACATCTAGTATACTTACCGTAGTTACCGTAGTAGTTTAAGTCATGGTAAGGGATTGAACCCTATAAGATGAAGTACGATTAAGGGCTTGCCCTCCGACCTATGTAGTATGGGATGCATAGAATCCAAACAAGTGTGCATTAGTGTCATATAACATAACAACTGCATTAAGGACTAAGTACACAGTACAATACGACATCTATAGGATAGTCCCCGTAGTTTTGCTTGTGACAAGTGTGTGCTTTCTAAGTAAGAGAAAATTGATGTTTTATATCATTGCGTCAGTTGAATGAACTGACGAGCCCACAGTTTCTATGCAGGATAAAGAGATTGACAAGATTAAAGTATGCATGCTGCTTAAAGAATGTTTTAAGTGTTGTACTTTTTATTCATGTAATTATTATCAATGACTTCCGCTGTTTAAATGCAATTCAAATTGTAACTCTGATGTAAATTAAAGTTTTAAATTTCCTTGTAAAATTGTACGAAGAGAAGTGTAAAGATCCTGTGGAACTTCGAATTCAGTCTGTTTTGGAATTCGGGGTGTTACAAATTGGGAAGCGAAGGAAGTACTGGAGTAAAGATGAAGAAAAAATTCTCATTAGTGCATGGTTAAATGTGAGCAAAGACCCACTTGTCAACACCGATCAGTCATCATCCTCGTTTTGCGGAAGAATTGCGACATAGTACAATGACTTCCGAGGTGTAGAAATAAAAAAAATCCACGATCAATGTAAGCAACATTGGCACAAAATGAATGTCTTGGTTGCCATGTTCGTCGGAGCCTATAATCAAGCTAAGGCACGCAAGGGGAGCGAGAGTCAGAAAAGGATGTTGTCATGGCAGCGCATCAAAATTTTCAAAATGATATGAAGAAGCATGCATGAATGTTGAAGGATGAGCCAAAGTGAATGAGCAAGGATAATGACAACTCCAAGAGAACAAAGATCTATGAACAAGGATACTACTCGTCATCATCAAACCCGGAGACACCGACCAGTGATAACGCTGAGATGAAACACTCCCGACCAGCAGGTTGTGAGAGCTGCTAAAAGAAAGAGAAAAGGAAAGTGTGCGACAAATAAAATGCCAAATTTGCCAAAGAAATTTGCTACGGATTTCAGAAATGTGTGGAAGCGGATATTGAAAAAAACAAGTTTATTTGGAAGATATTTACAAAGGAAGGAAAAAGAGGTTCATGCAAAAGGTAATAAAGCCTGATCCTCGCTAGAGAAAGCCTAAGCCAAAAAATTGAAAATATATTTGGAGCTGTCAAGGAGCGTGCCACGATCAGACGATGAACAACTGCTTTATGATAAACTGCGAGCTGAATTGTTTCCCGAGCCGTAGATTAAATTATTAGTCATTTGAACCGTTGTATTTACTTTTCAGTGTAATGTTATTATCAGTAATTTAATTTAATGTAGTTTGTCTACGTTATTTAATTATTTTGTTTTTACTATTTTCAATATCCCAATAATATTTTGCTTTGTTAGGGAAATGTTGATTTGTCATTATAATATTATTAATAATCATAATAATAATAATACTAAAAAATTTTAAAATACTAAAAATAATAAATCATTAAAAATACTAAAAATGATTTAAATCATTAAAAATACTAAAAATAATAAATCATCATCATCATCATCATTATTATTATTATTATTATAGTATTAGTAGTAGTAGTAATAATAATATTAGTAGTAGTAATAGCAGCAGCAGCAACAACAATACTATAATATATTATTGTAGTACTGTGTGTGAAGATACTCACCTTATTGTGGGTGTAATAGTGGTGGGTATCCCAAAATCAATTTTGTGGGAGGGAAATGATGTGGCACTTAAAGATACCATACCAAGACCCTCCTTATTGTGAGTGCTCTAAGATAATATATTGGTAAATTAGATTTATTTTTCCTGAGTTGACTCACTTTTTGAAACTAATTCCGAAGATGATCCACTTTCCAAACTAATTCTAAGATGGACCAGTCTTTATAGATCGCGGTTGGGAACTGCAGCTTATTCGATTGTAAGGCCGCAGTTCCCACCTGCGGCCTCTTCTCAAATGTGTTTTTTTGAGGTCGCAGTTCCCAACTGCGGCCTTAGTTCATTTCATATTTGGGCTAGAGAGACTGCAAGACTTTGACAAAAATTTCTAAGTAAAAATGTGTTAAACATAGCCCGCAGTATTTTTTTAATTTTTAATTCTTATTACTTATAAAAATATTATAACATAGGCCGCAATTGTAGTTGGAAAATGCGGCCTATATTTAACACATTTTTTCTTAGAAAAATTTGTCTGAGTTACGAAGTTTATCTAGCCCAAATATGAAATGAAGGAACTACGGTATCGAAAAAACACATTTGTGAAGAGGCCTTTATTAATTTTTTTTATGACTTTTAAAAAAATTATAACAAAGGCCGCAATTGCAGTTGGGAACTGCGGCCTATGTTTAACACATTTTTCCTTAGAAAAATTTGTCTAAGTTTCGAAGTATCTCTAGCCTAAATATAAAATGAACGAAGGTCGCAGTTGGGAACAACGGCCTCGAAAAAACACATTTTTGAAGAGGTCACAGTTGGGAACTGCGACCTCTGAATCTAATAGGCCGCAGTCCACAATTGTGGCCTATGAGGACTGGTCCACCATAGGAATTAGTTTGGAAGTGGGTCATCTTCGAAATTAGTTTCAAAAAGTTTGTCAAGTCAGGGAAAAATCGGTAAATTAGTGATTTAGATGGCTGAGATCTAATTTAGGAACATAAGATCTATGATCCATATTTTTGTGAATAGGCCGCAGTTGGGCCCCAACTGCAACCTATGAGGATTGGTCCACCATAGGAATTATTTTGAGAAGTGGATCATCTTTGGAATTAGTTTAAAAAATTTGGTCAACTCGGGAAAAAATCAATAAATTAGTGATTTAGATGGCTGAGATCTAATCTAGTTGTACGTATTTATTACGTATCTTTTATTTCAATTATCAGACCAATTTTTCCTTCTCTTTTTGGACTCTTATCATGCATTATTTGATTCTTGTCAGAGCTCAAATTTTTCTGATCTATTCTATAATTTTTGTGATTATTCAATTTGAGGTTAAATTCAAACTCTAACCTGATTAATCATAATCATATCATAATCCTAATTAAATCATCTAATCAACTCCAACCGAAAAACCACATTTTACAGCTTCCATTTCTCATCTCCATCTTCTTCCTTCTACAACCAAATCCCTAATGCCTACATATTTACATTTCCTATTCTCTAACCTAAACTTCATCTTACTAACAGCAAACTCACTCATCTCCACTCTACTGCCTATACTCCATACCTATACATATTCCTATGCGCTAACTGATTCTTCATCTCACCCACAGTCACCTCCACTTAAAATCCACTGTCTTCTTCCCTTTCTCGTCATTCTCTCATTCACAGTCACTCACAACCCTCCCCCAACTTTCTCACCTCCTCCAATAATTTTCCCTTACCCGACAACCAATACCAGATGTACAAGGAGTATAACAGATATAACAATGGATTCAGATTATCAGTACGGGATTCAATCACGGTGAATTAACAAAATCTACTTGCAGTATTTCAAAGGAAAGCTTGTACATGAACAACAAAATTGTACAAGGGATACTTGCCTTGATAACGACGACGATACCAAATACAAGAATAACGGGATGAGAATCCCGAGCATCGAAGCACGTGCAAGTCACATGCATGGAGACACCCGCACAAAGACATAGCAACACAGCTAGGGGCAAAACTGCAACTAGCAGTAACAACAATAGTGGCCAACACCAACAGCAAACATCAATACCAAGATCCCCAACAGCAAACATCATAGGCAATACAAAACAGCAATCAACGGGTACAACAACAAGCAGCGGTTCTTGCAGCTTCGGCGGTCGACGTGATGGCGGTGCGAGCGGGGGTCGCAGTCGTTGGCGTCGACGAGGGATGAGGCAGGGGATGAGGCAGGGGATAAGGAGGATGAAGGCAGTGGCTTGGTGAAGTCGATCGGAAGGTCAACAAAGGCGACGGGACAGCAAGGTGGAGCCAATGGTGGTGAGGGGCTCGGCAGCAATGGCGGGATGGTTTGACGAGGTGGATGGTGGAAGTTGGCAATGGCAGGAAGAGAGCGGCAGGCTAGTGCGATGACGGTGGCGGGGCTCTGAGGAGGCGAGTTCGAGGACGAGGTGGGCATGGGAGACAGGGGCTCGACGGGGTGATGTCAAGGCTGGAGTTTGGAGGCAGCGGATGGGTTCTCGGAGGAGACTGGCGATTGGAGGTTAGGGAGGAACAGGGTGCTTTGACTGTGAATTCGAGCGGGAGGAAGAAGAGGGGATTGGAGGTTAGGGAGGAACAGGGTGCTTTGACTGTGAATTCGAGCGGGAGGAAGAAGGCTGGAGTTTAGAATTTTAGTATTATTATTATTATGGAGCATGCATGGCAAATGTTGAAGGACGAACCAAAGTGGTTGAACAAGGATGATGACAACTCCAAAAGAACAAAGATCAATGAACAAGGATACTACACGTCATCATCAAACCCAGAGACACCGACCAGTGATAACACTGGGATGAAACACTCCCGACCAGCAGGTGTGAGCATTGCTAAAAGAAACGGGAAAGGAAAGTGTGTGACAAATAAAACGCAGAATTTGCCAAAGAAATTTGCCCAAGGATTTCAGAAAAGTGTGGAAAGCGGATATTGAAAAAACAAGTTTATTTGAAAGATATTTGCAAATGAAGGAAAAAAAGATTCATGCAAAGGGCGATAAAGCCTTATCCACATTAAAGAAAGCCCAAGCCAAAAAGATGAAAATATATTTGGAGCTATCAAGGAGCGTGCCACAATCACATGATGAGCAACTGCTTTATGATAAATTGCGAGCTGAATTGTTTCCGAATCGTATATTTAATTATTAGTCATTTGAACTGTTGTATTTACTTTTCAGTGTAATGTTATTATCAATCATTTAATTTAATGTAGTTTGTTTTTCAACATTATTTAATTATTTTGTTTTTACCATTTTCAATGTCCCAATAATATTATGCTTTGTTAAGAGAATGTTGATTTCTCATTATAATATTATTAATAATCATAATAATAGTGAAAACAAAAACTATACTAATAATAATAATACTAAAATTCTAAAAATACTAAAAATAATAAATTAGTAGTAGTAAATTAGTAGTAGTAGTATAATAGTGAAAACAAAAACTATACTAATAATAATAATACTAAAATTCTAAAAATACTAAAAATAATAAATTAGTAGTAGTGAAAACAAAAACTATACTAATAATAATAATACTAAAATTCTAAAAATACTAAAAATAATAAATTAGTAGTAGTTTTAGAATTCTAAAAATAATAAATTAGTAGAATAATAAATTAGTAGTAGTTTTAGAATTCTAAAAATAATAAATTAGTAGTAGTAGTAGTAGTAGTAGTAGTAGTGGGTATCCCAAATTCAAATTTTTGGGAGGAAAATGATGTAGCACTTGAAGATACCATACCAAGACCCTCTTTATTATGAGTTCTCTAAGATACAATTCAGTATATTGGAAAATTAGATTTTTTTCCTGAGTTGACCCACTTTTTGAAACTAATTCCGAAGATGACCCACATTCCAAACTAATTTTTAAGCTGGACCAGTTCGTATAGGCCGCAGTTGGGAACCGCGGCTTATTCGATTGTAAGGCCACAGTTCCCGGTCTCTTCTCAAATGTGTTTTTTCGAGGTCGCAATTTCTAACTGCGGCCTTTGTTCATTTCATATTTGGGCTAGAAAGACTGCAAAACTTAGACAAAAATTTCTAAGTAAAATGTGTAAAACATAGGCCGCATTTTTTTTATTTTTTATTTTTTTATTACTTTAAAAAATTATAACATACGCCACAATTGTAGTTGGAATCTGCGGCCTATATTTAACACATTTTTTCTTATAAAATTTTTTCTGAGTCTCGAAGTCTTTCTAGCCCAAATATGAAATGAAGGATGCGGCCTCCAAATAACACATTTGTAAAGAGGCCGCAATTGGGAATTGTGGCCTCTATTATTATTTTTATTATTGTTATTTTTATTACTTTAAAAAAATTACAACAAAGGCCGCAATTGCAGTTGGGAAGTGCAGCCTATATTCAACACATTTTCCCTTAGAAAAAATTATCTAAGTCTCGAAGTCTCTCTAGCCCAAATAAAAAATGAACTAAGGCCGTAGTTGGTAACTGCGGCCTTGAAAAAACACATTTTTTAAGAGGCCGCAGTTAAGAACTGCAACCTAGCCGCAGTTCCCAACTACGACCTATGAGGACTGGTCCACCATAGGAATTAGTTTTGAACGTGGTTCATCTTCGGAATTAGTATAAAAAAGTTGGTCAAGTCGGGGGAAAAAATGGTAAATTAGTGATTTAGATGGTTGAGATCTAATCTAGGAACATAAGATCTATGATCCATATTTTTGTGAATAGGCTGCAGTTTTCAACTGCGGCCTATGAGGACTGGTCCACCATAGGAATGGGAAGTGGATCATCTTCGGAATTAGTTTCAAAAAAGTTGGTCAACTCGGGGAAAAATAGGTAAATTAGTGATTTAGATGGCTGAGATCTAATCTAGGAACATAATGTAACCCCTTGTTCAAGTTGTACGTATTTATTACGTATCTTGTATTCCAATTATCTGTTAGGTTTCAAAGGCAATCTCAGATTAAATACACAGTGGAAAAATTTCAAAAAAATATATCGAAACATATCCATGGATCCATGCGTTAACCTTAAATCGTGTTTAGGAGTTATACCTTAAAGATGGATCGGCTGTCTCCACAATATGTCGATCACAACACTGCAATATTGTGGTGCCTCTATAGTATCCACATGAACGGAACGAAAAACGGCTCTCCCTCAGACCGCGGTGCTAGCTGCGGGAAGGGGATGTTCCTCCTCACTATCTCTCTCTTTCTCACTTTCTGTGACAGCTAGGTTTTTTTGTGTCACTTTTCCACAGATACATATCATATATATATATGTGCAGAAAACCAACCATAAGAGAGTAATGAGGTTGTTGGGCTCACAATCTGACCTGGGTCAGATTCGTGTGTGGGCCTTTGAACTTTAGTTGGCCCATTTAGTCTAATTAAATATCCAACCAATGTTAGGAGTCCAAGTGTTACTTGGATCCCTAATTAAATTTATCTTATGAATTTAAATCCCATTTTCAATCAATTCTAAGTGTGTAATCCTTTAGGTTCCCATTACGTAGACAGTAATACTAAAATCATATTCGAGTATTACAAACAGTGAGCGGTATCTAACAATACATCACTGCTACTCAAGTAACGGGAATGTCAGTGATTTGACATATCCTATCCGTAACTAATGTTACCATATAATATAGTCCCTTTGTCCAGATATCTTAATTGACCATAAGGCATAAAGCCTGTCACCCTTGTATAGTTCAATCTTGGTTTCTTAATATCTGAGTAGACTTACTAAAACAAATGAGATCAATATCTCACATTCAATTATTTGAGAGTGACCATGCATTTTGCAGTCTCAGTCAATCAAGGGGCCCGAAGATATCACTCATGTTATATAAGAGGGACAAATCCTATCTAAGTCACTCACATCCCTTCGCATGATTTGTAGTATATCTAATAGTCGACTTTATAATCACCTTATTACATGCAACATTTGACGGCATTGAAACATATAACTTCTCATATAGGGAACTGTAGTGACTTCAAGTCAAAGAACTACGTACACCATGGTCACTGTGAGAACTGCTAATGATACTCACGTAACGATCCATGCAGCGTTCTCATGGTGGGTCAGTCCAGTACATTATTACTCTAATATGTACCCATGTGAAGACTTGATATCTCATATCCATGACCTGTGAAAATGGTCATCAGTCTATGCACACTAGTCTCTATATATTATCGTTGCCTTAATTCACAATAATCTTGACTATGGACATTTAAGAACAGTATTCTGATTTCAGCAAATAGGATCTCACAATCAATTCATGCACTTGATATTTCATGAGATTGAACTTAGTATTCTAAGGACTTCATTATGTTCATTCAATTCACAATAAATGACACAATAAATGACACAATAAATGAAATGCCAAAATATGAAATGAATGTCATGATACAATGTAAACTAGAAATGTCGATACACAACTGCCTTCTAGGGCATACACCAACAATCTCCCACGTGCAATAGAGCTAATCAGACATACATTTAATGCCTATAGATCTAGTGTGACCTTCATGCTTTCACTGTGCAAGAGGCTTTATCAGTGGGTCAGCGATGTTATCATCTGTCGGTACTCTACATATCTTCACATCTCTTCTATCGATGATCTTTCGAATGAGATGGAAGCGCCTAAGTATATGTTTGGATCACTGGTGCGGTCTAGGCTCCTTAGCTTGTGCAATGGCTCCATTGTTCTCACAATAGAGGTCCACCAGGTCCACAATGCTAGGAACTATGCCAAGTTCAGTAATGAACTTTTTATCCAAACGGCCTCCTTTGCTGCATTGGATGCAACAATATACTCAGCCTCTGTGGTAGAATCAGCTACTATCTCTTGCTTCAATATTTTCCAGCTCACAGCTCCACCATTTATGCAAAACACAAAACTCAATTGCGATTTGAAGTCGTCCTTATTGGACTGGAAGCTAGCATCAGTGTAACCCTTTACAACAAGCTCTTCCTTGGCCCCATATACCAAGAATGAATCCTTAGTCCTTCTTAAGTACTTAAGGATGTTCTTGATAGCAGTCCAGTGACTCTCACCGGGATTTGACTGGGACATTCTCGTCATGCTCAAGACATATGAGACATCTGGACGAGTACATAACATGGCATACATGATAGATACGATTGCAGATGCATATGGAATCTTAGTCATGCGGTCCCTCTCATCTTGAGTTGTAGGACATTGAGCCTGAGATAGACTTACACCATGCGACATAGGCAGAAATCCCTTTTTGGATTCTTGCATATTAAAAAATATTTCAATACTTTGTTTATGTATGTACTCTGACTCAGGCCAAGCAATCTTCTTGATCTATCTTTATAGATCTTGATGCCTAATACATAGGTAGCTTCACTCAAGTCCTTCATGAAAAATCATTTTTCTAGCAAAGTCTTTACATACTATAAGGTAGAGATGTCATTCTCGATGAGTAGTATGTCATCTACATACAACACCAGAAAGATAACTGTGCTCCCACTAACATTCTTGTTAACATAAGGTTCATCTTCATTCTTGATGAAACCAAACTCTTTGATTGCATCATCGAAGCGAATATTCCAGCTTCTAGAAGCTTGCTTTAACCCATAAATGGATCGTTGCAGTTTACACACCTTTCCAGCTTCCTTTGGAGTGACAAAACCCTCAGGCTGTGTCATGTACACATCATCAAGAAGATTTTTATTTAGGAAAGCAGTTTTGACATCCATTTGCCTGATTTCATAATCGTGATATACTGCAATAGTAAGCAAGATCCGAATGGATTTAAGCATGACAACTGGGACAAAAGTCTCATCATAGTCTACACCATGAACTTGCTTGAAACTTTTAGCCACCAACCGCCCCTTAAAGGCTTGCACATTACCATTATTGTCAGTTTTCTATTTGAAAACCCATTTGCACCCAACAGGTTTTACCCCTTCAGGTGGGTCTACCAAGGTCCATACTTGGTTGGCATACATGAATTCCATCTCAAATCTCATGGCTTCAAGCCATTTTTCAGAGTTTGGGCCTTTTGCAGCTTTCTCATAAGGCGTAGGCTCATCTTGATCCATGAGCAATACATCACCATGTTGATTCACGAGAAATCCATATCTCTCGGGTTGATGAGGTATCCTACTAGACTTAGGTAGGCCTTGTGCTACTTAAGCAGGTTGTTGTTTCACAACGATTTGTGGAGTCTGCTCCATTTTCACTATTGGTTTACTGCTACTTTGCGAAGTTTGAATTTGTTCAAGTTCTATCGTTCTCCCACTGGTTCTCTTGGAGTCGAATTCTCTCTCTAGGAACAAAGCAGTTCATGCGACAAACACTTTGCCTTTAGTGGGATTATAGAAATAATATCTCTTGATTTCCTTGGGATATCCTACAAAGAAGAACTGATCATAATTGGGACCAAGTTTATCAGAAACTAGGCGCCTTACATAGGCTTCGCAACTCCAAATATTCATAAAAGACACACTAGGACGCCTCCCAGTCCATACCTCATATAGTATCTCTTGAACCATTTTAGATGGAATACGGTTAAGTGTGAAAGCATCTGTTAATAGAGTATGTCCCCAGAAGGAGCTTGGAAGATCTGCATGACTCATCATGGATCGGACTATGTCTAACAAGGTCCAGTTCCTCGTCTCAAAGACACCATTTCATTGCAGTGTTCCAAGGGGAGTGAGTTGAGAAAATCTTGGCTTGAGTGCTCAACACCTCGATATGATCGAATGACTTTAATACTTTAACCGAGTTGGTTTTGTACCTCGTTCTTGAATTCTTTGAACTTTTCAAATGACTCTGATTTTTGTTTCATCAGATACACAAACTCATATCTACTGAAATCATCAGTAAATGTAATGAAGTACTGAAAACCTCCTCTAGCCAATGTGTTGAAAGGTCCACAGACATCACTATGTATGAGACCTAAAAGATCACTAGCCCTTTCACCTTTTCCAGTGAATGGAGCTTTTGTCATCTCTCCCAACAAACAAGCTTCACATACCTCATATGATTAAAATAAAATGAGTCCAAGAATCCATCTTTATGGAGTTTGGATATGTGGTTCTCATTTATGTGGCCCAAACGACAATGTCAGAGGTAAGTTGGATTCGTATTATTTGACTTGAACCTCTTCGTATTTATATTATAGATGGGCATTTTGAGGTCGAGAATATAAAGTCTATTACTCAATTGTGCACTACCATAACAAATATCATTCAAATAAATAAAACAAAAATTTTCCTTTATTATAAATGAAAAACCCTTCTTGTCTAAACAAGAAATAGAAATAATATTCCTACTAATACCAGACACAAAATAACAGTTCTTTAACTCGATGATAATCCCAGCAGGCAATGATAAATGGCAAGCATCTACAACTAATGCAATAACTTTTGCCAAATTTCCAACTCATAGGTCAACTTCGCCCTTAGCCAATGGTCTACTCCTTTTGAGATCCTACACATTTACACAAATGTGAGATCCACATCTAGTATCTAATACCCAAAATGCAGAAGTAGATAAATTGACTTCTATAACAAAAATACCTGTAGTGGAAGTCTCACTTTCTTTCTTCTTCTTATGCTCCTCTAGATACTTATGGTAGTTCCTCTTCCAATGTCCGGTCTCACCACAGTGGAAGCATGTGCCCTCCTTTGCCACCCCACCCCTAAGTTTCAAGGCAGAAGTGTTGGACTTGAAATTGCCCTTGCCCTTGAGTTTCTTAATCTGCCTTTTTCCCTTGCCCTTACCTTTGGCCTATTGGACCATTATAATGGCATTTCCCTTACTAATATTATGCTCAGAAGTTCTCAACATGCTTAGCAGTTCTGGCAGAGGTTTGTCAATTTCATTCATGTGGTATTTCATGACAAATTGACTATAACTTTCCAACAGCAATTGCAGGACCAAGCCAATGGCCAACTCTTGACCCAAGGAAAACCAAGCCTTTCAAGGTACTCTTTGTACCCAATCATCTTGAGCACATGAGTTCCAATAGGGCTTCCTTCTGCCAGTTTGCACTGAAATAATGCCTTTGAGACCTCAAATCTCTCATGCCTATCCTGCTCATGATAGAGCCTCTTAAGGTGTACGATCATATCGTAGGCATCCATTTTCTCATGTTGTTTCTGAAGCTCAGAGTTCATGGTGGCTAGCATGAGACAACCAACATCCAAGGAATCATCTTGATGCTTCTTATGAACATCTTTTTTGGTGTGATGGGCACTTGCAGTAGGTGGCTTAGGTATAGGTTGCTCTAGAACATACAATTTTTTCTCATGCCTGAAAACTATCCTCATATTCCTGTACCAGTCTAAAAAATTTGTCCCAGACAGTTTGACCTTCTCAAGGACATATCACAACGATAGGTTATTTGATTTTTTGGATGTCATGGTAATCTATCAACTGAATTATGCAAAGTAAATATCATTTCATGTGAAATGTTAAACAGAAATATGCAAAGTATGTATCATGACATTGAAATATTTAATAATGTATTTTATTAAATACACCTCATACAATTTTTTTTCAAATCAACGACCCTCATCATTGACTCAGAAAATCCCATCGTAAGATTTTGTAGTAGGCCAAGATCCATATTTCACCTAGTTTTAAGTCAGCTTTGGCTGATCACCCAAAATTCAGTTATTTAGGCAGGGAACACTTTTCAATTACATCGTATGCAACTCTTGGATAGTTGGGTGAATAACACTTATTCTAATCTATCTCATAGACTAAAGCCCAACTCATTACCTTTAAACTTTCAATCCTATTGAAATGACCTAGTTATGTCAGACCCAATGATTGGCAATTGAATATTACTTTTATCCCATCGCATCGATAGATAAAGGCACCTGTTTTGGCAGATCTACACTTAATCGATTCTAGCCTAGAAGAGTGCCACACATTGAAGGCATCTTGTTGCGACTTAATATTTACTTTGAGGGATTTTGTTATTTTATTAATCGATCTCACCATTTATCATCCATTAACATATAACTAAAACAATGAATCTCATACAAAATTAAAAGCATAAAATATATGTGACATGGTTGTAGCCCTAACACACTGATTCTCCCAAGCCAATGAGAGTATCAAAAACTGAACGAAGAGATTATACCATCTTCTTCAAGCAGCTTTCCAATCTTGTCCTTATATGGTTGTCAATTTCTTGCCTCCTCAGTGAGATTACATTTACTTATAAAGAAAGAATGTACAATCAGAATGTAGAGAGAAATGATTACATTGAGAATGCAGAGAGAAATGATTACATTGAGAATGCAAAGAGAAAGACACGACATGTAAGCTGTATTCAAAATACCAAAATATAAAAAATACATCACAGAACTGAAACCAGGCATCACAGAACTAAACCATGCATCACAGAACTAACGCCACAACCACGCACCATGCATTACATAACTTAATAAACAAAGATATGTTGCTATGATTTTTATTTAGTTTATTTTTAAAAAAAAAGGATTGGTTTTCGGAGGATCAATATTGGCTTACGCAGAGTTGGCACGGGGGTCGCACTGCCCAGTCAGCGGGTGCGGGTCAAAGGGAGGCCGCCCCTTGCGGGGTGCGGAGTGGCGCCCCGGAGCAAAAATTTGCCTCATCATCCATTGCCACCACCAGAGCATGAACTCTTCATGTTGTAAGAAACCCTAATGCCACCCCAAACGATGCAGCTGTGTGAACTCTTCATGCTTTAAGAAACCCTAACGTCACTACAAATCACACCTTACTGCTCCATGGTTTTTAATGGTTCCAAATCGATGGTTACATTGGTATGACATCTATGTTAACAACTAACACATAAACGAATCCTTATATTGCAACTTTTGCTAAAAAAATATCACATATGAATCATTCTTCCAAAAGTGTGAACATATCATGAATAATCACATATCATACATAACCGAATTATCGCTTCACAAGTGGCTCTGATACCACTGTTAGGTTTCGAAAGCAATATCAGATTAAATACATAGTGGAAAAATTATAAAAATATATCAAAACCTAGCCATGGATGTATGTGAAAACCATAAATCGTGTTTAGGAATTATACCTTAAAGATGGACATGCTATCTCCACAGTATGTCGATCACAACACTGCAATATTGCATTGCCTCTACGGTATCCACACGAATGGAATGAA
Source organism: Hemerocallis citrina (assembly GCA_017893485.1). NCBI lineage: Eukaryota > Viridiplantae > Streptophyta > Magnoliopsida > Asparagales > Asphodelaceae > Hemerocallis > Hemerocallis citrina. The sequence goes on along the minus strand of CM030367.1, from coordinate 159,814,515 downwards.
AAATGGCTCTCCCTCAGACTGCGGTGCTAGCTAAGGGAAGGGGATGTTCCTCCTCATGATCTTTCTCTCTCACTTTCTGTGACGACTAGGTTTTTTTTTCCATATCACTTTTCCACAGATACATATCATATATATATATGTGCAAAAAACCAACCCTTAGAGAGTAATGAGGTTATTGGGCTCACAATCTGACCTAGGTCAGATTCGTGTGTGGACCTTTGAACTTTAGTCGGCCCATTTAATCTAATTAGATGTCCAACAAATGCTAGGAGTCCAAGTCTTACTTGGATCCCTAATTTAATTCATCTTATGAATTTAAATCCCAATTTCGATCCATTCTAAGTGTGTGACCCTTTGTAGGTTTCCATTACGTTGACAGTAATACTAAAATCATATTCGAGTATTACAAACAGTGAGCGGCATCTAACAATACATCACTGCTACTCAAGTAACGGGAATGTCAGTGATTTGACATAACCTATTTATGACCAATGTTACCATGGAGTATAGTCCCTTTGTCAATATATCTTAATTGACCACAATACATAAAGCGTGTCACCCTTGTACAGTTCAATCTTTGGTTTCTTGATGTCTGAGTAGACTTACTAAAACAAATGAGATCAGTATCTCATATTGACTCATTTGAGCACGACCATGCATTTTTCAGTTTCACTCAATCAAGGGCCCCGTAGATATCGCTCATGTTATATAAGATGGACAAATCCTTTCTAAGTCATTCATATCCATCCGCATGATTTGTAGTATATCCAATAGTTGACTTTATAATCACCTTATTACATGCAACATTTGATCGCATTAAACATATAACTTCTCATGTACGGAATTGTAGTGACTTCATCAAAAGACTACGTACACCATGATCACTGTAAGAACCGCTTATGACACTTACGTAACGATCCATATAGCATTTTCATGGTGGGTCAGTCCAGTACCATATTACTCTAATATGTACCCATGTGAAGACTTCATATCTCATATCCATGACCTGTGAGAATGGTCATCAGTCTACGCACACACTATTCTATGTATTATCGTTGTCCTAATACACAATGATACTTGACTAGGGACATTTAAGAACAATGTTATGATTTTAGCCAGTAGGATCTCACAATTAAGTCATGCACTTGATATCCCATGACATTGAACTTACTATTCTAAGGACTTCATTATGTTCATTTAATTCAAAATAAATAACACAATAAATGAAATGCCTAAATATGAAATAAATATCATGATACAATGTAAACTAGTAATGTCAAGACACAACTGACCTCTAGGGCATAAACCAACATTATCAGACCAATTTTTCTCTTCTCTTTTTGGACTCTTATCGTGCACTATTTGATTCTTGTCAGAGCCCAAATATTTTCTGATCCATTCTATAATTTTTGTTATTATTCTATTTGATTTTAAATTCAAAATCTAACCCCGATTAATCATAACCATATTATAATCCTAATTAAATCTTCTAATTAACTCCAACGGACAACACATTTTACAACTTCCATTTCTCATCTCCATCTTCTTTCTCATACAACCAAACCCCTACTGCCTACCTATTTACATTTTCTATTCTTTAAACTAAACTTTATCTTACTAACAGCAGACTCACTCACCTCCACTTTCTTGCTTATACTCCATATGACTAACCGATTCTTCATCTCACCCACAGTCACCTCCACTTTAAATCCACTATCTTCTTCCCTTTCCCCTCATTCACTCTTTCACAGTCACTCTCCCCCAACTTTCTCACCTCCTCCAATAATTTTCCCCTACACGAAAAAAAACTCCTAATCAACTTCTTCTTCACCCTCGCCCCCACTTTCCTCTCCTTATTACTGCCTTCATAATTACTCCATCTCCTATATATAAACATACATACATACTTCCATCTCCAACTCCATACACACTACACTCACTGCCTCCTCCTTTCTTTTTCTCCTTCTACAACCCATCTCACACCAAAGCTTTGCAATTGTTGTTTCCCTCTATTACAACCCCGAGCATACCACCAACTGCCTACACCCCGAGCTTTGCCTTATTGCTGCCTCTACCTTATCTCCACTCTCTTTGCTACTCCTCATCATCATCCCGAGCCTCTTTCACTGCAGCCACCACTGTAATACCCCAGATTTTTGAATAATTCTTTTAAGATTAATAAATAAATTAAAATTATTTTTGGTAATTTAATAAACATTTTTCTGAAAATTTACCTTTTTACACGTGTAAAACACGTGAAAATATCTTCTTGGGAAGTTAAAAGTCAAAATTTATTTTAGGGAAACTCATTATTTATTATTAAATATTATTTTTAAATTTTCTAAATTTTTCTGATAATTATTTGACCTATTTGCAAATATTACAAAAAGATGGACTTTTGTGCAAAATTACCACTTGGAGTGAAAACTCCAGATTTTCAGATTTTTAGGCTGGGCATGATTCCTAGTCAACTCAGAGGTAAAGTGCTTACCTTTTGTTTTAATAAATTTAGTTTATTTTGCGAGTTTTGATAAAAAAAAATGGACTTTTTGCAAAATTGTCATTTAGTGGGGCAAAAGTGCAAATTCGTTTTTTGGGCTTTCAGAACAATGCCGGCTGGTTATAGGGTAGTTATTTTTGTTTTTAAATCTCAATTAATTTGTTTTATTCAATTTCCAAGTATAAGGATTTATATATGTAAAGATATATTTAAAAGAGGTATTTTACAAATCTATTCAAAAACCCTAGATACTCTTAATTTCGGCCTATATAGGGTGAGGTGCGCCATCTCTTTGCTGCACAATACAAAGGGACTTCTTACTATTATTTTTTTGGAGTTTCAAAGCGAGGATCTTGGTTTTCTTGCGAAAGGAGGGATTTTTCTTATTTTTTTATTATCTTCGGTGGATTCTTCAATACAGTGAGTCACATGTGTTTGTTTTCTTATTGTTCTAATCATGTTGTATGTGATGATTTATCTATTTTAAAACATGTTAGATGATGGTATGAAGATATAATGAGAATTGATGGGTAGATGAATTAAAAAGTGAATCTTTCATGAACTATACCATTGATGGCTAAAACCGTAATTTGATGACTTGAGACTATTAAAGAACCTAATAGAGATCATGAGTATGATGTTTTCAATCATTTGTTGCTGGTTTGAATGTATATAATGAGTTTTGTGATGTTATTGCATGAAAATACACAAATTTGAACAAAGAGGGGATCCGTTACTGTTAATATGAATATACACACACTGTTGAAGCATCAAACTTGTTGAATAGTCATTATAATCGTGGATAAACTGATGTGGATGATTGGGGTATGTATATGACAAGTTATTGAACTAAAAGAATCAAGTTTTGAAGTGGAAGAAGAGCTTGTATTTTCGGGTCTGATGCTATATGGCTGAATGTGGTTTTTTTTTGTTGTTGTGAATTTTGTGAAGATTTAGATTGGATTTGATTTGTTTTAGTACTGAGATTATCTTGGACTTTATACTACACACATACTATGGATTCTTAATGTTTTACTGATGCACAAATACACTCATGGACACATTCACTTTTTACTTATACTGTTTTGAAGATTTTGTGAAATTTGACGAAGTTTTGATTGGATTTCAATTATTTGGTACTGAGATGGTTTGAACATCAGACCACTCCTATTTGGTGAATTTTGGATGCTATACTGATGCTTAAATCCTTACTTGAACATATATGTATATATATTGACTATTTTGAAGGTTTTTGTGAAAAAATCCTATTTATGAGATCTTGAAATGTTTTGATGCGTCTTAATAACCCATACATGTTATATAAGATATGTTTAAGCATCTCATGAAATTAGATTTTTATTTTACACAGTCTTAATCGAGTATCATATCAAAACATGCACAAAAGCCTAACTAGCTGTACAGTAGGTCACGGTGGACCGCACGGTGGACCGTCATGCATCTATTTTGGCAATTTTCAATTGCCAGTCGACTGACCCTTTGGAGCAGTCGACATCGGTTGCTCTTTGGGCTGTTTTGATTGAATTTTTTTTAAATGATTATTTCCTCAATATTTTGGATCATTACTCTACTGTTTTAGATGATGTTTTTACTATAGATTACAATATTTTTCAGAGAGTTATATTTTATTTAAAATGGAGTTTTAAATGTATTCTTATGACTTTATTATGTGAACTTTATGTGTTTTCAAAGAATCGATGTTTTGGTGATATTCTACGACTTAAAAATATGGTTTTCTGTTATTTAATGGATTTAATATTTTATTTGAATTCTGGAATTTTATGAGTACATTAAATAAATTTGAATTTTTGTTGATTTAAGGGGTTCTCTTATTATAAACGTTTTGATGATGGATTTGTGAGTTTTATTAAAAAGTTTTGGTGTGATGGTCGAGTTGTGAGTCTTTAAAGATTGTGTGGGACCCTAGACACCGACATGTTGAAGTTTTGTGGTTTGGCCAGTTGTGGCTGTGTTGTTGATCAGTTTAGTTCAGTGGGTACACCAACTCTAAGAGATTCGAAATCTAATAATTAATTAATTAACTTAACAAAATAATGACAGACACTAGATGGTGATATGATGAAATGAGAACATGAGTTATGGATCTCAGTATGGCTTGCGGTGTGAGATAATTCCCGAAATTATCGAGGTGTGAGTGAAATTGTCTCCAGAATTACCTACGGTGTGGGATTGATCTCCAAAATTATCGGGGTCAAGGCAACGCTCATGGGGTATTCGTATGATGAGGCGCCATAGCTTGCGGTGTGGGGGTATTCTCGAAGATTCCCAGGTGCGAGTGAAATTGTCACGCCTCACTTTCCAAAAGAGAATACAGAATACAGATACGTGACTAAACCCAGCGAATGATTTTCATCATCCATAAGCTGTCAGGATCATTACAATATTTCACAAGAATAATCAGAGTCGGAAGCAAGAAAAATCAACCAAACATGCATATATGAATCAAAATACCAAATTTATTAATCTCAAATAAATCAGATTTGAATAAGTCAATAATCCTGGGTAACATTGCCCAAATACAAATAAATCCAAGTAGCAAAATACAATTGTTCAAAATAAGCAACAAGAAATAATAATAATAGTAAAAATCCAACATCTAGAATCTCATATCACCAACTCCATCTGGCAACTGTTCTCCAAAATCTGTAATTTGATGAATTGCAGGAAAAGGAAAAAGAAAACAAACTCCCGTCAATGCAAGTTACAGACCGCTTGGAGTGAAGGCACAAGTACAGGAAAAAGGGTAAATTAATAATATGAAATATGCATGATAGCAAATTAGAATAGCTAGCATGGCAAGATGAACAAGTACAAGTGGCATGTATCAAGTGTCAAGTGAACAAGTATCATATAAACAAATATCAAGTAACAAGTGTCAAGAATCGAGTTTCGTGTATAAGTAACAAGTAACAAGTGTAAAGGATCAAGTATCAGAATCAAGTATCATGTACAAGTATCAAGTAGCAAGTGTCAAGTGATTATGTTCAAGTCTTGTATTATTACTATCTAGGTAGCACTTCATGCGTCCATCCTTTCACCACATGATTTCTATATTCAAACAGTTTTGCTTTAGATTTTATAATGGATCATAGAGGGCAGTGTACTCAGGTACAAACTCTCAAGTAATCAAGCTCCAAATACAAAATATCAAGCTCCAAATACCAAATATCAAGTTCCAAGTAACAAAATATCAAGCTCTGTGTCAAGAGTGCAAGTGTCAAGTAATCACGTATCAAACTCCAAATAACCAAATAACAAGCTCCAAATAACCAAGTAGGATCTATGAATCCTCTTCCAAGTACACGTTTCTGTATTTTCCACTATTAGATCTTTTTCTTTAAACCCCGGCTTAGTTTCTTATTATTATTATCAAACAGGCATGTATGTGTCACAAACAGGGCAAGAATAACATGGTATAAATATGTAACAAGTTCAGGTTGAAAAATAAACACGCACAGGTCAAAAAACAACACATAAAGGATTAGGATAACGATAATTCTAGTTCAGAACAGCAAGATAGTACTGCACCAAATCTGGAGTTCCCGTTGCCACAAACATGCAAACCTGGATCCATCAAAGGATCTGGAAAATAGACTCTCGGCCGAATCCAGCAAATATATATAAGTCATATAGTATTTCACAAAAACATGTCTCAAAACAGAATTGAATCCAGAAAACATGTTCAACCAGAAATCAGAAGTTTGTATTCATAAATAGAAAAACAACATGAAAACTCACTGATTAAATCCAAGAAAAATCTGGGGTATTTCCTAGTATGTTTAGTAACAGAAAATAAAATTTCATAATTTTCCAACATAGATAGAATAGTCAAGTAAAATCAGAAAGCAGCAAGATGCATTAGTTTTGCAAATCTAGAATCATAAACATTGCAGCACTAAAACAACGATATCTCACAAAATACAAATCAAAATTCAGATTCGTCAAAAGTGTGATAAACTAGATACAATAGGCTAACTTTCATATTCAGAAAGATTTTAGAGAAAGCAAGTAGAATTAGGTTGAAATAATGTATCTTTACATAACAGCAAGAAAATTCTGCAAGTATAGTAGTGATTTGCAAGCATAGAATAGTTTATAAAAGTTATCAATTAAATTCATAAAAATTAGGGGTTAATACCAATCAAGTCTAGTTGTAACCAGCAAAATATTGGACCAAAATATTATCTTTAGCATCAGTAGAAAAATAAAAAATCATACAAAATTCATAGAAAACAGAATCTGGAATTTTTAAACAATCTGTAGTAAAATAGTCATAACTCGAAACTCATAAATCGAAACTGAGATCTGTCAAAAAATCTAGAAAGTAGACGAAATTCTCTATAATTAATATTCACAAATAGTTTTAATATACTGACCTTAATAGGGTCTAAAATACAGATCAAAACGGGAAAACCGGCAAAACAGAAAATATCCTTCATGCACAAAATCAACTCGTTCATATAAAACTCATCCAAAACATAACCAAATGCGAAATATGGTGTACTAGAAGTCCAAGCAACATGGTATAGGGTATTTTGCAAGTCTACTACAAGTTATACTACGAATAACACATCAAGCATACTAGATCATACAACAAGTCATGAACAACATGCACGTATACAACAAGAAATAGTCATCCCTAAGTTATTTCATGTCATGTGTGTCATGTGGCAACTACGAGCAGGTCCACACAATATAGACAAGATACAACAGGAGTTTTCACACAAGAATTGTCTCTAGAACACAACTACACTACATGCGATATTTAGTACATGTATTACACAAAGGAAAGAATACAAGTTATTTGCCTAAGAGACGACGACGAGAACGGAGCAAGAACAAGAATAACAGGAACGGATTCTTGGGCACGAACAAAAACAACACGTGCACTCCCACGCACGTGTACAAGAGACAGAGACACACCGAGCACAACGACGAAGCTGCTTTTGCTGTTGCTGGTCGACACAGGGAGGACAGCACGGGGAAGACGAGCAAGGGCGGCACTGCTGGCGTTGCAGTCGCCGAGGGGAGGAGCACCAGGGGTTGCTGCGGCTGTTGGGCTGTTGTGGCTTCGAGAGAGGCAGCTTAGAGAGGGTTGTTGTGGCTGGGCCTCACTGGCGTCGAGCTGAGCGGAACAGGGCGGCGATGGTCGTCGTCGTTGTTGTCTTCGGGAGTGAGGAGGTAGAGGGGAACGCAGGGGCTGACGTGGGTGCTGGGGCTTCGCTGCAGGCTAGAGGAGCACCTAGCACGGTGGCACTAAGGCATTGCGATGCTGTTGTTGCTCAGGTTGCTATTGCTGTATGCTGCCGGAGGGGAGAGCAAGAGGAGGAGCGACGGCCTGCAGGGTCATCGCAGTGCCGGGAGGAGACACACAGTGCAAGGAAGTTGCGCTGTGGCTGACATCAGGATAGGGAGATGGCAAGGAGAGGCATTGCAGGCTAACGACGATAGGAGAGGTGGCGGAAGGAGGGTGGCTGTCTCGGCGGCACAACAGGGAGCAGGGGACCAGGGGCCCAATCGCCTGATCGGGGTCGAACTGCGAGGAAAGGACCGTACGGTTTTCGGGGTTGCAGGGGAGAAGGCGACGCCGACGAGGGATGCACAGCGAACAATAGGAAGGGAGGAGAGGGAATGCAGCGGATGAGGGGAGAGAGAGAGATCGGGACGAGGGTGTGGGTAGACGGGGAGAGAGAGAGATATGAGGGGCGGCTGGGGGTTTAATGATAGGGGTAGATGAACAGGATCAAGCATGGGTTAATATATATATATATATATATATATATATATATATATATATATATATATATATATATATATATATATATATATATATATCTATATAATAAATTACAAAGAAAGCTATCAAGTGGCTCTCATTCAATCTCTCCTAAAATCAATGGTCTAGATTGATTTTATCAAAACATATTTTCCCGCCTAAAATTTTAAACCCCAAAATTTAAATTTTTCCTCCCAAAAATAAAAAAACTCATTACTTTATTACTATCTCTCTCCTCTCTTCACTTTTTCATATTTCTCTCCCTCTCTCTCTCCCTCTCTCTCTCCCATTCTTTCTTAACTTAATTAGAAACTTAGATTTTAAGATTTCAAGTTTGTAAAATTTTCAGAATTTTTATGATTTTTTATTGCACATGTTATATTGAAAATAACAAATATCTCTTCAACAGTTAAATTTCATCATTTTCCACCATTAAAGTTCTAAGAAGTTGGATTTTACACCCTCATTTATAATTATTTTTCAACATATACTAATAGAAACATGAACTTTTATTTACAACTAATTATTGTCATACTATACAAACTTGAACTACATAATTATTGTTTTACTGTTTACGGAGCTTTTTGTGTGTTGTATCGTTCCGAAAACGTGCCGTAGGCACGTGTCCACGGGCAAATCTAGTATATATATATATATATATATATATATATATATATAATCATATAGTTAGGGTTAAGGTGATACAGGGTTAGCGGGTAGGGTAATAACGGGTATAGGTTATTGGATAGGGTTATATAACAAATGGGTATTAGGGTATTGTGTAATTGGGTATTGGGTTAGGGTTTATAAATCCAATAGAAAATAAAATAATCAATAAAATGTAAGTTTATATAACCAAATATAATTGTACTACAATATGAAAATTATTTGAAATAACTACAAACTGGATTTTTAAAAAAACAATCAAAGTTATAATAATAATAATAATAATAATAATAATAATAATAATAATAATAATAATAATAATAATAATAATACTGATAAAAATAATAATAATAACAACATTAATAGGGTATAAAAATCATCGTAAATAGTTACAAAAGTTATTGATTAAAAATAAATTTTAGTAGGAGATCCGACAATACATTTTAAGAAAAAGAATTTAAGAACGGAAAAAAATAATTTACAAAAATAAAAAATCAGAAAATATACAGAAAATACATTTTTGGGAAAACAGGGGTTACAGAAATAGTCTCTGAAATTATCTGTGGATAGAGATTGACCTCCGAAATTATCGGAGCATGGGCCAATACTCACAGTTTATCTATATCTCGTAGTAGTCATCGTAGTAGAATTAGTTGCATAGCGAGAGATTAAACCCTATTAAGTGGAGAACGTTAAGGGCTTGCATCGGACCTATGTAGAGTGGGATGCATAGAATCCGACAAGTATGCATTAGAGAGTCAGCATATCGCATTGATGTTTTCTTGACTTGTTTTCATGCATGTTGTTTCCTGTTTTCTACACTTGACATTTAGCCTAGTTTCACTTGATGTTTTCATATTTTATTCATTGTTATTTCTTATTTTATTTATTCTTACTGTTGATACATGTTGTTTATGAATCTATGCCTTATGTTTTATTTATGTTGCATTTATTTTATGTCACTCACACCGTTGTGGCTAACCCATGTAGTTTTGGGGGTTAGGGTTATCTCTAGCCTCATGTTTTACAGGTAGGTACCTATAGCTTGGAATTTAGATGCTTGTACTAAATTGATGTTCTGGCTTATGTAAATTGTAAAAGAATGTGTTGTAAAAGAAAGTACTTGTAATTCAAGGTGTTTGTTTTTCCGTTGTGCTTTGTAAAGAATTAATGTAATAAAAGTTAAAAAATTTATCTGTGTTTTGGCTATGTTTACTATTATAATTGAGGTTGATGCTGGGAATTGTGCCACGTAATTCTGAGATATCATATTGGAAATTTGGGGTGCTACAATCACTGTATCCCTCTCACTTCCAAACCCGAGCTGCACCAATTCTGGCCACCACTCCATCAACTCCAGCACCACCCGACCTTCTTCTCATCTCCACCTCACCCCCAACTACCCAGAGCTCCATCTCCCTCTCACCTCCGCCACCTGAACCCACCATCAGCCACGACCCGAAGCTCTCACCCGACCACCGACAACCACCACATATTGTCTCACCCTCAACTCTCCACCATCACCACTTCCCGCTGCCACCATCACCCTATACCCGAGCTCCTCGAACCTGAATAGCCAACAACCACCTCCCATAACTCCTTCATCTTCCTCCTATATCCTTTTATCCCTTACCCCCGCACCCACTGTCTACACCATCCACACCCGACCATCTTATTACCGCCCTTCATCCCGACACCGTCGAACTTTGCCTTCAACAGTTTGAACACCAACCCAAGCCTACTCTCTCACCACCTCAGAATCACCCTGCAACCCCGAATTCATCTTCCTCCCTTGCTGCCTCCTGCGCGCGCTGTCCGATCAGCCTGTGGCCAGCCCAATAACATCATCAACCCGTACTCGATCTTGCTTGTTGCTTCCATCTCTCTTACTTGTTGTCATCGTCGCTCTTGCTTGTTCCTGTCGCTTTTGCACACTACCGCTGTCGTTACTCCATGTTATTACTGCCGTCTCGCTCACCGTTGCTATTGTTTCTGCCATTCTTACCGCCATTGTGTAGCCATCCATTGCCAACATCGCTTTTTCTTCTTCCCGTGGTTCTCACCACGTTAGTAATCATCAAAATAAGGCAATCGTCTCTTGAACTCCATTTATTGTTTATGTTCAAGCGTTTCTTTGAAATCTAGAAAGTGGTTCTTATTTTTGTCCATCGTATCGTCGAATTATACTTTTGATTCATCGTTGAGTTTTATTCTTGTTTCACCATCGAATTCTAATTTTGATTCATCGGCAAATCTGATTCACAGTCTCCTTTTCGTGCCATATTTATTGAGATAGCATGACTGTATTTTCTAAATTTTCACATGCATATTGTAGCCCTATAAGTTTAGAACATCTTACAGTTTTGCAATCCGATTTATAGATTTTGAGATATCGATGTTGTAGTACTGTAACGTCTAAAATTTCAGAATACTACCCGTGTACGAGTCCCTTAAAGAATAGAACGAAAGGCATAGCTATAGTCCTTAGAATGTATTGTACGAATATGCGTTGGATCCGGTAGGGAGTCTACTTTCTAGAATCTCCAACGTCACTAGATTCGCATTCTCATGGAAGCGGGAAAGTGAGTTTTGGTGCATACATGTATTTATGTCCAAATTATAGTTAGTATGTTTAACTACATATATTGTTGTTCTTGTAATAATAACTTGTACCGATATAATAGGTTGATAGATTTTATATATATCATGCATTGCATCTGCCACTTTTTACTTTTGTGATCACCGTCAAGGCTCTATACCATGTATTGCATCGTCCCTTGATACTTTCCCGATTACTATCTTGATACTACTATCCCTCTCACTGATTGCATTGACTGCATGTTTATAATTAATCATAATAAAATAATAACAAGTCGGGGTAATAAGGGTACGACTTAGTAGTGGACAATATATGGGAGTGTACTCGAAAGGGGGCCTGTGTTTCCTGAATGTTTACTGATTACTGTTTACCATTTACTGTATACCCGACGAGTATTTACTGTTCACAGATTACTCTATACCGATGAGTATTTACTGTTCACTAATTACTAATGATGGATTACTGACTGCAATATCTCGATTACAGTTTAATGTTCACTGGTTAATGTATACTGATAGGTATTTATTGTTTACTTATTACTGTTCCTGAGTACATAATCCTATAAACTTCACCACTTAAGTCTAAATGTCACTTGATTGATATGCTCCCGAACTTGTGGTATGAGACACATAATTGCGTGCAATATATAGTTTAATAAAAGACTGATAGATCTAAGATGACACTGGACATCGACATTGATTATTGAATACTGATTCATGATTACTAAATATTGAATACTGAATACTGGATACTGACTCATGATTCTCGATTACTGATTCATGATTATTGATTCTCAATTATTGATTACTGATTACTGGTTACCGATCATTGTTACTGATTGATTATACTTTACCGATTCTTGATTTCAATTATATCGTACCTGATCATATTGTTCCATTTTATTGTTTATTGTTATATCATACTTTATTGTTTCACTACTTGTCACTACTTGCTGTTCGAAGCTTGCTTTAACAAAAATTTCCCCCCACTTTTTTAGTTAATAATTATGCAGGTCCAGATGATGAGATATTGAAGAAACTTGGCGAACAGACTTTCTAGACGACCGTGATGGAATTGCTACTGCTGTTACTCTACTTTCCTGTCTCCAGTAGTTGTAGCAAACTATTTATTACATTGTACATTCTCGGGTATTTTGGCCTGAAGTTCTTATATTTCAGATATTGGTTATTATATTCTATCATTGTTCATGTGATTATTATTGTTACCTGTGTTGTTGAACTTACTGGTATTGTACAACTTATGAATAATATGAGTTGATGATATACTTATATCATTCGCTGTGCCTCAGTTGCGTGCCCGTACTTTCATATTTTGGAAAGCGGGGAGTGACACATAAGATCTATGATCCATATTTTTGCTAAACAGATTTGTTCTTGCTTTATAATATATGAGGGATATGAATGACCTAAATTAGATCTAGAATATAATTTAGTTTATCCGTAAATTAAGGATTTGGATGGCTGCGATCTAATCTAAGAACATAAGATCTATGATCCAAACCTTTGCTGGACATATTTATTTTTGCTTTTATAATAGAAATAGATTAATATATTAAGTTAAAAACTTGATCATATTTATATTCAATTTTATTTTATTTTCTATACTTATTTTAAAATTAAATTGATTGTTCAATTTTGTATCCGTATTCGATACACCATATTCAATTTGCATCTGTATCTGAAATTTATAGATATAGATAAAATTATTTTTTTCGGAATCATATCCGTATTTATATCTGAATTCATTTTTGAAATACAGATATAGATATTGGTATAGCTTAGGCATCCCTATTTGAGAGAAGGACAATAATGTGTCGGAAGGAGGCACATGCCGCTATTACTTATTTCTGTATCAACCTCTAAATTGCCTAAATTAAGATGTTGCTCAATCATCATTCACTTAATCACGGTAGGTTCTTTCTGGGAAGAATGATTTTCGGACACTACTTATAAATTTAAATATTATAATTCTTTTCGTTATAATTTTTGTATTTAGCTAAATTTCGTATACAAATTTACATATTTATCTAACAACCTTCACAAAATTAAATATTTGTCTAAACGTTCCTCACAATATGAGGCACATGAATAAGTGAGATTGGAATCCAAGGTATGGGTTTCATTTTGGCAGGGTTGGGTGGTATCCGTATGGTTTCATATTGGCTTTTGAGCTTTTTTTAATCCAACACGAAATTAAGTGATGGGAGTTCTTCTATTCTACAAAATATGTTAAGGATAATTGACAATATGTTAAATAATTATAGGAGTAATATAGCAAATATCCCCATTTAAAATATAGAAACTAGTATATACCTCCACTATTTTAAAAAAACTAAGAAATACCCCAGTTTGGACGGAACCGTTAAAATTCCCGTTAAGGAAACTCATGTGCATCACACGTGATATGTAATATGACCTAAATACCCACAATAAAATGTATTTTAGCAACTTCCATTCAGAATGTGGAAACTAGCATATACCTCCACTATTAAAAAAAAAAAACTAAGAAATACCATAAGTTTGGACGGAACAGTTTTAAGGTTTTGAATACTATATAATGCGTGTTTGTTGTTTTAAAAAAAACATTAATGTCATCATCAATGCTTTATTTCCACATCTCAACTAGGGTGTTGTTGAAGATGATGCACAACCTAGTGTGACAATAGGTAATACCATTTTAATAAAGTTCATGAATAATGATACTTAGATTGAATAATGATACAATTTTGAAAAGCGATTGTCTTCCCCCTTCTTCCTCCCTTCTCTGAGCTCAGATCCGGCGGTTCCTATCGTTATCTCCCCCCTCCCCCTTCATTAAAGTTGCTCTGTGGCTTCTGCTCGTCATACCCTTTTCACCTCTTGGGCTAGCGCTGACGCTCCTCGTCTTCAACCTAGTGCTGGACCTCCCTTTCCTTCCGAAGCTTTGTAAGGTAGTGATCCTTACGGTTGCTGCCCCTATCAGGTGGCTTTTAGCGGTGGTTGCTAGCGCGGTCCTCACTGCCGTTTCGTCTCTCCGGATCCAGCCTCGAATCCTGATCATCAGCTCCCTCCCCCCGTTCCTAGTCATTGGTATTTGTTCCCTCATTGTTTTAATTCATCAATAGCCAATCACTGTAAGTTTTCCTCCTCTCTATTTTGGTTTTTTCGCTCTGTTTGGTTTGTGGTTTGGTTTGTGGTTTGGGTGCTCTTGCTTCATCGTTTTTATCTGCCCTTGGTATCCAAGCTTGGACTGCTTTCCTAACCCCAAGTCTCTGTGCCATAGCTGTGTGGGTTTTGGACAGTCTACAGGCAGAGAGAGCCCCCCCTCACTTCTCCCTGTCTTAAGAATCTCTCTTCTCCTTACAGCTCGTCTCCGCCCCTTAACAGGGCTGCGCGTTCTGCCCCTTTATCCGCTGATTTGTTGCCTCTGCTTCCCTCTCGGCGGAGCAGCGATCAGCATAGCCACCCCTTTCCTTATCTTTCTGTCGCCCCTTATCTTTCTTCCATTACCCTTGTGGATTTCTTCTCCTAGGCCCACAGCGTCTTTGTGGCCCATGGACCGCTCTTGGGTAGAAGTTGTAAAAAATAAAAATAAAAACAAAAACTTCTCTTCTGGTCACCTGGTTAGGGTTGGGCTTACCTCGTCGAAGCCCAGCTTCGAGCATATTCTAGGATGCTTTTACTCTTCTAATTCCCGCCACTCCTCCTCCCTTCTCCTCAAAGCTACCTCCTCATCTTCCCCTCAACCTCTCCGGACTTCCTCTCTCTGTTTCAACTGTCTACAAGAGGGGCACGTTAAAAAATTGTGTACCCTCAAAATGAAGTCTCTTTTGTCTGAAAACTGGCCACGGTCGGGCCCGTTGTTTTGTGCTCCAGCGATTGCTAGGGCTCACGTTGGGTGCCCCCATTTCGGAACAAGTTCTGAAGGCCCTTGATTTCCCATCGCTGCAGCGGTAGTTAGCTACGGAGCAATCGCTCAAGCCTCAGAAGCAGAAAGAGGTGATCTCTACTCCTCTTCTCCCTACCCCCCCCCCCCCCCCCCCGATTGACAGGCGCATCTTGGAAGCTCCTACCAAGGTGGCGCCTATTTCCACTGAAGCCAATTCCCCCCCCCTAAGCCGACCATTACCCAGCTATTCATCTCGCACTTGGAGTTATCGGATCGCCTTAAATTCTTGGATACTTATGGTGCGGTTTCTTTCACTGGGGGGTTGATCCCATCCTTTGCCCTCAACTCTTTTTTATGCGAATCTTGTAATGAGAAAGATTAGGACTGGGTTATCAGCTCGTGCTCCAACGGGGATGTGGTTATTCGCTGTCCTTCTCCCAAAGTTCTTGAAGAATTGATCTCTAACTCTTCCCTGGCCATCGACTCGATCTCACTGTCATTCCGTAAGTGGGTGCAGTTTTGCCCACCATCGCGTTCTCTGGAGTTGATATCCTCCAAGGTCACTCTCATTGGACTTCCTCCGTGTTGCTCATCCATGCGACTGGTTGGCATCATGTCCAGATGCATTGGGGAGGCTGTCAGTATCTCCTCGTCTGCTAAGCTTGCGTCAGGTTGCCTTCAAGTGGATGCGTTGTTTCGCATTCCGAGCAACCGTGACCGCATTGAAGCTTACTCGCTTATTGACGAATTCAATAGCTTCACTGTTACTGTTCAATATCATGACTTGGTGATTCCGCAGGCTCCGCAGGGACTTCCCCCTCTTCCCTCAGCCGCTCCTGCCAAGCCCTCTTCTAAGCTGGCTCCTCCCAATCTCTCTTTCCATCCGGGGTCATCTTCTTCCTCGAGACCCTCCTGGAAGGGCCCCCTTAAGCCTGCGACAAAAAAGAAAGTCAATCCCTCCCCCAAGCAGATTGTTTCTCCTTCCGCCCCTAAGATCTCTCCATCCAAAGCTCCTAATCTAGTGTGGATTAATCCTTCTATTGCTTCGGCGAAGCTAGGGTACTCTTCGTCGGCTAAGTCGCAAGTGTCCCTTATCAAGAATGCTATCCCAGAGAGGTCTCCCATTCATCCCCGCCCAGCGGCTTCTTCCTCCCCGCCCAAGCCACTGCTCTCTCCTGCTCCTTGGCCAGCGTGGGAGCCGAACCCGCACTATGCCTCTGATTGGGACCAGTTCATCAAGCAAGCGCAGGGTTCTCGCTTTCTAGCCTCTGATCCCTCCCTCCCGCAGATCAAGGCCAAACCGGTCTCCTCCTCTAAAGGTCATGACTGGATTGAGCAGGATGATTTGTTAGATGAAGCGGATCTGGAGCGTAAAAAGGCACCGCCGGCCAAGAAGGTATCCGTTCTCCGTTGCTATTTCAATTTTTTCCATGGTGTTGTTTTGTTTCATGATGGGTATCAGTATTTTAAATGCTGTTTTTTCAATCTATCTTTCTGCTCGCTACGACCTTCTCTCCTTTCTTTCCTCTCGCTCCCTATTTCTGCGAAGAAGATAGTGAGGGAAAACTTTCATTTTCTTTTTGGCGGGGCGTCCTGTCCCGCCACTCCCCCTAGCGCATGGATGAGGGCGGCTCTTCCGCCGCAGCATACTATGCCAGTTCTCCCCTACCCCCTCTTCTCTTATTGATCATGTTACCCCACCTTCCCATGTTACCACCAGGCATTTTCCCTACGGGGACCCTGTTAAAGTTCCCAATAGCGTGCCTTGTATTGCCGACCTGGACTATGGTCACCTCCCTCGTATCATAAGGTCTAGCCCTAGGATTCGAGCTAAAAAGGTAGCGCAGCTTTCTTCTTATAGGACCCCCTCCAATTCTATAGCGCCTCCCGTTCTTCCTTATGTCTCACCTTATGGCCCACTGCCTCAACAGGATTCTGAGCTTCTAGGATCCGTCTTTCACACTCAATTTGATTTTTGGTCTGACGATCAAATGACCTCTCAAGCGTATCGTTTGGGTTTTAAGTTCGAGTCGGACAACCCTTCTGTCATCCCTTCAATTAGGTTTCTTGAACGTAACAGAGTTCGAGAGCATCTCAGTGTTAATGATTAGTATCTCATGGAATATTTGGGGCCTCAATTGCCCGGTCAAACAAAGGCCGGTTTTCCAATTAATTAGTTCTTCTAATTGTGACCTTATCTCTATCCAAGAGTCTAAGATTGAATCTCCTTCCCCGGCCATTTATCGCGCAATAGGAGGATCCATTATCTCTAAATGGATCTCCCTGGATGCTAGTGGATCCCGGGGAGGCATCCTCTTGGGATTCAAAGAATCGGTCTTCTCCCTCATCTCATATCATCGACTTACTTATTTCCTCATTACCAAGCTGTTGTGGATTTCCATCAACCGCCACCTTATGGTTATCTCGGTTTATGGTCCTTCTTCGGCTGAAGGACGCCCTTTGTTTTGGGAAGAATTCCAGTCTCTCCAATCCGACCCTAATGATCTTTGTTTCATCTGTGGTGACTTCAACGTCACCAGATTCTCTTACGAGAGATCCTCTTCTTCCCCTATTGATCACGAATCATTCCGTTTCAACGATTGCATTCGGGATTTGCAATTAACGGACATCCCTCTTAATGGCAGATCTTTTACTTGGTCCAACCAGCGCCAATCGCCTTCTTTGGCCAAACTGGATCGTTTTGTGGTCTCGCCGTCCTGGATCAACCTTTTCCAAAATACATTCTCTAAGGCCCTACCGAATCCATCTTCTGACCACGTTCCTATAGCTCTCTACTCCAACTTCCCTTTCTTCCACCAACGCAAATTTCGTTTTGAAAAATTCTGGTTGCTTGATCCTCTGTTTGTCAACCTGATTGAAGAATGCTTAGCAGCTGTTTCTGACCCCTCAGGCTTTGCGAGCATCCTTCTTAAACTTCATGCCATCAAATTTGGTTGTAAGATCTGGAGGTACAACAGACAGCAAAACACCTACTTCCTCAAAAACCTACTCCTTGCTTCTATTGAAGCGATTGATCAGCAGGAAGAGTTGGGTCCCCTTTCCGACTCAGCTCGAGCTGAGAGAATTTCTTGTAAACAAGATTATGCTGACATCCTTCGCCAGGAACATATTAAATGGGCACAAAGAGCCAGGTTTCAATGGTTAAAAGAAGGCGACGGAAATACAGCCTTTTTTCACTCTTTTGCGTCTCATAGACAGCGCTGTAATCGTATTTCTTCGATTTCAGACAACGGTATTGATCTTTCCTCTGATGAGGATATCCATCGATCCTTCCTGACATTCTATAAAAATCTGATCGGTTCTCAAAAGCAGCGTGCTATCTCGCTAGACTGGGATCATCTTTATGGTCCCCCCTTGGTTGACCTCTCCCCCCTCGAGGCTCCCTTCTCAATGGATGAGATTAAAGTTGCAGTGTTTGCTTTAAAAAGTGACTCAGCGCCTGGGCCTGACGGCTTCCGAGCCTTCTTCTTTCAAAAGTTTTGGAGTAGCCTGAAAGATGATCTTTTCGCATGTTCTCGGAACTGCATCAAGGCGACTTCTCTTTTGATCACATCAATTATGCGCACATTGTCCTTATCCCCAAGATTCTGGGTGCGAACACAGTTTCCAAATTTAGGCCTATTAGTCTTATTAATACTTCTTTCAAAATTATCATGAAAGTTCTCGCTGCAAGGCTTAGTGTGTTTATGCCTTCCCTTGTTAACCCCGCCCAATCGGATTTTATCAAGGATCGCTTCATCCTTAATAGCGTAGCATCGGCTCAAGAAATTATTTCTTATTGCCACAGATCGAATTCTGAAGGCATCCTCCTCAAATTAGATTTCCAAAAAGCTTACGATAGTGTCAACTGGGACTTCCTCCTCGACATTCTTTCCCATTGGGGATTTGGACCCAAATGGATAGCTTGGATCAAGTCCAGCCTTCTTTCTGGTACTTCTTCCATTATCGTCAATGGCTCTGAAGGCCACAAATTTAAAATAAAATGGGGCCTCCGTCAGGGCGATCCTCTATCATCTCTCCTTTTCGCTCTGGTTGCAGATGTTTTTAGCAAACTTCTGCGCAATGCGTGGGAAGCCCAAGCCATTGATGGCTTAGGTGAATCACGGTTTTTTCAAGGTGTTCTCAATCTGCAATATGCGGATGATACTATTATTTTTGCGAAGCCTAATCCTTACTCGCTCCGTAATCTCAATCTGCTTATTTATTTGTTTGAACTGGCTTCGGGCCTTTCTATCAATTTCCAAAAATCGTCTGTTCTTTGGTTGGGAGGATCGCCTAACCGACAACTGGAAATTTCTAACTTCTTCAACTGTCCTATCGCTTCATTCCCCATAACGTACTTGGGGGTACCCTTAAGATGGGAGAAACTGCACGGAGCTGATTGGATGCCTTTGGTTGATAAGGTGGAGGCCAGACTTAATGTGTGGTCGGGTAAGCTGCTCTCTAGAGGAGGCAGACCGGTTCTCCTTAACTCAGTACTATCTTCTATCCCCCTCTTTATGATGTCCTTCTATTTCCTCCCTGCCTGGGTCATTAAGAAAATTGACCAAATTCGTAGTAACTTTTTTTGGTCTGGATCTCCCAACCACCGACCGGGTTCCCACCTGGTCAATTGGAAATTAGTCTGCTCCTCCAAGGAGGAAGGTGGGCTGGGTGTCCTCAATCTGCGCAATCATAACTTAGCGCTTTTGGGCAAATGGCTCTGGAAATTCCTCAAAGTCGAGCACCTACCCTGGATACAATGTATCAAAGCCTTCTGCTATCCACAAGGTCTTTGGTGGGCTTTTCCCATCCAAGCCCATCGTGTCGCCTCCCCCTTCTGGAAAGGCATCTGGAAAGCGGCAGCCGCTTTCTTTTACGGCATCTGCCATGCCTGTTTTGATGGTTCCAAGACCCTGTTCTGGAACGACCTGTGGATTGGTAACGCCAAATTGGCTACTTCCTTTCCAATGCTCTATCGATTAGCCTCCAATCCTTGGGCCACGGTAGCAGACTCCTTCACCATTATTAACTCTCAATGAGTCTGGTCCATTCCTTTCAGTACTTGCCCTCCCCCTCACTTAGCCCCTCAACTCTGCACTCCTTTCGTCATTGAACCATTACGGCTGGTTCCCCAAGGAAGATTTCCTGTGGCGTTGGCAGTCGGGTGGAGAGTTCACTGTCCATTCTTTTTATAAGTTCCTCAACTTTAGAGGCATATGTTCTCCGTTTGCCGAATCCATTTGGCAATCTTGCGCCCCTCTTAAAGCTAAAATCGTGACCTGGCTAGCCTTCAACAACAGTCTTCTGACGGCTGAAGTGCTCAACAAAAGAAATTCGGCTTGGGGACAGAATTGTCCCCTTTGCGCCTCAGCTTTTGAGGATGCCAATCATCTATTCGTGGGGTGCGAATTTTCTCGTCCGCTTTGGAAAATTTCCTCCCTTGCTTGGGAGGTGCCCGCCCTCCCCCCTAACTTACACTCTTGTTGGTCGCGCCCCCTACCAGCGTTAAGTACCGCCGTTCTTGGAACCTATCGATTCAAATCATCATTTGGGTTTTATGGTTGGAAAGAAACAAAAGAATATTTAGGCAATGTGCTTCTACACCCCTCTCCATTATTGAAGAATTTGTGTTTCTTTTCAATTTTTGGTCTTCCACCTTAAAGGTAGAAGCCAAGAAAGACTTGCTTAGTTTTAGGCTGGATGAAGCAATTAATTGTCTTCGTTCGTTACAAGCTATCTAAGTTCTCCCCTTCTTTTTTTTACCTTTCTGTCACTATGGAATGTTTCTTTTGATGCTACATCTTTCTCTGATATTCTTTTATTCTCCCCACAGGATTGAGGCGGATGTGGTTTTGGCTGGTTTTTTGGTTCTTGGTAGTGACTGTCAAGTAGCTGATGATTCTCAAGGTGTTTTTTTAAGTTGCTAATGATGTTGTTGTATTTCTTCTCCTCCCTTTACTAGCTATCGACCTCTGGATCCTGATGCTGATGGTTTGTTAGTTTCCTATGCTAGTCTTTGGTCGCTTTTACCACTGTTGGCAGCCTTTGGTAGTTCTCTGCCGTGATATTTTTGAGTTTTGTTCTCGGTTGTGATGTGGCATCTCCTTGTGTCTTTGTCGTGTGGCTGCTGTATTCGCGGTGGTTCCTTTTTGGTTCCCCTCGGGGTTTTTTTTGATGTAGCATGTTAATATGCTTCTTAGGGATGTTCTACTTCCTCTATTTGTTCTAATGTAATCATGCTCTTTACATACTGCTATCTTTTTCCTGTTTGAGCCTTGTTTCTAGATTTTATACTTGTGACTGCCGCAGTGTTTTTTCTTAGGCCTCTCTAACTCTATGCGGGTAGTTGCTCCGCTACTATTTGCGGCTGGGCTAAGCTCTCTGGTCGACTCAGCAGAGAGCAGAGCCTAGTCTTTGGCTCTTCTGTTGTGAGGATGGATCTGTTAGTGTCATTCATCTGATTATCTGGCTGTGGTGGTGACTGCATTCGGTGTGGCCACCTGCTTCGGATGCAGCGCCAGATCCCTTAACGGTCGGAGGGTGTGTCTGCGACTGTGGATTTCGAGCGCGCTGTGGTTTCTAGCGGCAACTATGTCTTGCCTCTGGCTCACAGTGCGGTGCTTTTGGTCCGCTCCAGGCTGTGTTTAGGTTGAGTCTGTTTGATCTCTCAATCACCATTGTCATGCTTGTTGAGTCTTGTGTGATGGCTCGATGTTTACCTCTTGTAAATTTCCTGATCATTGTAACACTTACTATTTTTATTTATTAATCAATTGCGTGGCTGGAGCTTTCGGGCTCTATCCGGTTCATCAAAAAAAAACAAAGTTCATGAATAATTTGTTAAATTCGTAAATTATTCACGAAAAAATAATTTGCCGAACAGGTTCGCAAATTATTTACAGGTTTGCATTTAATTTCCGCAGTTTACGAATTATTCATGAAAATCACGAATTAAACAAATGTTTCGCGTATAATTCGCGAATTTAGCGAATTATACAAGAAAGATTTATGGATTTATATATATATATTTACTTAGGAGATGAGTACTAAATACTTAGATGCATTAAATTTTTTATTTCTTTCTTCCCGAACATTTGCTTAGGTGATGAGTACTAAATACTTAGATGCATTAAATTTTATATTTCTTTTTTACCTAACTTTTGCCGATATTTTTTCTAGAATTTGCCAAATGGCGAATTTGAGACTTTGGGTAATACACAAGCTATTGTTGAACCTATTATGAATGAAGATGATGGAATGATGATGCACATTCTAGAGTGGAACAGGAGACAACACAATCTGTTGTAATAGATGATGGTGTTAGAATATGAATTTCATAAAACAGAAAATGCTAACAATATTTGTGAAGAATTACAGATACAGGAAATGAAAGAAAAAACCATACAGTACAATACAGAGTCGAGATTTGAATCCCTGTCCTTAAAGCAAAATTCGCCCCGTAGTGTGACGGTGGTTGACGAATTGCCTCCTAGAATAAAACTGTATTACCTTTCCCTGAAGAGCAGCACCCTAACTTCAGAGATCTCAGTGAACCGGAACTGTGTTGTATTCTCAGACTGTGACTCAGAGGAAGAAGAAAAAGAAGATTCATAATGTTTTTTGAAACTGTGTGTACTAGCAGACAAAAGTTGCTGGTTTTATAGAAGAATGAGAGTAACTGAAAGGCCCATTACTCTAATAGTAGAGTAATGGTTCAAAAACATAACTGATGAGCTTGCTGGAGAAAATTTTGGAGCTGGGCGAAAAAAATATAGGTCAGATCCAAGCCAGAGCCAAGCCGGGGCCGGGCCAGGCGCGCGCGCTCGCCCGCGCGTGTGTTTGTTATTTTGGCTTGGTCCTCACCCCACTACACGTGAGTGGTAACCCCAGGGCTACGCCCTTTAGTCCATTTTTTTAGCTTATATACTAGAGAAAATATTTCCCATCTTCCGATGTGGGATTATTCATTCCAACTGTCCAAGTTAGTACATTTCGAGTACCCAACTTTGGACCTACATTTCTCATTCATATGGAAACCGTTTTTGGCAAGTAAGTACATTACGGAATAGTACTCGATGAGAGGAATGTGATCCAATCAATTTTCGGCACTGCCAGTGGCCGGAGCCCACCGGAATCCGGCTCGAAAAATATGCAAAAAAATTTCCAACAATCCCCCACATGAATGGAAATGACCAGACCATGTAATCCAGACACGACAAAAAGACACATGACAGAAAAAGACTCTGAGAATACAATCGGAAAATCACTGCATCAGGAATGGTAGTAATTTTTCAACTTTGAACCACCCTTAGTGAGTAGCTATCGGATTCACTTAACCAGGTAGTGAACATGATGTCATGAACTACCCGGGTTTTGATGTGAACCTAGACAATAATTATCACACAGTTTCATCTCCTCATGGAATTAGGTTCTCTTGTTGTGTTCATTTTGGTCTTGAACAATCCTGGTTAATCGTGAGTGAACTTGGAGAATGTAGCCTCTCTTCATTCTCCTAGAAACGGCCCCATTTCACACTCACAAGGTGATTGCTCATAAAGAGTATCCTGCCATACCCCACTTTTATTTCAAAGCTATGAGAATCATTAAAAGCTAAACTTATTCTAACTCTTTGCAGGTAGCACTGTTTTATCATCCTAAGAGTGGGTATGGGATTTTAATCTCTCAGTGCTCCCATTGATTCAACATGATTTAGTTGTCCCCTTGAACCTAGATCTTGGGATATCCAATTCCTAGGTAGGGTTTCCATCAAGTATCCTCTTTCGTCATAGGCTTTAAACTCATTCCTCTTGATGATCTCACAACTTGCTCTCGTGAAAAAACTTTAGTAAATGGATCCGCTAGGTTGTCGGCCGATTTTATATACTCTATAAAGATTATTCCATTAGAGAGCAGTTGTCTAATGGCTTTGTGTCGCCTTCTGTTATGACGAGACTTACCATTGTACATACAACTCAGTGCCCTTGCTATAGCCGATTGGCTGTCACAATGTACACATATAGCAGGCACTGGTTTTTTCCACATGGGAATATCCTCTAAAAAGTTTCGAAGCCACTCTGCTTTCTCTGCTGCTTTGTCTAAAGCAATAAACTCAGATTCCATAGTAGATCTGGTTAGTAGCATTTGTTTAGAGGATTTTCATGACACAGCTGCACCACCAAGAGTGAAGACATACCCACTTGTGGATTTCGAGTTCTTGGAGTCCGATATCCAGTTGGCATCACTATGTCCTTCTAGTACTGCTAGATATCTGGTGTAATGCACCCCATAACTCTGAGTATGTCGCAAGTAGTTCAATACTCTAGTTATTCCTTTCCAGTGACTTCATCCTGGATTACTTGTGTAGCGGCTCAGTATATTTACTGAATGTGCCAGGTCCGGTCTTGTACAATTTGTTAAGTACATCAGACTACCGATTACACGTGCATATTCCAATTGTGATATACTGTCACCCGTGTTTTTGAACAAATGATGACTGGGATCCACTGGACTTTTGGCAGTCCCATTGGAGTAGTTCTTGAATCTTTCAAGTACTTTCTCAGCGTAATGAGCTTGAGACAAAGTAATTCCCCAGACTTCCTGAAATCTTTGATTCCTAGTATGACGTCTGCAACTCCCAAATCTTTCATATCAAACTTGCCACTAAGCATGTTCTTAGTTTGTTTGATGATATCATTATGGGGTTAATTGCGTATAAAATCACGACCTTTTTATGAGTTGCAAATAAAACCCCACTTTTTCAATATTGCAAATTAAATCATCACCTTTTCTAAACATTGCAAATTAAATCATTAGCCGATGTATAAATCATTAGCCGATGTAGGTTTTGGGATATGTATGGGATCCCTTGCATCCATGCTCGTTCAGCCAGACATATCCCAGACAAGCATGTATGGCTGAACAGCCCGTAATGATTTAATTTGCAATGTTTAGAAAAGGTGATGATTTAATTTGCAATATTGAAAAAGTTGGGTTTTATTTGCAACTCATAAAAAGGTCGTGATTTTATACGCAATTTACCCTATCATTATTGCTCCCAATAATGAGCATGTCATCTACATACAGACACACCAGAATGTATCCATATGGAGTATCTTTAATGTAGATATACTTATCACATTTATTTATTTTGAAACCATTTGACATCATAACATTGTCAAATTTTGTATGCTACTGCTTTGGAGTTTCTTTCAGTCCGTACAAGGATTTTACAAGCCTGCACACCTTGTTTTCCTGTCCAGGAACTACGTAACCCTCAGGTTGTTTCATGTATATTTTTTATTCTAAATCCCCATTTAGAAATGCAGTTTTAACATCCATTTGATGTATTTCCAGGTTACGTAGAGCTGCAAACATTCTTATGGAAGTTATTCTTGTGAACGGAGAATATGTATCAAAGAAGTCTAGGCCTTCTTTTTGCCTAAATCCTTATACCACAAGTCTCGCCTTATGTTTCTCTATTGAACCATCTGGTTTCAATTTTTGTTTGAAAATCTATTTGCATCCTAGAGCTTTACATCCAGAAGGCAAATCGACCAACTCTCATGTATGATTTTGCATAATGGAGTTTCACTTTTGATTGCTTCCTTCCACATAGGAGCATCAGGCGTAGACATGGCTTCCTTGAATGTTCTGGGCTAATTCTCTAACAGAAAGGCCGTTACAAAGTCAGGACCAAATAACTTTGATGTTCTAGCCCGTTTACTACGTCAAGACTCATCATTATCATGTTCTCGTTCATCCACCGAAGTGCTTGCATTCCCTTGTTCACGTGTACGTTTGGGATACGTAGTATCCTTGCACGGAAACACATGTTCAAAGAAAGAAGCATTCCTTGATTCCATTATTGTATTCACATGGATATCCGGTATATCCGATTTATATACCAAGAACCGATATGCACTACTGTTGTGTGCATAGCCTATGAATATGCAATCAATAGTCTTAGGTCCTATTGTGACCTGTTTTGGATTAGGTACTGCCACTTTTGCTAGACACTCTCACACTTTGAGGTATTTATACGAATGTACATTACCTTTCCACAGTTTGTATGGTGTCTTGCCAGTTTTCTTGTGAGGTATTTTATTGAGAATGTATTTGGCAGTCAGCAACGCTTCCCCCCCACATGTTTTGGGGTAACCCAAAATTCAACAACAAGGCATTCATCATCTCCTTTAGAGTTCGGTTCTTGCGCTCGGCAGTACTGTTTGATTCAGGTGAGTAAGGAGTAGTTGTCTGATGAACTATACCATGTTCAGAACAGAACATATTAAATGGTGCATCATATTCTTCTCCTCTGTCACTCCTAACGATTTTAATCATTTTGCCAAGTTGATTCTCAACCTCAAGCTTATATTCTTTGAATTTATCCAAAGCCTCATTTTTGCTATGTAACAAGTATACATAACAGAATTTTGTGCAATCGCCTATAAATGTCACAAAGTACTTTTTGCTACCTCTGGTCTGCACGTATTTTAAATCACACAGATTCGTGTGAATTAGACCTAGAGTTTCTGTGTTTCTTTCTACAGAACGTGATGGAATTTTAGTGAGTTTGGCCTCTGTGCAAACTTCACATTTTTCGCTGTTGTCTACCTTAAATTTTGGTAGCAAATTCATATTAATTAATCTATGCATAGAATTGAAATTAACATGGCTTAGTCTTTCATGCCAAACAGAAGAAGACTCAACAACTAAGCAATAGGAGTGATTTCATTAACTTTGGGAACAACAGGAACAATAGTTTTAGGGATGACTGTCAATACATTAAATTTAAACAGTCCATCTTTTACATATCTTTTACCCAAGTACACCCCATTCTTAGACAATACAAAATTATCAGAAGTACGAACAACTAAAAATCCATTCTTGCTTAGCAAAGATCCTGATACCAAGTTCTTTCTAATATCTGAAACATGCAACACATTTGTGAGTGTTAGTTCCTTGCCTGAAGTCATCTTCAGCACTATCTTTATTGTTCCTGCAATTTTGGAGGTGGAAGAATTACCCATAAATAGTTGTTCATCCTTGTTGCACTTATGGTATGAAGTGAACATCTCCTTGTCGTACCACCACTCTCGAGGAGTGCTCCCTACCAGATTCACCTCTGATACAAAAGCACAGAGGTCCAGGTCAGAGAGACTGGTGGACAAGTTCTCAGCTATGTGTGCATAGGATCCTTTTGCCTGTCCGGTTCCAGCACGGTTGTTGTCCTTGCTGCGGCATTCAGAAATTTTGTGGCCCATCTTACCACACTTGTGGCATTTTCCAGCAAACCTCTTTGCTACCGGTTTTTTGTTCGAGGCCTGTGGCAGGAACTTTCTCTTTTTGCCTTTCTGTTCATGTTCTACCATGTTTGCCTTTTCTATGGACTGGTTTTCATAGGACCTGTCAGCCTTGCAATTCTCCTCTTCGATACGCAACCTGACAATGAGGTATTCAAGAGACATCTCCATTCGCTTGAGCTTGAGGTAGTTCTTGACGTCTTTCCATCCAGGTGGAAGCTTCTCGATGAATGTTGCAACCTGGAATGGTTCGCACAACGTCATGTTCTCTGCAGTGATTTCATGCATTATCACCTGCAGTTCCTGGATTTGACTCACAACTGTCTTGGAGTCAACCATCTTGTAGTCCAGAAATTTGTCGACTACAAACTTCTTGGAGCCGGCGTCTTCTGTTTTGTACTTCTTCTCCAAGGACCCCCATAGAAGTTTGGAAGTCTTGAAGACACAGTAGACGTTGTACAACGGATCTACCAAGCTGTTTAGGATGTAATTTCTGCAGAGATAATCACCCTGAGTCCATGCATAAATTGCCACAACGGAGTGTGCATCCATAGGTGCCAGCATAGGGGCAGATTCAGTGAGAAACCTGTCCAGCTTCAAGGTGGTCAGGTAGAACTGCATCTTCCCTTGCCACTTCTTGAATCCCGTTCCATTGAACTTCTCTGATTTTTCTCCCACAGTTATATATGTGGGCATAACAACCGTCTGTGCCGCAACCGATTGTGCAGTCACAGTTTGGGTCACTTGTGTTTGTTCACTGATAAGTCCACTGACATTATCGTTCTGTGTGTTTTCCATGTTCTGATACAGTTGATATAGAACTGTTAGTTATTTTGTTTTTCTAAAGTGATAACAATACCAGTAAAGAATCTTCACAAAAACTGTTAGAATCAAGGAAAAAATTTGCTTTAAGATTGTTAGAACATGAATTTCATAAAACAGAAAATGCTAGCAATATTTGTGAAGAATTACAGATACAAGAAATGAAAGAACAAACCATATAGTACAGTACAGAGTCGAGATTTGAATATCTCTGTCCTTAAAGCAAAATTCGCCCTGTAGTGTGACGGTGGTTGACGAATTGCCTCCCAGGATACAACTGTATTACCTTTCCCTGAAGAGCAGCACCCTAACTTCAGAGATCTCAGCAAACCGGAGCTGTGTTTTATTCTCAGACTGTGACTCAGAAGAAGAAGAAGAAGAAGATTCAGAATGTTTTTTAAAACTGTATGTACTGGCAGAAAAAAGTTGCTAGTTTTATAGGAGAATGAGAGTAACTGAAGGGTCCATTACTCTGTAACAGCAGAGTAATGGCCCATTACTCTGTAACAGCAGAGTAATGGTTCAAAAACGTAACTGATGAGCCATTACTCTGCTGTTACAAAGTAATGGAAAGCCTCTTCAGTAAATGGGGAAAAAATATAAGCCAGAGCCAGGCCAGGCCAAGCCAAGCCAAGCTGGGGCCAGGCGTGCGTGCGTGTGTTTGTTATTTTGGTTAAGTCCTCTCCGCACAACACATTAGTGGTAACCCCAGGGCTACACCCTTTAGTCCATTTCTTTAGCTTATATACTAGAGAAAATCTTTCCCATCTTCCGATGTGGGATTATTCATTCCAACTGTCCATGTTAGTACATTTCGAGTACCCAACTTTGGACCTACATTTCTCATTCATACGGAAACCGTTTTTGGCAAGTGAGTACATTACGGAATAGTACTCGATGAGAGGAACATGATCCAATCAATTTCCGGCACTGCCAGTGGCCAGAGCCCACCGGAATCTGGCCCAAAAAATATGCAAAAACTTTTTCCAATAAATGGTACACAAGCTAGTGATGATGCACAACAATCTGTTGTAATAGATGATGTTTTTTTGTGTTTTTGGGGGTCAAAATCTGTCGTAGAACCTTTTTCCATTACATTATTATCATCAGTGCAGGAAGAAAGTTGTTCAGACTGACTAACAACACATAACACTCACATTTTACACAATACCAAACACAGAAATAGTAGGGGTATTTGCTAGTTTCTGCATTTTGAATGGGGGCATTTGCTAAAATATCCCAAATATATTTTTTTTAAATAGTGGGGGTATCCACATTCTGATTGGGGCATTTGCTAAAATAAATTTTATCGTGGGTATTTAGGTCATTTTAAATATCACATGTGATGCACGTGAGTTCACTTAACGGGAATTTTAACGGTTCCGTCCAAACTGGGGGTATTTCTTAGTTTTTTAAAATAATGGAGGTATATGTTATTTTCCACATTTTTAATGAGGGCATTTGCTAGATTATCTCATAATTATATATGGGTTAAACTCATAACTATAGTTAAGTAGAATTACCAATTGATGCACCACACATTGTTAAGAGTATTTTGACAAATATTCAATTTGTGAAATTGGTGTTTTCACAGATACGCAAATATATGGGGAGTGTTCAAACTAATTAAAATTGTGAGGGGGCAAAACTACCATTACCTTCATTTGTCTTTTACCATTGCCTTCATTAGAAGTTTTAAATTTTTTAAATGAGATGAGGTAGAATTGCAAGTACAACGAATTCACAAAATAAACTCAAAAGAAAACACACACACACACACAGGCACACAGACACACACACACACACACACACACACACACACACACACACACACACACAGGAAAATTAAGAGAAAAAGACAAGAAAACTATAAGAAAATCCGAACCGAGGTTTGTGTTTCACACAATCTCCTTAAAACAGTTATTATGCCTCACCGGTGCTAGAGGAATGTATACATAAAACGACTTGTTTGAGCAGCAACTTAACACCTAGTTGATACTCTCAACGAACTGAACAAGTGGCAAAACTCTATCACCGACAGACTCAATATGAAAATAACAAGACACTGAATCGAATGAAGGGGGGCTATCCTTTTCTAGGATTCATGGGGGGAACAGACCAATGAATGGCAATAAAAGGCCAAATAAACATTTTTGTCCGTTACCATTGCCTTCATTTGGCTGTTACGAAGCTTAATGGGGGAACATATGAGTCAATAACAATAAAAGCCAAATAAACATTATGGCCGTTATGATTGCATTGATTTGATTGTTACAAAATTAAACTAGGTCGGGTTCGGCATTCGTGTCCGCAGGACGCGCGGGTGCACACAAGCCTCATGTAATGCCAATCCAAGATTTGCACCTCCCCTCCTACCCCTGCGCGTTCAAGAGAGAGTCCCTTTACTTACTTTCTTACCAAGCCAAGGTAAGGGGTTTTAATATATACCCATCTAGTTCTCAAAATTTTTTCAATATGGGACTTAAGTGTAAGTTTTCCAAGCCACTTTCCTTTTTTAAGGAGAATTTCTTATTCACCTCATAACCAATTTGCCTCAAAATTGGTTATTTAAATGGTGTTACAACACCCATTTTCTAACATTTCTCCAAGTTTATCTAATATGGAACCAAAGTGTTTAAGTTTTCCAATCCACTTTCCTCCATTTCAAAGAGACAATTTCTAATTCACCTCATAACCAATTTGCCTCAAAATTGGTTTATTAAAATAGTGTTACAACACCCATTTTCTAATATTTAATTAAAATGGCCATAACGTTTGTTTGGCATTTATTTCTATTGATTGATATGTTCCCCCATAAAGCTTTGTAACAACCAAATGAAGGCAATGGTAACGGTAAAAAAACATTTATTTGGCCTTTTATTGCCATTCATTTGTCTGTTCCTTCATGAATCCTATAAAAGGATAGCCCCATTCCCATTCAACACACAAAAAAATTTCTTTTCCTCTTTCTCAGTGTCTTGTTATTTTCTTATTGAGTCAATCGGTGATAGAGTTTTACCACTTGTTCAGTTTGTTGGGAGTACCAATTGGGTGCTGAGTTGAACAATCATTTTATCTTGAGAGATAGATGTCATCTACATTCCTCTAGAACCGGCGAGAAGGCGTAACTATTTTAAGGAGATTGTGTGAAACACAAAACTCGGTTTGGATTATTTGGTATTCTTTATATATATATATATATAGAAAGAGAGAGCGCGCCGCATATTTGTATGAGGAAATTTTCCTCATACAAAGCAACTATACTCACTTGGTGGTACCCTCATGGAAGATCCACTCCGTCCATCATGTTTATCATGCCAATAGATGTATGCATAAAAAAAATCAAGTGGTTTGGAAGTCATTTACCCATGTATAATGTGATCCAATTTGTGGTACGATTTGTAGTGCTGTTGAAATCGTTCATTTTACAACTACAATTTGTAGTGCTGTTGAAATCGTTCATTTTTCAACTATATGATGCATGGGCAAACGACTTCAAAACCACTTGATTTTTTCTACACATACATCCATTGACATAATAAACATGATAGACGAAGTTGATCTTCCATGGGGATATCACCAAGTGAGTATAATCGCTTTGTATGAGGGAAATTTTCTCATACAAATATGAGGCTCACTTTTCATATATATATATATATATATATATATATATATAAAGAAAACAAAATAATCCGAACCAAGTTTATATATATATTAAGGAGATTGTTTGAAACACAAAACTCGGTATGGATTATTTGGTTTTCTTTACATATACATATGATGTTTTCCATTAAACAGGTTTGTGTATATATATATATATATATATAAAGAAAACAAAATAATCCAAACCAAGTTTATATATATATTAAGGAGATTGTTTGAAACACAAAACTCGGTATGGATTATTTGGTTTTCTTTACATATACATATGATGTTTTCCATTAAACAGGTTTGTTTGCACAGACCCATTGCAAACTCCTCTTTGGGTCATTGGATCAACTAGATCATGATCCAATAGCCAAGATTTCCCTCGCCTATCATCTTTATCTCCCACTTAAGTTGTGAGGGGTATTTTGGGGTTTTCACCCTATTATACCCCTCCACTCTCCTTCACTCTCTCACACAATATATCTCTCTCCCTCATTTGCCTCTCTCTCGATCGAACCCAACACCCAACACCCCCACCTCCGACCTCCGGTGCCTCCTCCTCCGCATCCTGAGTGCCAACCTCCTTCCGACTCTCTCTCTCACTCTCATTCTCACTCACTCTCTGCCTCCTCTCTCTCCCTCTCTCTTCCGAAGACTCTCGAAACTCAAAATATGAAACCCGACTGCCAGTGGTTCCCTCCTTCTCCACCCGTCGCTCGCCGCCCGCCGCACCTCCTCCCCATTTCTCTCTTTTCCAAAAAAAAACCCCCTAACTCATCACCTCCTCCTCCTCCAATCTTCGAAATTAAATCGGTAACTCGAAACCCTAA
Organism: Hemerocallis citrina; assembly: GCA_017893485.1. NCBI lineage: Eukaryota > Viridiplantae > Streptophyta > Magnoliopsida > Asparagales > Asphodelaceae > Hemerocallis > Hemerocallis citrina. The sequence continues at coordinate 159,781,442 of CM030367.1, read as the reverse complement.
TTCGCCGTTTAAGACTGTACACATCGTTGACCACTCAATCTCCACAGTTCTGCATCGTGCAAGGTAATCACTTTATTGTAGCTTCGTAGACGTAGTTATATAGATGTAGTTATTATTATTTTTTTGAATTTATTTTTGTGATCCGAGTTATGTAGAAATTGTCTATTTGATGTGTATTGTATATAGTTGTTCGATGATTGTAGATGGTATAATTGTACAAGTAGTTTTTCGCTAAAATTATAGATGTGGTATGGTTGTTGTTCGATATTAGTAAAACCACACAAACTATAACAAAAACTTTGAAAACTTTGCAAGTAGGTCGGACTCACCACACACAAGCCAATACAACTTATAGAAGTGAGTTTCGACTCATGATTTGCAAGATACAACAATGTATCTCTTTCATTCACGAAAAAGAATGGAAAGAAGAATGTTTATGATGGCTTTGAGACAGTTCAGCATTAAAGCAAACTTCAATGACTGGCTAAAGAAGAATCACAATACTGCAATTGTAGCAATATATGGTATGCACGGTTGTCCATGGTATATAAGAGCTTCTAAGATGTTAGACAATGTCACATATAAGGTGATAAGGTTTCAACCAACCCATAATTGTACTAGGATAAATAAATGTGAGAATGGTAAAGCTTATGCAAAGTGAATTGCACCGAGAATTGTATGAGATATAAAAGAAAATCATGGTATGATACCTAGGGAAATATTTAATTGGATTGAGAAGATATATGCATTGAAGCTTGGATATAAGAAGGCATGGAGAAGAAGGGAAGCATCTGCATAGATGGTGTTTGGCAATATTGAGCAGAGCTATAACCTCGTCTACTATTTGAGGGCAGAATTAAAGGCAAGAAACCAGGCCGAGGGTCCAGAAGCATCACAGATGGTGCACTCAACGAACTGAAAGCTCCTCGGCATGATGAAGCTGGGGAGATCGCTAACGGCTTACGTCAGCACACATAATTTTTTTCTTCGATCGTTAGGCTTTCATCCATTGGGTTTTTTCAACAGTTGGGTTTCCAGCCGTTGGGAGCCCAACCGTTGGCTTTCCCCTTTATATATTCACCCTTTTACTTTCTTCTCCACACTTCATCTCATTTCTCCAACTCTTTCTCACTCCTACGGCTTTCTCTCTCTCTAGGTGTAACGCCCCGAATTCCAGACACAGATAATTCGTAGCACAAATATGATCTTTTACTTCAACTTCGTACAAATTTAAAAGGAATTTAAGACTTTTTCATTTACAACATTGTTCTTTACAGTAATATAGCGGAAATGAATAAGTACAATACAACATATGTTAATGAAAGCTCTTCAATCTTGTGACATCTCTTACAGTTTCTTCAAATCCAGGCCAAAACCAATCCTGCAACTAGGAAACTGTGGGCACGTCAGTTGTATACAACTGGCGCAATGATATAATTCAGCGATCTCACCATCTTAACAACCAAAAACTTGCATGCAGAAACAAAATGTGAAAAGTAACTATCCTAAACATGTTAGTGTATGATATGACTTAATGCCTAATGCAGACATTCATACTACGATGACACTAATGCACACTTGTTCGGATTTTATGCATCCCATACTACATAGGTCTGAGGGCAAGCCCTTATCGTACTCCTCATTATAGGGTTCAATCCTTCGCCATTCAACCTACTACTATGACTACTACAAGATTTAGACACTCTGCAAGTATTGGTTCTCGCCCCGGAGATCAATCCCACTTCATTGATCATTCTGTGGCCTATTTCATCCATTGTCCCAGAATACTGGGGATTGTATCACTCCACGAGTCATCCTAGAACCCTCATCGCAAAAATGTCCCATGAACGTTGCTCTCGTCCCGGAATATGGAGATCTATCCCACTCTGTGGATCATTCTGTGGCCTATTTCATCCATCGTCCAGGAATACTGAGGATTGTCTCACTCCGCAAGTCATCCTGAAATTCATAACTCACGTTTGTTCTTATTTCATCATATTTCCAACTAGTGCCTGTCCTTAAGTTTAAATTATAGCCATTAAGACTTAGAGCTAGCTTACCCACCGGGCTTAAACCAAAACACTGAGAATGTTAGCCTACACTGGCTACTTCTCAAAAGAAAGTCAACCTACACTGGTTACTTCTCAAATTTCATATATCAAAATTTGTCGGTATTCTGGGTCCTGCTCACTGTAGAATAAACAACCATCTCAATCAAAGAGATCATATAGATTATATCTAACCTCATCATAAACATCTCATTCATTATACATCATTCTTCTTTATCTGTTTATGTTTAGGCTAAATTTGAAAGGAAAAAAAAACTATGGCCTTTACGCAGAAAACCCCCTGACCTTTTCTTTATGCAGAAAACCCCCCTGAAGTATTTCAAAAAACCACATCTAACTTTTGTACTTGTATAAGATAACCCCATTCATCTATGCAAGTTGGTTCAAAAAACATCATATAACTTTCTCATTATTGTCAAAAACCTCCCTCAACTTTAGCAGAAAGTCTCACGCTGGCGGGGTGATTTTTTTGCAACAATAGTTCAGGGGGGTTTTCTGCATAAAAAAGGTCGAGGGGGTTTCTGCATAAACGCCACAGTTCAAGGTTTTTTTTTCCTTCAAATTTAGCCTTATGGTTATTATCTCAATGTAAATGAACACTTGATGAATGTCTTGTAAACAAATACTCAGTTGATATTTCTGATTTATCATTTAACAGTATTCAACAACTTTTAATTGATAGACCATTTGCAAAACGTTGCATGATTAATATTTCAAATTCTTTGTTTTTATTATCTTGTAATCTCTCATATAGAACCCTTTTCATGAGTTTCTAAATTTGTATTCTATTCCCCTAATTTTTAAATCATTTTAACATAAGCAAATACCCTCAATTTTAGGCTAGGAACTAGATCGTAAATTTTAAAAACATGGAAACCCATTAAAATAAAATAGAAAAATAAAATGTGCACCCCCGGATTCAAATCCAAGAAGCACAGCAATCCCAACCGCCACCCACAGCCAGTGAGCTAACTCACTATTTGTGAAGAGAATCACATTCAGTTGTTTATGTATCTCATGTACTGTTATTATATTAAAAATAAAAATTTTCAAAAACAACAGAGCCTCCCAAGACTCGAACCTGCACTCGTGGCCACTGTACACAACGATCGAATACACACCCGCAAACCAGGTTCCCGAGCCTCTCTATCTGATTATAATACTATGGAAGTTGTTTTATTTTTAAACTCTCTATTTCTATATTTTTTTTAAAAATTTTGATTTTTCATTTGCTACACATTATTATTTCTAATTCTTCCAGAGAATAGGTTCCTTCAACATTAGTGTATTTATCCGAAATAAATCCTATAACCATTTTAAAAATAAGGGAAATTATTATCCAACTTGTACAAATTATTCATAGTTTTACAAATTAAACTATAAAAATTAATGTTCTCTATACAACTATATTTTTGGGAAATTTTCACATTACTACATTATATATATAGATTTAATTCTATGGATTTATCTCCTTTTCCTACTTTTTTTTTAAATTCTCTACTAGAAGGGCATTCAATCCAACCCCTATTAATTCAATTACCTACTACATGATTGTAATTAAGTATGTACTAATAAATTTTGCTAGAGACACACATATGTCAATTTCATCATCCATATACATGTTTCTAACATGCACAATTACTAACATTTTAAAATACAAAGAATACTCTACACATTCACACACTAACTATGACTAAGAGTGCACAATCAAAACTATAGAAAACTTCTACACTTATACACCATAATTAAATTAATATCTACACATATCATGGATAATCAAGCACAATCTACAAAATTCTAGAAGGCAATGAGAACACCCATCTCAAAAAGCTCCTAGTAGTTGAATCCTTAGCAAAAAAGGCCTCAAAGAGCTCCGCAAGCACAACAATCCCAAGGCTCCTAGCAATTGACTTTTTTAAAAAAAAAAATTGATTTGTGTTTCTTCATGGCTAAAGGGAGGGGCTATTTATAGGGTACAATAATGAGTAGTTATAATAACTCCCCACTTCCTAAAAGAGCTCTCCACTCACCCACACACTCTCCCATTCTCTCCACTCACCCATCATTGGCCGGCCACTTCTTTGGAAGGAAAAGCACGTGCACGTGCACCCCATGTGCACACTCCCTCATACAATCCTATTATTAGTTTTTAATTAAATTAGGTGTATGTTACACATTGTAATGTGTACTAGTATTATCAAATATTAAAGGAGAGTTCATGCACACATTATAATCTTGGGATTTAGTTTATCATAGTTTTAATGGGCTACAACATATAGATTTGAGCCTAGTTGATTTTTATTAGAATCAACCACACACTTGTGACTTGTTAAATGAGAGAAAAATTATCATGACTCAAGAGAATCTCATTAATCGACACGTGCACAAAATTACGTGCACAGTACGTAGGAAAGAAGAAATTAAAAATAAGAAATTATAATTAATACGTGCATAAAAAAATATGTGCGTTGCACGTATCAATAAGTATTCAAATATAAAAATATATTTGAGCGATAGAAAAATGTTTATAAACAATCGAAATATAACATACGTGAAATATTTATTTTGATATTGTTACGGATATTTCGTGTAACGATAAAATATGCGTAATTGACATGTGCATTGAAAGCACGTGCAATACACGTAAAAACACAAAAGATTAGGATTTATATTTGAGTTGGCTCAAAATAGGATAAAAAGAATTTTTAGATGACGAAAAATATATAATTAATCGAAATACAAAAATACGTAGGATATTTATATTAAAATACGTTACGGATATTACCCGTAATGGCATAAAATACATGTGTGTAACACACGTGGAGCAAAATTGTCATAACTCAATTTTGTGGGGTGTTACACTAGAATTCAATTCCGGCAATTTTTTTTGGTCAACTTCTGTCGATTGGTCGCCGTCGTTAGTCAGGAACTTTATCATAATTTTATAAGTCATGTCTAGGGTTTCCTCTGGTGACGACGCCTCCTCCTCGAGTCATATTATTGAAGAGGGGCCTTCTTCCCCACCTACAGGAAAATAGAAGGGGATAGAAGTAGCGGGGTCTTTAGTTGTAATGGAGGAGGTCATCAGGAAGAACAGGGAATTGAGGGGAAGCTACTTCGATCATGTTCATCCCCCTCACAGTCCTTTCCTCATCCACAATACCCCTAAGATTTTGGGGATTTTATTCGTTTCGACATGCGACACGAGGAACCAAACTACCGTGAAACCACCGAGGCTGGTTTTATCACGACCATCCTCACGATGGAGGACCATATGAAGATTAGAGTTGCTTTCGGTTTCCCCCCGAGTTTGAGCTACTTCTACCTGGCCCTGGGGTCAGAGCGTGTTCGATGATAGCCAAAGAGTTCTATATCTTTCCTTATAATGCTTTCTGTGTTGGGTTGCGTCTTCCCATGCAACCATTTATGAAGGAGATCTTAAACTAGTATAAGCTTAGCCTGGTGCAGTGTTTGCCAAATATGTGGAGGCATGTGGTCGACTTCATTTTGTAGTGTCGAAAGGCTGGCTTTGAACCGAATCCAAATATGTGGAGGAGCATCGTATCTATCTTTCCCTCGCCCGAAGATAGGAGAAATCAAGAATTCTGACTCGATTAAACATTGAGAAAACAAGTACCTTACAATTATTAAATCAAGAATTCCAACTCGATTAGTTGTTGTAGCGCCCCGAATTTCCAAATTAATTTCTCAGAAATACGTGGCACAATTCCCAGCATCTGCCTCAATGTAATTGTAAACATCACCAAAACACAGAATAATTTTTTTCCAACTTCAATTACATCTGTTCTTTACATAGCACAGCGGAAAACTAAACACTTTGAATTATATTCTCTTTTCTTTTACAATCCATTCTTTTACAATTTGCATAAACCATAATATCATTCTACCACATGCAAGCAAATCCCAAGCTAATGGTACCTACCTGTAAAATATGAGGCTAGAGATAACCCTAACCTCCAAAACTACAGGGGTCAGCCATAACTGTGTGAGTGACATTAAAAGAAAATATAATTTAAATGAAACATAAAGAATAAATTCGAAATCAACACATTCCCACAGCAACAAAAAAATGGAATATGAAATAACGATAAATAAAGCAAAAAACATCAAGTGAAACTAGGCTAAGTATCAAGTGTAGGAAAACAGAAAACATCATGCATAATACAAGTCAAGAAACAAAAATGCAGGATGATGACTCTATAATGCATACTTGTCAAATTTTATGCATCCCACAATACATAGGTTCGGTGCAAGCCCTTACCGTTCTCCACTTTATAGGGTTAAATCCCTCGTTATGCAACTAATCCTACCACGATGACTACTACGAGATTTAGATAAGCTGTGAGTATCTAGCCCATGCCTCGATAATTTCGGAGGTCAATCTCTATCCACAGATAATTTCAGAGACTATTTCACTCACACCTGGGAATCTTCGAGAATACCCCATATCACAAGCTATGGCGCCGCATCACACGAATACCCCATGAGCGTCGCCTCAGCCCCGACAATTCCGGAGATCAATCCCACACCGCAAGTAATTCCAGACACTATTTCACTCACACCTCAATAATTTTGGGGATTATCTCACACCGCAGACCATACTGAGGTCTATAACTCATGTTTGCACTCATTTCATCATATCAACATCTAGTGCCTATCCTTATCTTATTAAATTAATTAATAAATTACAACTCTTCTAGAGTCAGTGTACCCTATCGGACTTAACTGATCAACAATAAGGCCCCAACTGGCCAAATCACAAATCTCAACTGCTGGTGTACTAGGGTCTCACTCACCCTCTAGAGACTCACAAATCAAAATATCAACACAATTCTCACAATAAGATTTCTTAATTCCATCACCAAATTGTTTATATTAAGAAAACTTCTTTAAATCACATAAATCCAAATTTATCTGGATACTCACAAAATTCCCTGAAATAAAATCTGAGATTAAATCTCTTAAACGACTGAGTTTCGCATTTTGAATTTACAGAAAAATCACAAAACATCAATCCTTCGAAAATCGTAATATATAAAAAAATCTGAAACTATGACTGGACGGTAGTAAAAATTGCATATCTTACAATTTATAAGTCGGATTGAGGATCCTTCAACTGTTCTGAAAACTAGGTGCAGTGAGCTACAAATTCTATTATATAAGTTTTAGGAAATTCCATAAGCAACTAAATCAAAAACTCGCTCCAAACTGAGACATACAACAATTTTAAACAGTTCGAAACCCTTTTGAAAAGTTTGATAGTATAGTAGAAAAAAACATATCTTACAATCTATAAGTCGGATTGAGGATCCGTCAACTGTTCTGAAAACTAGGTGCAGTGAGCTACAACTTCTATTTTATAAGTTCTAAGAAATTCCGTCAGCAACTAAGTCAAAAACTTGCTCCAAACTGAGACATACAGCAGTTTTAAACAGCTTTTTCAGCCGCTTTGAAATCCGCATTTCTTACAACCGATACGTTGTTTTAAATCTTTAAAAGCATGAATTCGTGAAAATAAAATCCTGAGATAATCAAATACAACTTGTTTAACATACTAGAGTTTATAAATCAAATCAAATCCTCATCGAATTCATAAAATATCAAATTCTCTTCCAAACCTCTTCAAAATCAGAAAATATGTATGCATGTGTATATGTGTGTATGTGTATCAGTAAAATCTTAAAAAATCACTTTGTAAGTAATATATTGGTCAATTCAAACTCAGCATCAGTAGAAATCAAGATCTAATCAAAAATTTCACAAAAACGTCAAAAAATCAAGTTTCGACTAAAACTATGTCAGACTCGAAATAAAATATACTTCAATTCATTAAAGATTGATCTTTTGATTCAAAAATCCTTTTTGCAACTTGATTAAACACAACTACAACTAGTTATATTAGTTTTTCCATAATTATAAGCATCTACAACAATTTTTCATCAAGTTTTACTCATCAAAATATCACAACAGATCCTGTGTATGTGCATACACAGTAAAGACCCCACTTTCATTCGCTTTATGCAATATACATCATACAACTCATTATGCATAATCAAATCAGTAAGAATATGAAAGAAAACAACATACCCATGATTCCTACTAAGTTCTTAACAATCTCAAGTCATCAATATAGAATTTTTATTCATCAATTGCATAGTTTCATGAAAAGTTCAATTTTTAATCATCCATCCATCAATAAATTCATTATATCATCATACAATCATCCATCATGCATTCTACTAGGAAAATCATCATATATAACATGCATACAACAATAAGAAATCAAACATATGTCACTCACCTCAATAAAGAATCATCCGAAATAATAAAGAATAAGAAAAAGTCCTTCATTTTGCAAAAATCCAAGATCCTCACTTCGAAACTCCAAGAAATAAATAATAAAAAAAAATATATTTTTTTTGTGCAGAGGGAGGACGGCTGTAGTGGCTCTAATATAGCTAAAAATCTGATGCATTAGGGTTTTTACGAGTTTATGGAAACTTCCTTTAATAAATTATCTCTTGACATATATAGACCTCCTCTAATAAATTAGCAAAATAGACCAAATCTATTAGAATAAAAATCCAATTATTTATTTCTGAGTTGGCCGGCCATCATGCTCAGCCCAAAAATTCGAAAATCCGAAATTTTACTCCAAGTGGTAATTTTGCACAAAAGCCCATTTTTTTATAATATTTGTAAATATGCCAAATAAATATAAAAAAATAAAGAAAATTTCATAAATAATATCTACTAATAAATATTAGGTTTTCCCAAAATATTTTCTGACTTTGAGTTTCCCAAAAAAATATTTGCAATAAAGTCCTTAACAGATCTGAAAATTGCATAATTATATATTTATTCAATTAATCAATAAAAATAAACCAAATATGGATATCATCTAATTTCTTAGAGTCCAAGACTGAATAGTCGGCCCTAAAGAAAATTTTAAGTTCAATTTTCACCTTTAAATCACTTTTACAAAAAGGCCCCTCCCTTTCGAAGTATTTATAAAAATAGTTTCTTTATTCAGAAAAATTCCAAAATTTAGAATATACTCAATTATAAATAGAATAATTTATCCAGAATGATAAAAGCGGAAATTTGCACTTCAAATATATTTGCACGTGTTTTTCACGTGTAAAAATGTCGATTTTACAAAATTCAAAATAATCAAATAATCAAATAAATTGATTAAAAAATTATTTATTAATTCAAAATATTGTATTTAAAATTCTGGGGTGTTACATCAGTAATCCCAAGCAGCGGGAAATTTCCTCCAATTAAAGAGATGGCATCTCTAAGAGGGTGAAGGCCAAGCCAGTGATGAGTGAGGAGGAGCAGAAGTTAAGTGATGCTCTTCTCAAATGGATGGCCTTGAGGTGGACAGATATGATGGAGCAAGTCCTTTTCGAGGGGGGTCTGAGCCCAATGACACTATTACGCTTTTATTTATAGCCTCTTCTTTTGTTAAATGTTTAATCATCTTTTTCCTATTGTTTTATCATGTTCTCACATTTTTTTGTTTTATGTTGCTGCTTTTTTCGATGTTGGAGCAATCAGATGATGTGGATTCTTTTTTTAGGAACAAACAAGAATTTGACCTTTTGATTTTCAACGGTGTTGACTGCCTTTGACTGCTATTGACTTGACAATCTGACTCGTTTGCGCCGTAGGATTTGATTCATGTGATGACGATCATCTTCGATGACCTGCAAAAAGTTTGAAACTCTGGGATTGATCCATGTGATAAACCCTCCGACGCTAATGTCAGAAATCAAGAAGAATATGAGAGAGCTCTTCTGGAGCAAAATATTAATTACCACTTTCTGGTGGAGGTAGGGGGTATTTATTATCACCTTTGGGACCAGTTTCGAGATTATCATATATCTCTACTTCCCGATGTTTTTGGATAAGAAATAGAGTTCAAATTCTTTCATGATAAAAGATTTGGTTTAAACTGCCTTGTAGGGATAATCATGAATTTGAACAACTCTTTTAAAGGATGTGGGTTTATTTAGAAAGGGTTGCCATCATAATCCAGTAATGCAAATCTGTTTTGGGTTATTGGGCATTGGAAAAGACCCATTTCCCGTTCACACCCATTCATAGCGAAAATTAACGTTTTACCCCTGAGAGCTTTGAGATTCGTACCTGATTTGAACGGCCCCAATTTAGTTCTATTTTTAGCCATATCACAAGCCCCCATACTTCTGAAGATTGAATTTCACAGCCTTTGAGTAGTTTGTCCGTTTTTAATGGCTAACAAAATTTATCAGAGTTCTCAAGGACGTTTGCATCTCGCTCGGGGTGTAATAGTGTTTTTCTGAGTTTTTAAAGTATTCAGAACTATTTTGAAATCTTTCTATAATTTTTGTGAATTTTCTGAATTTTTCCCGATTTTTAATTATTACGAATTTTTATTCAACTCTTGAAGTCCAATAATTAATTTTCAAAAATTTTAATTAATTATTCTAATTTAATAATTATTTTCAGAATTTTAGAATTCTTTTCCAAATTTAATAATTAATTTTAGATTTTTTAATTGACTTTTTATGATTTTTAGTTATTTCCCAAAAAAATTAAATAATTAATTTGATTTAATAATTACATATAGAAATTAATTAAATACCTGGCGACGTGGCACAATCCGGAGCGTTAATCATGATTGGCCCGAATATCATCAAGATCGAACCAGAAGATGTAGAGGCGACACGTATCTGTTGACCATTTGACCGTTGACCATTGACCGTTGACCTTTTTGAGTGATTTCACGATTGGGACCACGTTTGCTCGGAGCCTGCTACCGAACACTGGAGGTGGTTCAGCTGGGCGGCACATGTCCCGTTGACCGTTGCCCGTTGACAAGTCAATAGTTTTTGCGTGATTTCACAATCGGGGGCACGTTTGCTCGGATTTTGCCATCGAACATTGAATGTGGTTCGACTGGGCGATACGTGTCCCATTGACCGTTGACTAGTCAACAGATTTTACGTGATTTCATGATCGGGGGAACGTTTGCTCGGATCTTGCCAACGAACGTTGAAGGTGGTTTGGCTGGCGACAGTGCCCTATTGATCGTTGACCATTGACCATTGACCAGTCAATGGCTTTTGCGTGATTTCACGATTGGGGGCATGTTTGCTCGGAATCTACCACTGAACGGTGAAGGTGGTTCGGATGGGCGACACGTATCCCGTTGACCGTTAACCATTGACCAGTCAATGGTTTTTGTCACGCCCTGCTTCCCAGAATACGGGAACACAGGCACGTCACTGAGGCCTAGCGAATGATGCGAATACATCATTCATAAGCTGTATATTTAACTTAACAACAAGATAGCAATATCAACCATGCAAGCATATAAAATCACAATAGGATAACAAAGTAAATGACATATTACATGATATAATACAGGACATAACCAACAACTGAAAAAGAAACATAGTTACGGGTCAAACAAGCCCGGATTACAATAAAGATTGCATGAATAAAACATGAACTAGAATAACATGGAATTAAACAACACTAAAATCTCTGCTCAGTAATGCCTTCGGCTAATTCTCCATCTGGGCCTGCAAGTATATTATTACAAAGAAAGAGACAAAAAGGTACCCGTTAATGCAAGTCACGGGCCGCAAGTGGTACAAGTTAACGAGACAAATATAGAATAAAACAAAAGCAGGAAAGAACAAAGAATCAAGAATCATATGATAGAAGAGATACAACATGCAACAGAATCAAGAACAAGACCTCATGGAACAGGTGACATGCATGAATACAATAAATAATCCATAGGAACATGTAACATGTAAACGGGTAAGCAAGTAAACATGTCAACATGAACTTGTAACATGTAAACAAGTAAACAAGTCATCATAACCATGTAACATGTAAACGGATCATGCAAGTGTACATGTTAATATCATGTCTTTATTAACCTAACTAGGTAGCACTTCATGCGTCCCATACCACATGTTGCTACTCGCAATCAAGTGAACGTTAGACTAGTGGTGAATTCTATAGGTCACGTACCCGGAAAATATATCAAGTCAATTGTATCTTGTATCGAGATACGTGCAATGTGGACATAGTGTAACATATAGCGTGAAACATAGAACATAAAATTTTCAAATTTGCAATTTGCAACTTGCAATTTGCATCGGGGAACCACAAGCCCCCGTCCGAGTACGCTCTTCTATATTGCCCACTACTAAATCTTTTCCCTTTATACCCCGGCTTGTTATCTTTTTAATTACAATCAAACATGAACAATAACTACATGTAACAACAAGGACGGATAACATGGCAGGATCAAGTATCAAGACTTATACAAGCAGGAAAACATAATTCAAGGCTTATAGAACATGTGGATGTGACTAATGACATGTATAACACTTAATCAAGAATAAAAGATATTATAACAACATGCAACCTAGTAATAAGCAATTCATGCACAACATTCTATATAGTTTTAAGAGTATATATGTGTATCGTGTTCATGCAATGCATATGACAACAAAGTATTCGTGATCTTGTACGAATACGGGATCAATAGATTATATATAATACGAATAGAGTCAAGAAATATACTTGCGGTATTTTTGCAAAAGAGCTTGTACTAGACCAACGAATTTGTATAAGGGGATACTTGCCTGTTAGTTGACGACGATTAAATTTAAGACAGAATAACGAGATCAGTATTCCGGATAGCAGAACACGTGCAAGATGTGTGGCAGCCACGCCAAATCAGCAATTCCAAAATAGCAACTCCAAATAGCAAACAGCAACCACTCCTTTCAATAAACTCCAGGACAACAACACCCCAACAACACCAAACACCAATAAATCACCAATACAATAAAACAAATCCTAACACAACAGTAAACACCCAACACAACTCCAAACAGTAACCCAAACACCAATACACCAATAAAATACCTAATCTAACAACAGCCAATCAAAAATCTCCAAATCTTGTCTTCTCTTCACCTTCCTCGACACCTACACGCACAGGGAAAGAGAGAGATTTGGCGAGAGAATAGAGAATGGCAACGGGGAGGAGCAGCGACGACTGGTGAGGCGCGCTCAGGGAGAGGCGAGCGGCGGCACTGTGGTGGTCGGCACAGGGGAAGAAGACGACGCTGGTGGAGGTGCGGGGTTCTCGGGGCTGGTGCGACGAGCACAGGAAGAGGCTCTGGTGATGATGGCTGCAAGGCAACGGGACGAGCGGTGGCGGGAGGAGATGGGGAAGAAGGTGGCACTGGGTTGCAGGCGGAGGCGACGGGAGCGAGGCGAGCGATCGAGGGAGGAAGACGATGCGGGGACTTCAAGCGGAGGCAATGGTGATGGAGGAGACGGCTGGCGAAGGGTTCTCGAAGGGCTGCGGCGAGGAGCAGGGGCGAGGGTGTGGCGCTACTGCTCGCTGGGTCTTCGATTGTTCTCGGAGGTCGAGCGATGGAGCGACAGCGCAGGGGTTGCGAACGGTGACGAAAGCTTCGACGAGGAGGAAGTCGACTGTGGAGGATTCAAGCGGAGGAGGGGCTTCGACTGAGTGGCAACTGAGTTGTCGAGAGGAGCAGTAGGGAAGCTTCAGTGATGGGTTCGACGGTGGAAGGCTCAACTGGGAAGACGATGACAACTGAACGGGAGAGCGGAGGGGTGACGACGAGGTGGATATGAAAGAGGAAGAAGATGGGAGAGTTGGGTTCGGATTTTGTTTGGTTTCTCTGTTTTGGTTAGAGACAGAGGAGGGAGAGATTGAATGGGAGAGAGAGTGAGAACGGGAGTAAGGGGTATATATAATATAATAAATAATAAGATAGTGGGGTGAGAAGTGGAGTTGTTACGAGGAGCATGGGAGAGTGTGCAGTTACAAGATTAGAGAAATGAGGAGTTGGAGTATGGGACAGAAAAGTAGGGGTGTGGAGAATATTGTATACGGTAGGTATAGATGATAAATCTGTACAAATATGGGTACTGGGTTTGGGCTTGGTTCTTGGGCTTAAAATATTTAAATAAAACAATTAGGACATATGGCTAAAATTTTTGGGCTCAGATTAATTTTATAAAATCAAAATAAAAACTTGGATTTATAATAAAGAATTGGGCTCTAAAAATAATTTAAACAATAAAATCAATTAGGGAAAATATTTATAAGATAATGAGGATTTAAATACGGAAAAATACTTTTAAAAATACGTATTAATGGAAACAGGGGTTACAGTTTTTGCGTGGTTTCACGATCGGGAGCACGTTTGCTCGGATTCTGCCACCGAACGTTGAAGGTAGTTCGGCTGGGCAACACGTGTCCCGTTGACCGTTGACCATTGACCATTGATCAATCAATGGCTTTTGCGTGATTTCACAATCGGGAGCACGTTTGCTCGGATTCTGCCACCGAACCTTGAAGGTGGTTCGGCTGGGCAACACTTGTCTCGTTGACCGTTGACCGTTGACCGTTGACCAGTCAATAGTTTTGCGTAATTTCACGATTGGGGGCACGTTTGCTCAGATTCTGCCACCGAACATTGAATGTGGTTCGGCTGGGCGATACGGTTCCATTGACCGTTGACCAGTCAACGGATTTTATGTGATTTCACGATAGAGGGGAACATTTGCTCGGATCCTGCCAACGAACGTTGAAGGTGGTTCGGCCTGCGACAGTGCCTTGTTGACCGTTGACCAACGACCAGTCAATGGCTTTTGCGTGATTTCATGATCGGGGGCACGTTTTCTCAGAGCCTGCCATCGAATGCTGGAGGTGGTTCGGCTGGGCGACACGTGTCCCGTTGACTGTTGACCGTTGACCAGTCAACTGTTTTTGCGTGATTTCATAATTGGGGACATGTTTGCTCGGATTTTGCCACCGAATGTTGAGGTGGTTCGGCTGGGCGACACGTGTCTCGTTGATCGTTAATTGTTGACCAGTCAACGGCTTTTGCGTAATTTCATGATCGGGGGAACGTTTGCTCGGATCTTGCCAACGAACATTGAAGGTGGTGCAGGCTGGGCGACATGTGTCCCGTTGAACGTTGACCAGTCAATAGCTTTTGCGTGATTTCACGATCGGGGGCACCTTTGCTCAGAGCCTGCCACCGAACGGTGAAGGTGATTCAGCTGGGCGACACATGTCCTGCTGACCGTTGACCTTTGACCGTTGATCAGTCAAAGGTTTTTGCGTGAGTTCACGATCGGGGGCACATTTGCTTGGATTATGCCACCGAACGTTGAAGGTGGTTCGGCTGGGTGACACGTATCCCGTTGATCGTTGACCTGTCAATGGCTTTTGCGTAATTTCACATTCGGATGCACATTTGCTCGGATTCTGCCACCGAATGTTGAAGGTGGTTCGTTTGGGCGACACATGTCATGTTTGCTTGGATTCCCGTTTGTTTGATTTTTTTGTCGTTTAGTCTTCGTGGTCGTTTGGGCTCCTTGGTATTATGGGCTTTTCCAACAGTTTGGTGTCCCAAGAAGCTTTAGAAAGACAACCGACGCCTCCTTTCCCTATAAGACTCCAACCCCCTCCCTTATTCCCCCATTCTCTCATTTCATCTCTCAAAAAAATAATTCTTCTCTTAGGCGGTTTTGCTAGTGGTCGCGGCTAAGCGTTACATTTTCTGCCGATATTTTTCGAACGTAGCTATCACATCAAGGTAATATATATATATATATATATATATATATATATATATATATATATATATATATATATATATATATATATATATATATATAATTTTATCAAAGATGCCTAGGGTATCTTCGGGGGACGAGACCTCCCTTTCGAGCCATGGTGGGGATCGACAACTGATTCTCTCCACGAGGGTGGATAAGGGGAAGGAGGTGGTGGGGTCGGTTATTGTAGAGACAGTTGTTGTTTTAGAGAAGTGGGGGAATTCGGTAGGCTCCTAAGCCCTTTGACGAACCTTGGCGGAGTTCGAGACTATTCAACCGAAGAGTCTTGTCGAGTGTGGTATACATAATGACACCTTCATACAAGGAGAACAGACCACGCGAGCACTCCGAGGTTGAAGATATATCATCAATACTTTTGGAGGAAGATTTAGGTCGTATTCGAGAGTGCTTTATGATTCCAAGGGAGTTCGACCTTCTTCTGTCGAGACTGGGTGTTAGATCTTGTTCACCGATCTCTCACGATACTTGCTTCTTCCCGTTCGACACCTTTCTCGCAGGTCTTCGTCTTTCTCTCCCACCATTTGTGACCGAGGTTCCAAAGTGGTACTCCCTGAGTTCGATTCAGTATATGCCGAACATGTAGAGGCATGTCAACGGCTTCGTACTGCAGTGTCAAGAGGCAGGGTTCTAGCCTCGACTGAGTGTTCTTACAAGGCTTTACAGGATTCATCAGAAGAACAAGTCAGAGTATAGATATTGTCTCTCACCTCGTGGGGGTGTGAAGCTGATCGATAATCCTGACTCCACTTCCTTATTCACAGTCGCGAGTCGTGGGTGGTTCCCACAAGTTGGAGAGAGTAGGTGCCGAGGAGGGCGAAGGCTGAACCTGTTTTGAGTCCCGAGGAGGATGAGATGGTTATGAAACTTCTAAGTCATCCTCCCCTAAGTTTGAAAGATGTAACCAAGGAGTTTCTCTTCAGGAGGTCTCAGTCCGATCAACCCCTAGAATGCATCTTTGATTTTCCTTTTTTTTTCTCTCGTAGATATCTTCTCTTATTTTTCTTCATATTTTAACCTTTTGTAACTCGCTTTGCAGGAGCTGTTGGTATGGATTTTAGGGCAAGGATTTCCAAGCGTTTGGGGTTAAGCGGCAAAGGCCCCGAGGAGAGGAAGAGAAAGAGAGCGGTCGCGAAGCCTTCGCCTGCTAAGGTTGCTAGAGGTTCTGCACTTGCTTCTCCGGTAGTAAACTTGGAGTCTCCTCCTTCCGCTTCTCCTGCCGCATCCTCCAGGGGATACACACTCAGTGCTGCTCTTGCACTGAAAGCTCCACTGTAACCCCCGTTCCCGTACATACTTACTTTCCAAATATTTTCAGTATTTTAATCATTTATAAATTTATTTTGAGTTAAATTCGTTTTGAGATTTTCTATTTAAATATTTTCCAATCGAAAATTTTATTATTTCGAGTAATGGTGTATTTTAAACTGGTTTTATAATCTTAAATGATCGGTTAATTGTATTTGAGCCCAAATCATATATATTATTATTATTGGACTATTTTAATAAAGTTGTTAAACCCGAATATTATTTTATTATACGGTTTTATTATTATTATGATTATAATTACTAATTGTTATTTCTTGATTTCTTTAATTAAAAATTCATCTATCGAATTATTTTATTTTTAAACCCGATCTGATTTTCTTGGCGAGTTCCAATTTATTTTAAGCCCAATTCTTATTATTTCAATTGTGTTATTTATTTATTTAATTGGGTTAAAATTTTTGTTCATGAACTACTTTTCTCTTTTATTGGGTTATCTATCTTGTGGATTTTATTTATTGGAATTGTGGGTATTTTTATTTGAACCGTGTTGATTTTGATCTATTTCCTAATTGAACTCTAAAACCCCATTGGATGTGTTCTTGACCCAAATCCACTATTATTGGACCCTAATTCATCAACCCAGTACCCTAATTGTACCCTATAAATGCAACTCTACTGTAAACCCTAATTTTTACACACAAATCAAAACCTAGCCGCCTATTCTCTCTCCTCTTTCTCTCTCCCCAAACTGAACCCAAATCCCTAACCCATCTGTCTCCTTCTCCGGCCATCCCCCGTCGCCATCCCCGTCCTCTAAGCTCGACGACGACAGCCAGACCAAAAAACCCCAAACCCCACATCAAAAAACACCCACTGCTGCTCCTCCGTTCGTCTTCTCCGACAAACTCCCCCCAGTCTTCGACCTTCCCGTTCACCCCCATCCTCTCGATGCCACCACCAGACGCCCCGACCCCCTAATTCCCCTGCTTCCGTCGACAGTGCCAAGAAACCCCCGCTGCTGTCTTTCCCCTTCCCGATCGCCAGCCCACCAGCGCTACTTGCCTGCGACGCCTCATACCTCGCCGCCGCACCTCGTCGACGCCGTCGACGTCCCCCCCATCGCCGGCCTTGCTGCCATTACTGACTGAGCTGCTATCTTTTTGTTGTTGAGTTTCTGTTTGCTTGGGTTATTCTATTGCACGTAGTTTATACGTGCTATTATTAGGGATTGTGCTAGTTCGTGAGTTCGTTGCTTCGGGATCCTTATCCCGTTATTCTTCGTATTCGTTTTTACCGATTAACAGGCAAGTCACTGTCCTCTTAAATTGCTAATTGTATCAAATTCAAGTGTTATTGAAATTCTTGCAAGTAGATCTCTTTGTTATCGTATTATCCATTGTTCATCTATTCGTTGGGTCTATTGAGGGTTTACACGAGCTAACCCCAATATTCTTGACATCGTGCCGCTTTGACTCTAAAGTTTGGATCTTTTATGAGTGCATATAGAAATGACAATAGGGTTATTCATACAAGTCACAACACAAATAATTTATTGTAGAGACATTCGTTAGGTTGTATGTCATTTGATGATTGATTGATGTTGGACTTGTATATGTGTGTGTTATAAATTTTTATTTATCATGTTTGGACATTTATCATGCTAGTTACACAAATTATTGACTAGAGAATCGATACCCATCATGTTTAATTAATTTATTTTCAAGAAAAATACCCTAAAAATTGTATATGCTTGCTGACCTGAACTTTGACCGCTGTTTCGAACCAGTAAATGACCTTACAATGAAATACTTTCTGAATATGAAATGTAGCCCCAAGTGTCTAGTTGCCAATAATATCCAGAATTTTTGAGTTCCGAGTTTTGTAGCAAAAGTCATGCCTGTTTTACTACAGCTGTATTTTTAAATTCCAGATTTTCAGATTCTCGTACCTTTCATGTTCAAACAGTAAAAAGGCTGATCAAATGATAAAATTTTGCTATGAAAATTTCTAGATTGTTGTTTAACGTGTTTAGGAGTCCAGAAAATATTTTTATTGAATTTAATATTGAGTTTTTACTGATTCAAATTAAAATAATAAGATGTCGAATTTCTGCCTGAACATAAAATCTGTAAAGAATCATGTGATTGACCTAGCTACTATTTTCGGAATTTGAAATTTAAGTATGCGTTGGAACCGTATGGAAGATTCAACTTTTGATTTTTGAGCCAGCGGGAAACTGTATTTTTGTACAGACTGCGCATGCTGTCCAGAATTTTAAATTCCACTTTTAATAGATTAATTATTACTATGTTGTACTATTGCATGATTTAATCAATGTATGTTGCACTGCATGTTTCCAATGAGTTATTATCACTATTCTAACCTTCCTATCCATGTTATCACCCTATTGTTTTCCAATTGATATTATTGTTCATCTCATGTCTTAGTTGCATATTGTATTATTGCATTGATAAATTATTAACAAGCCGGGATTTAAGGGATTGACTCGAGTAGTTGATGACATAGTGACTATACACTGAAGTGTGGGACTTGTTTCCCAAAATATTGTGTGTTGGCAAAAGTTATTGTTATCGGTTAATTGTTGGACTACTGACACAGTATCCCCATTTGACCGTGTATTGTTTTTATTGAGCCAACCAGTGTGCAGCAATGCTGCAAATACCTTTATCTTGCCGTGTACATGATCTATAGGATCTTCCACTTAAGTCTAAAACGAAATTGATTGTATGTATCGAACCTGTGGTACGGCACACATGGGACACAATAGTACGTGCATTAATTAAGAGTTAAAATGATTAATAGACATAAGGATTAACACACCAACAGTGCATATTGTTCATCATCGTTCTTATTAATATCGAACATTGGCTAAGTGTTATTAATATTGATCATTGAGTATTGTTACCGAATATTCAATGTTTATAGCCATTGTATCGATTATCATGATATTGTCCCATTTTATTGATTCTTATTGATCCATTAATTCATTGTTATACCGTTATCTCATTGTTCCCTGCTTTCTCTAGTTGCTCTCCATGACTTGCTCTAAGGACAATTTTTCTCCTCTTTTTAGATGAAGTGTTTACAGGTGTTGATGGAGAATTACCTGATGGATTGAAAGAACAACATTGGTGAAAAAATTGATTGCATCGCTGCTTAATAATTATTGCTTTGTTATGGAGACTTAATTATTGAATTATTGTTATTTCATTGTATCGGGCTTATGTCCTGAATATTGTTATTTGTTTCCAGACGTTGGATTATTATTGTATTTGGATATTTTTATTGCTTAATTCCAAGTATTATTGTTGATGAGATTATTACTATTGCCTGCGCATTTGTACTGTATTGATTATATTGTTGAGTTAATCGGATAAACAGCTTATGGGTGACGTTAGTCATTCGCTGGGCTTTTATCACGTACTCGTATTCCGTAATTTTGGGAAGCGGGGCGTGACATCCACCCCTTACCGCGATGGTAGAAGAGATTCTTACGGAGGAGCACAAGAAGCTGTTCGTCCCTGATTGGCGTGTAATGAAACACGATGGGTTCCTCAGGGACTCCGCTACCAGCATGCAAGCGGTTCATCACTTCCCGACTCCGAAGGATAGAGCTGCTATGGACGCGGGGTCGGTGGGCGATGACACCGTGGAGATAGTCAGGTCCAACATGGCGGTAAGATATAACTTACTTTGTGTTGGCATGTAGCTTTCTATGAATTACTAGATTCGGTTTTCCGTTTGTAACTTTGAATGTTTTTACTCTTGTAGATCTCTTGCCACTTCAGCAACCTGTTGAAGCGGGTTGTGGAGCAAGAGAAGGAGCTGAAGGCGACAAGTGACCGGGACCGAGCTGAGCGGGCAAAGACAGCTAAGGCATTGGAGGAGGCGATGCGCTTATTAGAGTCCCAGGCATCGCAAATCGCCTGGCTGGAGTCGGCCTTGGCGAAGGCTAATTGTAATGCCCCCAAACTGAGGGAAACTATATCAACTATATAATACTTATCAAATCTCATGCCGATAAAATTTATCAATAAAAAGTAGCTCAAATGGCTAACAAAAGTATATAATTCATCACTGAAGAAAATAACTAAAATTATTTAAGAAATGAGTCTCCTTATAACTTCAATAAAATAATTTAAAACAATTTCAGAAATACAATTTATCAGCTTTAAAATCTCTGAATGAAAATTTACTCCCAAGAGACATAAACTTCCAAACCCTTTATTCTCTTCAAGGATCCGATCTTGATTGACAAATCTAAAAAAATTTATTAACAACAAAATGAGCTGACGCCTAGTAGTAATTGAATAAATATAACAAGTAGCTGGTAATTCATAAAATACCGCATTAATAATTAAACATGTTAATACACAATCATATAACTGCAATTATTATAACAAGAATATCTATATTATAACTAAAGCTCTCATTATGTATAAATGCAACAATAATTAAGGTGGTCATACAAACAAATAATGCAGGATGTCTAGTGCAGTACTTGTCTAATAATTTATTTATCCCATACTACATAAATAATCAGATACAAATATTCTAGAATATAAGGGAATTTAGGTACATCAATCTCTCAATATGGTCAACGCTTCATACTCCGGTTGACAAGGTATACCCCACTATCGTCCGTGGTTGGAACAATGAATTGCGCAATTACTTTTCAACACTCATAGAGTGGACACATTGAGAGCCCATATGGGTTACATGGATTCCCGACTCATATACCGGTATATAAATTGGATGCATAACACATGAGTAACACAACTATAGACATGGTAATAACTTAAAATAACAATCTCAATATTCTCAATGTCATAAGACTACACATGTATATACATCCATACTCAAGCTATGTAAAATAATGCATAATGTTATAGTTTAAATAGACAATCCACCAATATTACTAACCACATTTTACATACGAATAACACTCACATATCACAGTTTTATATTCATGAAAATATACTAACAATATATCAATCTCAATTTAATATTTGCACATCATCACACTGCATCACATAAAACAACCATAGAATATATTCACAATATAGTATCACTACAAAACAATAAGGCTGTGTTTGGTGCATTGTTTTAAAAATTCATTTTAAACATAGTTTTTGGAGAAAAAAAATTATAAAGTTGTTTTTTGTGATTTTTGAAAAACGAGTATTGTTTGGTAAACTTTTTTCATAAAATAGTTTTTTCAAAATTAAAGTATAAGAGGTGTTTGGTAAACTGTATACAGTATGTATGTATATATATAATTCGTATTTATGTACATATGTATATACATAAATACTCTATATTTTATTCTATTATATATAATGTATGTATAAGTTTGGTTGTATGTATATACTATATACAGTATTTATACTCTGATACATACATGTTGTATACATATACATACATACTGATATATAATAATATAAAATAAATTATTATAATAAACATATTTAATAATATACATATATATAATAATATATAATAATTATAATAATATATTACAATTATATATGAAACAATTTATTATAATAATAATAAATTATATAATAATATATAACATTAATATATAATAATAATAATAATATTAATAATATATATTATAATAATAATAGATTATTATAATAGTATATATAAAATAGTATATATGAAATAACAATATATTATAATAATAGTATATTATATAATAATATATAATAGTAATATATTATATATTAATATATATAATAATATAAAAATAGTATGTATAAAAATATATATATAAAATAATAATATATTATAATAATAGTATATATAAAATAGTATATATGAAATAATAATATATTATAATAATAGTATATAATAATAATAATAATAATAATAATAATAATAATAATAATAATAATAATAATAATAATAATAATAATAATAATAATAATAATAATAATAATAATGATAATAATAATTTATAAATTACGTACGTATACAGTACGTACGTATACAGTATGTACGTAATGTTATACATTACGTACGTATATAATAATAATAATAATATATAATAATAATATATTCATTTTTAATTTCCAAAAAACTGAAAACAGTTTTTAAAATGCTATCCAAACACAGCCTAAGTATTTTAAGAAATTACATTCTACAGGGTAGATATTCAATTACTTACAGTGGTTGGCGAAATCACGATTTGACTACGGATTCTCCAAATGATTCCTCAATTCCCGTTATCCTATTAGAAAATAATTATAACCTAATTAACAATGACAAATACTCAAAATCTTAAAGATATATACATACACGTTAATCTATTCTTTATCCCAATACATAAAAATAATTCAAGTATAAATTAATTATAGATATCTTCTATAAATCCAAGATTTAATAAGTATACTAATGTAGAATAATTGGATGTTTAATTAATATATATATATATATATATATATATATATATATATATATATATATATATATATATATATATATATATATATATATATATATATATATAAGCTCATAATCAATTGCTCATATATATATATATATATATATATATATATATATATATAGGGAAAAAGGGGTATGAGAAAAAGGGGTATGAGCAACTTGCTCATTTAGTAAATAAGCAATTGATGATGTGGCACACATCTGATTGGAAAATCCTTAAAAGGGTTAGTTGTCCAATGTATCACATGCATGCCACATAATCAATTGCTCATTTACTAAATGAGCAAGTTGCTCATATATATATATATATATACACACACACACACACACACACACACACACACACATTTTCTATATATATACACACACATTTTCTTCCACTATTCTTCTTCCCTTCATGTTCTTCTTTTTCTTTTCTTTTTTTCTTTTTTGTTTTTTTTTCTTTTGATGGTAGCGCCCGAGACAGGAAGAAAAAGAGAGAGGGAGAGAAAGGGATCACGGAAAGAGAGTGGAGAAAAAACAACAAAAGTTTCTTTTGTAAAACCCCCCCTTTTTGATATTTTTACAAAATAGCTCTAAATAAATATTTTTTTGCATAAAACTCCTACTTAGCATAAAAATTCCTTATTTAATTCTTTCTATATATAAATATTAATTAATTAATAATTTGGGGCATTACATTCTACTCCCCATAAAAGAATTTTTGTCTTCAAAACTTGGAATATCAATGATACAACTAAACTCAAGCAGGTATTGAACAATCAAAAATAGCACTCTTCTTTATTGAATTTGTAAGAATTTGACCAATTACAGAACTGAATTCTAAAGAAATTGAGATTGAGAGAGAAGAAAGAGGGAAGAACTCAGGAGTGACTCTTGAAGAACAGGACAAAAGAAGTTGTTACAAATCTTGATACCTTCATTCACTACATTTCCTCTATTTATACAATCAGAGTATTTCTGTACATCAACATTGTTCATTTGGCGCTCTCCTCCAACTTTGAATCCCAGCTGTCCCTTTACCACTCCGTGCATGACTCGTGCCTCACTTACTCATCACATAAACCCTGAAGTGTGCAGGTTTAACTCCAATCCTCTTCACCCTCAATGTATCTGATGGCATATCAGTTGGGTGCATGTTCAGATGCTACAGTAACTTTGCCTGCAGACTTCGTTTCTTCATTCTTCATTCCTTCTTCATCCCTTACCAGGTGTGCCTTCGTAACAATCTACCCATAAACTCAACCACTTATCTCTCTGAGCGATCAATCTTAAAAATCAATTACAACTAGATTATCTACAAATGTTAAGAATGTAATGTCCCTGCCCCTAGCTCAGACAATTTATACAATTTATAAGAAAAATTAGATACTATGTAGTACAACTGCTAACCACAGGCTGCCTATCAAAAGGTGGTTAACCGATTAGGTAACTATTGATCATAGGCTATTAGTATTTATATATTATTATACTCTTTTATACTCCTGATGTGGTACTATTCCACGTACCTTTCCCGTTCTCTCTCCCACGTGCAGACCCCAATCCGGGAGCCCCACATGTCAGCTCGAGAGGAGAGATAGCGGAAACATCAACCTGCAGGTGGGCCCCGTACTTGTATGCCATGTCACCAAGAGTGACATCGACAGCAAAGCCAGAGCAAAGGCTCTGTTGCTTTCTTTGAACCGTGGGCCCCCCTCCAATACCATTCATTATATTTACCTTTTTTAATGCCATAGCACAATACCATACAACCAACTCTTTTTATACTTTTTTTTGAAAGTATTATATATATATATATATATATATATATATATATATATATATATATATATATATATATATATATATATATATATATATATATATGGGTAAAAGGGATATGAGCAACTTGCTCATTTAGTAAATGAGCAATTGATTATGTGGCATGCATGTGATACATTGGACAACTAACCCTTTTAAGAATTTTCCTATCACATGTATGCCACATCATCAATTGCTTATTTACTAAATGAGCAAGTTGCTCATACCCCTTTTTCCATATATATATATATATATATATATATATATATATATATATATAGTAAGTCTATTAAGAGCTGGGGAGCTGAAAATCTTATCGAGAGCTGGAGATTTCAGCCATTCGATCGTGATTGATCGCGATCGAACGGCTGAGAACTCCAGCCGCTTATCTTCAGATATGTTGAGGGGTAAAAGGGGTATAATCGAAACCTTATTCCCACTCTCTTATCTTCTCACGCTCTCTCTCCCGCTCTCTATCTTCGTCCCTCTCTCTTTCTTACCCTACCTAATCGAAACCCTAATCCCAATCTCTTATCTTCTCACGCTCTCTCTCCCGCTCTCTATCTTCGTCCCGCTCTCTTTCTTACCCTACCTAATCGAAATCCTAATCCCAATCTCTTATCTTCTCACGTTCTCTCTCCCGCTCTTTATCTTCGTCCCGCTCAGTCTAAACCCTACCTCTATCTCTCTTATTTTCTAACCCCCAAAGTGGAGCTCTCTCCCCCGCTCTCTTTCTTCGTCACTTGTGTAAACCCAACTCGACGAAAAACCATCTCCAGCCGCTTATCTTCAGATCTGTTGAGGGGTTAAAGGGCTATAATCGTAAAACCCTATCTCCCTTATCTTCTCACGACTAAAGAAGAGCTCTCTTAGTTGGTTGCTTCAGATCTGTTGCTCCTGCTCTGTCTCCGGCTGTTCGTCGAAACCCAAATCGATGTTAGGGTTTGATTTCTTCTCTCAGTGGGTTCTGCCTCTCTCAGATTTCGGAGGGAAGTGTTTGATTCTCATAAATGCTTTTATGATTTCTGTTAAATTTCTTGCATTTCCATTCGGTTTTGTGTGTAGGAAATGATGAGATTCATTTTGATATAAGTTGGTTATTTATTTTTGGGATTGAAATTATTGTTTTGAAGCGTATTTGGTTGTGTGTCATGATAATTATGCAAAGTTGAATAGAGTTTGGGGAATGAGCGGGAGAGAAGATGGGGAAGAAATGAAATAAAGGTTTTTGAATGCCCAATGCCCTCAACACTTACCTTACATTTATGTGATTTGAGTCTAACTCAATTCATCTGATTTTTGGGCACCGATGACACACAATGATTGATAGTATCAGTATTTTTTTTGTAACTGACATTGGATGCGTATGTGTTGGATACTCATTTAAGCCTTTTGGTGTTTGATTCTCTCCTTCGGTGTGTTGGTGTAGGCAGTGATGCAAAACACTTTATGATCTGAATAATTATTTCAAGCTTGTTGTATTTATTCTTGATTATATATCTATCATATCCTAGTTGGCACGGCACCCCAATGCAGCCCTAGTTATGAATAGTGTGTTCTGAGCCTACTGGTTTTTTTAGTCTATATATATTTATGAGTAAGTCTATTATGAGAAGAGGTCGATTGATTGTGAGTAAGAAAGATAGATAGGGGTTTTTGATTTTACCCCTTTTACCCCAAAACATTCTGAAGATAAGCGAGATCGAATATGAGTAGTTTGATCACGATCAATCGCGAACGAATGGCTAAAAACCCCCAATCTGGATAAGGATTTCAGCTCCCAAGCTCTTAATAGACTTACTATGTATATATAAGACAGTTGATGATAAGCTCCAAACAACATAAACTGAACGTGAAGTACAAAATGTGTAAGCTCCAAACAATAGAAACTATATTTTTTGTAACTGACGTTGGAAGCGTATGTGTTGGATACTCATTTAAGCCTTTTGGTGTTTGATTCTCTCATTCTGTGTGTTGGTGTAGGCAGTGATGCAAAACACTATGATCTGAATAATTATTTCAAGCTTGTTGTATTTATTATTGATTATATATTTATCGTATCCTAGTTGGCACGGCACCCCAATGCAGCCCTAGTTATGAATAGTGTGTTCTGAGCCTACTAGTTTTTTTAGTTCTATATATATTCATGAGTAAGTCTATTATGAGAGGAGGTCGATTGATCGTGAGTAAGAAAGAGAGATAGGGGTTTTTTATTTTACCCCTTTTACCCCGAAACATTCTGAAGATAAGCGGGATCGAATATGAGTCGTTCGATCGCGATCAATCGCGAACGAATGGCTAAAAACCCCCGATCTGGATAAGGATTTCAGCCCCCAAGCTCTTAATAGACTTACTCTATATATATAAGACAGTTGATGATAAGCTCCAAACAACATAAACTGAACATGAAGTATCAAATTTTGTAAGCTCAGAACAAACAGAAACTATATTTTTTGTATACTCATTTAAGCCTTTTGGTGTTTGATTCTCTCCTTCGGTGTGTTGGTGTAGGCAGTGATGCAAAACACTTTATGATCTGAATAATTATTTCAAGCTTGTTGTATTTATTCTTGACTATATATCTATCATATCCTAGTTGGCATGGCATCCCAATGCAGCCTTAGTTATGAATAGTGTGTTCTGAGCCTACTGGTTTTTTTTAAACTTCATGTTCAGTGTCTGTTGTTCTGAGCTTACACATTTTGAACTAAACATGTTCAGTTTCTGTTGTTGTGTGCTTACACTATCTGAATTTCATGTTCAGTTTCTGTTCTGAGCTTACAAATTTTGAACTTCATGTTCGATGCCTTTTGGTGTTCTGAGCTGAGCTTACACATTTTTGTGCTTCATGTTCATGTTTCTGTTGTTCTGAGCTTACACATTTTGAACTAAACATGTTCAGTTTCTGTTGTTCTGAGCTAACAAATTTTGAACTTCATGTTCAGTCTGTTGTTCTGAGCTGACCTTACAAAATTTTGATACTTCATGTTCAAGTATCTCTTATTTGAATTGTTTGGTCTGGTGTCAATCATGTTTTTCTGTTGGGAGGTTAATGTGTTTTAGTGTGTTGGTCATGTATGGATTGTAATGGATGTAATGGAAGTTGAAAGTTATAACTGGTATGTGGTCACAAATGTGTTTTTAATACAGTGGTTTGTGACACTGATGTTGCTGCTGTTGCTGCTTCGAAACAGTTTATGATCTAAATAATTTGTGTCCTAAGCCTACTATAATTGCTGAATGATATTTTGTGTTCTGAGCCGACTATATTTTTGAAATATTTTGTTCTTTCCAGGCTAAATGAGCTCTGTTTAATTTTGATTTCAGGTTGATCTCAGCATGAAGTGCTTCCTGGAGCTATTCACTACTCGACAGCAGTTAATATTTGGAGCTCCAAAAACTTGTATATTTGGTGATAAAAGTTGTATACATTCAGTTTTTGTAAAGTTTTTGATGAACTTGTGCGTTATTGAACATTGTATTACCTTGTAAAGTTTTTGTAAAGTTTCAGTTTTTGTAAAGTTTCAGATGTCAAGAACATTGTATTAACTTGCACTTCTATGATGATCGAAATTCATCCATATATTTAGTTCATTATTATTTTGGTGTCATGCGATGGTATGATGTATACTCAATGTGTAAGCTCAAAATGTGTCAGCTCAAATTGTGTAAGCTCAGAACAAATGTAACTGAACGTGTAGTTGAAAATTTGTAAGCACAGCTCAGAACTGCAGAAACTGAGCATGAAGTTCAAAATGGGTAAGTTCAGAACAATAGTGAAAATGAGCATAAAGTATCAAAAGGTGTAGGGTCAGATCAGAACAACAGAAACTGAACATGAAGTTCGAAATTTTTTAGCTCAGAACAACAGAACTTGAGCATGAAGTTTAAAATTATGTAAGCTCAGCTCAGGACGACTGAAACCGATCACGATGTTCAAATTGTGTAAGCTTCAAACAAACAGAAACAGAGCATGAAGTATCAAATTGTATAAGCTCAGCTTAGAACAAACAGAAACAGAGCATGAAGTATCAAATTTTGTAAGCTCAGGACAAACAAAAACAGAGCATGAAGTATCTAATTTTGTAAGCTCACCTCAGAACAGCAGAACTTGAACATGAAGCATCAAATTGTGTAAGCTCAAGACAAACAGAAGGTGAACATGAAGTATCAAATTTTGTAAGCTCAGCTCAGAACCGCAGAAAGTGAACATGAAGTATAAAATTGTGTAAGCTCAAGACAAACAGAAGCGGAACATGAAGTATCAAATTTTGTAAGCTCAGCTCAGAACTGCAGAAAGTGAACATGAAGTA
This sequence comes from Hemerocallis citrina, assembly GCA_017893485.1. Taxonomy (NCBI): domain Eukaryota; kingdom Viridiplantae; phylum Streptophyta; class Magnoliopsida; order Asparagales; family Asphodelaceae; genus Hemerocallis; species Hemerocallis citrina. The sequence continues at coordinate 159,751,801 of CM030367.1, read as the reverse complement.
TCAAATTTTGTAAGCTCAGAACAAACATAAATAGAGTATGAAGTATCAAATTTTGTAAGCTCAGAACAAACAGAAACAGAGCATGAAGTATCTAATTTTGTAAGCTCAGCTCAGAACAGCAGAAACTAAACATGAAGCATCAAATTGTGTAAGCCGAAGACAAACAGAAACTGAACATGAAGTACCAAATTTTGTAAGCTCAGCTCAGAACAGCAGAAACTGAACATGAAGTATAAAATTTTGTAAGCTCAGCTCAGATTAGCAGAAACTGAACATGAAGTACAAATTGTGTAAGCTCCAAACAACATAAACTGAGCATGAAGTATGAAAATGTGTAGGCTCAGCTTAGAACCGCAGAAACTGAACATGAAGTATCATATTGTGTAAGCTTAGAACAAACAGAAAATGAACACAACCATCTCATCTCCAATATGTACACCAATTAATAAAAACAACAGAAACCTCATAATGGAGATTATACAAAATCAATAAATACACAATTGTAACCACAAACTAGTTGTAACTTTCAATTTCCACTATTTTCATTACAATCCATACATGACCAACACACTAAAGAATTCCATTTGTTGGAGACTATTCTCAAGGCTATCGGGTTCTCCGCTAACGACCTTCTTGTTCTTCCTCTTCAATTCCTGAACAAAGTGATTCATCAAATAAGAAAGATGCAAGTACGTATGTGGTATGAATTACAGTTAATTGCAAGTAAACTTTTGATTTGGAGATATAATCACATACCACTCGGTTTTTCCTGGAGAGTGTATGATGAACATGGTAAAGCTGGAAATTTAAATTGACAGGACATCATCAAATTTAGGATAGACAGGGCATCATCAAATAAAAAATTTCAGCAAAAAAAACTGTAGGCTCAGAACAAGTACAACAGCAAAGAAAGTTGTAGACTCAGATGCAAAAATCATGTAGGCTCAGAATAACACCACCATAAACTAAACATGAACCTCAAAATGTGTAAGCTCAGTACAAGAGCATTTGAACATGAAGTTGAAAATGGGTAAGCTCAGAACAACTTTTATTGAACAAAAGGGTGAACACCAATTAATTTCAGCTCCCCAGCTCAAAACAAACAGAAACTAAATATGAAGTTGAACACCACCCAGAAAAATTTTCTATACCAATTGCCGAACATATAAACTGAACATGAGGCTGAAATGACTTGCACAGTAACTTGTTAGGATGGTGCAAAAAAACAAAATCATTTAACTTGTCTTGTATATACATTTCATCAATGCTTACACACTCTGAATGGGATAAATCATGAATAAACAAAATCATGCATAAACATTTCATCACTGCCGCATAATAAATCAAGTATAAGTGAGTCAAATGTGGAATTCATATATTTGTTACTAGGGCTGCTTTATTAAGCCATGCCTACTAGCTTCCAAAAAAAATTCATGTATAAACTTTTCATCATTGCCTACTAACTTGGAATTATAAGCTATAAAAAAAATCATTTTACCAACTTTTCGGATATGAATTTCAGATCATGCATCTCTTTTATGTACATCATCATTTTGCCTGCAAACAGTGAAGACATAACGATTAATTTAACAAATGTGCTATACGGTATTAAAGAACAATGATTACAGATATGGGTCAGAAATTATTTCAAATCATGTATGACACTTACCTTGCAAAATTTACAGAAATAAACTAATAAAGTTCATGCAATATTTGGAGTCTCTTCTGTTATGGGTTCCATTCTTGAGAAAGTAGTAGAAGCGTGTGACTCATTCATATTAGAACTACACGATTAATCAGCACAAAATAAAAATAAGATTATATTATATATAACAAAAATTGAAATAAAGTTTGTATGTAAATACTAACCTTTCCTTTAAAGGACAAGTGTGACTGTCATGATTAACAAGCTTCTTGCACAAACGACACTTCCTTAGTGGTTTCGCAGCCTTCTCCAATGCTTTCTCCTTTCCCTCTTTAATTCGCTTCCCACTACCTTTGGTCTTTGCAATATCCGGTACATGAATATTGACTGTTTTAGGTAATGAAGTACTTGTTGCTTGCTGTAATTCTTGGGGCATATCTTGTTGCAATTCTGCAACAACACAAACTAGTAATGTTCTAGCCTTCTGGCGCATCTCCTTTGATGAGAGAGCAATCCTCATCACTTTGTTGATTTCATTTGACAACTCCACCATATCCAAATCTTGTGGACTACCATAGCTACCAATGATTTCTTCACCAGCATCATCGTATACAATCTCGGTAGTTACCGAAGCGGTCCACCTTTTTAAAATATAAGATTGAGGCAGGAAATCAACAAACTCATTCCTCAATACCATAAGGATGTGTCTACAAGGAATTCCCTCCACTTCAAATTTTCTACAAGTACAAGACCCAGCATTGTCCATTCCTTTATAGAACACATCTCTTGTTTTATCTGATTTTACTGACTTTTCCATTCTCCTCACAATATAGTGTCACACATTACCATCGTCAGCTTTCATTAAAGAGGCGTAATTCAAGCTTTCAACTAATTCAGTTTGAAATACATGAAATTTCGCTCTAGTGTAGAGCTCAGATATTTGTGTCTCAATTTCAAAATCTGTTTGCAGCTTTGGTTTTATATGAAGAGTTGTGTAGTCAGCTGCTAACTGATTTTGTCTTTGTTTCCTTATCAGCCTTTCAAACCTCGTGATAAATTCATGTAAAGAATTTTTGCTATTAACATATTTATCAACAAAAGTATTCATACTTTCTGATCTTTGAGTTGTGCGAATTCCAGCAGTGAAAATATGCTTAGCATAAGCTGGTATCCACTTCTCACGAAGCTCATAAATATCAGAAAGCCAAGGATTACCTATTATTGTAATATGTATCAAGTATTAATACTACTAAAAAATGGTCAAACACATATATAATTTATTGAAACAAGTAATACCTGCAATTTGCACATTAGCATTCATTACGTCATTCCATCTCATCTCAAACTCTTCCAGTGTCTCTGATTCCCAAATGCAACTATGGAATGGAATGCTAAAATCATTATTAAGGCCCGGACCACCAAGCTTATCGGGAAGCTTTTTAAGAATGTGCCATATGCATAGCCTGTGGCTAGAACCAGGAAAACACATGCGGATTGCATTCTCTATTGCAGTATCTTGATCTGTAATGATAACTTTAGGTGGAGAGCCACACATTGTTTCACCCTATTTTTCAAACAACCAAACAAACGAGTCGGTGGTCTCTTTATTTATGAAAGCCGCACCAAAATTAATAGATTGACCATGGTGATTAACTCCAGTAAATGGAGCAAAAACCAATTTGTATTCATTTGTGTCATATGTGGTATCAAAAATTAGCACTTCACCAAAATGCTTATAAGCCTTCCTGGCAAGAGCATCAACCCAAAACACATGGGTTAATTTGTTGTCTTCATCAACCTTGTAATGAAAACAGAAAGAAGGATTCATCTCTTTTTCCTCTTGCAAGTGCTCCAGCAATATATCAACATCATAAGCTCTCATCCCATCCTTCTCTCTTTGCAACGAATTCCTAATGTCTTTTTCAGTACAATTAATATTACTGAAACCTTCATTTTCTATCTCTATGAAGGACATAAAATCTGAAGTTCTTATGTTAGCCTTTTTGAAAGAACTAAGTAAACTTTTTTGCGCTTCCGAAACAGTTCTATTACATCTTAAGAATTGTTGCTTTCTAGGTGTAACAGAAAGATGGGTGTGCTCTTCAACAAACCGTCGAATTAACCATCTCCCGTCATCGTCCTTTTGAATTCGTATTTGAGCCAAACACTCTTCTTTCGTCACAGGCCTTCTCCTTCTCTTGATCACATTTGAAGAAGACGATTCTTCAATATTGGCAACATTCACTCCAACTGTATCTACCGGCTTACCTTGCTTTGAGCATACAAAGTTGTGAATACCTCTCCTTCGTAGAAGTGTCAACCATTGTTGCGAACTTGCGCACTGAAAAACCAGCTAATTTTGCATATATTTTATAAAATTCATATCCTTCTTCTAATGTTGCAAATACTAAACCAACAAATGGTTTAGAAGCATCATCAACGTCCCTCCAACCGGTATGAACATCTCGGCTTAGTAACTCTTCATTTTCAAACTCCATCCTTCATAGAAGAATGAGACAACAAACATTAAAAAAAAGTTACAACTTTAAAAGTAACACAAAGGAAAAAGTCTAACAGACTACATTCTGAAGCTACAAGTAATAAAGTCTTCATACTGAGGGGATATGAAACTTAGTGTTGAAAAAATTTAAGTATGTAAACATTTTGGACAGTTAAATATTTTTCTTTTTTGGGAGAAACATCCCTAGTTAAATGGGAACCATCCCTCGGCTTCTTTCTCTAAAGTATTAATACACGTACACAACACGTAAAGAATTTGACTTTCCAATTTTGATTTGATGCAATGGACAGGCATAAAAAATGCCCCCCATTAACAAAACTATAAGCAATGATTTAAGCAAATCTCAAAACAAACAGAAACTAGGCTGCATCTTACATGCATTATGTGTTCTTATATGCATGTGTCATGTCCGCATCTCAAAATTACAGATAATAGTACGATTATTATTTGTTATTCTAAAAAATTTGAACCATTCACAAATGCAACTTTACTGATTTTACAAGTTTCTGACATGGCTTAAATAAATTTCAAGAAATAAATGTATAGTTGTTAAAGAAATGAATGCATAATTTCAGGGATAAAAATATAACAACAAACTAGAAGCAATTCTAAAGGAAATAAAATTTGAAATTGAGAGTAGAAATCGAAACCCTAATCGCGATTTGGGATTTTCATCGGAGAGAGAGAACCAACTGAGAGAGCTCTTCTTTGGTCGTGAGAAGATAAGGGAGATAGGGGTTTTGCGATTATGGCCCTTTAACCCCTCAACAGATCTGAAGATAAGCGGCTGGAGATGGTGTTTCGTCGAGTTGGGTTTACACAAGTGACGAAGAAAGAGAGCGAGAGAGAGAGCTCCACTTTGGTGGTGAGAAAATAAGAGAGATAGAGGTAGGGTTTAGACTGAGCGGGATGAAGATAGAGAGCGGGAGAGAGAACGTGAGAAGATGAGATTGGGATTAGGGTTTCGATTAGGTAGGGTAAGAAAGAGAGCGGGACAAAGATAGAGAGCGGGAGAGAGAGCATGAGAAGATAAGAGATTGAGATTAGGGTTTCGATTAGGTAGGGTAAGAAAGAGAGCGGGACGAAGATAGAGAGAGGGAGAGAGAGCGTGAGAAGATAAGAGAGTGGGAATAGGGTTTCGATTATACCCCTTTTACCCCTCAACATATCTAAAGATAAGCGGCTGGAGTTCTCAGCCGTTCGATCGCGATCAATCACGATCGAATGGCTGAAATCTCCAGCTCTCGATAAGATTTTCAGCTCCCAAGCTCTTAATAGACTTACTATATATATATATATATATATTATTTTATTTTAACATGGGGTGTTACAGACACCCCCCTTCAGAAATCAGCGTCCTCGCTGAGTACGGGTATGCACACAGTCCCGGAGTACACCGCCCGACTATATATAGACATGCCCCGCATCCGGTGTCGAAAGTCGCTCTGATACCATTTGTAACGCCCCTGCCCCTAGCTCAGACAATTTATACAATTTATAAGACAAATTAGATACTATGTAGTACAACTGCCCACCACAGGCTGCCTCTCAAAAGGTGGTTAACCGATTAGGAGACTCTTGATCATAGGCTATTAGTATTTATATATTATTGTACTCTTCTATACTCCCGATGTGGTACTATTCCACTTACCTTTCCCGTTCTCTCTCATACGTGCAGACCCCACTCCGGGAGCCCCACACGTCAGCTCGAGAGAAGAGATAGCGGAAACATCAACCTGCAGGTGGGCCCTCTGCTTGTATGCCACGTCACCAAGAGTGACAGCGACAGCAAAGCCAGAGCAAAGGCTTTGCTACTTTTTTTGAATTGTGGGCCCCCCTCCTATACCATTCATTATATTTACCTTTTTTTAATGCCATAGCACAATACCATACAGCCAACTCTTTTTATACTTTTTTTTTGAAAGTATTATATATATATATATATATATATATATATATATATATATATATATATATATATATATATATAGAGAGAGAGAGAGAGAGAGAGAGAGAGAGAGAGAGAGAGAGTCATGCTATTATGAGATGGTGAGATGGGTGAGATAAAAATGTTTTTGTAGAGATAAGCTATTTGAGTTATCTGAATCTCGATCACACCGTTCACATCATTCTACATGTCATCAAGATGATGTGTGCTAAATTTCAAATAATTCAGAGACCTGTAGCCTATACATCAAGATGTTCAAATAAATGCATATATATGTATTTCATACCATCTTCATGACGTGCTGAACGTTTCGATGCATAGGCTAGAGGTCTCCAAATTGCTTGAAATTTTATACACATCATCTAGATGACATGTAGAGTGATGTGAACGGTGTGATCGAGATTCAGATGACTCAAATCACTCCTCTCTCAAAAAAATATTTTCATCTCACTCATCTCACCATCTCATATTAGCATTATTCTATATATATATATATATATATATATATATATATATATATATATATATATATATATATATATATATATATATATATATATATATATTATTATTATTATTATTATTATTATTATTTAACATGGGGTGTTACAAAGAAACCCAAAACATAGAACAAAATAAGTCTTCTTAATTACCTCAAGCTATAGAAGCCTAACATCACCAAATATGATCATGAATCAGAAACAACTAATAGTCAAGTCTATAGTACTCACAGTTTACAAAATATTAACCATGGCAACCAACCTACTAAAATAACTAAATATTATATAACCTGTTGCCGCTGAAATCGATGTGGGGGCAAACAGATAGATTTGTGGATTCGAGGGAAGTTGAATAGTCAAACCTGAAACACCTCCACCGGAGTTTGACCGTAATCTCCCACCGTTGACCTGCAAAAAGTGCGAAACATTGGGGTTGATTCCGGCGACGCACCCTCGCTCTTGTCAGTAATTAGAAAGATTATGAAAGAGCTTTGATTGGCAAAAGATTGATTACCTGATAACAGTGGGGGATGGGGGGTATTTATAGCCGCCTTAGGAACCAGTTTCGGGATAAGATCAAATCCCTACTTCCCAGTGGATGGATAGAAGTGATCAGGACCGTTGATTAGGGACAATCAGAAACCCTAATTCTCCTATCCCGCCGGGTTGGGTATCTTGCATGTTGGAACCCGCACCCAATGAGACGGACCTGTTTATGGGTTATTGGGTCTTCAAAAAAAGGCCCAGTTCCCATTTTAAACCCGTTTGTAGGTGAAATTACCATTTTACTGCCGAGCTTTAAGCTTCGTGCCTGATTTGGACAGTTCCGGTTTAACCCTATTTTTTAGCCATATCACGAACCCCCCACTCCTGAAGACTAAGTTTGATCAGCCTTTGAGGAGTAGTTTTACTGTTTTAATGGCTTGCAGAGTTGTATCGGAGTCCAAAAGAGGGGTGTCGGATCTTTATACGAGGTATTATGGTGATTTTCGGAGCTGGTCATGCGCTCAAGGCTGTTCTAGAGCTCTCCTGGACTTTTGGTGATTTTTCTTAATTTTTTATTTATTTCTCGGATTATTTGTTTAAATTTGCGAAGCGGTGATTTATTGTTCGGGGGCATTAATTAATTATTCTAAGCGATAATTATTTATCCAGAGGCTCAAAAATATTTTCCCGAATTTATAATTATTTTTTAGATTTTTTAATTAATTTTCTTGAATTTTTAATCATTTTTTCGCAATTTTTAAGTAAATAATTCGAATTTAATAAATAGGAAATTAATTTTTAATATTATTTATGACGTGGCGCAATCTGGGCCACCCATCTCGCGTTAGCATGTGGTTTTGAGAGATTGGACGGCAGAGCGGCGCTGAGCGACGTGGGCGGATCTGAAGCTTTGATCAGACCAGGGTACGAATTTTGAAACGATTTGACGGCCTGTGTTGCTCGGTAGTGTTTTCTTCGTATGGGCAGCTCGGAAAGCCAGTCGCTCGGATTGAGGTTCCGAGCGACGTGGCACAATCCGGGCCATCCATCACGTCGTGGCGCGAATCACGAGGTCATCTGACGGTGGATCTTGTACTTGGTCATGTGGTTGAATCAGGGTCGTTCATCAGGCCGGGACGCGAATCTCGAGACGATCGGATGGTTTGTGCTACTCGATGTTATTTTCTCCATATGAGCAGCTCAGATTGCCAGTCGCTCGGATCGGGATTCCGAGCGGCGTGGGGTAATCTGGACCGTTCATCACGAGATCTGGAACGAATCTCAAGGCATTGTGGCACGGATCTCGAGAAATCATGATCTTGGCCACGTGGCCGAATCAGGAACGTTTATCAAGCCGAGGCACGAATTTTGAGACGATCGGACGGTCTGTGCTGCTCGGCGTTATTTTCTCCATATGAGCAGCTCAGATCGCCAGTCGCTCAGATCGGGATTCCGAGCGACGTAGGGCAATCTGGGCCGTTCATCATGAGATCTGGCACGGATCTTGATGCAAGAGTTGGTGTGGATCACGAGAAAATGCTATCTTGTCGTTTTGTGATCGTAGCCCAATCTGAACCGTCCGATCAAGATCTTGCACGAATTTTGAGGAGAAAGTTGTTTTTCTCCAATACGCAGCTCGAAATGCAAGTCGCTCATATTTGGATTCCGAGGGACGTGGCTCGATCTGAGGGGTTCATCTGAGGATTTTGTGCGGATCTTGATGCAACAGACGGTGTAGAATACGAGAAAACGCTATCTTGTCGTCTTGTGATCGTGGCCCAATCTGGACCGTCTGATCAAGATCTTGCACGAATTTTGAGGAGAAAGTTGTTTTTCTCCAATACACAGCTCGGAATACAAGTCGCTCGAATTTGGATTCCGAGGGATGTGGCTCGATCTGAGGCGTTCATCTGAAGATTTTGTGCGGATCTTGATGCAACAGACGGTGTGGATCATGAGAAAACATTATCTTGTCGTTTTGTGATCATGTCCCAATCTGGACCGTCTGATCAAGATCTTGCACGATTTTTGAGGAGAAAGTTGTTTTTCTCCTATATGCAGCTCGGAATGCAAGTCGCTCGGATTTGGATTCCGAGGGACGTGGCTCGATCTGAGGCATTCATTTGAGGATTTTGTGCGGATCTTGATGCAACAAACGGTGTGGATCACGAGAAAATGCTATCTTCTCGTCTTGTGATCGTGGCCCAATCTAGACCGTCTGATCAAGATCTTGCACGAATTTTGAAGAGAAAGTTGTTTTTCTCTAATACGCAGCTCGGAATGCAAGTCGCTCGGATTTGGATTCCGAGGGATATGGCTCGATCTGAGGCGTTCATCTGAAGATTTTGTGCGGACTTGATGCAACAGACGGTGTGGATCATGAGAAAACGTTATCTTTTCGTTTTGTGAGTCCCAATCTGGACCGTCTGATCAAGATCTTGCACGAATTTTGAGGAGAAAGTTATTTTTCTCCAATACGCAGCTCGGAATGTAAGTCGCTCGGATTTGGATTCCGAGGGAGAATGCAAGTTGCTCGGACTTGAATTCCGAAGGTCGTGGCGTGATTTCCGTCGTCTGATCGAGTATTGGGCACGAATCTTGAGGTAAGAAGACGTTTAGGCTTCAGCGTTAGCCGTTTGCACTTCTGTCGAGCCGTTACGTGGGCCTAAAGCCCATCCAAAATTTTCTAACTCTTATAAGTTCTCTCCATTCCCCTTTTTTCCTTTTTTACAGTTTCACTTTTACTTTACTCTTGCTAGCGTTTTTTTTGCTCTCTAGCGGCGCTACTAGCTTTCGTGGCCAGGCAAGTTTGAACTCTGGTGATCTTTTTCGACCGTACACGTCACTTCAAGGTTAGTCTTTCCCCCTTCTTTTTGAAAATGTCGAGAGTGTCTTCTGGGGACGAGACCACCTCGGACCGAGACACCGGCCGAGCGGTAGTGGTTAAGCCGAGGAAGGGGAAGGAAGTGGTTAAGCCGGTCGGGGTGTCGACGATAGTTAAGACTCCGAAGGGGGCAGGAGAGCTGGGTCGGTTGCCGTCCACATTGTCGAGTGTTGGTGGGGTGAGGAGCTATCCTGAGGACATCTTAGAGAAGGTGGTGCATGGGATGGCTCCAGTATATGAGGAGAACAACCCGAGGGATCCATCCGAGGTGGATGAGTTGCCCTCGATCATGACTGAGGCTGATCTGCATCGGGTCAGGAAGGCATTCCGCATCCCGAAGGAGTACACGCTACTACTCCCCGGCCCCGGCTTCCGAGCGTGTACGGGGACGTCGGCAGACACGTGCGTCTTTCCGTACGACGCACTTAACGCCGGTCTTCGGCTACCACTGCATCCCTTCGTGGTCGAGGTGCTGTAGTGGTACGGCTTAAGCCCGGTTCAGTTTATGCTGAACATTTGGTGGCATGTTATCACCTTCGTTCTCCAGTGTCAGGCGGTCAGCATGCAACCACAGCTCGTTTTGCTCCAAAGCCTGTACCGCATCTACCGCATGAGCAAGATGGAAGATCGGTATTATTTGTCGCCGAGAAAGGGGGTGAAGTTGATCGAGAATCCGAACTCCATCAAACACTGGAAGGAGTAGTATTTTCTCATCCGAGGTCCCGAGCCGTGGGGCTTCTTGACGGCTTGGAAGAAGAGGTCCCGAAGTGGGCGAAGGCCGAGCCGGTGCTCACAAGAGAAGAAGAGGGGGTGGTGACTAAGATCCTCGGTCTTCCGACCCTTGGTTGGAAGGACATTACTAAGGAGGTTTTGTTCGGTGGAGGTCTCAGTCCGATCAACCCCAGTACGCCCTTTTTTTCCTTGCTTGTCTGAGTCTTTTGGTGTTTGTTTTTTCTAACTTTTTTTCTCGGCTTTCTCTTTGTGTGCAGAGGCCCCCGGTATGGACTACAGATCGTTAATGGCAAAGAATCGCGCGGCTGTGGCGAAGGGCATGGAGACGAGGAAGAGGAAGAGGAAGTGGACCTCCTTCCGTCGAGCAGTATAGGCGCCCTCGGCACCCTCGGCCGTTGTGGACTTGATAACTGAGGCCCCTTCGGAACCGCATGCTCCGGTCCCTTCAACCGATGCCCTGGGGTCGTTGAGCGGGGCATTCTCTGTCAGCGCCGCTCTGGCCTTGGAGGTGCCGCCGCTTACGGCTAAGGCGGAGACCATCCTCACCGAGGAGCACAAGCGGCTCTTCGTCCCCGACTGGAGGGTGATGAAGTTGGACGGCTTCCTCGGTGACGCGGGGAAGTGCATGCAGGCGGTACGCCACCTGCCGACCCCGAAGGACCGTGCCGCGTTGAGAGCCGGCACCGTTGGCGACGACGCCTTGGAGATAGCTCGGTCGACGATGTCGGTAAGTATGAGTTGATTTCGATAACCTGAAAACTTTCTAAGTTTTTTGCTCGGTTTTAATCGTTTCTTTCCCTCTGTTCTGTTTGCAGACCCTATGCCACTTCAGCCACGTGCTCGAGCAGTTCGCCGAGCAAGAGAAGGAAATGAAGGTGGCGAACGATCGCAAGAGGTCGGAGCCTCCAAGGCGGTTAAGCTGTACGAGGCCGAGCAGCTACTCTCGGCTTCGTGTGCAGCCGAGGTGGAGGCCCTCAAGGCGAAGCTTGCCGAAGCACTGAAGCATTCTGCGGCCGAGACTGCCAAGGTCGAGGCGTTGGAGAAAGAGAGGACTCGTCTCGTGGAGGAGCTCTCGAAGGCCTTAAAGGCATCCGAGGAGGCACTGAGAGGCCAAGCTTTGGAGGTGGCGGAGGCAGAGAAGGCGGTTCGGGATGAGGCAGAAACCTACATGATGACGAACATGGAGGAGGCCTACGCTCGAGCATTGAAGCACGTGGCCGCTCGCATTCCCGGCTTCGACTGTTCGTCGTATTACTTCTACGACCCCGTAGAAGGCGAGGAGCTTATCCCTCTGGCGGAGGCCGAACCAGAACAAGAGGGTGATGAGGCCGAGTGGGACGGCGAGGACGAGGCGAACCTTGATGGAGCGCTCGTCACTTTGCCGAGCGAGGATGCTTCGGAGCAGCACCGCGAGGTGGACCCCTGACTCAATCGTCCTTTCTTTCGTTTTTTTTTTGTTGTTGTTGTTGTTGTAATGCTGAACCGCGGACTGGCCACCGCTCTCATGTACCCTTTCTTTTGAATTTTAATGAAATGACCAACTTTTTGAGATTTGGCTAAGTGTTGAAATTTTATCTTTGATTTGAAGTCGCCTTATTTTGGATTTTTGCTAAGTGTTGACAACACCTTTTGCTCTTTGTGTTTAGAACTCAAGTGTGGCAAACACCTTTGCTATTAAAAACTTTGCTAAGTGCTAGCGACTTTGCTTTGAAATTTAGCTATGTTGCTCGGGCTTAGTGTTGTTGTGTTCTTTCAGGATGCATCGACAAACACGGTCGTGGCTGAGGTCTCTCGTCTCCGAGCCGACTTAGGAGCGACGAAGTTGGCCCTTTCTCGCAGTCGAGAGTGTTTTCTCAAGAGCGAGTTGGATTTGGACCACCTCAAGCTAAAGCTGTCGAAGCGTCTCTCCGAGCTGAAGCAACTAAAGAAGGCACTATCTGATGTCTCAATGGAAAGAGATGAACTGTTAGCAGAAGTCCACGAAATGTCGATAGCCGAAGACGAGCTTTTGGCGGAGAGAGAAAAATTAACAACGGCTATGGGCAAGTTGACGGCCGAGCGAGATGAGCTGTTAGCAACCATGAGCGAGGCGACGGCGAAGGTTGATGAGCTGAAGAAGGTTACAGTTGATAAGAGCATCGAAGTTACTCATCTTCGTCGAATTATTGCCGACAGCTCTGGTGCCGCTGGCTCCGCTCAGCTTCCTCGCTTCAAGATTGCCGTGAAAGATGCCTCTCTGAAGGATCGAATCGTCGAGCTCGAGGAGGAGGTCGCTCGGCTCAAACCCCAACCTGAACGGATTAATGTCAGAAGCACGTCGTGTACTCGTGAAGAGAGCGAGAGAGGGATTTCTTTTTACGAGCTTGCGATTCGTTCGCCTGCGGCTTGGCAGAGCCCCGTTGATGATCAACGTGGTGTGGCTGCTTCGTCGAGCGGAGCATCCGTTGGGGCCACCGTCAGAGGCAGTGCTGAAGATGCGTTTCAGTTTGCCGGTTTAGAGACGAGCTCCGAGGTTAGTCGCCGCCATCCCCGGGTGTCTTTAAATCGGAATATCCCTGTCCCGAAGAAGCATTGAAAGAGTTGTTGTATTTTCGGCATTTTCGAATTTTGTTAGTCGTCGTAGAGAACTGAGTAGCTGGTCTTGTAATCTGAGTCTCTTCAAACTTTAAACTTTATAGAAGCGAAAGCTTTGTTTATTCTATTGCGCTTGTGTGTTTGCGTGCTTTGTTAATCATCTATGGTTGTATGACCACTTTTTACCCGCTTGTGAGCGAGGAGTACGAGCGGAGTTGAGCCAAGCTTCGAACTCCAAACTCTTTGCTTGAGTAGGCTTCAACGGTTGTGGGAGCAGTTCCGAATGGTGAACCACTTCTAACTCGCTTAAGAGCGAGCCCGCGAAGCGGAATCGAGCCAAGTTTTGGACTCCGAACATGTTGCTCGAGTAAATTTCAACGGTTGTGGGAGCAGTTCCGAATGGCGAACAACTTCTAGCTCGCTTAAGAGCGAGCTCGCAAAGCTGAATCGAACCAAGTTTTGGACTCCGAACACATCGTTCGAGTAAATTTCAATGGTTGTAGGAGCAGTTCCGAATGGCGAACCACTTCTAGCTCGCTTAAGAGTGAGCTTGCGAAGCGGAATCGAGCCAAGTTTTGGACTCCGAACACGTCGTTCGAGTAAATTTCAACGGTTGTGGGAGCAGTTCCGAATGGCGAACCACTTCTAGCTCGTTAAGAGCGAGCTTACGAAACGGAATCGAGCCAAGTTTTGGACTCCGAACACATTGTTCGAGTAAATTTCAACGGTTGTGAGAGCAGTTCCGAATGGCGAACCACTTCTAGCTCGCTTAAGAGCGAGCTTGCGAAGCGAAATCGAGCCAAGTTTTGGACTCCGAACACGTCGTTCGAGTAAATTTCAATGGTTGTGGGAGCAGTTCCGAATGGCGAACCACTTCTAGCTCGCTGAAGAGGGAGCTTGCGAAGCGGAATCGAGCCAAGTTTTGGACTCCGAACACGTCGTTTGAGTAAGAGCAATTAAAGGTCTTAAACAGAGAGATAAAATAATCACAAGAGAATCATCAGGGGAAAGAAGTTCTTTATTGATAACTGCTAATCGGTTGCTTCTAAGTTGCAAGCCGTTATTACAATGGAAAATTAAAGAAGCAAGTAAAAAACAAAAAGATAGGAATGGCTCGACATTTGATCGTACTCGGAGAGGCATTTAAACACCCTCTTGGTACTTCAGTAAATGGTCGGCATTCCAAGTTCTTGGTATTTCTCTGCCTTCGAGGTCTTCAAGACGATATGCTCCTGGTCGGACTACCTTGGAAACCTTGTATGGTCCTTCCCAATTCGGGGCTAGCTTGCTCTTTTGACTGGGGAATGAGATGGCTAGCTTTCTGAGGACTAAGTCCCCCTCCATAAGATCTGTAGGATGGACCCTTTTGTTGTAGGCCTACTCAATCCTTCTCCGATAATTTTGCTGGCGAATTGAAGCTCTTTCGCAGAGCTCATCAATCAGGTCCAAATTCGCCCGGAGCTCTCTGGCATTCTGCTCTTCATCATAGGCAATAAGGCGAGGAGATGGCAAGCCAACTTCTAAGGGGATTACAGCCTCGGATCCATAGGTGAGATTGAAGGGTGACTCTCCTGTGGGGGTCCTTTTCGTAGTGCGGTAGCTCCACAATACGTTAGGAAGTTGTTCTGCCCATAAGCCTATGGCCGACTTCTCTAGTCTCTTCTTGATGCTGGAGAGGATCTGCCTATTGGCGTTCTCCACTTGACCATTGGACTGAGGATGGGAGACGGAGGAGAAGCGTTGCTGAATGCCGAGGTCTTCACATAAAGATCGGAATGCTGCCTCTGTAAACTGTGTTCCATTATCTGTTACTAGGACCTGAGGTACACCGAACCTACAGATTACATTTTTCCAGAAGAATTGCAGCACTTTGTTGTCAATAATAGTAACTAGTGGTTCAGCCTCGATCCACTTAGAGAAATAGTCGATCGCCATGACTAGAAACTTGAGCTGGCCTGGAGCTGGTGGGAATGGACCTAGCAAGTCCATCCCCCACATTGCGAAGGAAATTGGACTCGAGAGAGATGTAAGTTGTGCTTGGGGTAGTCGGCGGATGTTGGAGAACTGCTGACAAGGGCTGCATTGCCGGACATGTTGCTCGGCATCTCGAAGTAGAGTAGGCCAGAAATACCCGTAGTTCAAAACTTTCCTGGCGAGGGACCTTGACCCTGAATGGGCTCCGCCTATACCTTTGTGGAGTTCTTACAAGGTATACAAAGCTTCTTCCAGGGAGAGGCATCTCAAGTAGGGTCTGCCATCTACTTGGGTATAAAAGCGTTTGTACAAGACTCCTTCAACAAGGGTGTACCGCTCCGCTCTCGTTTGGATTCGGCGGGCTTCATTAGGATCTTGGGGAAGGGTCCCATCCCTGAGGAACTTTATCAAAGGCTTCATCCAGTTATCCCGGAATTGGACGGGCAGCGACTCCATCGAGTCGGCGGATTCTTCTTCTATGCTTGGTCTTAGGAGTACTTCGATTAGGACGGTCTGTTCAAGACCTTGGAGGGAGGAGGAGGCCAATTTTGAGAGGGCATCTGCTTGGGAGTTTTCTTCTCTAGGGATCCGCTGAATTTGTGCCTCTTCGAACGAAGCCATGAGACTTTGGACCTTGGCTAGGTACGTAACCATTCGATCGTCTTGTGCCTCGTAGTCTCCTAAGACCTGATTAACCACCAGCTGCGAGTCACTGAATATTCGGACACGTTGCGCTCCTGCCTTGCGAGCCATGCCCAGGCCTGCTATTAGGGTTTCATACTCAGCTTCGTTGTTGGAGGCTTTAAAGTTGATGCGGAGGGAGTATTGGAAAACAAAGTCATCTAGGCCTGCCAGAATGACTCCAGCTCCGCTCCCTTCAGCGCAAGAAGACCCGTCTACATATACTATCCAGATGGGCGGCCCATTGGCCGCTTGACTTACTTTCAGTATGGTGCTTTCGACTATAAACTCGGCCAGTGCTTGGGCTTTGATAGCGGTCCGAGGCTGATAAGATATGTCATGTTGACTTAGCTCGATCGACCACTTCATCAGACGTCCGGAGGTCTCGGGCTTGTGCAGGACTTGCTTGAGTGGCTGGTCGGTAAGGATGACCACCGAGTGGGATTGAAAATAGGGGCGGAGCTTCCTGGATGCCATAACCAAGGCGTATGCTATCTTATCTCGGATAGCGGAGCTCAGCATCTCTGAGGACCTTGCTCACATAATAGATAGGCTTCTGAGCCTTGTCTTCTTCCCTCACTAGGACAGTACTGAGGGTTTGCTCGGAGGCAGCGAGGTAGAGGTAGAGTGTTTCTCCGGGAGTAGGCTTGATGAGGAGTGGGGGGTTGACCAAATAAGCTTTCAGTTGGTCGAACGATTGCTGCTGTTGGCCCCACTCAAAACCCTTAGCCCCGCTGAGCGCTTTAAAGAAAGGAAGACACTTCTCCCCTGACTTGGACAGGAAGCGCCCTATATCCGCGAGGCGTCCTGTGAGCTTCTGAACTTCTTTTACATTTGTAGGAGGAGCCATGTCGAGTATGGCTTTGATCTTCTCGGGATTAGCTTCGATCCCCCTTTGACTAACCATGAAGCCCAGGAACTTACCAGATGAGACCCCAAATGCACACTTGCTCGGGTTTAGCCTCATATTATGCTTCCTCAACACGTCGAAGGCATCTTGTAGGTCGGCAACATGATCGGACCCATGGATACTTTTCACTAGCATATCATTGACGTAAACTTCCATGTTGCGGCCGATCTGATTCTGGAAGACCTTGTTGACGAGGCACTGGTAGGTGGCACCGGCATTTTTGAGCCCGAAGGGCATTACCCTGTAGCAGTAAAGACCTTGATCTGTGACGAAGGACATCTTCGGGATATCCGGCCGGAACATTCTGATTTGGTTTTATCCGGAGAAGGCATCCATAAAACTCAACAGCTCATGGCCCAAAGTAGCATCGATCAAGGTGTCGATGCTAGGGAGTGGAAAAGGATCCTTGGGGCATGCCTTGTTCAGGTCTGTGAAGTCGATGCAAATTCTCCAACTTCCATTTGCCTTCTTAACCATAACAACATTGGAGAGCCACTCGGGATAATTGGCCTCTTGTATGAACCGGGCTTTGAGGAGCTTGTCCACTTCTTCCTCTATGGCCTGCTTGCACTCAGGGGCAAATTTGCGCCTCTTCTGCTGGACCGGTTTGGACCCCGGAGCAACACTTAGGTGGTGGACGAGGAGGTCCTCGAAAATCCCTGGCATGTCGGCAGCTGTCCAGGCGAAGAGGTCATGTTTCTTCCTGATGCAATAGACTATGTCAGAACAGAGGGCAGAGGGGAGGGTCTTGTTGATGAATAATTTGCAGTTCGGATCTTGCTCTGAAAAGAGCACTTCCTCCACCCCATCTACTGGTTCTGACATAGGCTGGGTGTTCCCCTGGGGAATTTCGAGGGTCTCGAGGGAAAGGATAGGTCCCCCGGTCGAGGTCATGTAGCATTTGCGGGCCATCTCCTGACTTCCCCTTACTTTCCCTACATCTGCCTTGGTGGGAAACTTCATTTTCAGATGATAAGCTGACGGGACGGTTTCTAAAGCAGCCAGGCCAGGTCGGCCTAGAATCACATTGTAAGTGGCTGGGACATCAACCACCATGAAGTCCATTGGCTCCGTCCGGGTAGTAGGAGTTTTGCCAGCGATTACGTCGAGGGTTATCACCCCTTCAATAGTCACTGGCACTCCCGTGAACCCATGGAGCGTATAGCCGGCGGGCTTCGGCCTGTCCCGCGATAACTTGAGTCCTCGGAATGCCACCAGGAAGAGGATGTTGACAGAACTGCCATTATCCACCAGAATCCTCTCCACTTTGAAGTTAGCCATGTGGAGGTTAATCACCAGGACGTCACAGTGGGGGGTTCGGACATCCTCTAGATTTTCATCCGAGAAAGTAACCGGGACTCCGAGATCTTTGGGAGGGGGTATGCTGTGCACCGAGTTGACTTCCCTAATGAAAGACTTTCGAAAAGAGTTGGAGGTTCCTCCCATTGGGCCTCCATGGATGAGGTGCAAGATGCATTCTTCTTCAAACTCGGGAGTCTCGTCGCGCCTCTCGGGATGCTTGTTAGCCCCCCTGGGGGGTGGAGGAAGATCGATTCGGTCCTTTCTTACAAACTTGGACAGCTGCCCTCTTTGAATGAGGGCTTCAATTTCATTCATCAAAGCCCGACAGTCATTGGTGTCGTAGCCGTGGTCTCGATGATATCGGCACCACTTCTCCTTGTCCCTCTTCTTTCCGCAGGTATCCATCTTCGGGGCAGGAGGCAGGACTCCTTCTTTCTCAACCTCCATGAGAATAGTTAAAATATTGGTGTTGAGAGGGGTAAACTTCTCAAATTTGGGAGGCGGGCGGCGCTGACCCCCGTTGTCCTTCTGGGGCTTTTTAGCTCCCTCATCTTCGGCTGCCTTTCTCTTGATTCCTGAGGAAGATCCCTCAAACGTGGGGCGATGTTCAGCTTCCTCAGCCCGGATGTACTTCTCACTTCTGAGAAGAAGGTCGGAGAAGTCTCGCAGGGGCTTTTTGGCTAGGGAGGAACGGAGACTCGAATTGAGGACATTGGACTGGAAGGCGGCTGTAGCGACCAATTGGTTGAGGAAGGCAATGGACCTAGCTTCCGCGGTAAACTGCTTGACATAATCTCTTAGTTTCTCACCCTTCTTCTGATTGAGGAAGAGTAGTGAAATACTAGTCTTCTCGGTTCGGCGGCTGCTCACAAAGTGGGTGACGAAGAGGGTCTCAAATTGTTCAAAAGAGAAGATGGAGGATGGGCAAGGCGGGAGTACCATTCTCGAGCCAGATCTTTGAGAGTAGCTGGGAAGGTTTTGCACAGTAGAGCATCGGAAGCCTGGTGGATCATCATGAGTGTTTTGAAACTATCGATGTGATCCACGGGATCTGACTCCCCCGTATATGTCTCGAACTGCGGTGGCTTGAAGTTTGCTAGAACGGGAGCCTCCATGATGGTTCGGGAGAACGGAGGTCTGCTTGGGCGGAGGGTCCTCCCTCTTAGCTCCTCTTTCCTGTCTAGTTGACCGAGGCACCTCTCCATCTCGTGGAGACGGCGATAGACTGTATCATCCCTTCGACGGTATCCCAGTGAGCCTCTGGACTCATCTTCGTACGAAGGGGAGCGTGGGCTACGGCGACGGTAGCTTGGAGAATGACGAGGACTTAGAGATCGAGGGCGAGGGCTCTGAACTGGCGGAGGAGTGAGGACCTTTTGAGCATTATTGTTGTTGTTTGGTGGGAGGTTGAGGGCCTGCAAGATTGTAGCCTGGAACTATTGGAATTCGGCACGTGTGATAGGTCCGTTCTCGTCCCTTTAGGGTTGCCGACCAGCGGGAGAATGATGCCTTCTTTGACGGTCCTCTGGAGACTCCCTTCGCCTCCTATGGAGAGGGGACCTCCTGTGGTCGCGACAGCGAGGAGATCGCGTATTTGGACGTTCTGAGTGGGAGACTCCCTCACGGGCCTGCCTTTCATCCAAACGGTGGTCCTCTTCTTTTAATCGGTTGATGATGACGTTGCAGAGGTCTTCTGAGGGCCGAGGGTTATGGGATGCCATGGAGTCGGTCGAAGGGTTATGTACGGAGATATGGTCGCGATGAAGAGGTTGCTTCTGAGGGGGAGGACGAGAGGTCCCTATACCAGCATTCTGGGGCCCGAGTGGAGCCTGCTGGTGTTGAAGATTTTGGAGAGGGGGCTGTAACTGCTACAACGGCTGATCGGGCTGAGGAGGGAGTTGTCCCTGAGGTTGGATGGGTTAGAGGGGAGCCTTCTGTTGCGGTTGAGGAGAAGTGGGTCCACAGTTGGACCCTCTAGATCTCAGTTTCCTTGGAGGCAAGGCTGGAGGTGATCTTAACCGATGGAAGAGAGTAGATTGCTATTCGTTCTTTCCCACAGACGGCGCCAATCTGTTGCCGCTGAAATTGGTGTGGGGGCAAACAGATAGATTTGTGAATTCGAGGGAAGTTGAATAGTCAAACCTGAAACACCTCCACCAGAGTTTGACTGTGATCTCCTGCCGTTGACCTGCAAAAAGTGCGAAACAACGGGCTTGATTCCGGCGACGTACCTTCCGACGCTCTTGTCAGTAATTAGAAAGATTATGAAAGAGCTTTGATTGGAAGAAGATTGATTACCTGATAACAGTGGGGGATGGGGAGTATTTATAGTTGCCTTAGGAACCAGTTTCGAGATAAGATCAAATCCCTACTTCCCAGTGGATGGATAGAAGTGATCAGGACCGTTGATTAGGGACAATCAGAAACCTTAATTCTCCTATCCCGCCGGGTCGGGTATCTTGCAGGTTGGAACCCGCACCCAATGTGACGGACCTGTTTATGGGTTATTGGGTCTTCGGAAAAAGGCCCAGTTTCCATTTCAGACCCGTTTGTAGGTGAAATTACCAATTTACCCCCGAGCTTTAAGATTCGTGCCTGATTTGGACGGTTCCAATTTAACCCTATTTTTTAGCCATATCATAACCCAAATGCGATTCTAAAACTCAAAATAACTAGTTAATAAATAAGAGAATGCAATCAAATGAGTCTGGTTGAAAGTAGAAAGTAAGTATAAAGAAGGCAAAGTCATCTATGAAACATGAAGACATATGCATCCTAATAAAGCAGACCCACTGTTCATTTAAGGTGGAACCAAACAAATTAACATAATTTGAAAACTCGAATTGATAAGACTTCAAAGAGATAATAGAGAGAGAAAAAAGTTATATCCACTTTTTTAGCGATAATTTACATAAACATATGATAGCAAATTCACATCAAATCCCAAACAAAAAAAAATAAAAATGAACCATTCCGGTAAATGAGTAAACATAAAAGCTACCAGAATAAGTTTAGCAAGGAAATCAAAATAATCAAACCTATATTTCAAGGAAATAAACTATAAGAAATCAAAACAATTTATATATAAACAGAATGAACAAAATAAACCATAGGATCTCAACACGGATAAACAGATCTTCTATAAGAAATATGTTTGTGGATCTTTTGAGTATTGACATCGCTAATTGAATAACCACTACTCATGAAAATAATAACTACGAAGTCAAACCCAGATATAGGATGCAAAAAAAAAAATGATTTTGCCAATTGTTTCATATAATATAGCCATAGAATTTCAGAGACTGCACTACCACTAAAGATATTACTCGTGGAAGCATGCCTTAAGTATCCAATTAAGGAGAATGAACTAATCAAATCAAATACAACAAAACCAAACAAGCCTTAAGTATCCAAATACGGAGAAAGTACTAGTCAAATCAAATACAACAAAACCAAACAAATGCTCCTTCCCCTGGCTTTCCAGTAAATAAGTTTACATACACAATCACAAATAAGCTTTGCAGTACAAAAAACAGAACCTCAAATTTCCACAGAGAAAAACTAAAAACAATGAAAATATAGCACAAGGAAGAACTCATATGAACATGTATTCTCTGAGCTGTCAATTTTTAGTGACTCTTTTGAGCATTAACATATCTCAGTGTAAATCGCCCGATCACCATAAAATGGCCATTGATATCAAATCCACTATAAAACACTAATCAGGGTGAAAACTAGTCAATCCTATTTAACTTGAAAGCAAAATTACTAATAAAGAAATTCAGCAAGGTCCAAATTTTGAAACAAGATTATGATACCCTAATTGGAGATAGAGGGATGCAACTACATGTAGCATGCCTCTACCTACAACTAAAAGAAATTTACAGGTCAAAATAACTTCATTTTTATGTAGTTGAGATACCCACACATATATATACTTTTGAAGCCTAAAACATCAAAACATTCATCTAGTATCCCACCTTCAAAAGAAGTTTCTAAACAAGACCCAATATCGCATGAGAAATAAATTTTATTAAAAAAAATAATTTTCAGATCAATCTAAAACTTTATATTTACACATATATTATTCAGCATATTACATTTAATTAATATCCAAAAAAGTAAGCTTTTAATTTTGGAAAAGTCCATATTACACAATCAAGTCCCCCAAAAAAACAAATATCATCAATATGATCAGATCACCTGCCCTAAAACACACAACCATAAAAAACCCTCTTTTGAGAAATACTACTTATAAACGTATGTCTGGATACCATGTACCTCCATCAAATTTACATTTCTGTTGTAACACCCCGTAAAATTGAGTTATGACAATTTTGCCCACGGGGTGTAACGCACATGTATTTTATACTGTTACGATATTCGTAACGTATTTTTATATAAATGTCATACGTATTTTATATTCTGATTATTTATATGTTTTCCGTTCTCTCAAAATTTATTTTTATCCTATTTTGAGCCAAATGAAATATTAATTTTAGTCTTTGTATTTTTACGTGTATTACACATGTTTTTAATACACGTGTCGATTACGTATGTTTTACCGTTACATGAAATATCTGTAACATATTAATATACATGTTCTATGTATTTTATATTTTGACTATTTTTCGTTCTCTGAAATTTATTTTGTATTGATACGTGCAACGCACGTGTTTGCGTGTGCACATGTTGGTTCCTAAAATTTTCTTGAGTCATGAATATTGTTCTTTTCATTTTTCTGGTCACAATTGTGTGATTTATTTTTAATTAAAATTTATTAGGCCTAAAACCATTTTGTAGCCCACTAAAATTAATTTAAAGCCCATGATTAATTTTGTGTTACATTTAAAATATAGTTAGTTTGTTACACTTGCCATGTGTAACACACACATCTAACCTAATAAAAATTAATAATAAAATTTGTATGAAGAGTGTGCACACACATTGACTACACGTGCACGTGTTTCTTACCATGGCTGAGAATGACGGAGAGTGGTCTGAGTAAGTGGGAATTGGGGAGTTATTTTGGAAATTGGGGAGCTATTTTGACCGCACAAGTTTCCTATAAATAGCACAAACTTTTGTCATGAACAACACAACTCAAAACAAAAACAAAAGAGAGAAAAAGGGAGAAGAACTTGCGTGTCGTGCTAGGAAGAGGCCAGCCATTTTTGAAAGAGCTTGGAGCTTTGGAGCATTATTTTCTAGGAGTTCTCCTAGTAGGAATTCTATATTTGAGGTGGGTGTTTCTTCAACTTTCTAATATAGTCTTATTAATAGATTGCTTGACATGTGTGAATTATTAGATGCATGATAACTTATATATATCGAACATTCATGTTTAGATTTTTTTTTCGTTGATTGAATGTGTGAAATCACTACAAACCGCAATGCCTACCCCAGCATATTGTTCTCGGCATATATACGAAACGCCAGGATAGAGTGATCTTATTTTCAGCTCACTCTATCCCGACGTGTTTTACCGATGCTTATAAAAAATCGCTGTTATAGGTGGAGTCTATCCCGACCTATTTATTAAGTAACCCTAGGATATGACCAAAAAAATTCCCCCCCCCCCCGGGCCAACAATTTCATTTCCCCCGCTCTCTCTCTTTCTCCTCCCCCTAAAACTTCTCTCTCCCTTTCTCATCAAACCCGATCTTCAAATCTCCGTGCCCCCCTCCTATAGCCGCCGTCGTCCCTCTCCTTCCGCCGCCGCCGTGACCATCCTCTAGCCGTTGTCTTCCCCCTCCTCCCACCGCTGTGCCCCCTCCTCCCGCCGCCGTGCCCTAGCCATATCTCAAACCCTACCTCCGATCTAGGTATGTTTCTCTCTCCCCCCCTCTCCCTCCCTCCCTCCCTCCCTTCGAACTTGTGTTTCTCTCTCTACTTGTCTGAGTTAGATAATGGACGATCTTCGCTTTTCTTTTCAAACTTTGAATTCGACATTCATCTCCAACCTTTAAATCTCCTTTTTTGAGTTAGATAATGGAGGATCTTCACTTGAATGCAGCTGTGGAATCTAATCTAAATTAGAGCTTGATTAGCATTTTGGGATGGAGGATTATCAAGTGTTAGAGCAGATTGGGAAAGGAGCGTTCGGTTCTGTGCTTCTTGTAAGGCACAAAGTTGAGAAGAAGAGGTGAGTAATAGTTATTATTTACTCTAGTTGCTTATTATTGGTTAATTTTTTAGATATGTTTTGAAAAAGATTTGGTTGCTAGGCAAACTGATCGATGTCGAAGATCGGCTCACCAAGAGGTAGTAACTTACAATATCATTTTTTTATTGTTGTGAGAATTTTATGGTTA
Source organism: Hemerocallis citrina (assembly GCA_017893485.1). Lineage (NCBI taxonomy): Eukaryota > Viridiplantae > Streptophyta > Magnoliopsida > Asparagales > Asphodelaceae > Hemerocallis > Hemerocallis citrina. The sequence continues at coordinate 159,727,330 of CM030367.1, read as the reverse complement.
ATTTAGACTAAAATTGTTTCCTTCAAAATAATAATAATAATAATAATAATAATAATAATAATAATAATAATAATAAGATGGTCCCAAAATGTTGCTATCATGTTCGTATTTGGAACAAATGGAGAATGTTAATTTGATTTGGTCACTTAATTGCGATCTTGTTTGGCTGAAAGTATTAAATGCAGGATAATTTAAGTTTTTGTCATGAATGTGACACTCAATAGGTTTTGTTCAAGCGTTGTGTACAAGTTATTTAGAGTTCGAAGCTTTCAACATCATTAAAAAATATGGTCAAAATCATCAATTCAAACGTTCTCTTTCAATCAAAGTTTATGCAATTTGATGCACTGATCGAGTTTTATGGAAACCCATTGTTCTATGTTTTTTCGTGGGCAAATTCTTAATGTGATCCCGATAATGCTTTGTGAAGGTTATTAAAGGATAGGATCAGGGTAATTTAGGTGGTAATGGAGTTCCACCTGTTCTTGCGGTTATGTAGAACTTCTCAAGATATTCATCCTGTTCAATTGTGGTTTTTTATGCTAAGTATACTTGTCTTGCTCAAAAAATTTGTTAGTGGGTAAGCGCGCGTTAAAGCTTCCTCCTCAACTTGGATATGGAGTAAGAGGTGCAGGTTGTAAGAGAGGTGAGATCTCTTTATTCAAGCTTTTTGTTTTATTACTTTAGGTGATGAATTTACTTCTACCGGCAAAAATAGAGTTTAATTCCTAAATCAATTCAATCTACAAGAATTGTTATTGTTTAGCTAAAAAAATATGATAGATGCATCATAATATTCATAAGCTTCAAAATACAAACTACAATTATGAAGCGAATCTGTTTATTAATGCAATCTGTTAATTACTGCATAACCTACCTAGCCAAAAGAACACCGCGTTTATTCTTAGGATGTGATAATGATTATGTTACAATCACCTTAACATAGTAATCATCATGATTTACGTTATTAGCCAAACCATTTTTGTAAGGGGATTTGACAACTCGCTTGAAATGGACCAGGTAAACTTGTAAATTCATATTTTTATTTAAGTCTTGCTGTCATAATCTTTTATGTGACTTTAAGAAAACAACACAGATTGAAAGTTCCCTTAAGGAGCATTTTGGTTCCTGTGGGGAGATTACTCGTGTTCACCTGCCAAAAGATTACGAAAGTGGTGCTCGTAAAGGGTCAGTATCTTTTACACTTCATTTCATACCTACCTTTTCTTTTTTCAGAATCTCCCTTTTCTTTTTCAGAATGTTACAATTCTTCATAATGAACCTTTTTAAAGTCTTTTTTTAACGTTTATCTTTATACAAAAGATCTAGAGACAAACACGACAACTAAGTGCAAACACGCTCGAGTGAGGGGTAACTCTCTTTGATGTTTCATCATTGACCTGATCAAAATAATGAGCAGTAGGCAACTAGTCAGTTTCTTGGACGTGTTGGTCGTTCAGTTGGCGCTATAGAGAAGATAAATATTACCGTAAGAACATATGAACAAAGGTAGATATTCGTATGTAATGGGAGAGCCTTTAACATGAACATGGTCTTTATGATTGCTGATCCTGATACATATTATCCTTAGTTCCTTACCAATTTGTAATTGTCAATAGCACATTTATACGTGCATGCTTCGGAAATCTGTTTATTATTCAAACATTTCTATCTTGCCTATTAGTGTCTCATATGCTTGGTAATACCAACCCACCTACTCGCTCGGGTGTACCCTCAAGATCTTGAACCCACAGAAACACCATCTTAAGTGATAATTAAAAATTGAAAGATTTTTAATTGTATAGCGAGAAATAACTCATCTCAAACTCCCTTGGTATTGATTTCCCCTAATATTGATTTCCCCTAATATCACAATGTAAACTTAGTCAAATACAAATAATCCAAGTATCTTAATGTTTAAGCTAGCAGAATCATGGCACACAATAGTGCATTAATGCAAATAAAGGATGTCTACCTTCAACTAGTTAGATATCAGAAAACTCATGATCTCACAAACCCAGGAATGAAAAGAATCTCGACCATGTCTCTAGGTTATACTTGATCATAACTTAGCCAACATATTAAATGCAAAATACACTTCAGATAGAGCATTCTAAGCTTATTCTTACATACTTTATGTATATAATGGTACTGCTCACGTTGTCAGCATAGAATATGAATTACAATATGAAGACTCTCCAAAAGTAGGTTAGGTTTTTCAATAAAAAATATCACCACCAATAATTGATATAATACCTATAAAATTCTAACATGGATATTCATCAGTATGTGCACACATGACAGGAATCCATGTCAATTAAGTGTTGATTTGCACGAATGTATTAGCAATGGATATGCACCATATATGGAGTGCACCCTCACGTCAATCAAATTCAGGAATGAAGTACTAACATCACAAAAAAATCAAAACTTGTACCTGTCATAATCCTGCTGCACACGGTGTGCATGTTTCAGCAAAACATGGTAATTCTTAACAAGGTTCTGCCTTGTATGAACTAAATTAATTGGAACCTAATCTGACTATCAAGCTTATCAAAAATAGCATTAATTGGAACCTGGTTTTAATAAAATAGCATTAAGACTTTATATATATTTTAGACTTGAGCAAGACCTAATCTGACTATTAATCTAACTATTTTAGGCTTCATCTAAGTCTTACAAGATTTTGGACATCTAGTTATTATCATTCTCTTTCACATTTTGTGTTCTCGAAATCTGCAAAACATTTTAAGTTGAAATGAGGGTTTTTCTAATGTTTGTAATTGTCAACAATGCCATTATGTAGATTGATAGTTGATCCCTTCAATTGTATCTGTTGAAATTCGAAGCTCATCTTTGCTCTGTAAGTTGCCTATGCCTTATTGGTTGTAGACCTTCCTTATGTGGTACTGGTTGTAGACCTTTCTTGTTTATAAATCTGAAGTTTTGATGCAATCTTGTATCTTCTTCAAGATATGTTATATGTGTGTATGTGTGTGTGTGTTGTTGTCTATATTTGGATTTTTGCAAGATAAAGACCAGTCTATATGCATGTCATTCTTTTTTTTTTCAGTAAATTGGATTGGGTCTCATTCTAATCTTCATTTGCTCTTCAATTTTAGGTCCAACCAAATATGACAAGCAATTTTTTTTTTGTTGCAACATGTTGACTATTTATACATACTATTTAATTATGATATGTTTGATTTGGGGGCATTTTCATAAGGTTCTATTTTGAGTTTTAGTTGCATTTCAAAAAATCATAACTATTAAACTAGATGGAATCTAGAGCTAAAATTTTTATAGGAGCATCTCGTATATGTCAAGAACATCTTCTTAAAATTTCATAATATTTGGATGACGTTTACTGTTTTAATAAAATTCAAACTTAGGACTGGTTAGTAGTTGGCTAGTTGATGGAAATTTGTACACATTTCAAATTTTGATTATTTCGGAATCTTAATGTAGTATTTTGAGAAAGGTCACAACTAAGAAGTTGAAGTAGACTCGTTAACCTTTCTTTAGAGTCTAAGAAATTAATTTTTCATGAAAAATTGAGTTTATAATGAATTTTACAAGTTTGAACAGTGGCAGTCTGTATAACATTTCAACCCTATTATAGACATTGAAGAATTCAGGGCTATAGACATAATATATTGGGGAAACTTATAACTACAAAGTTATATTATACTTATATACCTTTAATTTGATCTAAAGAATACAAAGTTTCATTAAGTATAGAATTTTCTATGATTTTTACATGTAGCATGAGTTCCAGTTTTTGGATTTTGAACGTACTATTTTGCAAATGAATTTAGACAAAGTAACTGAGCATGATTTTAGATGATCTTAACTACAGAGTTGTAGTAGATTCATTTATGATTCCTATGAAACTAATAAATCTATTTTTTTGAGAAGTTTTGAAATTTATATGATCTTTTAATATCATTGGGTTGATGTCCTTTATCTAGTTGTCCCAAAACTTTTACAACGTATAAAATCATATTTAAAATTGGAATGTTAGTAAGATGTACCTTCTGAGGAATTAAGAGGCATTTAACTATCTTGTCAAGGGTTGTATTATGAGGCTTAATATGTGAATTAAAGAGAAAATGTGGGGAATGAGTTGAATATAAAAATGGAGTTTGGAACTAAATAAATACTAATTTACTTTTGATTAAGAAGCAAAGTTTGATTATTTTGACTAGAGTTATTCTAAAAATTATATCATTTGGGTTAAACTAGATCTAGAGTTATTTTGAAAGTGTTAAAGAATAAAATTGTAAATGTTTTAGAAAAAGAATCTATTGAATGTAGTTTCAACTTATTGAGAATTCTATTAGAAGGGGGTGAATAAACCATCTATTTTTCATAGAGAATGTTGATTTGAAATGTTGAATAAGAGTATGAAATTAATTGTTCGAATAATTGGGTTGTGTGAGCAAGAGAATAATTGAATATATGAATGAATGAAGCTCTAAAATGAATAATGAGGGTATGAATAACCCATGATATTGAACATAAAATGTGTTGATTCTAGAGGCAAATTGAGACCCAAGGTACCGGCAAAGTGCTGAAAGAGATTATTGAATTTTGAGAAGTGGCCAACCGGGGCTATCATTCTCGGTATATTGTTTAAGACCGGTAGGAGGGTAAGCTAGCTCTATGTGGTAATATTATTCATGTTTGAACTTAAGGATAGGCACTAGAAAAAGATATGATAGAAACAACGGTGAACAAGTTCGGTAAAAAATGTGCAGCTCCTAGGGGTTCGAGATCGAGGAGTACGCCCAGTAAATCTACATGTGTGGCCTAGGGGTAGGCCGGTGAGGTCAATGAAATGGCCGGTAAAGGACTGCAATCCCTAGGAATGTTCACGACTGAGGATACGCCCGGTAAATCTACATGTGTGGGTTAGGGGTATGTCTGTCTATCATCGAAAAGGCCGGTAAAGAGTTTACAGTTCCTAGGAATGGTCGAGACCGAGGATACGCCTGGTAAATCCACGGTGTATGGGCTAGGGGTATGCCGGTAAGGTCCGTAGTTGCGGGAGATTGACTTGTTAGGGTTCGTGGCTGAGGATACGCCCGGTAAATCCATTATATGTGAGCTAGGGGTAGGCCAGTAAGGTCCGATATCCTGGAGGTGCAACTCCTCGGTGACTACGCATTGGAGTATATTCATTGGGTTAGGTTGCATGGCGTGTGATGTAAACCCTATAATGAGGAGTACGATTGCCTTCGGACCTATGTAGTATGAGATGTATAGAATCTGAACAAGTATGCATTGTGTCATCGTAGTGTAAATGTAATACTTCGTAATTTCAAAGAGTATATATATAATATATACATATGAAGATGGTTGTTGGTTAAAGAAATAGAAACTGGTGGCATGAAGGTAGATATAATGAAAATGATTTATATGAAAGGGGGCCCACGACATTTGAAACAACAAGGAGTGTGCTGTTAGAGCTGATGACGTCAGCAATCAAGTGGGGGGCTCGCCTGCTGGTTTGAGAAGGCAGAGTTACCTTGGTCTTCGGTGGTTGGCGTGGCATAGGAATTGGGGGCCCACGGGTCTCCAAGGAAATGTGTGTACAGGATTTGAGAAAGAAAAAGGGGGTGTTTAATAGTAATCCTATATCGGGAGTAGACAAAAATTAATTGAGTACAAATAAAATTTGCCTATGATTAAGAGTCACCTAATTGGTTAACCACCTTTTTAGAGGCAATATGTGGTGGGTAGTTGTACTACATAGTATCCAATTTGTCTTCTAAAAATAATAAAAATTGTCTGAGTATTGGGGCGGAACTTTACAGTAAATGTCTACATTAGACATGAAGTCATATCATATACTGACATGACTAGGATAGTCACTTTTCGTGTTTGCATTCAAGTTTTGTGTTTGCTAAATTAGAAGAATTGCAGTATTATAGCATTGCGTCAATTGTATGCAACTGATGTGCCCACAGTTTTTCAGTTGCAGGAATGGACTTGGCATGGACTTGAAGTCACTATGATGATTTGTTACAAGATTGAAGGATTTTCATTATTGTAGATTATATTATATTTATTTAATTCCGCTGTGCTGTTGTAAATAACATATTGTAAATAAAAGTTTTAAATTCCTTGTAAATTTGTACAAATTTGAAGTAAAAGATCATGTTGTGCTACGAATTATATGTGTTTCGAATTCGGGGCGTTACATATGTCAATCATTTTCAAATCAACCTCACTCTACTTTTCATAGACATTATCCAACACAGTACATCGAACACCCAACTACGAAAAGTACACCAATCAAAACACAACAAACAAATACCCAATCATCAATAATCAGAAATTATTAAAATCAAATAATCCACTATCAAATCAAACACATCAAAATAATAATAAAAAACTGGGGCTCGGATCTTACTAGTATATCACCTCACTCTAGGACCTTTAGCCTAACGCCCCCAAACCGAGGGCAACTATTTCAACTACATAATACTTATCAAATCTGATGCCGATAAAATTTATCAATAAAAAGTAGCTCAAATGACTAACAAAAGTATATAATTCATTACTGAAGAAAATAACTAAAATTATTTAAGAAATGAGTCTCCTTATAACTTCAATAAAATAATGTAAAACAATTTCAGAAATACAATGTATCAGCTTTAAAATCTCTCAATGAAAACTTACTCCCAGAAGACATAAACTTCTAGACCCTTTATTCTCTTCAAGCATCCGATCTTGATGCACAAATCTGAAATTTTTTATTAACAACAAAATGAGCTGATGCCCAGTAGTAATTGAATAAATATAGCAAGCAGCTGGTAATTCATAAAACACTGGATTAACAATTAAACATGTTAATGCACAATCATATAACTGCAATTATTATAACAAGAATATCTCTATTATATCTAAAGCTCTCATTATATATAAATGCAACAATAATTAAGGTGGTCATACAAACAAACAATGCAGGATGTCTAGTGCAGTACTTGTCTAATAATTTATTTATCCCATACTACATAAATAATCAGATACAAATATTCTAGAATACAAGGGAATTTAGGTACATCTCTCAATATGGTCAATGCTTCATACTCCGGTTGACAAGGTATACCCCACTATCGTCTGTACTTGGAACAATGAATTGTGCAATTACTTTTCAACACTCATAGAGTGAACACATTGAGAGCCCAAATGGGTTACTTAGATTCCTGACTCATATACCGGTATAAAAATTGGATGCATAACACATAAGTAACACAACTATAGACATGGTAATAACTTAAAATAACCATCTCAATATTCTTACCGTCACAAAACCACTCATGTATATACATCCATACTCAAGCTATGTAAAATAATGCATAATGTTATAGTTTAAATAGACAGTCCACCGATATTACTAACCACAGTTCACATATGAATAACACTCACATATCACAATTTTATATTCATGAAAACATACCAACAATATATCAATCTCAATTTAATATTTGCACATCATCACACCGCATCACATAAAACAACCATAGACAATATTCACAATATAATATCTCTACAAAACAATAAGTATTTTATGAAATTACATTCTACAAGGTATAGATATTCAACTACTTACAGTGGTTGGTGAAATCAAGAATTGACTACAGATTCTCCAAATGATTCCTCAATTCCAATTATCCTATTAGAAAATAATTATAACCTAATTAACAATGCAAATACTCATAATCTCAAAGTTATATACAGACACGTTAATCTATTCTTTATCCCAATACATAAAAATAATACAAGTATAAATTAATTATAGATTTCTTCTACAAATCCAAGATTTAATAAGAATACTAAACTAGAATAATTGGATGTTTAATCTCTCTCTCTCTCTCTCTCTCTCTCTCTCTCTCTCTCTATATATATATATATATATATATATATAAAATATTTTCTTCCACTATTCTTCTTCCCTTCATGTTTTTCGTTTTTTTTTCTTTTTTCTTTTTTTTTCTTTTGATGGCGTCGCCCGAGACAAGAAGAAAAGGAGAAAGGGAGAGAAAGGGATCACGGAAAGAGAATGGAGAAAAAAAAACAAAAGTCTTTTGTAAACCCCCCTTGATACTTTTACAAAATAGCCCTAAATAAATGTTTTTTTGCATAAAACTCCTGCTTAGCATAAAAATTGCTTATTTAATTCTTTTTATATATAAATATTAATTAATAAAAAATTTGGGACATTACACGAATGACCATGCCGCCCAAGAAAGGAGAGGGCAGACCGAGGGACGGCTCTCATAGCCGAGGAGAGGGAGAAGGATGCGAAGAAGGATGCGGTGAAGGCGGCGAGGGATGAATCCGAGGATCATCTGGCCTCGAACGTGGAGCAGTCGTATGCCAGGGCTCTTCGGCACATCGAAATGCACGTCCCAAGGTTTGATCGCTCGAGATACTCCATGTATGTTAACGTTCATGAGGACGGGGGCAATGAGGGAGTGGAGGAAGATGAGGAAGAGGATGAGGAGGAGATTGTTGTAGCGGATCCTAAATCCACTTTAGTAGTTGTTCCGGAGGCGGTTGAGGGGAGCGGTCACGAGTTTAGTCCTCCCGTGGATCAGTCGACCGAGGTGGACCCTTGACTCCTCTCATAGTTAGTCTTTTTATTTTTGGTTTTTTGCTCTTGTATTGATGCCTAGTAGCGGACTGGTCTCCTCTTTATTGTATCTTTACATTGCAATGAAACTTCTTTCATTTTTATCTCGTGTGATGTTTTGATTCTTCTTGAGTTTTCGCGCATTCTGTGACTTTGTTGTCTTTGTTAGAGTGATTTATCATTCTCTTTCGTCAACAGGTTGTTGTGTACAATGTACGAGATTCTCAAGATCGTGAAGTAGTCTGCCTCCGTTCCAAGCATCAGGTGACGAAGTTGGGGCTCTCTTGTTCGCGAGATAAGCTTTCCAAAGCAGAGGCGGAGCTTGGCCACTTGAAAAGGGTCTTGACCCGTAGGAATATCGAGAATAGGCGTAATGATGAGATTCTTCAAGAAGTACCCCCGATGGGTGTGGAAGTTCACTGTCCAAGTGGAGCTGTTGTTGGGAAGTCTTCGAAGCTTAAAGTCATTCGCCGCTCTTTGTTTGCGATCACAGCCAAAAAAAACGAGCTGAAGAACGTAGTGCTCGAGAAGAGTTTAGAAGCACCCATCTTAGAAGAACTATTTTTGAATTTTCGCAAGGGACCAGAGCAAGTGGTGTGCCTCGTTTGAAATTTAGAGTGAAGGACGACTCTCTGAGAGAGAGACTTGTTGAACTAGAGACTGAGAACCACCGTTTGAAGTGACCCCTTTAAAGGGACAACGTTAGGAGCACTTCTTGCTCTCGTAAAGAGCGTGCCCAGGGGAGGTTCTCCACGAACTGGCTTTGCGCTTGCCTAGGCCCGGGGGAACCCTGGTAGCGGTCAGAGTGGTGTGGTCGGCTCGTCTAGCGAGGCATCGGTTGGTGGGGCAGAACGAGCAGTAGGCCCCGATGGTGCGACCCGATACGTGGGTTTGGATGCTGCTTCAGGTGGTTCGAGGAGAAGGGATAGTGCTGGCTTTCCATTAGGGAGCCGTAAACCGCATGTGTCCCTAAATAGGAATGTCTCACTGCCACAGAATAGTTGAAGGGACGATGAGTGAGACTTTGGAACTCTTATAGAGACTTGTTCTTTCTACAACACTTGTATCCAAATAATTTTTGTGAAATAAAATTTTGGCAAGTAGTTGAGAATCGTCTCTTGAGAATTATGTTTTGTTGATTTAACGTGGTTCAAAGGGCACTCGTACGGCAAAATACTCCCACACACTTGCTTGGGAGCAAGTATGCCCGTGCGACTGTATGAATCCTAAATGGGTCTCACAATTGTCCGCTAGAGTGCTTTAGCATATGAACCATGGGTTGTTTCAGGTGCACTCGAACGGCGAGCCGTAACCTACACACTTGCTTTCGAGGCATGTGGCTAGAGTGGTTCTGTGAACTGTGAGTGGACTTTGAACAAAGTGACGATAAGTTTCGGGAGCACTCTAATGGCAAACCGATCGGTGCAAGCTTGCTCGGAAGCATGCGGCTATGGTGGCTCTATGAACTATGAATGGACTCCACACTTATCCAAAGTTGTTTCAGGAGTACTCGAACGACGGGCATAACTTCGCACGTTTTCTTAGGAGCAAAGTGGCTAGAATTGCCCTCTGAACCGTCAGTGGACTCCGAACAGGGTGACAATGAGTTTTGGGAGCACTCGAATGGCAAACTGATCCCTGCACACTTGCTCGAGATCATGTGGCTATGGCGGTTCTATGAACCATGAATGGACTCCATACTTGTCTGGGGTTGTTTCAGGAGCATTCGAATGGCGAGCCGAACCCCGCGTGTTTGCTCGGGAGCAAGTAGCTAAAGTGTCCATAAGAACCGTGAATGGACTCCGAACAAGGTGACGACGAGTTTTTGGGGCACTTCGAATGGCGAGCCGAACCTCGCACACTTGCTCGGAAGCATGTGGCTAGAGCAGCTCTTTGACCCATGAGTGGACTTCGCACTTTTCCATTGGAGAGCTTTGTAAATGGGTGGTGTGACTCAGGGTTAACCACGTGTCTAACTCATTGTTTGTATCCGTTGACTTATACAATAATTTTGCAAAGGAAAATACCAAACTTTTATTGAAAAATAAAACTAGGTGGCTGCTTTGATGCCAGCCTTTATTACATGTTGTAACCGTTATAATTGTCGGCCTTTATTACAAATGTTATCTATTGGGCGAGGGCGTTAAGTGCTCTCTTTGTATTTCATGAGATGTTCGGCGTTCCACATCCTCGGTATCTTCTTATCCCCCAAGTCTTCAAGTAGATAAGTTCCTGGGCGGACGACTTGTGAGACTTTGTAAGGTCCTTCCCAGTTAGAGGCGAGCTTTGCCTTCTTCCGAGGGACGATATTTTAAGATTTCGAAGGACAAGGTCCCCTTCTTGAATGTTGGTCGGGCGCACCTTCTTATTATAGAATCTCTCTACCTTCTGCTGGTAGATGTTTCTCCAGATGATGTATTTTTCTCGGATTTCTTTGAGAAGGTCAAGATTAGCTCGAATGTCGTTCGAGTTACGTTCTTGGTTGAACGAGAGGAGTCGAAGAGATGGTATTCCAACTTCTAGGGGAATAAAAGCCTCTGTGTCGAATGTAAGGTTGAGCGGGGACTCTCCCATGGGGGTTCTTTTGGTGGTCCTATAAGACCAGAGGACACTCGAAAGTTCTTTGACCCATTGTTCCTTGGCGGCTTCACCAAGTCTCTTTTTGAGACCATCCAAGATTTGTCGGTTGGCGTTCTCGGCTTGGCCATTGGTCTGAGTTAGTGATACTGAAGAGAAACACTCCTCAATTCCCAAGTCAGTGCAGAACTGGCAGAACTTTTTACCAGCGAACTGAGTCCAATTATCGGTAACTAAAATGCGAGGGATCTCAAAGCGGTAAACTATGTTCTTCCAAAAGAAATGTTGGATTTGGTGCTCGGTGATTGTTGCCAGTGGTTCGGCTTCTATCCATTTTGTAAAGTAGTCGATAGTGACCACCAAGAAGGTTCGTTGTCCAATGGCAGGAGGGAACGACCCGAGTAGATCCATCTCCCACATAGAGAATGAGATTGGGCTTGACATGGAGCTAACGTTGGCTTGGGGAATTCGCTTTACGGAGGAGTGCCTTTGACATGAGGGGCATTGGCGGACGTAAACTTGAGCATCACTTAGGAGAGTGGGCCAGTAGTACCCATGGTTAAGCATCTTCCGTGCAAGGGACCTTGCGCCCATATGGTTGCCACCTATTCCCTCACGAACGTCTCGCAGGCAATAGTCGGCTTCTTTGGGTGAGAGACACCAAAGGTATGGTCGACCATCGACCCGAGAGTAGGAGCGCTTGTAGAGAACCCCTTCTATGAGTATGTATCTTTCATCCCTTACCCGAATCTTTCTTGATTCTTTGATATCCGCCGGGAGGATCCCTTTGTCGAGGAAGTCGACCAGAGGTTTCATCCAATAGTCTTCGGGTGTTTGAAGGGTGACATGCGTGAGTTCAACTACTTCTTTTTCTTCGATGCTTGGTTTCAGAAGGACCTCGATCAGTACAGTGTGGTCGAGTCCGTCGAACGATTAGGAGGCGAGCTTGGAGAGGGAATCTGCTTGCCCATTTTCCTCTCGCGGAATGCGAGTGACCTCAGCTTCTTGGAAAGTGGACATGATTTTCTTTACATACGCCAAGTACCCGATCATTCGGTTATCTCCCGCCTTGTATTCTCCTCGGATCTAGTTTACCACCAATTGTGAGTCACTGAATACTCTGACTCTTCGTGCCCCCGCCTTTTTTACTAGGAGGAGGCCGGTGATCATGGCTTCATACCGGCCTCGTTGTTCGAAGCTGGGAAACTGAGGTGCAATGAGTATTGGAGGAAAAACTCATCATGACCGATTAAGATAACCCCTGCTCCGCTCCCTCCGAGGCAAGATGACCCATCCACGTAGACATTCCAAAATGGAGCGTTGTCTCCTTCCTCGGGAGGATCATGGATCGTGCTTTCGACGATGAATTTGGCCAAGACATGGGCTTGAGGTTCTCTGACGATAGGTGATGTCGTGCCGACTCAACTCAATAGACCATTTCATGAGCCTTCCGGAGCTTTCAGGCTTGTAGAGAACTTTCTTGAGCGGTTGATCAGTGAGGACCCATATGGAGTGCGCTTGAAAGTAGGGTCTGAGCTTTCGGGCGGCCGTTACTAGAGAATATGCCATCTTTTCCATCTTTGTGTACCGAACCTCCGCATCATGGAGCACCTTACTTATGTAGAAGATCGGCCTTTGCACCCATTCTTATTCTCTTACTAACACAATGCTGAGGGTTTGATCCGAGACTGCCAGATAGAGGTAGACGATTTCTCCCGACGTGGGTTTACTCAAGAGTGGAGGATTGGTGAGATGATTTTCAAGGCTTTCAAAGGTCGCTTGCTGTTCTCCCCCCCACTCGAAATTCTTCGCTCCTCGGAGGGCTTTGAAGAAAGGTAGGCATTTCTCTCCTGACTTGGAAAGGAAACGCCCAATGGCGGCTAAGCAACCCAAAGCTTCTGAACTTCCTTAATCGTAGCTGGGGAAGACATATCGAGGATGGCTTTGATCTTTTTAGGGTTGACTTCAATTCCTCTCTGACTCACCATAAATCTCAAGAACTTTTCCAAGGAGACCCCGAAGGCACATTTCGAAGGGTTCAGCCTCATATTTTTGATCCAGAGTACATTGAACGCTTCTTGGATGTCGGCGACAAGGTCTTCTTTCCTGAGGCTTTTTATGAGCATATCATCCACGTATACTTCCATGTTTCGGCCGATCTGCTCTCTAAAGACTTGGTTCACCAGGCGTTGATATGTGGCCCCGACAATCTTCAGCCAAAAGGGCATAACTCGGTAGCAATAGAGCCCCTGATTGGTGATGAAGGATGTCTTCGGGATGTCTGGCGAGAACATTCGGATATGATTATATCCCGAGAATAGGGGTGTAACATGAACAGGACGGTCTGTCGTCCGTCCGAGTCCGGCTCGAGAAATGGCCCGACCGTGGACCGTCCGAATTGTTATACGAACCAAACTTGAAAAAATTATTAGGTCCGATATTTTACCGAGCTCGAGCAGGAAAAGTCCGTCCGAATATTATTGCGGTCTGATGCTTTACCAAACCGAGTCCGGACTATAAAATTTTTGTCTGACTTGGACCAAGCCGGACATAAGCCCGTCCGAGTAAAATTTCGGTCCGAGCTTGAACATATGGCTGTCCGATCCTGTCCGGTCTGATTTACAGCCTTACCCGAGAAAGCATCCATAAAGCTTAATAATTCATGGCCTGAGGTGGCATCTATCAAAGCGTCTATGCTCGGGAGAAAGAAGGGATCTTTTGGACATGCTTTGTTGAGGTTGGTGAAGTCTATGCAGATTCTCCACTTGCCATTGACCTTCTTGACCATTATAACGTTAGCTAGCCACTCGGGGAAACTAACTTTCTGGATGAATCGGGCTGCTAGGAGCTTCTCAACCTCTTCTTTGATGACATGTTACCTTTCGGGTGCAAATTTGTGGCGCTTTTGCTGGACATACTTGGCTTTCGGATTCATACTTAAGCGGTGTACAATCAAGTCTTCGGCAATACTTGGCATATCCTTGGCGGTCCAAGCGAAAAGGTCCCGATTCTCCATGATACAGATGATAAGTTGCTCCTTCACTTGGCAGGGGAGTGCTTTGCTCACCCGGAAACACTTAGCTTTATCCTTTTCAGATAAAGGGATTTTTGCCAGTTCGTCCATGAGTTCAGAGCTAGCTTGTCGCATATCAAGCGAAAGTTCGAAGGCATCGAGGGGAAGAACCGAGCCCCCATGGTAGTTGTGTAGCAGGCCCGAGTAGTCTCCTAACTTTCCTTGGCTTCCCCCACTCCTGCAGCTGTAGGAAATTTCATTTTTAGGTGGTATGCTGATGCAACCGCTTGGAGGGCCGCTAACCCTGGGCAGCTGAAAATAGCATTATAGGCAGACTTCATGTCGACCACCATAAATTCTAACGCTTCTGTGCGAGTAGTCGGAGCTTTCCCTAGAGTAACGTCGAGGGTTACAATTTCCTCAATTATCACGGGTGCTCCCGAGAATTCGTGGAGGGTGTATCCGACGGGCTTGATGCGATCCTGCTTAAGTTTGAGGCTCTCAAACACATTCAAAAAGAGGTTGTTGACTGAATTGCCATTATCAACCAGGACGCACTTCATGGTTCGCCATACACATGCTGATCACGAGTGCGTCGCAGTGAGGAGTTCGGACGCCTTCCAAGTCCTGATTTGAGAAGGTGATGCTAACTCCTGAACTTCTTGGGGGAGGGATGTTGTGTAGGAAATTTACCTCTCAAACGAATGCCTTCCTAGATGAGCTGGAGGTTCCCCCCATAGGTCCTCCGTGGATTGCATGAACTATCTCCATCCGCCCCGATCCCTGGGACTCAGTTGGCCTCTTTGCCCGTTTATTTGGTCCCCTCGGAGGAGGAGGTTCGGGGTCGTTTACCTGAGCAAATTTGGCGAGGTATCCTTGTCGGAGCAACCCCTCTACTTCATCTTTAAGGGCTCGACACAATATCTTTTGTAAGATCACAAGCTATCATATATTTTCTCACCGTTTTCACTTAATTTTAGGTCCCTAACTATACTCTCAATATTTATCAAATCACTCTTTCTAACGGTGGCATTATTAGGTCTACGTGTGACATTCAAACAACTTGAGACAATTCTCTCTTAATTTATCTTAGATAGGAGCTATCTTTACCATGTCCCGTATATGTTCGTATCTAATTCTATCCAACTTGGTTTTACCACACATCCATCTTAGCATCTGCATATCCGTTACACTCATTTTTTGAACATGCCGTTTCTTTGTTGTCCAACACTTTGGTCCATACATCATTGCTGGTTTAACAGCCGTCCTTTAAATTTTTTCTTCAACTTCAAAGATAAATATTTGTCACACAAAACACTACTAACGCTTCTGCACTTAAGCCACCCTGCTTATATCCTATGTGGAACTTCTTTACAAATCTCTTCATTTCTTTATATGATCAAGCCTAAATATCGGAAACGGTGTCTCTTGACCATCGAGATTCTTCATTTGTATTCTGAATATCACTGAAATTTACTCCATGTACTCAATTTTAGTTCCGCTTATTCTAAACATTTATCTTCCAAAGTTTTTCTTCACAAATCTAATTTAGCATTAATTTTTTTGCTAGTTCCGCTTATATATATATATATATATATATATATATATATATATATATATATATATAGGGAAAAAGGGGTATGAGCAACTTGCTCATTTTGTAAATAAGCAATTGATGATGTGGCATACATGTGATTGGAAAAGCCTTAAAAGGGTTAATTGTCCAAGAGTAATGCTTCATCCACTACCAATTTCACTACCGTTTTGTTCACTACCTTAGGTGGCATACTCCTATTGGAGAGTTCTCCCACCTATTCTATCTTTCCCTACCTATTGGAGTGTGGCACCTAAGGTAGTGAACAAAATGGTAGTGAAATTAGTAGCGGATGTATCACATGCATGCCACATAATCAATTGCTCATTTACTAAATGAGCAAGTTGCTCATATCCCCTTTACCCATATATATTAACCATTAACTAAGGAACATATCACTCCTCTCTTTTCTTATTCATTTAATTTGGAAATAATCCTCCATAGTACCAATGCAGTGGGTACCAACGCTAAAAGGAGTGCCCACACCTGCTGCATAAATGTTGAAAAAAAGCTCCAAAACAAGTCCCGTTCTTAGTTCCTGCTTTCAGTATTTGTTGGGCGCTCCAGCCCGCTTAAAGATATATAGGATAAAGATTATTTCGAAGAATGCTCTTCATAGTCATGGCTGGCCCTGGTTCCCGGAGGCCCGAGGTGAAAGGCCCAAATAGATTTTTAGGGACCCCTAATAACAATATAATTTTTTATGCATAAAATACGTCTTTATATTTACAAGAAAAATACAAATTTGGGATACCAAAAATTGGAAAAATCTAGGACCTGAGGTGGCTGCCTCACCGGCCTCAAGATGGGGCCGGCTCTGTTCATAGTTTATATTTGGATTTTCAGTGCTAATCTTTATGAATTGACTTATTAGGTATACATCTTAAAATCTTCTTTTCCTGTGATTTTTGCTTACTAAATAATATAGTTTCATTTAATTTTTTTTGTATTTTTAAAGTATTGTTGACGCTGTTGCCACCAAAGCCCTAAACATGTAATCAGTACCTTCCCACTTTCCACAATAATGCATCCACAACATCGATCTGAAAATTATAACAAGAACTTCATAATCTCTACTACTATAATGGAAGAAAGCCTTAGTGTAATTTGTCCATCTACTAAATCGTATAACGCACGTGCATAACTATTGTAAATGAGGTTTTAGATTAAATTCAGACTACGTCTGAATTTTTACTTTTAAAAAAACTATATTTATTAAAACGTGCATCGCACGTGTAAACTACTAGTAATATTATAAAACGAATTGCAGATATCCAAATATACAATTAGAGTATTCTCCAACAATGTATGCAGTATTCAGAAGATAGCCTGTTAGATTGTTGATTTGATCTTGTTGGCAGCAAACTTCTTAGTATAGGCAAAGACTTACCTCAGATTACACAACAGCAAAATGATTTTACCTACTATAATCTGAGAGTACCCAATTGATATGGTATAAATTACATGGCCCAATCAGGGCCATTAGATCTCCTCATATTCCGCTCTCCTGAGATCATCAGGTCAACAAGTCCAACGGGCTTCTGCCAACTTAGACCCACAGGAAAACGGGTCCAACCCGGCCCGTTAGTGTCCCAAACCCGTTTACCCATGCCTATAAATACCAGACCCCCTCCTCACTTTCAAAGGTAATCAATCTTTCTCCACCTGAACCCTAACTACTGTTGCTTTCTCAGTGACTGACTAGATCGTCGGATGGTCTGTCTCCGGAAACTCTCCCGGGGTCTCTAGGCATTGTGCAGGTCCGAAGATCCAAGCCAAGCTCCCAACATCCAAGCCGAGCTACGAGCCTCAACCTATCTCCTGCTACTCTCGAGCTGGGGATCAGACTAACGTCAGTATCGTGCCTTCCGCTTTACAAATTACAAGAACTCACACCTGTTGTCCCCACACCCAAAAACAAGCAGCATCACCAATATTTTTGATATTGATAATATACATTATTCAGCATACAGAAAGACCAAGGATAGCAATTATGACCGACTGGCTTCATCATCCACTGTCGTTTTTTAAAAACTCAAAAATTGGAAATCGATTTAGAAATATGCCTCACAATCGTTTGCTAAAAACCCATAATTTAGGATAGAAATGAATAGTGGCTTGCTAAACTTAGCAGTTCCTTTAGCCAATTGCTAAATATAGAAGACGAACGATGTTCATCCGTTTGACGAAGGGACGGATGAAGGAGTATCGTCTAGTTAATAAAAAAAAAAAAGATGAGAGACGGATGATGGTGTTCCGTCTCTCATCGAAAACAAATTTCTTAAAATAAAAAAAAATCACTGAAAACACACCAGACGGATGAAGTTGTTCCGTCTGGTGTGTTTTTTTTGATTTTTTAATATATATATATATATATATATATATATATATATATATATATTTTAAATCAAAAAAAAATCCAAAAAACACCCAGACGGATGAAGTTGATTCGTCTGGTGTATTGTTTGGATTTTTTTTGATTTTTTTTGATTTTCTTTTTTACTGAATACAAAAAAAAACGGAAGATGATCTTCTCTCGCTTCTATTTTTAGACTTTGACGACTGCAATGTGGTCCTTCTTTTGCTATTTCTAAATGCTATATATAGCAATTGACATAGCAAACGATAGTGGATGCTCTAGTTTTTTAAAAACTCAAAAATTGGAAATCGATTTAGAAATATGCCTCACAGTCGTTTGCTAAAATACATTATTTAGAATAGAAATGAACAGTGGCTTGCTAAACATAGCAGCCCCTTTAGCCAATTGCTAAATATAGAAGACAGGCGATGTTCATCCGTTTGACGAAGGGACGGATGAAAGAATACCATCTAGTTAAATAAAAATAAAAATAAAGATGAAAGACGGATGATGGTGTTCCGTCTCTCATCGAAAACAAATTTCTTATTAAAAAAATCACTGAAAACATGCCAGACAGATGATGGTGTTCCGTCTGGTGTGCTTTTTTGATTTTTTTTTGATTTTTTAAATTTTTTTTAAATCCAAAAAAAAAATCCAAAAAATACCCAGATGGATGAAGTTGCTCCGTCTGGTGGGTTGTTTGGATTTTTGTTTTTATTTTTTAGTGAATACCAAAAAAAAAAAAAATGGAAGATGGTCTTCGGTCGCTTCTATTTTTAGACTTTGACGACTACAACGTGGTCCTTCTTTTGCTATTTCTAAATGCTATATATAGCAATTGACATAGCAAACGATAGTGGACAGGATACAAAAGGACAGCTAACTACGGTTCCCTAGGGTTCTGTAGTTGAGAGGTTCTTCCCAAACCCAAAATTATCTTCCATCCAATGATCTATTTTGTTCAATTTACAGCAAGTTATATTTAGCCCCTGAAATACAGTGCATTCATTTTTTGGATCACTAAGAACAGAAAAATCAACTGATAATTTGTGATTGCCAATATAGTGCATCCTTCCCCACTTTGTGTGTTTGAATGGGCACGGTAAAATCTAATATTAATCTCATGCCTACTGTTCTGGGTACATAGTGAGCAGTCATTACGTTAGCAAGCAATTCATCCGTTTTGGTTGGTGGGTTTTCAGTCTACCAACCATTTCTAACCTTTAGGTTTTTTTTGTGTGTTTTTCTTCCATTTCAGAGCTATCACTATTTCAATTAAGCTTAACCTGAGCCAAACTACCAGGCCAGAAATTCAGAAACTAAGACAAGCAATTGATATGACAACTCTTAAAAGTTGGGAGATGGGGATATAGCAAACTGGCAACAAACAAGACTACCAAAAAAAGTGTAGATCCATGAACAGATGTGCACATACAAATGTACACATCGTTTTAGTAGTACCAGAACAAAATTTTGGCATATTAATATATATACTACACAACCATGCGTTTCATGGCCTTGCACATGCTTCGTGAAGATAGTATTTCATGTCTTAATATGTAATGAATTTGAAGAAATGTTTTAACTTGCGACGAGGTACAAGAAATTTACAAGAACTGTTGCAAGCCAAAGATATATCAAAACTCTGGTCATTCACACTAAGTATCTATAACTGCAGATCGACATCCTTCAACCCAACAAACCCAAGATAGTCGCAGCTAACTCTATTGAAGATATCACAGAAAATATTCTTTCTTCAAGAGCTAGAGTATGAAAATATGAAGTTCAATCTACTCAAATAACTTAAGCCATGACAAGTAACTCCGAAAATTTGTAGCCTCTTTTTATATTTATAGCAAGTTCATTAACCCATCAATCATAATGCCTTGACTTACAAATAACATGCAACAAGAGTACTAAAGAAAGGGACATAAATATAAAAAAAGGTGCGCAGTTAAATTGTGCATACCACACATTTCAGTAGCTATGTCTTAACTTCATACGTAATAGCTAACAGTGATGGACATGAAATTAAGAAGCAATAGTTATCAACGAATGCAGACTAGATCAATGACATATCCAAGCATGCCTTAAATACATGTGAAGGAATGAACAGACATAATAACTCAATGTCTAAGAATTTGGATTAAAAAAGGAAAAAAATTACCTTAAACAGCAACATAGACCTTTCCTTTCACCCATACTACTGTTCCCAATTATCTAGGAGAAAATAGTGGAAGGTATAGCATAAGCATACAGCAATTATCAAGTTACTAATAGTATTCAAATATCAAAGATTCTAGAATGAAATTTAACAAAAGCACCCAATAACTAGTAACAGCAATCGAAAGAAGAGTTAATAAAAAATTAATAGAAGTAGCCCGAAAAGAAAAATCATAGATAACTGGGACTGTAAATCAAAGAAAAATCATGAAAGCTCTCCTGCATTTTCCTGGTACTGTAGCTCACAGGCAACCAACAATACCACTATACAAAGAACAAAAAGGCAAACTGCATGACTTTCTTACATCAGTTTCACATTGCAGAATGTACATATAGCATAACAATGGTCATACAGAAATACAGTAATAAACATTTAAGATTTAACCACAAAGTACATTATAAATTCATTTAAATTAATCAATATCTATAAGATGGGAGAGCAACAATACAACACTATGAGATAAGTAAAAGTGCACCAGAGCACTCGCGAAATACACAACCTTATCATAACCTTATTTAACATAGTTATTTTCCGCTGAAATATGATTTTATCACAAGAGTTCCATGTTCTCCCTACGTATTAACATCAGAACATCTTCTAAAGCAACAACAAAACACACGCATATATATTATCCCAAATACAGATCAAGAGACAAAACAGTAGATCCACCCATCTTATAATAAATGTATGCTTCATTAGCAAAAAAAACAAAGAGACCCACCATAGGATTCAACAAACAAAAAAAAGGTGTGAAGGAAAATAAACAATAAGCCTCCCTCCCCCCATGGTATGATGTCTTATGACCTTGAACTCATGCTACAAGAACGAGACAGCCGGTAGGACAATGTCCGCACCCCTACTCCAGTTACAATGCTGAACTCCTCACTGTCTGGCATAGGACTGTATTGCTTCCTGCAACCTGGGCAACGCCCGTCAGCTTCAAGTATCCTCTTGTGGCAGAACAGGCAAAGGTGGAAACCACACAAACATGGAAGGAAACTAGAATCGGTAAGGTCTAAGTCCTCGTAGCATATAGGGCATGATGATGGCGGTGGTGAAAAAAGACCTCGATGGTTATGATGTGCATCATATCGACGCTCTATATTCATGGGGAAGCTGCGTTGTTTTGACAGGTTAGGAAGGCTCTGAGGACGGAACACATCATCTGGCCTCCACGCCCTAGGGGCTGTCCTATCAGGCTCACTCTTTATGGGCTCTGATGAACTCATTGTCACTGTTGTGGTGGAACGGGCGGCATTTGAAGTGAATGCATCTGCTGATTTGGGACGATGGTCGTGATTATCATTTTCCGAAGAGACGGAGAGGGCATCTGCTACTGCCTCCCAATCATCTAGACCACCACCTCCCTTCTCTCCTGTCCCCTCTTCTTCCTCCTCAGCGTCACTTACACTTCTAGAGCAAGATCCAATACTGCTCCCGCTGCTGTTACTGGTAGAGCACTCCTTTCTTGAAGGGGTCCCACTGGGGTGGTGGGTTGGAGACTCAGCATCACTTCCATCTTGTAGGCTTGATGCATCATGCTCCAGAGAAACAGTTGCAGCCTTCTGACGCCGTTCTCTTACTGCTGACCGGACCTCCAAGATATCCTGAGTGTGTGATGTTGGCGAGGAAGCCATATCTTTGTATCCCTTATTCTTGACTGTCATTGAATATCATGCCAACAATATAGAAAATTTATCGAGATACACATAACAATTCTTCATTCTCCACATCTCAATGTAAAAAAGGATACACAGAGAGAAAAAAGATAAATATTAAAACATATTGTTTGATGGTCAAATAACCAATTACCCAATCAGGGCAGAGAATAAGAAATTAGCTTATTTGCATGCAGACAAGTAAATTCTGCGGAAAGGGCAGTTCAAGTAGCAACACGCGATATAATCAAATCGGTTTATTTGTTTTCTCAAGCTCAGGTTGTGTTGCGTTGATTTTGGTGTGGGAGCAAACAGATGAATTTGTAGATTCTTGAGAAAACGAATAAGGCAAACCTGTTGACCTGTTGACCTTCACCAACGTGTTGACTTGTTTCTTGCTGCAATAAGTGCGATACACCGGGATGGATCCCGGCGACGCACCCTCCGACGCTCTTGTCAATAATCAGGAAGATTATGAAAGAGCTTTATGTAGAAAAATATTAATTACCTTCTTACGGTGGGGGAAAAGGGGTTTTTATAGTCACCTTAGGGATCCGTTTCGAGATAAGAACAAATCTCTACTTCACGGTGTGAATGAATAGAAGTGGTTAAAACCACCACTTAGGAATAATTATGAATCTGAATTTTTCTTTATCCTTCTAAACTGGTTCGTAACGGGTTGGGACCCGTACCCAGTAGAACAGATCCGTTTATGGGTTATTGGACTTTGAAAAAGACCCAGTTCCCATTTCAGACCCGTTTGTAGGTGAAATTACCGTTTTACCCTTGAGAACTTTAAGATTCGTGTCTGATTTGAACGGTCCCGATTTAATCTTATTTTTAGCCATATCACGAGTCCCCCACTCCTGGAGACTGAGTTCTACAGTCTTTGAGTAGTTTTGTTGCTCTAATGGCGTACGGGATTTTATCGAAATTCTTAAGAAAGTTTGGATCTTGCTCGAGGGGTAACGGTATCAATCTGAGCTTGTAAAATGCCCAAAATTATTCTCAAATTTTTCTGGATTTTTTGTGATTTTTTGTGATTTTTCTGAATTTTTTCAAAAAAAATTTTCAATTTTCAAATTTAAATAATTAATTTTCAAAAATATTAATTAATTATTCTAATTTAATAATTATATTTTCAGAAATTTTAAATTATTTTCAGAATTAATAATTATTTTTAGAAATTTTTAATTAATTTTTTCCGATTTTTAAATATTTTTTCAGATTTTTAACTAATTAATTCGATTAATTAAATAAATAAATAAATTAATTAATACATGATGACGTGGCACGATCCTGAGCGTCGATCACGATAAAGCGAGCATGCATCGGGAGGAGGCCATTTTTCTCTCATTTGGGCTCCGGTGACGAGAACGCTCGGATTATGACGGCGAGCTTCGCGACTTCCGCAGCGGAGGACCTTGACTGCAGTGGCGAAGAGCTCGTTGGAGCTCGGCGGCGACGGTGTGGAGCTCAGCAGTGGAGGGGTTCGACGACATTGGAGCTCGGAGAAAAGGAGAGCTCGTCGTCGCGGAGGCTCATCGATTACGGCGACAAGGTAGACGTCGGAGGAGGAGAGCTCGAGGTGCTCGAGCTCTGCGTTGGAGCTCGATGGCGATGGGTACGGAGCTCGTCGAGGGTGATGGCGAGGGGACTCGAGCTCGGCTGGCTGGCGGTGAGGTCGAGCTCAGAGCTCGGCGAAGCTGAGGAAGAAACGCGGCGAGGAGTTCTGTGGAGTTCGACACAGTGTAGGAGGAGTTCGGCATGGGTTTCCTTGACGTGGAGACGAGCTCGGCAAGGGGGCTCGACGAAGGTGAAGGCCGACGTCGGAGGCGGCTCGATGACGAGCTCGTGAAGGGGAGCTTTTTGCTCTCATTTGGACTCCGGTGCCACGAACGCTCGGCGATCACTGCCGATCTTCACACTCCGTCGCCAAATGGAGCTCGACGAAGGTGGAGGCCGACGTCGGAGGCGGCTCGACGAGGAGCTCGTGAAGAGGAGCTTTTTCTCTCATTTGGACTCCGATGTCACGAACGCTCGACGATCTCTGTCGACCTTCACGCTCCGTCGCCAGTGGAGCTCGGCGAAGGTGGAGGCCGACGTCGGAGGAGGAAAGCTCAAGGTGCTCGAGCTCTGCGTTGGAGCTCGATGGCGGTGGGTACGGAGCTCGTCGAAGGTGCTTGGCAGCGAGAAGGATTTGGAGCTTGACGAGAGTGGAAGCTTGAGCTTGGAGTCGGAGCTCGGTGGCTATGGGTTCGGCGAAACCAAGGTGGAGCTCGACGATGAAGGAGGTCTTCATGAAGGAGGTTCGGAGCTTGGTGGCGATAGCGGAGCTTGCCGATGGAGGAGCTCGGCGATGAAGGAGGTGATGTTGGGGTTCGACAAGGTGAGATTGCTGGGTTCTTTTTTCTGTTTGGTTTTTGGCGGGAAAGTGGAGAAGGGGGTTGACGGGTTTGGGTCCTATAACGGGTCCAAACCGACCCGTTAACCCCATAGTTTATTCCCCCCCCCCCCCCCTTTTGCTTGATTGCTTGTAACTGAGCCGCAGATCGTGTTTGAGCACGAATTTGGAGGTGAAATTTTTCTCCAATTTGGGCTCCGGTGGCAAGAGCGCTCGGATTGCATTTCTGAACCAGGAAAGACTTCGGCGACTTGACAAGATGGGTATCAACGGTTGACCGTTGACTCAGTCAACATTGACCGTTAACTTTTTTGATAAATTTTTTCTCGTTTCATGGTCGGTGGCAAGAGCGCTCGGATTGCATTTCCGAATCAGGAGAGGACTTCGGTGGCTTGACACGTGGTGGTCAATAGTTGATCGTTGACTTGGTCAACGTTGACCGTTGACTCTCTCTTTTTGCTCTAATCACCACTGTTGATCTTGATTCGAGGGCGGATCCTGAGGCAAATTTTTTCTCCAATTTGAGCTTCGGTGGCAAGAGCGCTCGGCACACGTTGCCGAAGTCTAGGAGATTTTTTCTCGCATTTGGACTTCGGCGGCAAGAACGCTCGGCGCCTGTTGCCGAACTTCAATAGAGATTTTTGCTCACATTTGAACGTCGGTGGCAAAAACGCTCAGCGCATGTTGCCGATGTCCAAAGAGAGATTTTTTCTCACATTTGGACGTCGATGGCAAGAACGCTCGGCGCATGTTGCCGAAGTCCAAGAGAAATTTTTTCTCACGTTTGGACGTCGGTGGCAAGAATGCTCAGCACACATTGCCGAAGTCTAGGAAAGCTTTTCTCACATTTGTATTATAACCAACGTTCCCAGTGCTGCAGAGGTCGGATCGGGACATGTGACCCCTTGTTTCGAAGCTAGCTGGAAGATCTACAAGTTTTCTTTAGAAATGAGTTAGAGAATCATCCTTCTTCAAGGTCAAGATAGTCCCGCAACATCTTCGTCTTCATGAAGTTGAGAAGAGCTTTGCATGGCTCTAGAGGAAGTCCGTTCTTGGAAGACTAGTCTGAGGAGCAACTCTAGGGGAGAATCGTGCTCCAAACTCGTTCTGAAGAGGTCAGTTCTGGAGGCGAACGGAGCGAAGAGCTTGGATCTAGGTGAGAGCCATTTGGGAGATAAGTTTGAAGAGCGACTCTAGAGGAGAGTTATAGCTCCGAACTCGTTGAGAAGATGTCCGCTCTGGGAGCGAGCGGAGCGAAAAGATTGGCTCTAGGAGAAAGTCGTTTGGGAGACAAGTTTGAGGAGCAACTCTAGAAAAGAGTTTTAGCTCTGACCTTGCTGAGAAGAGGTTCAACAGTTGTGGGAACAATTCCGAATGGTGAGCTACCCCGCACTTGTTTTCAAGCAACTAAGGCAACGTCGAACCAAGTGTTGAACTCCGAACTTGTTGTTAAGAGTTGACAAGTTGTAGGGAGCAATTCCGAATGGTGAGCTGCCCCATACTTGCTTGTTTGCAAGTGGCTAAGGCAACATCGAAACAAGTATTGAACTCCGAACTCATCTTTTGAGCTTAGTAAGTTGTGGAAGCAGCCCTGTAAGACAAGCTGGACTCCGAACTTAACCATTTAACGAGTCGTAGAAGTGACTCGGAGAAGTAGAAATAAAGCAAGTACAATATTAGACAAAAGTTTAAGTTTTATTGAAATAAACTAAATGGCTGCTTCGAGGGGGCGAACCATTATTACATGCTGTTGGTCGGGTTACAAGCATCAGCCTTATTAAAAACCGAGATCCAACTTCTACGATAGGGTGAAGACCTCTTGGAAGGAATTGGGTTCTCCCCCCATTGGACCTCTTTGGATGAGGTGGAGGACTGCCCCAAGTTCGAAATCTTGGAACTCGGCGAACCTCGCTGTTCGCTTGTAGGCTCCTCGAGGTGGAAGGTCGGCCCCGTCTCTGCAGACAAACTTGTCCAGATGTCCCTGTTGTATGAGTTCTTCGATCTCCTCTTTGAGAGCCCGACAATCATCCGTGTCGTGGCCGTAGTTCCTATGAAAGCGGCACCACTTATTCCTGTTTCTTTTCTTGCCAGGGGTATTCATTCTAGGAGGAGCGCAGAGTAGTCCTTCCTTGTCCATCTCCATAAAAACTGCTGATATACTAGCATTGAGGGGGGTAAACTTCTCAAAATGGGGAGCTGGGCGGCGTTGGCCATTATCATCCCTCTGGAGTTTCTGTGACCCTTCTTCACTCGTATTCTTCCGTTTGTTCCCAGAAGATGATTCCTCAAGAGTGGGGGGTTAAGAGCCTCTTCTACTCGGATGTACTTCTCACTCCTAAGGAGTTCTGAGAAGTCCCAGAGAGGCTTCTTGGCAAGGGACACCTTGAGGTCGGCGTTAGTGACGTTGTGTCCGAATGCCGCCGAGGCTACTGATTGGTTGAGGGAGGCAATAGACCGGACTTCGACGGTGAAGCGCCGAACGTAATCTCTTAGGCGTTCTCTCCTTCTTTGGTTGAGGGTCACCAAAGATACACTTGTTTTCTCGGCCCGGCGGCTACTCACGAAATGAGTAAAGAAGAGCCCTCCGAACTGATCGAATGAGAAGATGGAGGCCGGGGCGAGTCGAGAGTACCATTCTCTCGTAGGCCCCTTCAGCGTTGCAGGGAAGGTCTTGCAAAAGTGCGCATCCGAAGCCTGGTGGATCATCATGAGAGTTTTAAAACTCTCGATGTGGTCGGCACGGTCCGACTCCCCATTGTATGACTCAAAGTTAGGGGGCTTAAAGTTTTGTGGGACCGGAGCTTCCATGATGGCTCGGGAGAACAGGGGCCTGCTCGGGCGAAAATTTCTCGCCTGTTGTTCCTCATCTCTGTCAAGTTGGCCAAGGCGCCTCTCCATCTCGTGGAGACGGTAATAGACCAAATCTTCCCTTCGGTCATATCTTGCTGAGCTCCGAGACTCTTCCCCATGTGAAAAGGGACTAAGAGTTCGGTGACGATGGCTTGGAACAGGTTGAGGACTAGGTGCCCGTTGCTCGTGGTTGGGAGCAACATTGACGGCTCGCAGAACGGCTTCTTGAAAATCCTGAAACTCCGCCCTTGTGACCGGTGCCTATCCAGCTTGGCGGTCCCTATGTGTGGCTCGGTTTACTGGAGTATGACTTCTCTGCCGATATCGTTGAGGGGACTCTCTTCGCCTCCACGGGGGATGGGATCTTCTGGTCCTCAGTCTGTAGAGGGTCCGGACTCTTGAGACCCCTTGGTGCTCAGGTTGATGGACTCCCCCAAGGGCTCGCCATCCATTCAGGCGAGTTCGGAGGTCGACCCCCTTTTGGCGATTGACAATCATTTGACGGAGATCCCGCTCGGGAGGGCTTTGAGAAGCCATAGAGTCAACTGAAGGATTGGGAACCGCGACATGGTCATGAGGAGGATGTTGTTTTGGATGACTCCGATGGGAGCCCCCCCTGGGCAGCCCCCCGAAACCCTGGAGGGGCCGGTTGAGGAAGAACACCTTGAGCTGGAAGAGGAGTGGTTCTTTGGCTGGAGACCGCTACCTTCCCCTTCTCTTTTGGATACATAGCTTGAAACTAATCTCGCTGATGAAGTTAGGTTGGATTGCTTTTTCGGTTCCCACATACGGCGCCAATCTGTTGCTGCTGATTTTGGTGTGGGGAAAAACAGATAAATTTGTGGATTCTTGAGAAAACGAATAAGGCAAACTTGTTGACCTGTTGACCTTCACCAACGTGTTGACTTGTTTCTTGCTGCTGCTGCGAACCTGTAAAAAGTGCGATACACCGGAATGGATCCTGGCGACGCACCATCCGACGATCTTGTCAGTAATCAGGAAGATTATGAAAGAGTTTTATGTAGAAAAATATTGATTACCTTCTTATGGTGGGGGAGAGGGGTTTTTATAATCGCCTTAGAAATCCGTTTCGATATAAGAACAAATCTACTTTCCGGTGTGAATGGATAGAAGTGGTTAAAACCACCTTTTAGGGATAATTATGAATCTGAATTCTTCTTTATCCTTCTGAACTGGTTCGTTACGGGTTGGGACCCATACCCAGTAGGACAGATCCGTTTATGGGTTATTGGACTTTGAAGAAAGACCCAGTTCCCATTTCAGATCCGTTTGTAGGTGAAATTACAGTTTTACCCCTGAGAGCTTTAAGATTCGTGTCCGATTTGAACGGTCCTGATTTAATCCTATTTTTAGCCATATCAGGTTGCAAGCAATTTTGGTAATTAAAAATATCGAATTACTAAATAAAATGAGCATAAATTTGAGAAAACTAATAAGATGTTGGGCTCAATTACACGCAGACAAGCAAAAATCATATGAATGGAGAGACAAATTCTAGTTAAAAACCATTATATCATAAACTAATCTGAAAAAAAATTACACCCCCACATTGCCGCAAAATATTAGGGGAAAGGGATTCAAATTGATTACAAATTAACAGAGAAGACAATTAATTCAACTGCCACAAATCATTCTAGCTAAGAATTCTAATTACGAGAAATAATTAATTAATTAATTAATTAGATCACATAAATTTCACATCTTTTTCAATTCAATTATTCCAATCTCCCAAACCTCCCCTAAATAACCCAAAAAATCCCAAATTCACATCAAAATCTACCAAATCACTCGCATGGACACAATCCAAAACCCTAGAAACAACAAAGAACAAATTTTTAGCCCAAAACGAATCGAATACCTTGCGAAAGCCATTGCTCCCTCCTCGCATCCAGCTTGCACTGCTTCAACTTCGCAGTTCTGTTCGCCTACAAATCCAAGCCAAGCCAACCAAAAATCCGTCAAACCCCCCCCTCCCCCCCCCACCCCCCCCCCCCCCCAAAAAAAAAACAAAACAAAATTCGCAGGAAAAAAAAAGATGCAAAAGGCTCGAATCGCTCACCCTCTTCTTCTTCCCGACCTCGGCCCTCGCCGCCGCCGGCACCGCCGCAGTGTCATTAGCCATGGCGTCGAACCCCATCTCGAAACCCTAAAAACCCTAGAGAGAGAAAATCAACAAGTAGAGAGAGAGAGAGTCGATTTGGGTTTTTTTCTTCTTTTCTTTCTTTCTTTCGCTTCCAGTTCTGAAACGGTGGCCAAGATTGAGGGGAAGGGGACAAATATATAAGAGGAATGACGGTTCTGCCCTTGGGTGAGAAACTTATTTACGAGATATATTTTGAGAGGGGAAGATGAGAAATTTGAGGTGGAGAACGGGGGTTAAAAAGATGAGGAAGGAAAGGAGAATAGAAGGGGTGCAAAACGTTATATTGGGTTAGTCCTAATCTTAGCATTTATTCTTCATTAATTCTGTAAATCTATGCGGTTACGGAATCTTGAGTTTTTTGTAATACTAGACTACTTTTTGAAACTTTTTGCGATTTTAGGCCACGTCTCAAATTATTAGCAATTTTGACTAGCAAGTGCCACGTCAGCAGTGACCGCTATTGAAAATAGCGGCCTCTTCATAGCGTCTAACATATTGAACTCCCCGACTTGACAGATTTGTATAATTGCAAACTACTTGGAGTAATTAGCGATCTTGTATAACCAAGGTCGTTATTCCCAATAGCGACCGCAGGTTGACCCAATCGCTTTTAGGCCCACCTGAGGTCGCTATTGGGAATAGCGACCTTAGTTTGACGATGCCGCTATTGACAATAGCGGTCTCAGTTACACCAAGTGGTTTGCAATTATACAAATCTGTCAAGTGTGGGAGTCCGATGCGTTGGTAGCTATGAAGAGGCCGCTATTCTCAATAGCGGCCGCTCCTGACGTGGCACTTGCTAGCCAAAAGTGCTAATAGTTTGTCAACTGGCCTAAAATCGAAAAAAGTTTCAAAAAGTAGCCTACTACTGCAAAAAATTCCGGAATCTTGGGGCTTTATTTTGGGCTTGCGGGCTTATTTAAAAGCCCTTGTTAGGAATC
Organism: Hemerocallis citrina; assembly: GCA_017893485.1. Lineage (NCBI taxonomy): Eukaryota > Viridiplantae > Streptophyta > Magnoliopsida > Asparagales > Asphodelaceae > Hemerocallis > Hemerocallis citrina. The sequence goes on along the minus strand of CM030367.1, from coordinate 159,696,902 downwards.
GATTTTTGGGGAGTTAGGCACGTAAGTTTTTCAAGATTTTACCATTGTAGAGCCGCAACTTGAAGGTTCTGTTGTGAATGGGAATGTAAGGGATGTAGAAATAAAAGGTGATTTTCCTGTTGCGGTTGATTAGGTTCTTGTGATGATTTTGTAGAATTAGATTTTTTTGTGAATCAAGGGTGGAGGGGTCTTAGGAAGATAGGTGGTGGAGGGAGTGGATTAGATTGGCGGGGATGGTGGTAGTTTGGTGAGTTGAGAAATAAGGGGAGGAAGAGAGTGGGAAGAATTTAAATTCAAGTTAGCAGAGTGAGGTGTATGGGATATGAGAGAGAGAGAGGGTGTTGTATGTAACATGGAGGGAAAGAGAGATTAGAATCCGATAAAGAAGAAGAGTTTCTAAGGCCCAAATAGAAAGAATTGCAAAAGACAAGGAAAAAATAGTTCTTGTGATGATAAAACTTGAACCATCTCTATACTTAGGCTTTGTTAGTTAATTTTTCTATCTTTCTTTCTTCTTCTTCTTTCGTACCTTTTTAGTACTTCAAATTAATTCTTCAATTAATTCTTCATATAAAACCCTAAAAATTCTGATTGGGTTTGAACAACTTCAAACTCGAACATGGCCAATAAATGTTAGGATCGGGAGAAAAACAACAGAGATAAATTTGAGAAGAAAACAACACAAATATTATTTTTCAATCTCAAAAGATTTACAAAAAAAAACTCTCAATACTTTATAAGCTCTCTGTGGCTATCAATCTCTATTTTTCTCTTCAGTTGAGTGTATCTTCAAATAAAGAAAATAGTGAGAATTTATAGAAGGGGAAGAGACACCATGCTTTCGAAGAGACACCATGCTTTCGAAGAGACACCATGCTTTTGAAAAGACACCATACTTTGGAAAAGACACCATGCTTTGGAAGAGACACCATGCTTGCATCAAACGTTGTCATGCATCAGCATGCACCAAACGTTGCATGCATGAGTGCATGCTCTTTTGTGGCGGGACCTACAATTCTCCCCCTCACGCCACATCTGCACCAATCGTCATCTCTCATCCATTCCAGTTATGTCTCTGCATAACTCTAGTTTCTCCCGAGACACAATCTTTGTCAACATGTCTGCTGGATTCTCCTTCGTGTGGGTCTTCATCAGTTTCAACAATTGTTGATCCATCACCTCGCGTATCCAGTGATAGCGAATATCAATATGTTTTGTTCGGGAATGGTACATTGAATTCTTGCTCAAATCCAGAGCACTCTGACTGTCACAATGTACCTTGTAGTCATTCTGCTTGATCTCGAGTTCATGTAGAAATCGCTTTAACCACAACATCTCCTTGCCAGCTTCAGCGACAGCAATGTACTCTGCTTCTGTCGTAGATAGTGCAACGCACTTCTGCAACCTTGACTGCCATGACACAGCTCCCCCTGCAAAAGTGTAGATAAAACCAGAAGTCGATTTTCTACCATCAAGATCTCCGGCCATATCTGCATCTGTATAGCCTTCCAAAATCGGATCAGCTCCCCCGTAACACAAACATATCTTTGAAGTACCCTTAAGATACCTGAGAATCCACTTAACAGCCTCCCAATGCTCATTTCCTGGATTGAAGAGAAATCTGCTTGCCACACCCACTGCATGTGCAATATCCGACCTCGTACACCCTCCATGTTAACTGAAATGATTAGCCAGTGGGATGCTAACTGGCTTGGCACCCTCCATGTTGAATCGCTTGATCACCCGTTCAACATATTTCTCTTGAGATAACCGCAATCTTCGGGCCTTTCTGTCTCGAGAGATGTTCATACCTAAAATCTGCTGAGCTGGCCCAAGGTCCTTCATATTAAAGACCTTAGAGAGTTCTATCTTCAGCTGTCTGATCTTCACTGCATCTTGTCCGACGATCAACATGTCATCGACATATAGTAACAGTGCAATGAAATTTCCATCAGGAGACCTTTGAATGTAGACGCATTGATCTGCAGCAGTCCTCTTGTAGCCTTGACTCACCATGAATGAATCAAACTTCTTGTACCATTGCCTTGGTGCTTGCTTGAGGCCATACAAACTCTTCTTTAGCTTACATACGAGATTCTCTTTTTCTGGAACCTCGTATCCCTCTGGCTGCTCCATGTAAATTTCTTCATGCAGATCACCGTGAAGAAATGCAGTCTTCACATCCATTTGTTCAAGCTCCAAGTCTAGGCTAGCTACTAATCCGAGCATGACTCGGATTGAAGTCATCTTTACAACTGGAGAAAAAATCTCACCAAAATCGATGCCTTTCTTCTGAAGGAATCCTTTGACCACTAGCCGAGCTTTGTGCTTCACCACCTTTCCGCTGCCATCTTTCTTGAGCTTGAATACCCACTTGTTCTTTAGTGCCTTCTTCCCTCCTAGAAGCTTAACCAAATCGTAGGTTTGGTTCTTCTCTAAAGAGTCCATCTCATCCCGCATAGCGTGCAACCAGTTGTCTTTGTCTGGATGAGACAATGCTTCCTGGAAATTCTCTGGCTCCCCTTCATCAGTAAGAAGAATGTACTCTGATTCTGGATATTTAGTAGACGGAACATGGCCTCTTTCAGATCTACGTAGCTGAGGCTCACTCGTCTCAGGCGGTGTATCATTATCTTGTACTGGTTCTGCAGCTGTGAAAGGTTGCGGCTCCCCAGGCTCATCAATCCCTTCTTCCTCCTCCTCTGGCTCTGCTTCTAGTTCTTGATCAGACACATCATCATCTGCGGCAGCTTGTACTGGTACTGTATCTGGAACAAAGTCCTGAGTACTGTCAGGACTTTCAGCAATTGTAGGCTTTTCAGTGTCCCCATATGTCTGATTTTCATGGAACACCACGTCTCTACTTCTGATGGGCTTCTTCGTCTTTAGATCCCATAGCCTGTATCCAAACTCCTCGTCTCCATAGCCTATGAAAATGCATGGAGTGGTTCTTGCATCGAGCTTCTGCCTGAGCTCCTTTGAGACATGTGCATAAGCCAGACATCCAAATGTCCTCAGGTGAGAGTAGGAGGGGTTTTTGCCGGTCCATTTCTTCTCCGGGATGTTGAAATTCAGCGGGACTGATGGAGAACGATTGATCAAGTAGCAGGCGGTGCGAACAGCTTCTCCCCAAAATGGCTTTGGCAGCTTTGCTGTGCTGAGCATACTTCTGACTCTTTCCATGATTGTTCGGTTCATTCTTTCTGCTACCCCATTGTGTTGCGGGGTACGTGGAACCGTCTTCTCGTGCCGAATGCCCTGACTCTTGCAATAGGCATCAAAACTCCTGGATGTATACTCTCCTCCGTTATCTGAGCGGAGGCACTTCAGCTTCTTCCCCGTTTCACGCTCTACCATGGCATGAAATGTTTTGAAGCTTTCCAAGACCTGATCTTTTGTCTTCAGAAAATACACCCACACCTTCCGAGAAGCATCATCAATAAATGTCAGAAAGTATTTGTTACCGCCTAGCGACTCCACCTCCATGGGACCGCAAACATCAGAATGTATCAGACTGAGCAACTCCGATCTCCTTGTCGAAGAGGAACTAAAAGAGACTCTTCGCTGCTTGCCAAATAAACAGCTGCTGCAAGGTTGAAGCTCTGCATTCTTGGTAATGGAGATAAGATTTTCCTTCATCAAGGTTGATAAACCTTTCTCACTCATGTGACCGAGTCTCTGGTGCCACAGTTTCTGCGAAGCTTCATGTTCAACAATATTGAGACTCTCCACATTGATCTTCACATGAGTCTTGTACAAAGTGCTGCAGAGATGTCCACGAGCGATCACCATTACACCTTTCAGCATCCTCCACGAGCCTTTGCAAAAACGGTTATCATAGCCCTTTTCATCTAGGGCTCTCACCGAAAGAAGATTTTGTCGAATTTCAGGTACATGGCGAACATCCTGCAGTGTGATTGTGCACTCGGCATCAGTCTGCATCCGAAGGTCACCAATTCCGACAATCTTAGCAAAGCTAGAATTGCCCATCCTCACCGAGCCAAAGTCCCCAGCTTTGTACGTCGTGAAGATGTCCTTTCGAGGAGTGGCATGGCAAGATGCTGCAGTATCTACCACCCATTCTACGCCCTGATTCGACACATGGAGGCATGTCTCATCCTCATGAGAGCAAAGAGCCACATCTTCTAGTACTGTGACTTGTGCATCTCCTTCCTTCTTTGGTTGTGACCTTCCCTGACCGCCTTGTTTTTGTAACTTCCAACAATTTCTTTTCATGTGGCCTGGTTTGCCACAGTGATGGCAGTTGTATGCAGGCCTCCTCCCATCACTTGATTTGCCTCTCGATCTGCCTCTGCTTTGGCTCCTGCCTCTCCACCTGCCTCGATCTTCCTCTCGCTGTCTCCCACGGACTTCTGTGACGCAGGCTTGTGCTTCTGTGCCAACATCCTTTCTCCGAGCTTCCTCATTTAATAGGGCATCCTTAACCATAGACATGGTAAGATTGCCAGTCGAAGCCGAGTTGCTGAGGGAGACCACCAATGTCTCCCAACTGTCTGGAAGAGAGCTGAGAAGTAGAAGTGCCTGTAACTCATCTTCAAGTGGTAACTCCACTGAAGATAGCTGATTCACCAGGCTCTGAAACTCGCTGGTGTGTTCTGCTACAGAAGTTCCTCCCTGTAGCTTCAGGTTCACCAACCGTCTCATCAGCAGGGCCTTATTTCGAGCTGTCTTGGCCTGGTACATATCCGCCAGCTTCTTCCAAAGGGCAAAAGCATCCGTTTCCTGGGCAACATGATGAAAGACACTGTGATCGATCCACTGTCGAATCTGACCGATCGTTTTCCTGTTCATCTTCTTCCAGTCCGCCTCATTGGTAGCTTCAGGTCTCTCTCCCTTCTCCTCAATAGGATCAAAGAGATCTTTACAACTTAGGAGATCTTCCATCCGAGGTCTCCAAAGTGTATAGTTGGTGGCAGTAAGCTTGATCATGGCTCCAAATGATGATGATGATATTGATTCCTCCATCGACATCTTGATCTGCAAAGGTTTTTGGCACTCAACAACTCAACTTGGCTCTGATACCACTTGTTAGGATCGGGAGAAAAACAACAGAGATAAATTTGAGAAGAAAACAACACAAATATTATTTCTCAATCTCAAAAGATTTACAAAAAAAAACTCTCAATACTTTATAAGCTCTCTGTGGCTATCAATCTCTATTTTTCTCTTCAGTTGAGTGTATCTTCAAATGAAGAAAATAGTGAGAATTTATAGGAGGGGAAGAGACACCATGCTTTCGAAGAGACACCATGCTTTGGAAGAGACACCATGCTTTGGAAAAGACACCATGCTTTGGAAGAGACATCATGCTTGCATCAAACGTTGTCATGCATCAGCATGCACCAAACGTTGCATGCATGAGTGCATGCTCTTTTGTGGCGGGACCTACAATAAATACCTCTACGTATAAGGATCTCAATTACAAACTATACTTGGTTGCTTAAGTGACTTAAGATTTAATTCGATAACTGTCCATGCAAGCAGAGAGGTGTATATAAAGGAAAAAAAATGTTTACCACCTGCTAGATCAGAATATATATATATATGTCAGTTAAATAAAAAGGGAAAAAAAAACTTTTGGCCTCAATGAGTTTGGAGCCAACAACAGAGAATACAGATTCGGCTAAATTTACCAATGAGCTACAGAATGGTTTTTCATAAAAATAATCAATAATTCGCCCCAAACCCGAATTTCACAAACACAACAAATGGATAGCTTGCATGATCATAAAGGTTTACCGAAAAAAGGACAGATGAGTTGAGCGCTATACAAATATCGTGGATATATGCAGTACAGGTTGCTTCAGGGTGTGAACCTTTAGTTGGTGAAAGATGAGGATGTTTGTTTGTTTGTTTTCCTCCTTTTTTTTTTTTTTTGATCAAAGTGGCTTAGGCCACATATAGCTTTCATATATAGACCAAAATAGAAAACCATTCAAAGCTAAACATCCAAGCAAAGTTAATGAAAGATGAGTAAGAAAACATAAGAGACTATGCCTTGAATTTAGTCTCTTAACCAGAAGTTAACAAAAGCACACAATATTTGTCAATCGTTAGGATAATGAGTAGGAGCATTAGATTAGCCATGTTCTCAAATACCATTTTATGTTATTAGGGTGAGGCCATATATTCCACCCGCAAGCTCACAGTAACTCCCACATAGGCAAAATCCTTTAAGAGGTATGTGTGAACTAGTACATGGCAAATACATCATTGGACTTCACTAAGAGGGTGTTTGGTACAAGGATTTTTTGTTTTGCTCCCAGGAATCATAAATTCTTTGGTACAAGAATTTTTTTTGGGATCCCAGGAATCATAAATCCTAGGTTATGATTCCTATAATTTATGATTCCTAGAAATCATAAAACATGTTTGGTAGATCTTAAACATCTCTGAGAATGTTAGTTGGAAACTTAATTTTCTATGTTTGGTTGAGCTACATATTTCCTAAAAATATTAATCTTATTATCCAAAATACTCATCTAATCCTCAAATAACAAAACTGATGGATACATGTATGAATTTTTTTTTTAATTGGGTTTGGCTCTGGTTAATAGTATACCGTATCTTACGACCTACACTTCAATCAATATAAGTGATTCTGTCCAATTTCTATTAATTTTTTCGTAATCACCACTTCACCAAAAGTTTACATAATTGGGCCTAAAATATGATCCTAAAAGCAGCCCTAGTAGTTCTGTATCAGCTAAGAACATACTAGTGTAGAGAGAAATTTATGATGAGAAATTAAGTGAATGTAACATGTCATGTAATGTATAAAAGATACCTGATAATTTCGTAGAGAGGAGATCTGAAGAGAGAAAACTGATGCATTGTGCAGCATGTTCGCACTTCTCAGCTTGCACATACTCCTGTAGGCAATCTGTATATGTGGAAACCAACAAGAATCAACCACAACTTCACATTTGAGTTTCCACCGGTCACAGCTTTGAAGCACAGAGATGCCTTCCTTATATGCACCTCTATCATGACCACTGTCATGGGAGCGACGATCATCCAACTCACCCTTAAATCAGCACGATTCATATCCACTCATCACGTCAATGATGCCCTTCCAGGACTTTTTTTCTGATATCAAATCGGGGAGGATGGTGGTTGCGAGGGGAGAGGGCAGAGGAGCGGGCGGAGTCGGTGAAGGGGAGGAGGGAGAGGATCGAGATTTGGAGGGGATGGGGATGGGGATGGGGACAGGGGAGATGTGAGTTTTTAGGGGCATACTTGTATTTTCAAGGAAGTAACATTTTTTCAAGTACTTGGGAATCTAAGAATCTCCCCCCCCCCCCCGGGAAATTTTTTGTGGAAATTACTGCAAAAAAACATCCTATGAATCTTAGTTTCCTGTGAATCTGAATTTAAAAATTAACATACCAAACATGGGAAACTAGATTCCCAAGTTAAGATTCTCAGGAAACAAAAAAATAATCCCCCTAGCAAACGCTCCCTAAGAGTTTAAACTCGAGCACTGTTTTTTTTGTTTGTTAAAGGAATAAACTCGAGCATTGTTCTCATAGGATATTGGGCTGTAGGTAGCATACTTGCTCTTTCTACACAGGAGTAGGGAGCTTTAGTAGTGTTCACTCGCTTCACTGCATTGGCTCCCTTCAAACTACTAACTGATGCTGCTTGTTTTTTTTTTGGTGTGGGGAAAACAGGTGTGAGTTCTTATAATTTGTGAAGCGGAAGACACGACACTGACATTGGTCTGATCCCCGGCTGTAGGGCCGGTTCGAGAGTAGCAGGAGAGAGGTTGAGGCTCGTAGCTCGGCTCGGATGTTAGTAGCTTGGCTCGGACCTTCCGACCTGCACAATGCCTAGAAACCCCGGGAGAGTTCCCGAAGACATGCACTCTGACGATCTAGTCAATCATCGAGAAAGTAATAGTAGCTAGGGTTCAGGTGGAGAAAGATTGATTACCTTTGAAAGTGGGGAGGGGGTCTGGTATTTATATGCAAGGGTAAACGGGTCTAAGATCCTAACGGGCCGGGTTGGACCCATTTACCCATGGGCCTGAGCTTGTTGAAGCCCGTTGGGTTTGTTTGACCTGATGATCATATGATAGCAGAATTTGAGGAGATCTGAGGGCCCATATGAGGCCACGTAATTTATACCATATCACAAGCCCCCCACTCCTGGAGGGATGTGTAACCCAGTCATGCAGAAGTAGTCTGTCTCTGTGGGAAAAGAGGAGGGGAGTATTTAGCGAAGATTTGTTGCTCTGAATCCCTGAGGGGGTGTTTTTAAAACTGGCCAAAATTTGGGTTGAAGGCCGATGGTCGAAGGCCTAGGGTCGAGACCGAGGGTCGAAGGCCGAGGGACAAAGGCCGTGGGCTGAGGGCCGAGGGACAACTTCATCCAACAAGCACTGAGCACTCCGTGAGGGGAGCTTAAGGAGAGGATCCAGGTGGGTGCTCACTGTCACTGCCGAGCTCCGAGTTTGGAGGATCGACTCAGAGAGCTTCGAGTGAGGCAACTTCAGTGAGAAGCTGAGTGGGTGCTCGAAGTCACTACCGAGCTCCGAGCTTGGAGGGTCGGCGCGGAGAGCTTTGAGTGAGGCAACTTCAGTGAGAAGCTGAATGGGTGCTCGAAGTCACTATCGAGATCTGAGCTTGAAGGGTCGGCTCGGAGAACTTCAAATGAAGCAACTTTAGTGGGAAGCTGAATGGGTGCCCGAAGTCACTACCGAGCTCCGAGCTTGGAGGGTCGGCTTGGAGAGCTCGGAGTGAGGCAACTTCAGTGAGAAGTTGAGCGAGTGCTTGAAGTCACTACCGAGCTCCGAGCTTAGAGGGTCGGCTCGGAGAGCTTCGAGTGAGGTAACTTCAGTGAGAAGTTGAGTGGGTGCTCGAAGTCACTACTGAGCTCCGAGCTTGGAAGGTCAGCTCGGAGAGCTTGCCGAGCCCCACCCTCAAGGGGCAGCTTTGTTGGGAAATGTTAGGTGGGTGCTCGCAGTACTTGCTGAGCACCGAGCCCCCCATACTTGGGAGGTAGCTTTGTTGGAAAAAGCTAGATGGGTGCTCGCAGTACTTGCCGAGTATCGAGCCCCCCATACTTGGAAGGTAGCTTTGTTAGAAAAAGTTGGGTGGATGCTCGCAGTACTTGTCGAGTGCCGAGCCCTCTGATGTTGATATTTGCAAGTGTACAAAATCGCACAAGTAATATAGATAGGTGAGTAGAGTGTCGAACCCACAGGGACTAGATATTTTACTAAGTACCGATATCGCTAGATGAATCACTATTTGGAAGATCGAATTTTATAAGGATAAAATAACTAACTTAAATTAATCTAACTAAAACTAACTAAATTGGTGAAGAGGGAGAGGGCTGTGAAACTATGAAGCTCTTTTAATTTGTTTAATGGTAAAATTAGTTCTAGGGCTCTTGGTTCACCTCGTTTATCACACACACAAATTATTATTCCTTATAAATAAAAATATTATCTTTCCCAATTGTCGACCAAAATCCTAAAGATATTAACCACTCTATCAACGTAGTCTAAAAATTATTCTCAATTAATCATTCGTCTATCCACCAAATTATTAATTGAGAAATTGGATCTCTTAACAGTCACGTCCTCCAATATACGGTATTAATTTTTATTAATCACAAATCACCTGTTCGGTCTCTTTATGATTTAAATGATCATACAAATGTCTATCCACCATGTTGTACGCATAAATAATAAAAATTAAAACACAATCAGGAAAATAGAGTAATAATAAGAAATTAAAATTGTGTTCTACAAAACTTGGCTACACCTTAGCCTCTAGAACAATAAATTCAGTTCATCATTGTTCGGGATTGCATCTAAAAAAAATACAGAGAAGAAAAGATACAAAAATTTAATGCAAACCGAATTATCTCTCTTCTGTCTCAACTAACCGATGCCCAATACTGTCGCACAGGGAAACGCGTCTGTCGAATCATACCTGTCACGTCGGCTGCACGCTGTCACGTCGCGCAGCTGTCCTTGTCGCTCGTCAGATCGCCACGTCAGCGAAGCTGTGCTTCGTTCCGCACGCGAGATGAAAGAAGAAGAAGTGGCCACGTCACCGAAGGAAGAAAAAGAGTGAGTCGCACGTCTGGGGAACAATTCGCTGTCACCGAACGCCACGTGCTGGCTCTTCTTCTCTCTCCCCCTTTGGTTCTGTGCGCTGGTAGAGAGAGAGATCGTTCTCTCTCTTTTTCTTTTTTATTTTTTTTATTTTTTTATTATTTGTTTAGGATCAGCCGTCACCTCTCCAGTTCTCCTCTCTCCCTTTACTTGTATTTATAGAGAACAGAAGAGGAGTTCAGGGTTTGCACTTTTGCATAAAAGTCCACACTTTTTATTTATTTTCTTCCTTTTATAATGCAGAATTTTATTTGTTTCTCTTTCCTTCTTTTCTGCATTTTCTGCCAACCACGTGCTTCTGCATACACAAAATAATACCTGAAATTAGGATTTTTAAATAAAATAAATTTAATTAGTTTAAAATTAATTAAACTAACTATAAATCATATTAGCGTATAAAAATCCTTTTAAAATTTATTTTGTCGCAATTTTAACTCAACAAAACAATAAAATCGATAAATCAATTATTTTACTTTGTTTGTTGATTTTTTCCACAATTCTTTACTTTTTGCATCAAAAATATTATTTCTTCAAAAATAATTAATTAAATGAAATCGTATAGAAATAAGATGAATTATAGACAATATCAGCGAAAACAAGTCATTTTAATAGGTAAATGAGTACAAATATATATATATAAATCCGACATATCAAATACCCCCAAACTTAAGATTTTGCTTGTCCTCGAGCAAAAAGTAGAATCATAAACAAGGGAATAATAATAGTGGACTCAACCCATCACACTAAGAAATCTTATCATGCAAGCATCAAAATTACAATTAAAAATATAAACAATTGCAAATAAAGTAAAACTAAGCATACCCACTTTCTCCAGTGTAATTATTTATTCATAATTCCCAAAAAAAAAATCGCATTTGTCATGCAATTAATGTAATTATAGTATGCAACAACTCAATCTGTGATTATCCCTTCTCTCTACTACAAACCGAGTAGCAAACTAGAGGTTTTTTTTTTTTTTTTTTTTTTTTGTTTTTGTTTTTTTTGTCTCTTCTTTAAGTTGTCACTTGCCTTTTGACGCGAATGCAAAACATTTGTGATGAATTCACCCGGTTACTCAACAAGTCACTAACTTAAAGTGCTTTGCACACTCATATTTCAAGTTGCCGTTCTACGTAAGTGTAGACATTTGTGATGAATACCCCTAGTTACTAAGCAACTCAAAACATTGGAGTAGATTGACTTTATTCTTAAATTTTTTTTTTTTTTTTATTCTTTTCATTATTACTCTATTTACTTAAACTCTGTTTAGGACTAGATCAAAGGGGATAATCACGAGAAAAAATATCACATTTGTCTTTTATGTATAATAGCATGACTCACACAATTTTGTAAGGAATTATGAAACTCAATAATCCTAAAGTAAATAAGTATGCTTAATATTGCTTTATAAAAAAAATTGTTTATCCAAAAAAATTGTTTCAATGCTTATCACAATAAGGAACTCAAAATGTGTAATGGTGAGCTCAATTATAATCCTTTTGTTTTGTTTTTCTTTTCAAAAATAATAAAAATAAAAATAAATTTGTAAACCTTCCCCCCAAACTTAAATATCACATTGTCCTCAATGGGAAAGGAAAAGAAAAACAAAAAGAATGAAAAAGTTTAGAATTTCTCCCCTGATTCATCTTTAAATTTCTGCACGCGCAGCGTTCAGTATTTTGGCGATATCTGGAGCTGTAGATGTCGAAATGGGCTGATTTTTTTTTTGCTGGAAAGCTAAGACAATTGTCTACAACTTCTCTTTGAATCACTTTTCCAGATTCTGACTTCATACTGCTCAAAAACAGCCATCAATGCAGGTGTTCAAAACAGCTCCGCCCGACAACTTCCAAAATTTATGCAATCCTACCAAATAAAATCAAAAATTAAAATAAAATAAACTAAAAGGTAAATCAAAACTAAATGCAATAAAATAAAACATGGGTTGCCTCCCAAGAAGGGCTAAGTTTTAAGTCTTCAGCCAGACTTGGGGGTGAAGTGGTTAAGTAACGCCAAGATCCAACAACATTAAAACATCCTTTCTAATTTTTCTTTTCTTGTGTGGATCAGGTTCAAGTTCTAGTTTGAGGCGTTTCCTTTTAGATGATGATGTCTTTGATTCCCCCACCTCTTTGAATTTATGCTGCAAAACTGAATAAATAGAAGGTTCAGCATCCAAATACATGACATGTTCAAAAATATTTTCTTTCTTAGGTTCAAAATTTGTTGAATTTGTTGGACATACTTCGATTGATGATTTTTCAAATTTTGTCTTATGTTTCTCGCCCACAATTAAATGAGTTTTACTTACTTGAATCGATGACTGTTCTTCAGGAGGAAAATTTATGGAATTAAAAACATTAAAAGTTACTTGCTCATGCTGGTTTTGTTCCTCCACAATTTGTTCAATCTCACTTTTCTTTTCAACCACATCGCCATTTTCTTCTTGTGGTTGCACAATTGTCCTCCTGCTGCTTAGTGTTATTGCCTTGAAATCTTCCATGGGGTTGACAACTGTGTTGATTTGCAATGTTCCTGCAGTTTTGTCGTTAAGAATATTTGAAAATTGACTAATTTGTACCTCAAGATTGTGAATGGAAGCCGAAGTTGAATTTGCAATATTTTGGATTGCCAAATCTGTCTTTTGCATGTAGTGCATAAACATGTCTTCAAGTGTCGGCTTCTTTTCTTCCTGTGAAAAATTTTGAGGTTGTATAACTGCTCCTTGATTGTTGTTCCATGAATAATTGGGGGTGTTTCTCCATCCTTGATTGTATGTGTTTGCATAATGATTGTTTTGCATTTGAAAGTTTGACACAAAATTTTCATTTATGGCATTTGATGGAGCAAAAGGGTTCCCCACTTGACAATCTGAACTTGCATGATTTCCTGCACAAAGATCACAAATCATATTAGAACGAAAAGCATTAAAATTCATATTTTCTACTTGTTTAAATAAAATATCATTTTTTGTATTTAAAGTAGAAAAAGGATCAAGTTCAAAAACTCCAGCCACTTTTCTTGGCATCGTTCTCTCTGAAGACCACTAATGATTTGATGTCATCTCCTCTAAAAGATCATAGGCTGCTTGGTAAGTTTTGCTCATCAGTGCACTACCAGCTGCTGCGTCAACCATAGATCTATGTGTAACTCCCAAACCATTATAAACTGTTTGCATTTGCAGCCATTTCGGTAGTTCATGATTAGGACACCTTCTCAATAACTCTTTAAACCTTTCCCATGCATCATACAAAGACTCGGTCTCAAATTGAGTAAATGTGCAAATATCATTTCTTAGCCTTACGGTCTTTTGCTGGTGGAAAATACTTGGCTAGAAACTTTTGCGCAAGTCCCTCCCAAGTAGTAATACTACCGGGTGGTAGATAATGTAGCCAAGCCTTCGCCTTATCTCGTAGGGAAAAAGAAAAGAGTCTCAGTCTAATTGCATCGTCTGATACACCGTTGTGCTTGAAAGTATCACAAATTTCTAAAAAATCTGCAATGTGAGCGTAAGGATCCTCGTGTGGTAGTCCCCAAAATTGAACAGTCTGTTGAATTATTAGAATCATCGCCGGTTTAATTTCAAAATCGTTACCTTCAATAACCGGCTTCTTTATGCTTGACTCATAAATTGAGGGCATAGCATAGTCTCTCAAAGGCCTATTCTCATCGTTCGCCATGATAATGCACTGTATGTCCTGAAATGTAAGTATCGAAAAAGAAAAAAGAAGAAAAAAAATAGAAAAACTAAAAATAAACTAAAATAAGAAAAATAGAAAAAATAAAAGTTAGTCAACAGAAAATAAAAGATGTAAAATAATAATAAAATAAAATTAATTACAAAGAATCCAAATTAGCAATAATCTAGCAATTTTCAATATCAATAAAAGAATAACTAGTCCCCGGCAACGGCGCCAAAAACTTGATGTTGATATTTGCAAGTGTACAAAATCGCACAAGTAATATAGATAGGTGAGTAGAGTGTCGAACCCACAGGGACTAGATATTTTACTGAGTACCGATATCGCTAGATGAATCACTATTTGGAAGATCGAATTTTATAAGGATAAAATAACTAACTTAAATTAATCTAACTAAAACTAACTAAATTGGTGAAGAGGGAGAGGGCTGTGAAACTATGAAGCTCTTTTAATTTGTTTAATGGTAAAATTAGTTCTAGGGCTCTTAGTTCACCTCGTTTATCACACACACAAATTATTATTCCTTATAAATAAAAATATTATCTTTCCCAATTGTCGACCAAAATCCTAAAGATATTAACCACTCTATCAACGTAGTCTAAAAATTATTCTCAATTAATCATTCGTCTATCCACCAAATTATTAATTGAGAAATTGGATCTCTTAACGGTCACGTCCTCCAATATACGGTATTAATTTTTATTAATCACAAATCACCTGTTCGGTCTCTTTATGATTTAAATGATCATACAAATGTCTATCCACCATGTTGTACGCATAAATAATAAAAATTAAAACACAATCAGGAAAAATAGAGTAATAATAAGAAATTAAAATTGTGTTCTACAAAACTTGGCTACACCTTAGCCTCTAGAACAATAAATTCAGTTCATCATTGTTCGGGATTGCATCTAAAAAAAAATACAGAGAAGAAAAGATACAAAAATTTAATGCAAACCGAATTATCTCTCTTCTGTCTCAACTAACCGATGCCCAATACTGTCGCACAGGGAAACGCGTCAGTCGAATCACACCTGTCACGTCGGCTGCACGCTGTCACGTCGCGCAGCTGTCCTTGTCGCTCGTCAGATCGCCACGTCAGCGAAGCTGTGCTTCGTTCCGCACGCGAGATGAAAGAAGAAGAAGTGGCCACGTCACCGAAGGAAGAAAAAGAGTGAGTCGCACGTCTGGGGAACAATTCTCTGTCACCGAACGCCACGTGCTGGCTCTTCTTCTCTCTCCCCCTTTGGTTCTGTGCGCTGGTAGAGAGAGAGATCGTTCTCTCTCTTTTTCTTTTTTCTTTTTTTTATTTTTTTATTATTTGTTTAGGATCAGCCGTCACCTCTCCAGTTCTCCTCTCTCCCTTTACTTGTATTTATAGAGAACAGAAGAGGAGTTCAGGGTTTGCACTTTTGCATAAAAGTCCACACTTTTTATTTATTTTCTTCCTTTTATAATGCAGAATTTTATTTGTTTCTCTTTCCTTCTTTTCTACATTTTCTGCCAACCACGTGCTTCTGCATACACAAAATAATACCTGAAATTAGGATTTTTAAATAAAATAAATTTAATTAGTTTAAAATTAATTAAACTAACTATAAATCATATTAGCGTATAAAAATCCTTTTAAAATTTATTTTGTCGCAATTTTAACTTAACAAAACAATAAAATCGATAAATCAATTATTTTATTTTGTTTGTTGATTTTTTCCACAATTCTTTACTTTTTGCATCAAAAATATTATTTCTTCAAAAATAATTAATTAAATGAAATCGTATAGAAATAAGATGAATTATAGACAATATCAGCGAAAACAAGTCATTTTAATAGGTAAATGAGTACAAATATATATATATAAATCCGACATATCACCCTCCATACTTGGGAGGTAGCTTTGTTGGAAAAATCTAGGTGGGTGCTCGTAGTACTTGCTGAGCGCCGAGCCCCCATACTTGAGAGGTAGCTTGGTTGGAAAAAACTAGGTAGGTGCCCGCAGTACTTGCCGAGCGCCATGCCCCCATACTTGGGAGGTAGCTTTGTTGGGAAAAGCTAGGTAGGTGCTCGTAATACTTTCCGAGCACCGAGCCCCCCAGACTTTAGAGGTTTCTTTGTTGGAAAAAGCTAGATGTGTGCTCGCAGTACTTGCCGAGCACCGAACCCCCATACTTGGGAGTTAGCTTTGTTAGGAAAAGCTAGGTGGATCTCGCAGTACTTTCCGAGCTCCGGGCCTCCCAGACTTGAGAGATAGCTTTGTTGGAAAAATCTAGGTGGGTGCTCGCAGTACTTGCCGAGCGCCGAGCCCCTATACTTGGGAGATAGCTTTGTTGGAGAAAGCTAGGTGGGTGCTCGCAGTACTTGCCGAGCACCGAGCCCTCATACTTCGGAGGTAGCTTTGTTGGGAAAAGCTAGTTGGGTGCTTGCAGTACTTGCCGAGCACCGAGCCCCCCATACTTGAGAGGTAGCTTTATTGGAAAAAGCTAGGTGGGTGCTCACTGTACTTGCCGAGCACCGAGCCCCATACTTGGGAGGTAGCTTTGTTGGATAAAGCTAGGTGGGTGCTCGCAGTACTTGCTGAGCACCGAGCCTCCATACTTGAGATGTAGCTTTGTTGGAAAAAGCTAGGTGGGTGCTCGCAGTACTTGCCGAGCGCCGAGCCCCCATACTTGAGATGTAGCTTTGTTGGAAAAAGCTAGGTGGTGCTCGCATTACTTGCCGAGTGCCGAGCCCCCATACTTGGGAGGTAGTTTTGTTGGGAAAAGCTAGGTGGGTGCTCGCAGTACTTGCTGAGCGCCAAGCCCCCAGACTTGGGAGGTAGCTTTGTTGGAAAAAGTTAGGTGGGTGCTCGCAGTACTTGCTGAGCATCGAGACCCCATACTTGGGAGGTAACTTTGTTGTAAAAAGCTACGTGGGTGCTCGTAGTACTTGCCGAGCGTCGAGCCCCCATACTTGGGAGGTAGCTTTGTTGGGAAAAACTTGGTGGGTGCTCGCAGTACTTGCCGAGCGCCGAGCCCCCCAGACTTGAGAGGTAGCTTTGTTGGAAAAAGCTAGGTGGGTACTCACAGTACTTGCCGAGCATCGAGCCCCCCATACTTGGGAGGTAGCTTTGTTGGAAAAAGCTAGGTGGGTGCTCGCTGTACTTGTCGAGTGCCGAGCTCCCCAGACTTGAGAGGTAGCTTTGTTGGAAAAAGCTAGGTGGGTGCTCGCAGTATTTGCCAAGCGCTGAGCCCCCCATATTTGCCCTTTATGAGGCCATCCCTTGGCCAGAAGTGTGGTTTGCCGTTTGGTGTGTCCGAGGTGTTAGCCGTGCTTCGAGTGTGAGGGCCATGGGAATTCGGACGGTCTGTGGTCCAATAGGGTGGGGACACGTGGAAATGATGATGTCATGCTTTTCGCGGAATTTGAGGAGTCTCCTTTCACGCTATATATCCTCCACCTCTCTCCTCATTTCTCGCATTTGCTTTCTTCTCTCAAGTTCCCAAATCTTCCTTTCTAGCACAGTTCAGTCACCGCGACGAGTTTTCTGGTACCCCCACCGTTCTTCGAACAGGTCAGTTAATTTTATTTTTAAGTATGCCGCGAGCTCAGTCTGGTTTGTCCGTCACCACCCCAGGTCAAGACGATGGTCCTCGTGCCTCCAACTCAACGTCATGGGAGTCAGAGACAAAGGTCTTCGATGTCGCACCGCTACGTAGTAGGAGGCCCTTCATGGTTGAGTCAAGTGACTTGGAACGGGGCGTACCCTTGGCCGAAGGTGAGGAGGAGGTCGAGGTGAAGGTGAGGAGGAGAACAGATCGCAATGGACGAGGAGGGTGAAGGAGAGGTTGAAGTGGTTGAGGAAGAGGTAGAGCGGGTTGTCACAGCCGAGGAGGGTTGTAACCCCTGTTTCCGGTTGTACGGATTTTTCTTGTATTTTGTAATGTTCTGTTTTCTATTTTAATGTATTTTGGATCTTGGACTTGTTGTGGGCCTTCTGTTACAATTTATTATTTTGGTATTATTGTTATTATTATTGTTATCCTTGTTATCTTTTGTTAGCCCAATCCATTTCCAAGCTCATACTATTATCTGGCCAAACCCATCTCCTTATTAGATCCTCAACCCAAATCCTAGTCTACCCAAAACCTCAAACCCATATACTTCCTAACAACTAACCTAGATCTCCTCCCCACAATCCCCCGTATCTCTTAACTACCCACTACTTTATTTATTATTTTATTAAAAACCCCACGCTCTTTCTCCTCAATTCCCGTTCTCTCTCTCTTCCACTCTCTTTCTCTTTCTCTGTTTCGAACCAAACAGAGAACCCAACCCTTCACCGCCTGCTCCTCCTCCCCATCACCGAGCCCACTGCCTCGTCACCTCGTCCATCCCATCGCCATCAACCTCCGTCAACAGCACCTCCCCCGCGTCTCACCGACCTCCCTTGTTTTCCCACCGAAACAGAGCTTTTCTCCTGCGCCGCACCTCCTCCTGAGCACCGCATGCCAAGCCGTTAGAGCCCCGACTACCATGCCTGTGTTGCCCAGTCCACCGCCTTCAGTCGCCCACGCTTGTAACGCCAAAGTCCCGCCCGCTCTCTCTCTCTCTCTCTCTCTCTCTCTCTACCGAAGTGAGGAAGGAGACGAGCACCCATTGGTCGATTTGGTGTTTGGTTTTTTGCGTGTAGCGGATCTTGTCCCGCCATTTGTTGTTTTGCCCCAGATCCTGTGTGAATTGCTCTTGCTGTTTGGTTTTACTCTTGCTGCTGTTATTTTGCACGTGTCTCGCCCGTGCTTTAGTTTGTCGCCTGGGATTCCGATCTCGTTATTTTTTTCGTATAAACGAATCTCACACACAAAAGGCAAGTCAACTTGAACTCGATTTATTTTTCTAGTTCAAGATTGTTGATCTCCTCCGCAAGTAGTTCCACTTCGATTATCTTAATATTGCTTTGTAAACCTTCCGTTGGGGATATCGAGGGTTTACAGGAGCTAACCCGAAGTATCCTTGACTCGTGCAAATATCTATTGATTCAAATCCAAACTTGCATGCACACACGACATGAACATATTGACTAGAACTTGCATATGAGATATATAATGATATGGATACATGTTGATTGATTGAGATCTCCTGAATTGAATCGTGACATGATAATCTTGCCTTGTATACAGTAGAATTTCATCTCAACTTGCTCTAACTTAATGTTAATGCACTTATTGATAACAAGAACATGTTGATTATTCACTTTGACAAATATATATGATGATCTTTGTTATGTCTTGCTGCCTATTCTGTTTTGTACTGAGGTTTTGACCCTGTTACAATAGGAATCAACCAAAACCATATAAAAGAGAATTGTAGCCTAATGAATAAAGTTTCCAGAACACTTGACGGATCTATATTCTGAGTTGTGAGTTGTGAGATATCGCAGTTTTAGTCACAGCTGGTCGGTACTTTCCAGATTTCAAATTAATGAAACATCGACACAACTTTCACTCGAAACACCATGATAAGAGTAGTATAATGCCATGAAACTCTCCAAAAACTTAGTAGACATAATTAGAATTCATTTTCTAATTTTTGTAGATTTTTATATTGATTTTACACCTAGTTTTCACCTATAAAGTTTTGATTATAAGTTGCTGCCAGAACCGTTAACCTGTAAAGATTAGGATGATTGACCTAGTTACAGTCAGAATCAATGGAAACTTACTGAACATGAATTGTAGCCCCAAATATCTAGTATACTATCGTTTTGACGGAATCGAATTCCGAGTTATAGTTTGTGAGTTACTGCTGTTTTTGTACTGTTGTGCCTGCGCTTTTCAGATTTATAATTACTTGTATTTTATCATGCATTGTAACATTTTGTTGCATCTTATCGTCCCCTTGATACTCGTATACACACTTGCATGATCATGAATGAAATAATAAAATATTAAACAAGCTGGGGTTAATAAGGGTTGACTTAGTAGTGGATAATCTCAGAAAATGTACTCGGTAGGCCCTTCTTGTGTACTTGTACTATTGACATGGAAGGTGGAGAATTACTTGTGAACTTGTTATCTTGTTATCTTGTTATCTTGTTATCTTGTTACGCCGAGTACACGCTCTATAGATCCCACCACTATGTTTAAAACATACATTGTTTTGCGTACACCGAACCTGTGGTATGGGACACAGTAGTACGTGCACTAGATAGGAAAATAAAATGCTAATAAACCTAAGTTGACTCTTGTACACTTGACCATTGTTTATTGATATCGTTATTGCTTTTGGACTTTGATCTCGCTTCATACTCCTTGATGTACCATGTTCCCTTACTCTTTACTTTTCACTACTTGATGTCTATACTTGCTCTAAGGACATTTTCTTTTCCACTCTAGTTAATCCAGCTACAGGTGTACAAGGAAAATTGCCAGAAGGCATTGGTGAGCAGTTCTTATAGGATTGGAGTAGGAGCCGCTTTAAAATAAATTATATTTTTCCATGTTATTCTTTTATCGCATTGTTATTGTAGCGCCCCGAATTTCTAATATAATATCTTAGAAAATACGTGGCACAATTTTCAGCATCAACTTCAATGTAATAGTACACATAGCCAAAAACATAGATAATTTTTATTTCAACTTTTGTTACAACAATCATTTACAAACATAGTGGTATACAAACACCTTGAATTACAAACTTTCTTTTTACAATACTTCCTTTTACAAAATTTACACAAAAGCTCTATTACATCAATTTATCTCAAGCATCCAACCCCAAGCTCTAAGCAACAACAACCTGTAAAACATGAGGCTAGAGATAATCCCTAACCCCCAAAACTAAATGGGTCAGCCATAAAGGTGTGAGTGACATAAAAACAAACAACATAATTAATCATAAAACACAACATGTATTATCAGCAAGAATAAAGGAATGAGAAATAACAAATAAGTAAAGCATGAAAACATCATGGAATGAAAACAAAAAGTGAAGCTAGACTAAGTGTCGAGTGTAGGAAAAAAAAAAACAGGAAAACACAAGCATAAAACCAAGTCAAGAAAACACAAGCTCTATATGCTGACTCTCTAATGCATACTTGTCAGATTCTATGCATTCCATAGTACATAGGTCCGGTGCAAGCCCTTAACGATCTCCACTTATAGGGATAACCCCTCGTTATGCAACTAATCCTACTACGGTGATGGGAAACAAGATCCAGAGTACTTCGCGAATAGGCACCGCAGCCTTCGACCCGCAAGCATCATGTGAGATAGCTCAAAAACAACTGGAGAATCATCTCCCAAACCTGTGTACCCCACGAATAGGCTTGCAAGGACCTCGACGTGCAGATACACCAGGTACATTCCGTGAATAGGCCTGCCGACCCTCAACACGCGAATGCACCCTGCATGCTCCGTGAATAAGCCTGTAGACCCTCGACACGCGAACACACAAATGTCCTCTCGAGACATAACAACAACAGTCCTGGAACGCATCCGTTGGACTAACAAAACATGAGCCTATATTTACGTTTCCTAAGTTCCATCACATCTCCACTAGTGCCTGTCCTTAAGTTAATTATTATTAAAACACCAAATCTCCATCTCTAGAGTTAGTGTATCCTGCCGGACTTAATACTCAACAACAACTAAACCAAGACCCCCCAGGTCTATCTCAACAAATCTCAACTGCCGGTTTACAGGACTCCCACTCAACTCCTAGAGATCTCAACAAGACTAAAATTCACAAATCCATCGTCAAAATGATCATAAGGAGAAACCTCTCCAATCAACAAAACTCATCTTTATAAAATTCCAGAATCCAAATCCAACAATAAAATATCTTGAAAACATATGTTCTATAGTAAGAATAATATTTAGAATAGTAAGTTATAGATCCAAAAATATTTATAGAATAAATCATTTAAAAAAACATCAGAACAACTCGAGAAAAAGCATCAGAACCAGTCGACTGCAAAGGGTCTTCAGTCGACTGTCCAGAGTGAAAAACTAACATCTTTAAGAAAATAAAATCTAAGTATTGACGGTCGACTGTAAAAGTCACTAGTCGACTGTCCAGAGAGAAAATTCAATAATCGTTAAGAAAATAATTCTAAGTATAGCAGTCGACTGTAAAGGGTATAGGTCGACTGTCCAGAGGGAAAAATTACAATAACTTCGAGAAAATAATCTGAGTGGTACCAGTTGACTGTAAAGGTCATCAGTCGACTGTCCAGAACCAAATTTCAAGAATGCTATTGAAAATAGCAGCTAGGTCGTGCCAGTCGACTGAGAAGTCATACCAGTCGACTGTCGACCTACAGACTGCATACTTTTGGTTGTACACAATTTAACCGATATAAAGATTTACTTTACAAAACGAAATCTCTAAAAGTATATTTCTGATATGATCAAATACAACTTATAGGGTATAAAAAGATCCATAAAAACCAATCATAACCACTTGGATTGATAAAAATAGCTTTTTGATAAATTCCCTCAAATGAAACATGAATGTGTGCATATATCAAAACTAGAGTTTTTAATAATAAATCATACATCAAAATAACTTTGTTTTATATGCCAAACCATATCAATACCAAATATTCCGATTTAAAACTTAGCATTTGAGAAATCCAAATTTGAACAACATCTTTCACAAAATCACAAATCTCCAAATTAAATCCAAAATGTATAAATCCCCAAATTTAATCATTATAACTCAAATTCTCAAAACATGGTCCTCTAAACCATTATTCATTCTCAAAATTCCTCAACTCAATCTCAACTATTCTCTATAGTTGATTCATGAACAAAAACAAATTTATCCTTAACATGTCCAAGTTGTATTCATCCAACTCACCAATAGTCCAAAAATCTCATCTTTAATTAATTAATGCATAACATTCATCATACTCAATCAAGTCACCAATAATCGAACATTATTAGCCTACTCACAATTTATATTAGGTTCTCCAACAATCTAAAATTATCCACATGCAATTCCATTCACAATAACTATGGTTCTTCTCAAAGATCCAATTTTTCATCTATCCAACATACATATTCATACCAAACCCTAACATGCTTTCTAACAAATAGAATTCAACATCCAAAATCAATCAAAACATTCATATCGTTCTCATACAACATACACAAATCAAAAGAAAAACAAACAACAACAAAACAATTTAGATCACTCACCTCAAATGAAGAAATCCAATTGAATAAGCAAAACCCTTTTTTGCGAAATCCAAGATCTTCTCTTTCAATCTCCAAGAAAACAAAAAAAATGATAAAACCTTGTGTTATGCAGCGAAAGACGGCTACATTCCACCTCCTTTAAATACCTGGAATAGAGGAATTAGGGTTTTGAAATACATTTGTAAAATAATCCTTTAACAAATTATTACTTTACATATATAAACCTTTTCTTTTAAAATAAGTTAAATAAATCAAAACCAAATCAAATCCTTTTACTACTGAGTTTTCCAGCAATCCAGCACAGCCCAGCAATAAGAAAAATTCGGATTTTGTACTCAGGGTGGCCATTTTGCACAAAAGTCATTCTTTTTGTAATATTTGCAAATACATCATAAAATATTCGTAAAAATCTAAAAAATTCAGAAATAATATCTAATAATACATATTATATTTTCCAATAAAAATATCTGACTTTTACTTTCCAAGAAAATATTTGCACAAGATCTAACATAAATTTCATATTTGCAAAAACACCATATTTTTTTTAATCTTTACCAAATCAACTCTAAATAAAATTTAAATATATTTTAATTTCAATGATGACCATGGAAAGTCCAAAAATTAGTAAAAATGAATTTTCATAATTTATTTGAGAAAATGCCCCTCTCTTTCGTGGTATTTATAGAAATAGTTTCTTTATTCAGAAAAATCCAGAAAAATCAAAAATAATCTCAAATAATAAATAATGATTTTCCACAAAATAATTTTGCCTTTTGATCTTTTCAAGAAAATATTTGCACGTGTTTTGCACGTGTAAAAAGATAAATATTCAGAAAACATTTATTAAATCTCCAGAAAATCATTTTAATTCATTTTCTAATCTCAAACATAGTATTTAAAAATATAGGGTACTACAGTTATTCTTTTGTTGGACTTTGTATCTCGGGCTTGTTGACCCGTAATTGTTGTTTATTTTTCTAGTTGTTGGTTATTATGTTGACTACTGCATGTTTTTATCTCAGTTATTGTTTATGTGATTATATTTATTTGCTTGGTTGTGATTATTTCTTTCATGTTGTTGAGTTAAGACTGGTACAGTTTATGAATGATGTTAATATCATTCGCTGGGCCTTCGTCACAGGCTCGTATTCTCGAATTTTGGGAAGCGGGGCATGACAAGGTTTTTAGTGGTATCAGAGCTAGGTCAGGCTCTAACTATGTTGGAGTTTAGCCAGGTTTGGCTAATGTGTTAGTCATGTTTGGCTCTTACGTTAGTCAAGTTTGGCTCTAGCCAGTCTAACTCAATAATATGCGCACCACGTTAATCACATGAACATAATCTGGGTACTTCTCTTATTGATTCCTCTTTTGATCCCTCCATATTCAGTTCATTCATTTCTTAGTTGTTTCGTCCCTTACATTTATTCACATTCATTGATTCCTTACTAGGTATAATTTTATTCTTTTGTGCCCATATTCCTTTGATTCTGGAGTTGTCCATTCTTTTCTTCCCGCTTGGTTCGTCGATCGGCATCGGTGGATCTTCAACGACATGTTAGAGGCTTGTTTAATTCTTACGTTACTGTATATTTTTACGATATATTTATTGTGTAAATTTTCTACACTGCATATTTATTTTCTCATTCACATTTGCATTGTACTTATGCATGTATTTCATTCCCTTTTTCTCCCTACTTTTATAAATCATTTTTACTGCTACTATTTTGTACTATTGTGTTTGATATTTATAATCTATACATCTATTTTGATATTCCATTGTGTGACTTTTAACTCCATTTCTTACCTATCTACTATTTTATATCACGAATTTCAAAACATAACATCATACTTAAATTAAATGTCCCATATCCCTGTGCATATGGAAGGTTACATCTTCCATTTTACCATTTCGATGCAACCTAATGTCAAGATGACAAATATGCAACTCGATGTCAATGGAGGCAAATTGCAACTGGATGTCGGGGAGGCAAAATGTGCAACTGAATATCCAGACGGCAACCTGCAACCTGATGTCGTGAAGGCAAACATGCAACTTGATGTTAAGGAAGCAAGATTTTCTACCTATTTGCTAATTGCTATTTCAAGACTCTTTACTTATATAATGGAACTAATGGTAAAGAAATATTTTCTTTATGACATTTTGTTTATACAATTACACTTTATGTTTTTATACAATTTGAACTAGTGTAGTTGATTTTACTCTATTTCGTGTTTACAAATTTTTTTTACATTTATGTTAAGATTGAGTACATCAACAATGGTCTAAGTTTTCGTTCTTTTGTGAATTACTATTTATTGCCACCGTTCTTTAACATTTTAGATTCCTCACTTACTTTTGTTTTCACATCCTATGATTTTACGCTTACTTCTGTAATATTTAATGAACTCCTTTTAAGTCTTCTTGTATATATATATTTTGGTCTATTTTGCTCGTTACCATTTAATGTGTTTTTCGAGTATTGATTATAATGTCAACATTCACTAATTATTATATGTCTTTTATATTCATTGTTATTAATATTTTCTTTACTTAGCTAAATTTGTTCGTATTTCTATATATCTTGACTGGTTATTTTCCCAAAATTATTTTTTATATCACCTTTAAAGTTTGTTCCTTTGTTGTTTGTATGGTTATCAACCTTTTTATAGTTGGGTTTTATCTTTTCACTTTTGACTTCTTATTCTATGTGAATAGTATTCCTATTCTCTTACAGTTGGGGATTAATAGTGTATTTTGACTTCACTTTCCATTTATAATTGATCGACTATATATATTCCTGTTTTATTTATTTATAAAGTTGATAAGCCATATTCTTATTTTATTTTATAATGTTATTGTTATTGCTATGGATTTCGTTATTATTATTAGTATCATTATTATTATTGTTATTACCATTGCTATTATTATTGTTGTTTTCATTATTTTATTATTGTTGTTAATATTGAATTACCTTCGTAGAAAAAAATGTTGAAACCATATTATATTCTGTCTTGCATTATTATTCTTACCAGTATTGTTAATATTTTTTTATTATTGGTGTCATTATTGGTATTATTATTATTGTTATTATTATTGTTGTTATTATTATTATTATTATTATTATTATTATTATTATTATTATTATTATTATTATTATTGCATTACTTTCATGAATGTGTTGGATCCTATTCTGTCATGTATGTATTATCATGATTATTAGTATTGTTAACATTTTTATTTTATTATTATTATTATTACTACCAGTATGACTATGATGATTTTTTTTATTACTATTATTATTATTGGTATTATTATTTTTATTATTATTGTGATTAATATTTTTATTACTATTGTTATTATTATTGTTATTATTATTTTTATTATTTTTGTTATTATTACTTCATTATTATTGATATTATTATTTGTATTATTAATATTTGTTGTTATTATTATTTTTGTTAAAACTCATTAGTTTGATCTATAACATATCTTTTAATTATTTAAATTGAAGCCCAAACTTTATATTCAATTTACATTATTTATTTATATTTATCTTGAGCCCATACTCTCCTTGATCTTGGTGTCTCAGTCTTGTCTTCCTGCTCGGTTTGTCGATTTGTGTCATGTGGCCTACATCGACATGTATGTTGCTTGGGACATCACCATCAGAATAGTGCAGCGGAAGCGTGGTGGGTCCATAACCCCCAAGTCCCAGGACTCTATTGTTGTTCCTTCTTCTTTGCATCTTTCAGATCTTGTTCGTCCTTTTTCACTCACAATCTTTTGTCGATTTATTTCAACATCGATCTTATCTATATCCTTTTCTTATCCTGGTGCTTCCATCACTCGAGTTTTCTTTTTCTAATTTTTCTGCCTTGCTATTTCTTAAGTCTACTTCTGTTTTGTCCTACTGCCTACCAGAATGAATTTCGAGGATGAAGTTCTTCTTGTAAGGTGGGTAGGATTTGTAACCATTGTTTTCGGTTGTACAGATTTTTCTTGTATTTTGTAATGTTTTGTTTTCAATTTTAATGTATTCTGGATCCTTGACTTGTCGTGGGCCTTCTGTTACAATTTATCATTCTGGTATTATTGTTATTATTATTGTTATCCTTGTTATCTTTTGTTAGCCCAATCCATTTCCAAGTCTATACTATTATCTACCCAAATCCATCTCCTTATTGGATTCTCAACCCAAATCCTAGTCTACCCAAACCCACAAACCCATATACTCCCTAACAACTAACCCAGATCTCCTCCCCACAATTCCGTGTATCTCTTAACTACCCACTACTTTATTTATTATTTTATTAAAAACCCCACTCTCTTTCTCCTCAATTCACGTTCTCTCTCTCTTCCACTCTCTTTCTCTTTCTCTGTTTCGAACCAAACAGAAAACCCAACCTTTCACTGCCTGCTCCTCCTCCCCGTCACCGAGCCTACTGCCTCGTCACCTTGTCCATCCCATCGCCATCAACCTCCGTCGATAGCACCTCCCCCGCGTCTTGCCGACCTCCCCTATTTTCTCGCCGAAACAGAGCATTCCACCTGTGCCGCGCCTCCTCCCGAGCACCGCACGCCACGCCGTCGGAGCCTCGCCTCCCACGCCTGTGTCGCCCAGTCCACCGCCTTTAGTCGACCTCGCCTGTGTCGTCGAAGTCCCACCCGCTCACTCTCTCTCTCTGCCGAAGTGAGGAAGGAAACGAGAAGGAGACGAGCACCCATTGGTCGATTTGGTGTATGGTGTTTTATGTGTAGCAGATCTCGTCTCGTCATTTGTTGTTTTGCCCTAGATCCGGCATGAATTGCTCCTGCTGTTTGGTTTTGCTCTTGCTGTGGTTATTTTGCCAGTGTCTTGCCCGTGCTTTTGTTCGTTGCCCGGGATTCCGATCCCGTTATTATTTTCGCATAATCGAATCTCTCACAAAAAAGGCAAGCCCACTTGAACTCGGTTTATTTTTCTAGTTCAAGATTGTTGATCTCCTCCGCAAGTAGTTCCACTTCGATTATCCTAATATTACTTTGTATACCTTCCGTTGGGGATATCGAGGGTTTAGAAGAGCTAACCCGAAGTATCCTTGACTCGTGCCAATATCCATTGATTCAAACCCAAACTTGCATGCACACACGACATGAACAAATTGACTAGAACTTGCATATGAGATATATAATGATATGGATACATGTTGATTGATTGAGATCTCGTGAATTGAATCATAACATGATAATCTTGCCTTGTATACAGTCGAATTTCATCTCAACTTGTTGTACCTTAATGTTAATGCACTTCATGATAACAAGAATATGTTGATTATTCACTTTGACAAATATATATGATGATCTTCGTTATATCTTGCAGCCTATTCTGTTTTGTACTAAAGTTTCGACCTTGTTACAATAGGAATCAACCAAAGCCATATGAAAGAGAATTGTAGCCTAATGAATCAAGTTTTCAGAACACTTGACGGATCTAGATTCTGCACTGTGAGTTGTGAGATATCGCAGTTTTAGTCACTGCTGGTCGGTACTTTTCAGATTGCAAATTAAAGAAACATCGACACAACTTTTAGTTGAAACACCATGATAAAAGTTGTATAATGCCAAGAAACTCTCTAGAAACTTAGTAGACATACTTAGGATTCATTTTCTAATTTTTTTAGTTTTTTATATTAATTTTACACCTAGTTTTCACCTATAAAGTTTTGACTGTAGGCTGCTGCCAGAACCGTTAAACTGTAAAGATTAGGATGATTGACCTAGTTACAACCAGAATCAATGGAAACTTACTGAACATGAATTGTAGCCCCAGATGTCTAGTTTACTGTCCCTTTGACGGATTCGAATTTCGAGTTATAGGTTTTGTGAGTTACTGCTATTTTTGTACTGTTGTGCCTGCCCTTTTCAGATTTACAATTACTTGTATTTTATCATGCATTGTATCATTTTGTTGCATCTTATCGTCGCCTTGATACTCGTATACACACTTGCATGATCATGAATAAAATAATAAAATATTAAACAAGCCGGGGTTAATATGGGTTGACTTAGTAGTGGATAATCTCAGAAAATGTACTCGGTAGGGCCTTCTTGTGTACTTGTACTATTCTCATGGAAGGTGGAGAATTACTTGTGAACTTGTTATATTGTTACACTGAGTACACACTCTATAGATCCCACCACTATGTCTAAAACGTACACTATTTTGCGTGCACCGAACCTGTGGTATCGGACACAGTAATACGTGCACTAGATAGGAAAATAAACTGCTAATAAACCTAAGTTGACACTTGTACACTTGACCATTGGTTATTGATATCGTTATTGCTTTGGACTTTGATCTCGCTTCATACTCCTTGATGTATCATGTTTCCTTACTCTTTGCTTTTCACTACTTGCTGTCCATACTTGCTCTAAGGACATTTTCTTTTCCACTCTAGTTGATCCAGCTACAGGTGCACAAGGAGAATTGCTAGAAGGCATTGGTGAGTAGTTCTTATAGGATTGGAGCAGGAGTCGCTTTAAAATAAATTATCTTCTTCCATGTTATTCTTTTATCGCATTGTTATTCTTTTGTTGAACTTTGTATCCCAGGCTTGTTGACCCGTAATTGTTGTTTATTTTTCCAGTTGTTGGTTATTATGTTGACTACTACATGTTTTTATCTTAATTATTATTTATTTGATTATATTTATCTGCGTGGTTGTGATTATTTCTTTCATGTTGTTGAGTTAAGACTGGTACAACTTATGAATGATGTTGTTAATATCATTCGCTGGGCCTTCATTATGGGCTCGTATTTCCGAATTTTGGGAAGCAGGACGTGACAAGGGTAAGGTGGAGGAGAAAATAAATCGTCCGAGGATGACGATTTGAGCCCTTTGGCGACGCCATCCCCTCCGAAGGACCCTCGAGTTCGACGTTGGAAGACGTAGTGGGCTCACCTGGACAGACCGGACGAGACGATCCCTGTTGTTAACCTTGAGGTCCCGTTTGAAGCCCAGCCGTGCTCAATTCGAATATATCCGGACGATGTAATGGAGTTGCTTCGATACAGAGGGGTGCTGACGAGGATGTGGAGGCTTTCTCGCCCAGTAGGCAGAAAATTGCTATGGATAGGGTCCCGACCGTCCTTACCGCAAACGATCTTCTCGTCTTTCGTGCGAATTATTTCATTGGTGAGGAGTTTGAGCTGCTGATCCCCAGCCCCAGGATCCGGCCGACGGACAAACTTGTGCCCCACTTCTGTATGTTCCCGGTTGACGTCTTCTGTTCTGGTTTGTGGCTGCCGATCCATCCGTTCATTCCTGAAGTGTTGAATTGGGTGTTCCTTAGCCCAATGCAGTACATGCCCAATTCCTGAAAGCAGATAGTGTGTTTCCTGTTGCTCTGCATGGAGCAGGGTGTCTGGCTAAAGCTGAAATACTTACGGGTGATTCTCGGCCTCAGCTCGTCTAGCGAGTACGAGGGGATCTATTATATTTTGCCGAGACGGAAAAGGAGGGTCGTGCACGGGCATCCGGACTCCATCAAATGGTGTAAAGAGAAGTATTTCATCGTTCGGAACCTAACTCCATGGGTGATACCCACGGCTTGGAGGTTTTATAAGCCCAGTATGAAGGGCCCTCGCAAGTCAGATTTGATGGCCGAGGAATGGGCAGATGTTGAGAAGATATGTTCGAGCAATAGCATTGGTTGGCCGAACGTGAAGGAGAGGCACTTGGCTCGAATCGGATTGAGCCCCACTCCTATCAGTATGTTTTTTTATCTAGGTTTCTTTCAAGTATTTTTGCTCGTCTTACGTGATTTTCCCCCTTTGCAGGTATGAATGATGATGCGATTTTCGCGAGGAGGGCACTGCTGAAGAAGCAGGCAGTCGAGAAGGCTGACTGACCTCATCACAAGAAGCATGGGTGAACTCCTCCCAAGGGAGTTGCGAAGGAGTCCCCTATCCTGTCGTCGAAGAAGCACAAGAGCTCAAAATCGGGCCCAGCTCTAGCAGCCAGAAGGTTGCCTCTCTGGTGAAGGCGAGTCTTCCTCCAGTCGCTTCAACGGTCGACCAGATTGTCGGCGAGGTGGGTCTGCGGCCCTGGGCACCGGATTTGGAAGTTAAGGCTGGAGATACCATCTCGGACAGGCCGATGGCCATCGAGATTGTTGAGAAGATCACACTGGCCCAAGATCAGAAGGCCCGGGAGTGCGACACCGTCGAGTCCTCATACATGAAGTGGGCTCTGGCGAGTTTGCAGGTAAAATGACGGTTGATTGTGTTAAAGTAATTCTCATTTTCTTAAGTTAGTTTCCGTCGGTTGTAGGCCTGCGTGGAAGGGGCGCAGCTAATGAAGCTGCAGAAGAAGGAGATAGTGAACGAGACGAGGAATACCTAGCGCTAGGAGTGGGAGGCTAAGAACCTCAAGCTAGAGAAGACAGCGCTCGAGGGCCAAATCCAGGTTCTCTGAGCGGAGTTGGCGAACCAGGAGGATGCTTACATGAAGAAAATGGCCAACCTGAGGAAAGAGGGAGACGAGCAGGTGAAGGAGATGGAGACGGCCGGGATGGACAAGGTGATAGAGGCCCAAGATGTGGTCTAAATCAGGGTGATCCGGCATGTCGAGCACTTTCATCTAGAGTTGGACCTGAGCGGCTTTCATTATGACTTGGATGTGCCCGAGCTCCCGCTGACTCCCGGGGGTGGGGATGATGCTGCGAACGATGAGCCCCACCCTGAATAGCAGGCAGATGAAGAGGTGGGACAGAAGTAGCCATTGTTATTTCTTTTCCTCTGTTCGTTTTTGTTTGTACTTTTTTGTAACAGCCGAAAGTGGACTGGCCACCACACTTTTTGTAAAATTACCCTTTTTGAGCAACGAAAAGTGTTTTGGCCAAACCTCTTGACTTGGATGAATTTGGATTTTCCTGCTTGAAGTTTTTTCTAGCCAAGTGTTTTTAGCATGGAGTGATATATTCTTTTGTTTTTGGCAGATGATAGTGCCCCTAGCAGGGGACCTTGTGGGCTTGGAGGTGAACCGATTGAAAGGTAAGATCTCGACTATGGAGTTTGCTTTGGCTCGATACCGTAAGGAGGCTCATGGCCGTGTGGCTGTCGTTAAGTACTTTATGGACAAGTCCAAGGGGCTCAGCTAGAGCTGGCACGGTTCAAGAAGTTGTTACCTGACCGTGACCTAGACCCCACTGGAGCTCCATTTTGGATGGCTAGTACCTCTGCCCAACGGCCTTCGTCTGAATCTTTCCTCTGCGAGGTTATAGTAGAGGAACTGGAGGTGCAATGATACAAGATAATGCTCGGGATGTCTGGGTCCCGGTCCGTTCCGTTCACTAGCCCTCGTCCTCCTGATGGTGCATCGTTGCCAACCCCAAGAATTGGTCCGGCGAGGCCTTGTGAGGCACAGAGCTCCGTCACCAGCGTGTCTATCTTGGCGAGACCGGGAGACCCGGCGAAGGAGCTAACTCGGACGGCCGGACTAGAGCTCGTCTGCTTTGACCCTGTGGTTCCGTCACAGGACCCCTAGGATCGGTTTTACCAATGCAACGAAGTTTCTCTTTGTAACGACCCAATTTCCTTTGATGAAATAATATGAGAAGACGATTGTATTGTCTTGGCTGTTTTTCTGTCTAGTGATTAATATTTCTAGGGGAGATGCTCGGCGTTTGAGCCGAGCGAGGGATTCAATCTGAAGATTGTAACGAGGGTAAGGGATAATGAAAGCTTGGCAACGGAAGACATTTCATCTTCCGAGAACATTAATGGCCATCTTTGATGTTTCGACTTCCCACGTCATAAATGTGCCCCGTTGAGGGCTATATAACCCCCAACCCCTCATCAGTTTATTTCCTACTTCACTGTGAGTCCTCGCCGCCGGTGGCTCTCCTACCACCCTCTGACAATTCAGGGTAACGGCGGTGGCCGCCAGTTTATCCCTAGTTGTCAGTAAGTGGAAGGGGGGTCGATCCTAGGAGGCAGGACTCGCGGCGTTTGCTGTAAGTGAGTGCCCCCATAATCAAGCTTTTGTTCGGGAGTCCTGGGCGGTGGCTCTCCTGCCCTTCTCTGACAATTGGGGGTAATGGCTATAAGCGTTGCTTACCCCCCGTTGTCAGCGGTTGGAAATCGGGTCGCTCCATGGTTTGGGGACCGGTGGCTCTCGTTGTGGACGAGGGCCGTAAATCCAAGCATAAACTTTGCATCGTGGGGTCAGCCGAAGTCCCGGCCGACGGTTTAGGACTAGGAAAATTTTGACAAAACCCCAGTTAGTGCTCATAAGGATTGAGGAAACGTAAGCATGTGACGTCCGAGCTGAGGGGCCACGAGTTGAAGGATTGTGGATTCGCTCGTGGGCGCCCGAGATACATGCCGGGCGTCGGGCGTCCAAGCTTGTGAGAATGCTGGTGCCTTGCCCGACGAACTTGTGAGAAAGCTGGTTCCTTGCTCGAGATACATGCCGAGCGTCGGGCATCCAAGCTTGTGAGAAAGCTGGTACCTTTCTCGTGATACATGCCGAGCATTGGGCGTTCGAGCTTGTGAGAAAGTTGGTGCCTTGCTTGATATACATGCCAAGCGTCGAGCGTCCAAGCTTGTGAGAAAGCTGGTGCCTTGCTCGAGATACATGCCGAGCGTCGGGCATCCAAGCTTGTTAGAATTTTGGGGTCTTACTCGAGATACATGCCGAGCGTCGAGCGTCCAAGCTTGTGAGAAAGCTGGTGCCTTGCTCGAGATAGATGCCGAGTGTGGGGCGTCCAATCTTGTGAGAAGGCTAGTGCCTTGCTCTAGATACATGCCAAGCGTCGGACATCCAATACATGGCATAATTCCCAGCATCAACCTCAATGTAATAGTAAGCATAGCCAAAACACAGACAAAATTTTCAATTTTTATTGCATCAATTCTTTACAAAGCACAGCGGTAAATTAAACACCTTGAATTACAATTTCTTTCTTTTACAACACATTCTTTTACAATTTACATAAGCCACATTACCATTTTACCACATGCATCCAAATTCCAAAGCTATAGGTACCTATCTGTAAAACATGAGGATAGAGATAACCCTAATTCACAAAACTACAGGGGTCAGCCATAACGGTGTGAGTGACATCAAAAGAAATACAATGTAAATAAAACATGAAGAATAAAGTTATAAACAACACATACCAACAGTAGTGACAGATGGAATGTGAAATGACAGTAAATAAAACATGAAAACATCAAGTGAAACTAGACTAAGTGTCAAGTGTAGGAAAAAAACAGAAAAAAAACATGTATAAAACCAAGTCAAGAAAACACAATTGCATTATGATGACTCTCTAATGCATTCTTGTCGGATTCAATGCATTTCATACTACATAGTTTGGTGCAAGCCCCTATCGTTATCCACTTTATAGGGTTAGATCTTTCGTTATGCAACTAATCCTACTACGGTGATGGAAACAAGATCCAGATTACTCCGCAAATAGGCCTAATAAATATCCTCTTGAGACAGAATAACACACAGTCCTGGAACGCATCCATTGGACTAGACCCCTAGAGCATATATTTACGTTTCCCAAGTTCCATCACATCTCCACTAGTGCCTTATCCTTAAGTTGATTATTATTAAAATACATATTCCCCCACTCTAGAGTTAGTGTATCCTGCCGGACTTAATTCCACAACAACAACCCCAAAACCCAAATGGTCAAAATCCACAAAATCTCCTCTGGCGGTTCACAGGACTCCCACTTAACTCCTAGAGATTCACAAATCGAATATCAACACAAAATCTTTCTTTAAAACTCTTAATTTCATCACAAAACGTTTATATAAAAAAATCCTTTAATCAACAAAATTCAAATTCATTTAATTTACTCAAGAATTCTAGAATTAAAATAAGATATAAAATCCATCGAGTAACTGAGAATCATATTTTGAAGTCATAGAATATCACAAAACATCAGTTTCTTCAAAAACTATATATATATATATATCACTTTATAAAGTTGTAGAAATACAATTTAAATTCTATTATAATAAAAAATGTAACTCTTTGTAAAATACTGTAATCTGTAGCAAAAACATCATCTAAAATAGTAGATCAATAATCCATAAGTTCGAAGAAATAATTGTTCAAGGAAAACGAAGAAAACTCAACAAAACAATCAGCCAAAGCACTGACAGTCGACCATCGAACTTAGTTCAAAAGTGGCCGTTCGACCGACATGGAAAAATCCCAAAATCAAATAATTGACAGTCGACTGTCAGTTCATGTGTAAAATCTTGACAGTCGACCGACAATTCAAAATTCGACAATTCAAAATTTTTACTGATACTTCAATAAATCTTTGTAAAATCTTAAATTTGCAAAACCAAATTCCTGAGATGATCAAATACAACTTGTATAACATACAGGAGTTTATAAAACTAATCAAAATAACATCAAGATCACAAAAGAGTAATTTTTCACAAATCTTCTTCAAAACAGCAAAAGTATATATATATATATATATATATATATATATATATATATATATATATATATGGGAAATGCTCCATTGAAAACGGGTTTGTTTTCACGGGTTGGAAAATACCAATCTGAGCCGTTGGATCACTTTTGATCGTGATCAGCAGCTCAGATCGCCTCCGCCTATCACCCAATATCACTTAAGTGGCGGAGGGTTATTTTGGGAATTTCGTCCCAAATAACTCTTCGCCTGATTCGCTCTGAAAAAATGAATATAACCTAGGCCGTTGTTGGGAACAATGACCTAGGTTATAAAAAATTGAATTATAGGCCGTTGTTTGGTAACCTAGGCCGTTGTTCCCAACAATGGCCCATGCTATAAAATTTTATACAAATTTTATAGCCTAGGCCATTGTTGGGAACAATGGCCTAGGTTATAAAAATATAGAACAAGGATGTTGTTCCAAACAACGGCCTATAATTCAATTTTTTATAACCTAGGCCGTTGTTATATCAATTTTTTTAGAATCTGTTCAACGAAGAGTTATTTGGAACGAAATTCCCAAAATAACCCTCCGCTGATCAATTGAAACGGGTTATGGGGAGCTCGGTCTGAGCCGCTGATCACGATCATGAGCGATCCAACGGCTCAGATTGGTGTTTTCCAACCCGTGAAAACTAGACCCGTTTTCAGTGGAGCATTTCCATATATATATATATATATATATATATATATATATATATATATATATATATATATATATATATAGGGTGTTTAAGCATCTGTAAAACATCAAGAAAACTTCGTATATATGTAGCATTAAGTTCAAATGAATCTCAGTACCAATCAACTCTCGATCCAATCGAAAACATCCCAAAAATCACAAAAAACAATTTCGGCTGAAGCTCCATCAGAACCGAAAACTTGAACCCCTCCTTTACTTCAAAATTCGATCCTTTTGATCCAAAAACCCTTCCACAACTTGTTATGCATAAACCCCACTGATTACAATAGTTTTCTCATGAATATATGTGAATACAACATGTATTTTATCAAGTTTTGTTCATCAAAGCATCAAAAACAGATCATATATATCTACACAATGTGAAACATTCATCTTCAATCAATTTGTGCCTTATACAACATACACACTCATTATAACCTCTCAAAGCAGTAAGCATATGAAGGAAACAACCTGCTCATGGTTTCTATTAGGTTCTTAACAATCTCAAGTCATCTATATATGATTTCAATCATCAGTAGCATAGTTTTCATGAAAAGATTCAATTTTTATTCATCCATCCTTCAATAATTCAATACATCACCATAAAATCCCCTAACATGCTTTCTAACAGACAAATCATCACATACAACATCCATACAACAGCAAGAAATCAAACATATGTCACTCACCTTTTGAAGAATCAACCGAAGTAATAAAAAGTCCTTCCTTACGCAAGAAAACCGAGATTTTCGCTTTGAAACTCCAAGAAATCAATAATAAAGAAAACCCTTTGTGTAATGCAACAAAGAGACAGCTGCACTCTCTTTATATTAGGCCAAAAATAGGGTAATTAGGGTTTTGAATAGGTTTTGCAAAATATCCCTTTTGAATATATCTTTACATATATAAATCCTTATACTTGGAAATTAGACTAACCAATTCACTTTAAATTTAAAAACAAAAATAATCACCATAATACTGGCCGACACTGGGTTTAAGTCCAGAATTTGTTTTGTAATTTTTGCCTTGAAGTGGCAATTTTGCAAAAAAGACCATTCTTTAAGAAGTTTGCGAAATAAACCAAATCTATTAAAACAAAAGTAAACTTTTTACCTCTGAGTTGACTAGAAATCATGCTCAGCCCAAAAATCTGAAAATTTGGAGTTTTCACTCCAAATGGTAATTTTGCACAAAAGCCCATCTTTTTGTAATATTTGCAAATAGGTCAAATAAATATCAGAAAAATCCAAAAAGTTCACAAATAATACCTACTAATAAATATTAGGTTTCCCCAAAATAATTTCTGTCTTTGAACTTCCCAAGAAAATATTTGAATGTGTTTTGCACATGTAAAAAGATAAATTTCAGAAAAATATTTATTAAATCATCAAAAATCATTTTAATTCATTTATTAATCTAAAACAAATATTTAAAAACCTAGGGTGTTACATCACTCTCTCCTTAGAATAGTTTTGTCCTCAGAACTACTACTAATAAGGACCAAACAAAAATAAGCAAAAGAAAATGTAATCACATAAATGGAAATATAGTTTAAGGAATACAATCACACAAGGGAATTTAATTTAACCAAAAAGAAATACAATTCAATCAAAAGAATACAATCATACAAAAGAATTCAATCATACAAAAAGCTCAGGAAAATTCTTCTGCATGCGATCCTCTGGCTCCCAAGTAGCTTCCTTGAATTGTTGGTTCCTCCCTAATACCTTGACCATAGGTATCATCGTATTCCTCAACACCTTCTCCCTTCGATCAACAATCTCTACATGCCGCTCCTTGTAATTCAAGTTCAGCTGTAGACCTTCGGGCACTTCCACCAACTGATGATTCTGATCCGACACATACCTCCTCAACATCGACACATGGAACACATCATGCACCTGTGCCAATTCCTCCGGTAGCTCCAACTTATATGATGTCTTACCAATCTGCCCCAAAATCCTTTATGGCCCAATGTACCTTGGTGCCAACTTGCCTCCCTTTCCGAACCTGATCACTCCTTTAGTCGGAGACACCTTGAGAAATATTGTATCCCCAACCTCAAACTCCAAGTCCCTTCGTCGAGTGTCTGCATAACTCTTCTGCCAACTCTGAGCCTCGACCAACCTTTTACGAATCAGCTCGATCTTCCCCGATGTCTGCTGTATAATCTCAGGCAGGCCCAAACATCGTCTCTCACCAACCTCATACCAACAAACAAGTGTCTTGCACTTCCTCTCATACAGAGCTTCATACGAAGCAATCCCGATACTCACATGATAACAGTTGTTATAAGCAAACTAAACCAATGCCAAGTACCTTACCAAACTGCCACAAAAAATCCATAACACAAGCCCTCAGCATATCCTCCAACACCCGATTCACCCTTTCAGTCTAACCATAGGTCTGCGGATGGAAAAAAGTACTGAAATCAGTTTTGGTACCCAAGGCTGCGTGCAAACCCTTCCAAAACCTCGTTGTGAACCTCGCATTCCTGTCGGAAATAATTGACACAGGAACCCCGTGAAGTCTCACAATCTCATCAATGTACAGTTCTGCCAATTTATCCAATGACCAACTTCATGGACAAAAAATATGCTGACTTGGTCAAACGGTCCACAATAACCCAAACCGAGTCATTGCCCTTCGGATTCCTCGGCAACCCTATGATGAAATCCATGTTGATATTCTCCCACTTCCATTCTGGAATGGGCAAAGGCTGCAACAAACCTCCAGGCCTCTGATTCTCTGCTTTGATCTGCTGGAAAGTCAGATACCTTGCCACAAAGTCTGCTACATCCCTCTTCAAACTAGACCACCAAAAGTGTTGTTTGATGTCCGTGTACATCTTTGTGCCTCCAGGATGCACTGAAAACAAGGTATTGTGTGCCTCCTACAAGATACTCTCTTTCAAATCTGCATTCTCCGGAACACACAACCTCTCACCCATCCATAGAAATCCATCTTGGACATGGAACTTTGATAACTTGCCTTCGGAAACCTGCTGCAATATCCTCTGAATCTCTGCATCTGATTTCTGACCTTCCACAATCTGCCCCCTCAAAGAAGGTTGCAACCTCAACTGAGCCAAAGACACTCCCAAACCCTGTAGTACCACCTCGATACCTGCCTGGTCAAACTCGGCTGCCAACTCTCTCTGAGTAGTGATCAAACTCGACAAACTGCTCTTTCGACTAAGCCCATCGGCCACCATATTCGCCTTGCCTGGATGATACTTGATCTCAGGACGAATGTCTTCCAACACTTCCAACCACCTTCTCTGCCGAAGATTTAGATCCTTCTACTGATAAATGTACTTTGGGCTCTTGCGATCGGTATACATGTTGACATTCTCTCCATATACATAATGCCTCCACTGCTTTAAGGCAAAGATAATAGCTGCCAACTCTAAATCATGCGTCGGATAGTTCTTTTCATGCGGATGCAACTGCCTCAAACCATATGCAATAACCTTCTCTTCTTGCATCAAGACGCACCCCAAACCTCTAAGAGATGCATCACTAAAGATATCATAATTCTTCCTAGCTTGTGGCAAAGCTAAGATAGGTGCAGTCGTCAATATCTACTTTAGCTCAAGGAAACTCTCCTCACACTTATCAATCCATGTGAATGCCACATTCTTCCGAGTTAACCCTGTCAAAGGAACTGCAACCTGTGCATATCCCTGAATGAATCTCCTATAGTACCCAGCCAAACCTAAGAAACTTCAGACTTCCTTCACTGTCGTTGGCTTGTGCCAATCCTTCACTGCTTCAACCTTCTGAGGATCAGTGGCCACTCCCTCCTTAGAAAGTATATGACCAAGGACGGCTACCTCAAACTTCTAAAACTCACACTTCGACAGCTTGGCATACAAGCTATGCTCCTGTAACTTCATCAATACCTCTGCCAAGTGCTTAGAGTGCTCTTCCTCCGACTTTGAATGCACCAAAATATCATCAATGAAAACCACCACGAAGGAATCAATAAATAACCACAAAATCTGATTCATCGTATCCATGAACACTGTTGGCGTATTTGTCACTTCGAATGGCATTACCAAAAACTCATAGAATCCATAACGAGTCCTGAAAGCTATTTTAATCACATCTTCCTCCTTAACTCGAACCTGATGATACCCTGATCGCAGATCAATCTTCGAAAACACAGCTGCTCCCCAAATCCTATTAAACAGATCATCAATCCTCGGAAGCGGATACTTGTTCTAAATAGTCATCCTGTTCAAATCCCGATAGTCAATGTACATCCTCATTGACCCATCCTTCTTCTTGAACAACAACACTGGTGCTCCCACAGTGAAGAACTCGGCCTGATGAATCCCTTATCCAGCAATTCTTCAATTTGCTTCTTAACCTCATCTTGCTCTACAGGTGCCATCCTGTACGGAGCCTTAGAAATCGAAGCACTCCCCGGCTGAACATTATTATAGAACTCCACATCTCGCTGCGGTGGGAATCCCGGTAAATCTTTCAAAAATACAGTAGGAAAATCTCGGACCATTGGAATGCCTCTGACTTCATATGGAAACAACTTAGAAACCATAGCAGTCACATTCGGGTCCTTCTTCTTCCCCTGGAAAGTCACCGCGGGACCTCCTGGTGCTTTCACTAACACATCTTTCTTCTTGCATTCAATTGTGGCATCATATATTTCCATCCAATCAATGCCCACGATCACAGCCCTCGTAATATCGATCAGCAATCAATTCTTTCCCTGATGGTGTTGCCACCGACAAGATTCTTCCTGGAAACACCTTAGGTTCCACACCTAAAGCTTTAGCAAAGTTGGGCGACACAAATGTATGCAAAGAACCAGTATCAAATAAAACTTTTACTTTTATTCCATTAACCAAAACAGTTCCTGTTACATGAAGAATGATACTCAAATCATCAATTTATTCTCAAACAAGGTTTTACTTGATAAATCAAATAAAATTTAAAATTCTTGCATACCCTGGATCACATCCTCTGAGTTACCCGCATCCTCCTCAGTTAATGCGAACACTCGCCCCTACCTCTAAAATTTGCCTCCACCTGCACCTTCCTTCTTCAACTGCGGACAGTCTGGTCTGAGATGCCCTTCACGACCACACTGACAACAAGCCGTGCCTTCCGAGGCTTGGTGCATGCTGACTAATAGTGACCTGTCTCTCCACAGTTGAAACAAGTCATGCCTTGAATTGCGGGTGCCTTCTTCATTGGCCTACTGAACCACCCTACTTCACTGGGAACTTCTTCCCACTCTGACTAGCTATTGGCCTCTTGTTCCTGTTCCAGGCCCCCTGTTTCTTCTGGAACTGATCCATATCTTCTTCTGTCATTGCTGCTCTCCCTACCAGCTTATCAAACTTTCTTATGCCCAACGGTATCATCAGAGACCTCAAATTCGGCCTTACGCCCTGCTCGAATTTCTTGGCCTTTTTTGTCTCATCAACAATCAGTTCTGGTGCATACCTTGACAGCTGGGCGAACTTAGTCTCATATTCACACACTGTCATGCTGCCTTGCTGCAGATTCAAGAATTTCGTTGCCTTCCTTTCCAGAATATCCAGAGGAAAGAAATGATCCCTGAACTCATCCAGAAAAGCCTCCCAAGTCACCTATTGATCCCCAAAAGTCATTTTCACTAGCTGCCACCAGACTCCAACGTCCTTCTCTAACTGCATTGTAGACAATTTCACCTTATTCACTGCTGGGGTGTCCAAGACTTCGAAGACCATCTCCATCTGCCTAATCCAATCATCAACCTCATTTGGATCAGACTACCCCTCAAAAATAAGTGGCTTCATCCGCTTGAAGGACTCAAGCTGCTTAATCGAGTCAGCATTAACAAACACTGGTCCAGCCCCTTGATTGAATCTAATAATTTGTTCAAGGTCTGATACACTCTGGCAATCTCAGTCTCAAGATCAAGTCCAGTCCCATGAGAACCTTCAGCACCATCACCATTTCCACCATTTTTGGTCCTGGGTCCTGCCATTATACTGAATACTGCAAAATGAGGGAAAAGTTAGAGCATCACAACTCAATTCACATTCCCATCATTACCCCATGGCAAAACCTCAATCATACCCCAAATCAATACATCCTATTTTAATTCTATGTGATACTCACACTCTAATGTCCACACCTAGGTACTCACTCTCTAATGTCCACACCTAGGTTTATTTTTCATACTATGTTTATCATTACTATTGAAGCATGCTCTGATACCAATCTCTGTAACGCCCCGAATTTCTAATATAATATCTCAGAAATACGTGGCACAATTTCCAGCATCAACCTCAATGTAATAGTAAACATAGCCAAAACACAGATAATTTTTTTAACTTTTATTACATCAATTCTTTACAAACTACAGCGGAAAATTAAATTAAACACCTTGAATTACAATTTCTTTCTTTTGCAACACATTCTTTTATAATTTACATAAACCACATTATCGTTCTACCACATGCATCCAAATTCCAATGCTATAGGTACCTACCTGTAAAATATGAGGCTAGAGATAACCCTAACCCCCAAAACTACAGAAGTTAGCCATAACAGTGTGAGTGACATCAAAAGAAATACAATGTAAATAAAACATGAAGAATAAAGTTATAAACAATACATACCAACAGTAGTGACAGATGGAATGTGAAATGACAGTAAATAAAACATGAAAACATCAAGTGAAACTAGACTAAGTGTCAAGTGTAGGAAAAACAGAAAACAAACATGCATAAAACCAAGTCAAGAAAACACAATTTCATTATGATGACTCTCTAATGCATACTTGTCGGATTTTATGCATTCCATACTACATAGGTCCGGTGCAAGCCCTTATCGTTCTCTACTTTATAGGGTTAGATCCCTCGTTATGAAACTAATCCTACTATGGTGATGGAAACAAGATCTAGATTACTCTGCGAATAGGCCTAACAACTCTCGACGTGCAAGTATCATGTAAGAATAGCTCTGACCCCCAGGAAGAATCACCTCCCTGACGTGTACCCCACGAATAGGCCCGTAGACCCTCGACGCGCAGATACACTAGTACATCCCGTGAATAGGCCCATCGACCCTCGACACGCGAATGCACCAGTATGTTCCGTGAAAAGGCCTGCATACCCTCGATACGCGAACATACTAAATGTCCTCTCGAGACAGAACAACAAACAGTCCTGAAACACATCCGTTGGACTAGACCCCTAGAGCATATACTTATACAGTCCTGAGACAGAACAACACATAGTTCCATCACATCTCCATTAGTGCCTTATCCTTAAGTTGGTTATTATTAAAACACAAATTCTCCCTCTCTAGAGTTAGTGTATCCTACCGGACTTAATTCCACAACAACAACCCCAAGACCCAACTGGTCAAAATCCACAAAATCTCATTTGTCGGTTCACAAGACTCCTACTCAACTCCTAGAGATTCACAAATCGAATATCAGCACAAAATCCTTCATTAAAACTCTTAATTTCATCATCAAAATGTTTATATCAAGAAAAATCCTTTAATCAACAAAATTCAAATTCATTTAATATACTCATGAATTCCAGAATTAAAATAAGATATATCAAGTAACTGAGAATCATATTTTGAAGTCATAGAATATCACAAAACATCAGTTTCTTCGAAAACTATATATATTTCACTTTATAATGTTGTAGAAATACAATTTAAATTCTATTATAATCAAAATGTAACTATCTATAAATTACTGTGATCTGTAGCAAAAAACGTCATCTAAAATAATAGATCAATAATCCATAAGTTCAAAGAAATAATTGTTCAAGGAAAACGAAGAAAACTCAACAAAACAATCAGCCAAAGCACTGATAGTCGACCGTCGAACAAGGTTCAAAAGTGGCCAGTCGACCGACATGCAAAAATCCCAAAATCAAATAATTGACAGTCGACGGTCAATTCATGTGTAGAATCTTTACATTCGACCAACAATTCAAAATTTGACAGCTTTAATATTTGTACACCTTTTTACTAATACTTCTATAAATCTTTGTAAAATCTTAAATTTGCAAAACCAAATTCCTGAGATGATCAAATACAACTTGTATAACATACAGGAATTTACAAAACTAATCAAAATCACATCAAGATCACAAAAGAGTAATTTTTCACAAATCTTCTTCAAAACAGCAAAAGTATATATATATATATATATATATATATATATATATATATATATATATATATATATATATATATATATATATTTGTGTGTGTGTATAGGGTGTTTAAGCATCAGTAAAACATCAAGAAAACTTCTTATATATGTAGCATTAAGTTCAAATCGATCTTAGTACCAATCAACTCTCGATCCAATCGAAAACATCCCAAAA
The DNA here is from genome assembly GCA_017893485.1 of Hemerocallis citrina. NCBI lineage: Eukaryota > Viridiplantae > Streptophyta > Magnoliopsida > Asparagales > Asphodelaceae > Hemerocallis > Hemerocallis citrina. The sequence continues at coordinate 159,652,331 of CM030367.1, read as the reverse complement.
AAAAAAAACAATTTCGGCTGAAGCCCTATCAGACCCGGAAACTTCAACCCCTCCTTTACTTCAAAATTCAATTTTTTTTATTCAAAAACCCCTCCACAACTTGTTATGCATAAACCCCACTGATTACAATAGTTTACTCATGAATATATGTGAATACAACATGTATTTAATCAAGTTTTGTTCATCAAAGCATCAAGAACATATCATATATATCTACACACAGTGAAACGTTCATCTTCAATCAATTTGTGCATTATACAACATACACAATCATTCTAATCTCTCAAATCAGTAAGCATATGAAAGAAACAACCTGCTCATGGTTTCTATTAGGTTCTTAACAATCTCAAGTCAAATATATGTAATTTCAATCATCAATAGCATAGTTTTCATGAAAGGATTCAATTTTTATTCATCCATCCTTCAATAATTCAATACATTACCATACAATCCCCTAACATGCTTTCTAATAGACAAATCATCACATAGAACATGCAAACAATAGCAAGAAATCAAACATATGTCACTCACCTTTTGAAGAATCAACCGAAGTAATAAAAAGAATAAGAAAAGTCCTTCATTTCGCAAGAAAACTAAGATCCACGTTTCGAAACTCCAAGAAATCAATAATAAAGAAAACCCTTTGTGTAATGCAACAAAGAGATGGCTGCACTCTCTTTATATTAGGTTGGAAATAGGGTAATTAGAGTTTTGAATAGGCTTTGCAAAATATCCCTTTTGAATATATCTTAACATATATAAATCCTTATACTTGGAAATTAGAATAACCAATTCACTTTAAATTTAAAGACAAAAATAATCACCCTAATACGGGCCGGCACTGGGTTTAAGTCCAGAAAACAAATTTGTAATTTTTGCCTTTAAGTGGCAATTTTGCAAAAAGATCATTCTTTAAGAAATATGCGAAATAAACCAAATCTATTATTAAAAAAAGTAAACTTTTTACCTCTCAGTTGACTAGCAATCATGCCCAGTCCAAAAATCTAGAGTTTTCACTCCAAGTGGTAATTTTGCACAAAAGCCCCTCTTTTTGTAATATTTGTAAATAGGTCAAATAAATATCAAAAAAATCCAGAAAATTCACAAATAATACCTACTAATAAATATTAGGTTTCCCCAAAATAATTTCTAACTTTGAACTTCCCAAGAAAATATCTGCACGTGTTTTGCACGTGTAAAAAGATAAATTTCAGAAAAAATTTATTAAATCATCAAAAAATTATTTTAATTCATTTATTAATCTCAAAAATATTATTTAAAAATCTAGGGCATTACACTCTTAACCATCTTGCCCCCAAGTTTTCGAGGTGGTACGTGCCGGGACGAATCACCTGGTAGACTTTATAGGGTCCCTCCCAGTTGGGGGCGAGCTTGTCTCTGGCTATGGGCTGGGAGATTGCTAGCTTTTGAAGCACGAGGTCCCCTTCCTTGATGTTGGTTGGGAGAACTCACTTTTTGTAGAGCCTCTCGACCCGTTGTTGGTAAATGGCCCGTCGGGTGTTAGATCTTTCCCGTTCCTCATCAACAAGGTCCAGGTTGGCCCAGAGGTCACTTAAGTTTGATTCTTCGTTGAAGCCCATGTATCTCTGCGATGGGAGGCCGAATTCTAGAGGGATGACCGTCTCGGTCCCATATGTCAGATTGAAAGGAGACTCGCCAGTTGGAATTCTCTTGGTAGTCCGATGTGACCAGAGGATGCTCGACAATTCCTCGACCCACAAACCCTTGGGAGATTGACCCAGATGCTTTTTCAGACTGTTAGAATTTGACGGTTGGTGTTTTTGGCTTGGTCGTTCAATTGTGATGAGAGATTAACGAGAAGCGCTGTTGAATGCCAAGGTCGTCGCACAAACTTCCGGAAGTTTTTATCGGCGAATTGAGTTCCGTTATCGGTGATTCGCACATGCAGAATCCCGAATTGGCAAACTGTGTTTCCAGAAAAATTGTTGATCCTGATGCTCGGTGATGGTTTCCAGGGGCTCCGCCTCTATCCACTTGGTGAAATAGTCAACTGCACGATGAGGAATCGCCTCTGGCCGGTTATCGGTGGGAAGGGGCCAACCAGGTCCATTCCCCACATGGCGAAGGGAGTAGGACTAGCAAAAGACTTCAGCTTGTCCTGGGGCGAGTGTTTAACGGGGGAGAACCTCTGACAGGGACCGTAACTTCGGACGAGGTTTTTAGCATCTTGCAGCATAGTTGGCTAGTAGTAGGCATGGATTAGTGCTTTCCGGGCTAGCGACATGCTGCCCATATGGGACCCCCCGATCCATTCGTGTAGTTCTTCCAGGGTGTACTTAGCCTCGTCTAGTGTTAGGCAGCAAAGATAGTGTCACGCCCCGCTTCCCAAAAACATGGAATACGAGCGTGTGACGAAGCCCAGCGAATAATTTTAACATCATCCATAAGCTGTAGGATCGACTCAGCATCATAACAAGAATATAACAAGATATATATAACCAAGCATGTATGAATAATTTATTAAACAACAGAAAACAATTGAAACAAATAATAATATCCAAATAGTTTTCACGTCTGGATCAAGATAAAACTTGGGAATATAAGCCCGTTACAAGTTTTAAGTAGCAAGAAATAAATAACACAAGGAAAATAAATAATTTAAGCATGTCATTTCTCCAATTGAAGCCTAGAATCTCTGCTCACCAATTCCAGCAGGCAACACGTCTCCAAAGTCTGTTTAATAATTATAAAAAGGGAAAAAATAGAGAAAACAAGAGAAACGTCCTTAGTGCAAGTTAGGACCACAAATAGTAAAAATAAGTACAAGAAATATGGAACAAGATTTGGAATCAAGAATATAATAGGGATGCAACAAGTAGTAGGAATTCAAGAACCAGCTAGCAAGAAAGATAACTCAAGTGACCAGGTTGGGTAACAAATACTAATAGTAGAATAAGTGGCTAGTGAACATGTACTGGTATAATGCGTCAAGTGACAAGTATCAAGTACAAGTGTCAAGTAACAAGTAACAAGTCTAACGTGTCACGTTGTCAAGTACAAGTATCAAGTCTCATGTATCATGTAGTCAAGTATCAAGTAAGTATGTATCAAGTTCAAGTTTCGTGTATCAAGTCTTGTGGTTATTACTATCTAGCTAGCACTTCATGCATCCATACTTTTACTATATGGTTGCTACAGTCAATGCAATTTCGTTTAGGCCTAGTAATGGAGTCTATAGGGCGGCGTACTCAGGTATCAAGTATCAAGCAAGCATGGTTCATGAATCGGAAAATAAATATCAAGTTCACGAAACAAGTTCGGGAATCCACTAACAAGTTCAAGAACCGCACAATGGGTCCAAGAATCCAACAAGTTCATGAGCCAAGTAATGGCTCTATGAATAAATCAAGATACAACAAGTTCATGAACCAAGTATTGGGAAACACGGGCCTCCTTCCGAGTACACTTACCTATATTGTTCACTACTATGGTCTTTCCCTTAAACCCTGGCCTGTTATTTATTATTATGATTAACCAAGCAAGCATGAAAGTGCGCAAAACAAGTCAAGTAAACATAATCATGAACATGGAACAAGTCTAGGCTAGATAGGATACAAGTTCGAGGGTCTCAACAAATTAAAATATCAAGAATAACGAAAATCTCAAATCTGACAGCATGAGGTTGTTGCACCAAAACTGCGATTTCCGTTGCTACAAGATAGCAAAAGTGGATCCGTCAGAAGATCTAGAAACTAGACTCCTGCCCGGTTCTAACACATATAATTAAGGTACATAAAAGTTGTGGTAACATGTGTCAAAATAGCAAACTATACAGCTTTTATGTTCAGCCAAAATTTGTGAATCTGAGTTTATACATGTGAAAAAGTGTTGAAATATCATTAATTAATTCTGAGAAAATTAGAGAATGTTCTCTAGGGTGTCCAACAATAGCATGCAAAATTTCAAGTCAATTACTTACTGGTAGCATAGTTAAAATATTTTCAAACTGAAGAGGTACAGCAGTTTTTGTGAATCTGCGACTATCGACACTGCAGCAGTAAAACTATGATATCTCCTAGACCGTAACTCGGAATTCGAAAATTCTGGATGCTATCGACAACTAGACATTTAGAGACACATTTCATATTCAGGGCTTAAGTTCAGATTTTGATTTTTAAGGTGTCTAAACAGCAAGTAAAGTCTAGGACAGTAACAAGTGTGAATGTCTTTCATATCTAATTTGCATGATAATTGGTTATTATGAGTCTAGATTAATGTGAGATACAAAATGGTTGTAATGGGCATTAAATCAGCAAGTAACATCTATTTCTCAACTCAAGGGAATGCAAGATTATCACACACATGATACAACACACATCTACAAGTCTAGGGTTTCTTAGTTTCATGTGCTCAAGTAACTAGGAGATAAGTGAGTCCAAGTAGTTTGTATAATATATCAATGAAGGGTTGTGACTCTTGAGATCATGGAATCGATGATAAATAATAATCAAGATCAACAAATGATGAGACAAGAAGGAGTCACAACTACAACCTATTTATAGTATTTTCAATTAAACACTTGTACTAGAACAAAATTTTGTATAAGAAGAATACTTGCCTTGATTGGATGAGGGCGTTGATCGACGATCGATATCGGATGGATCAGATCGGTGTGGATCTTGATGGCAATCAAGATCAATACGATCGGACGGCTGGATATACTTTGATCTAATCTGATGATCACGATCGGATTGGACGGTTGAGATCTGATTTGGTGTTGATAATGAAGATCTGATGACGATGATGAAGATCAAGTCACGATCGTGAGGGGATTGGGCGGTCCAGGATCACTTGATGAAGATCATGAAGATCCGACGGCCAGGAATCGGTCAATCAAGATGATCATGATCGCGATGATGATCAAGATCAAATGGACGGCTCATGATCAAAGTGAGCAACTCATGTAAATGGCAACTCCACTGGACATGAGACGAGGGCCGGTGACTGGGGAGCAGTCGGGACCGATGGCAGCATGGCGGCGTTCAGGCGAGGCTGACGGCGGGGCTGAGTGGCGGCACCGCAGGTGGCTGCTGACGAGGAGGTTCACCGGGGCGCAGGCGGGGGTTGTGACTGGTAACTGCATTGAGATGGCGCAGGGCAGCTGATGGTTGGTGGCGGCTGGAGTCGACAGGGAGAACCACGTGGGAACTTTTTTTTGGGATATAAATTGAAAAAGCCGAACCGTTCATTTTGATCTTAATTAGTCTACGAATGATAAATCAAGTTTTTATAATGACATGATGGATGGACAAATGAATTTTAAATGACTTGATTTTACATATTTAGACCAATTTAGTCATTTTAAACAATGTGAACGGTTCAGATCACCCATGTATGACTATGTGAAAATTCATACGAAGCTTATTGTGAGACTAGTTCTCACGTGATCACTCCCATATATATACACACATGATTTTTCCGATTTAATCCCCGATTATTTTCCGATTATCTGATGATTCGATTAATCATTAATCGCTCCTAGACCGATTAGTTCCGAAAATTGATTTTAACTGCGTAGGTGGTATATACTAGAATACACTGTTACACAACAAGGGGTGGCACATGAGTTGACAGCAACCACCCTGAGATTTCTGGTTTGGTTCCTCTCAACTTAGTGAATTTGCATAGGTCTTGTAGGTCACTAAGCACTTAAAACCGGTTTGAACTAATCGGTGTAGATCCGGTTATCGATTAATCTCCGATTAATCGGCCTAGGAACTAACCGGACCTAGACCGGTTACCGGTTATTGATTACCGATTAATTAATTCCGGTTTTAACTGCTTGGTAGGTCATTAAAATTTCCACGCTTGGTGGGACCGGTTACTGATTACCGATTAATTAATTCCGGTTTTAACTGCTTAGGTAGGTCATCAAAATTTTCTTTAAACGCTTGGTGGGTTTGGACCCATAAGTGATCACACAAATTTAGCAAATCCAATTAGACAACTCTTAAATTTTTCATGAAAATTATGGTGTTTATTATCTTATAGCCAAATATTGCACAAATAGTTTGTTGAAGATGATATGTAAGTACAATTTTGACATATCCTTGATGCAAAAGCCCTTATTTATATAGTTTAATTGTATGAACCCTTTTCTTTATCTTTTTTCCTATTGACTTGCAGCTTTTGATATGTAATAGCCTTATCACATCTATCTTGTGGTGACTGCGTAATAAAATTTAACTGTTACTTTTTTTATGAGAAATATCTGATAGGCTACTAGTCTTATACTATATTTTGAAGCAGTTTAGGGATCCCAAGTATTTCAGAACATTATTTTTTGTTTCGTCTTTTATTCTGGGAAGATTGCTTTCCTTTAGTTTTCAGCATTTAGATCTTCGACCTTATATTTACATTTACATACACATGTCGAAGTAAGATGCTCCTTTAGCTGTTGTTCATTGTTAGCATTCACAATTGTCCTTCTCATACTATGTTTCACTGTTTGCAATCTGTCATTACTTACCCATCAATCTGGTGTCCCTAAGGATGGTTTGAGTTTTTTGATAGGTCAGAAGACCGTGATAGCGAAAGGGCCCTAGATTATGTGTAGTATTAGACACATTTGACTTGAAGCACTACTCGGATTGGACAACAACGCTTCATAACTACTCCTTGAACACGTGTTCGATACCTCTCATACTTGTTCTAATGTTTATAGTATATCTGTAAAGTTGGATACTTATTCGACATTTCTTACACACATTCACGATTTCCAAGCATTTCATATTGATTTCAAATTTAGTATATTATCTAATTTGTGTATTTAACTTTATCTTATTGAAAAAATAAATGTCAAACTAGTGAATTGTTTAAAGTTTATTCGAGTTTCCAATTTTCGAGAAATCTTCACATGTCCACTAGTTGATTCTTCTACCTGATATATTAACCATTCTGGAAAATTTAAGAAGCAACTATAATCCTTGTACGAAGTCGTGATATATCTAATTGGTTAACTTTAATACTATATCTTAATACTATGCTATTGTGCTATTGGGAACATGAGCATGCACTTTTGCGTATACATATTTGTACACATCTTGGTTGTCTTGAAGGTACATAAATAATTTGTTGTCATATAGCTCAGTCTCACTGCCGAACTTCGATTAAACCGTACCTCCGAAGTTGTGTGTGTCCCTAGTCCTCGCCTGTGCTTCCAAGGTCAAAATTAAACTATGAACTATGAACTTAGAGAAGGGTGCAATTTCCTATAACAAGTTTTTTTTTTCTTCCTCTCTTTTCGGCTGACCATTTAAGTGTTTTGGCAGTGTGGGTGGGTGGTTTGCATGAGTCTGAATTGCGTAACTAGTAAGACAGGTGTTCCTATTCATCAACCAGCCTGCTGGTTTTTATGAGTAGTATGGAAATTATATTAAAATTAGATTTGGAGAAAAATCATATTTTTCTTATTTTTTTCCTCTACTGTCTCTCTGTATGTGTGTGTGTGTGTGTATATATATATATATATATATATATATATATATAGAGGAATGCTTCATTGAAAACGTACTGTAGCGATGAAAACGTGAAAAACCACCTAGGCCGTTGTTGGAAACAACGGCCTAGGTTATAATGCATTATAACAACATTTGCATTTTCAATGGAGCATTTCCCATATATATATATATATATATATATATATATATATATATATATAAAATTTCTTGGAGAAGGGGTACAATTGATTGAGAAGATTAAGGAGAGGAGAGGTTTGAAGGAATCTGTTCCCTATAAATTAAGAAACAAAATATACAAACTATATTTTAACCCTCCCCCTCAAGTTGGTGCATAGATATTGAACATGCCCAACTTGTCCACAAATTTTGAGAAGAGCTGATTCAAAACTGCATTGGTGAGAATATCTACGAGCTGGTCTTCTGATTTCACCTTAGATATCTCAATAATTTTATCATCTAGTTTCTCCTTGATGAAGAACCTATCCATCTCTACATGCTTCGTCCTATCATGCTGGACTGGATTGGCTACAATATCGCACGCCGCTTGATTGTACAATACACCTTAATAGGCTCATTTGGACCACAACACAAATCTTATAACAAAAGTTTAAGCCATAAAACTTCAGTTATACTCAGTGCTACTCCGCGATACTCAGTTTCTGCACTAGAACGTGCAACAACATTTTGCTTTTTGTTTCTCCATGTAACCTGATTTTCTCCAACAAAGGTAAAGTATCCTGAAGTGGAGCACCTATTATCAACATATCTTACCCAATCACCATCAGTATATGCCTCAACCTTCAAGTGACCTTATTTTGCGAACAAGACCCCTTTTTCTAGAGCAGACTTTATATATCTTAGGATTCTCATCACAGTATTCATGTGTTGTTCACGAGTGCATGCATAAACTGACTCATCACACTTAAGGCATATGACAAATCTGGCTACGTATGTGCAAGATACATTAGTCGTCCCACCAATCTTTGATATCTCTCCTTATCACACGACACTTAATAAGGGTCATTTCACAATTTCTGTCCTTCTAACGGTGTATCAATAGGCTGACAAACAGACATTTCTGTTTTCTTCAACAAATCAAGCACATACTTTCTTTGAGACAAAAATATACCCTTTATAGAGCGAGAAACTTCGATACCAAGGAAATATCTCGAAGGGCCAAGATATTCTTTAATGTATTTCTCTCCTCAGGATCATTTTCAGTTTCTATCATATCATCCACATATATAATGAGAGCAGTAATCTTACCTTTTTTTTCTTTTCAGGAACAGGGTATGATCTGAGTTACTCTGACAATATCCAAATGTCCTCATTGATTTGTAAATCTCCCAAACCAAGCTCTTGGCGACTACTTGAGACCATACAATGCTTCTTCAACCGACACACTTTATTACTGTGTTGGACCGGACTATTTGATTCGGGTGGTAGATTCATATAAACCTCTTCTGTCAATTCCCCATACAGGAAGGCATTCCTCACATTAAATTGGTCTAACGACCAGTCAATGTTTGCAGCAAGTGATAATAGAACTCGTACAGTATTGAACTTTGCCACAGGTGCAAATGTTTCATCATAATCAATTTCATAAGTTTGAGTGTACCCTTAGGTAACCAACCTTGCCTTATATCGCTCTATTGAACCATCAAACTTATACTTCATCGTATAAATCCATCTGCATCCTACCAGCTTCTTTCCTGTTGGTAATTCGACTACCTCCCAAGTCTCATTCTTCTTCAAGAACTTCTTCTCCTCATCCTTAGCTGCTTTTCACCTTGGATTGGCTAAAGGGTTCTTGCACACTGTTAGGAATAGATACAACAGATAATTGATTCACAAATGACGTATTTGATTCAGACAATCGTAAGTGAATACATAATGAATCATGGGATACTTGACATTACTAGTGGGATCAAGCTCATAAGTAGGTTTTGGGATACCTCTAGTAGTATGATTCGGGAGTTCTCTTCTTGGAGCTTCGGACAATGATGACGATTGGTTTTGAGGTTTTGACGGTGCTGGTGCTGGAGGTGGAGATGACACTGGCATGGATCCTGACGGCTTATCTTCGAGGAGGTTCGGCACCAATTGCAGTTCCTCATGGAGATCTTCTCCCTCAACCAAATAATCTTCATTCGAGTGATTGTTACTACTTACATCATCAACCAAAAATCTTCATTCAAGTGATCGTCACTACTTACATCCACATTTTTACTCATTGTATTCAATTGTTCACTCTGAATGGTAACACACTTCATTATAAGCAAGAGTATGAACTTTACTTCGGTACTCTCCCTGAATTTCATCCTCAGAGGAAAAATACATCTCATCTTCGTGGAACACAACATTCATAGTCACAAACATCATTTGAGTCAGTGGGTGATAACAACGATATCCTTTCTTATTTGTTGCATATCCCACGAAAATACAGTGAACAGCTTGAGGAGATAACTTATTGCATTCATGTTGATGAAGTTGAACAAATGCGACACACCTAAATACACGAGGTGGCAAGTTGACAACTTCAGTTAATGCTTGAAATGATGTGATAAAATTTATGATACAAGAGAAAACTCGGTTGATTAGGTATGCAGCGGATGCCACGGCTTCCCCCCAATACATGGGTGACATTTCCATGAATAAGGGAGGCACGGACCACCTCGAGTAAGTGTCTGTATTTCCTTTCTGTAATCCCATTCTGTTGTGGTGTATACGAGTATATAGTCTGGTGAACAATCCCATGTCCTACCAAATATTATTGCAGATTCGAACTCAGATACTCACCTCCATTATCGCTCCTAAGAACCTGAATCTGTGTTGTATACTGAGGCATAACCCGTTTGTGAAATTTCTGAAATAAGCCACTAACTTCACTTTTAGACTTTATCAAACAAATCCAAGTCATACGAGTACATTCGTCAATAAATATCACAAACCATTTTGCTCCTCTAAAAGTAGTGTTTTTGGATGGACCCCAAACATCACAATGAATAATCATAAATGGAACTGAGCTTTTATTCAAATTTGGAGGAAAAGAAACACGGTGACTTTTTGCTAGTTCACATACATCACACCGAAAATTAGAAATATCCAACTTCGAAAATAAGCTTGGAAATAATTTATTTAAGTAACCAAAAGAAGCATGTCCTAGACGTCGATGGCATAGCCAAATCTCTGATTTCTTCTTCTCCCCATCAGATCCTTCCACATATAGAGCTTGAGTCAATTGGCTTGAACTTGCGGATACCAAGTCCAGGTAGTTTAGCTTCCCGTGTCTAACCCCATAACCAATTGTCTTGCGAGTCCGAATGTCATCAAACACACAATAAGAGGGCCAAAAAATCACAATACAATTTAAGGTAGTAGTTATTTAAGCAACAGATAACAGATTAAAATTTAAGGATGACACAACTAGTACAATATCTAAGTTTAGGTTTTTTGTAGGCTAAATATAAAAAAAGGACACAAAGTTTTGGGCCAGTTTAAAAAAAGTACACCAAGGTTTTTTTGTTTAAAAAAGGACAAAGTTTCAAAAAACTCCACTAGGTTTGTTAGGGTTAGGGTTAGGGTTAGGGTTAGGGTTGGCTTAGGGTAGGGTTTAAAAAAACCACTTTCATCTTTCATTTGTGTTTAAAAAAATCATATTCATCTTTTATTTGTGTTTAAAAAACATCACTCAACTAATCAAATGTTTAAATAACCCCCTCGAACTAACCCTAACCCTAACCTTAACCCTAACTAACCCAGTGGAGTTTTTTGAAACTTTGTGTTCTTTTTTTAAATAAAAAAACCTTAGTGTACTTTTTTTAAACTGGCCCAAAATTTTGTGTCCTTTTTTTATATTTAGCCATTTTTGTAAGAGATGAAACCTTCGCCAGTAATGATGGCAGGATCTCCATTGGCAGTGGACACACTTGTTTTAGTTGGTGGTTGTAAGCTTTGGACTTGTCTAGAATCAAAAGTCATATGGTCGGTAGCACCTGAATTAATTATCCATGCATTATTCATAACATAAGCAAAAACATTAAATATCTTACCATTATTACCTGCAGCTGTAACCAATGCAGAGGCTGGTCTAACACCCTTTTCAGCTCCATCAACAACTCCAACGACAACAGTGGGTTTGTTGTAATTCTTCTTCTGAGGATCCCTGCTATGATCCCAGTTCTCCGGGTAGCTGATAATCTCATAACAGCGAGCTTTCGTGTGTCAGATCATGCCACAATGAGTACATCTTGACTCATAAGATAATTTTGGTCCAGATCGACTTGGGTGGCCTTTTGAAGAACGGTTCTGAGTCATCATTGCAGCTGTATCAGAGGGTGTTGAAGAGTTGTTCATGGTGCTTTGTTGGCGAGCCTCACGGCGGACATATGCATAAGATGCCTCAAGATCAAGAGCGGGATCCTTTCGCAATATTTCTCCTCGAACCTGTTCATACTCAACATCCAATCCCGCCAAGAAGATATGAACCTGCAAGCGCTCATTCGATTTTCGATATATCTCAACATCATCAGAATTCTTCATGATCACCTTGTCACGATTGTCAAGCTCTTGAAAAATCTCAGTTAATTCTCCATAATAGACAAAGAGTGACTTGCCATTTTGTCTTGCTGATAAGGCTCTCTGGTTTAGAGCATATACTTGAACTTCATCGGTTCCATCGTAGAATGCCTTAGCTAGGGCATCCCAAACATCACGAGCCATACGCAATCGAATGTATCTCTTCATGATTTCCGGTTTCATGGACATCAATAACCATCCTTTAACTTTCTGATTATCAGCATACTATTTATCATAGGTGGCATCACTTTCATCTGCAATTTTATTCTTTACTCAAATATATAGGATCTTTTCATGTCCAGCAATATGCATCTCCATTAATTGAGTCCAGACATCATAGTTTGTTTCATCAAAAAATATCCCAGCATTAAAACCAGAATTGTCAGATTGTACAATAATCGGTGTACTATCCTTTGTGTTCGAAGATACATCAGTTTGTTCCATGGTGTTATTATGAATACAGGACAACATGCAGCAATGAGCAAACAATAATCACCAGATTAGATAGCAAAATGAACAGATCCAGCAATAATCAGCAACTCAGCAAACAACAAGAGCAAACAATAATTACCAGATCAGATTTGATCAAATCAGTTCTTGATCTTCGACTACGCCACCAAGGTTCGACGGCAGCGGTTTCGGGTGGCGACGACAAGAGGCGATGGGTGGTGGTGACGGGAGGCGGCAAGGACGAAGCAGCACAACAGTCGATGGGATGGAGTTTCAGCTGGGTTGACAAAGGAGAACAGGAGAGACAGAGTTATCGGGGATCGGGGTCGACGAGGATCGGGTCGACCAGGAGTTTCAGCGATCGGGGTCGACAGTTGTTTTGGGGATCGAGGTCGACGAGGATCGGCGACGAGATCGACGACAGTGAGAGCAGGTTTGGGATCTTCTTCTTCTTCAACTAGCCTAGGATTGTTTAGGCTCTGATACCATATTGAATTCAGATATAAATCAGATTTGGGGAAAAATCATATTTTTCTTATTTTTTTCCTCTACTGTCTCTGTCTATATATATATATATATATATATATATATATATATATATATATATATAATTTCTTGGAGAAGGGGTACAATTGATTGAGAAGATTAAGAAGATGAGAGATTTGAGGGAATATGTTCCCTATAAATTAGGAAACAGAATATACAAATTATATTTTAACAAGTAGTCCTCTCCTGGCGATATTTACCCTAACAATGAGTGCAGCACCAAATTAATGGGCTGGTTTCAAGTTAATAGCAAATAAAAGACTTTGTGCAGAGCCCTTCTACTATAGATTATGCCTATAAGAGCATCCACAGTCGTGGGCTAAATACCCAAAATTTGGAAAAATATTTAAAAAACGAGCTGCAGTCGTCGTCCAAATACCCAAATTTTGGGGATACGATGAACAGTTCCTTGCCAAATATAGCAGACGATTTGGCTATTTCCAAAATATAGCTAACGCAAGATTATACTTCGTCCGTCCTAATTGACGGAAGATAATATACCGTCGCGCAGGTGAGACGTACGAAAAGGTGGAGAGACGGAAGATTAATCACCGTTTGAAAAAAGAAAAAAAAAAAAAAATCAAAACATCACAGACGGTGCATTATGCACCGTCAATTGCAAAGGTGCTAGATGCCAAAATAGGTGAAACAATCCTACACCTCAAACTACAATTGGTCTGTTTACTTTTAAAAAAAAAAAAAAAATTAAACAAAAGTTGAGGGACGCCATATTATACTTCGTCCTTGGAGATTGACGGGGAATTATATTCCGTCTTTGGTTTTTTACATTGAAAAAAATTAAAAAAATAAAATAAAGTCGACGGACGGACTATTATACACCGTGCGATGAGATTGACAGGAGGTTATATCCCGTCTTTGGGTTTTTTTTAAAAAAAATAAAAATTTAAAACAAAGTCAACGAACGGCCTATTATACACCGTCTGAGGAAATTGACGGAACATTATATTCCGTCGTTTCTTATTTTTAAATAAAAAAAAACAAATTTGGAAGCGGACGATAGATAATCTTCCGTCGTTTAAAGAAAAACAAACGACCAATCGAAAATAGCTTTGAACGACTGCAGTAACATTCTTTTTTTCCTATTTCCAATTGCTATTTACCCAAAATTTGGCAAGAACGACTGTGGATGCTCTAATGACGCCATTTTGATGGACGATGATGACAATGATGATGACTTGTACTTTATACTTTAACATCCGGGATTATCATGCATCTGCAGTGTTCAGCTGATGTCATAGCTTTAAGCACATAATTATAGAATTCGATGTGAATTTTTGTACAAGGCATGGAAATTTTGAGAGAGTAAAAAAAATATTAATTTTCTTTTGTATGAAAATTATTTTCTTAATTAGGTTTCCATGTGCTAAACAATAATTTTGTTGTTGAATTACAAATTTTTTAGTTAAAGAAAGTTAGCTTCCATAGTTCTTTCATTCTATCCAGAATTCAGCAGCTAAGCACACCTTTTGATGGTATATTTTTTGTGTTGTACATTTTATTTAAATTATTAATAAGGATTTGAAAAGTTGTTAAAATATTTTTTTAATTCGTTAATGTTATTAACAATTCATCAACATAATAATAGCACGCACCGGTGATGTTTTTTATTAGATATTTCGTTAATTTCTTAATGTTATTTGCTGGTAATTTTTTTTGCCATTATCATCTTCTATTCCTTGACATAATAATAGCACACACCTGTGAAGTTTTTGTATGCATGCCATTTACTCATATTAGTTAGACTGGCTTTATATCTTTATTATTAAAACCAAACAACTTGGAATTCAGCGCATTATCCATTCGTGTAAAGCCAAATGTGGCCTCCTTTTCGGCACATGTTCATAAAGCTAGTAGCTGTGCAATTATGATTAGCTAATATTGTACATATGAGGGAACTATAATTCTGTGTAGATCCTGTCATGAGCACTATTTTTTTTATCAATTCTAAATCATCCAAGTCATCTCTTTGGACTGTACCCTGTACTGTGTCATGTGTTTTTAATGTTGCAAAGCATCTGATACTGATTATCTCTAAACTAATGTAACTGTACTTTGCTCGACATCATGAGTACGTTCCTCCCCACTCACCACCACACACAACAGCAACAGCTTTATGATTATTGTATTATTCCGAGTTTCTCTCTGTTTTACTTGCTCCAGGTTTTTAAGATAAAGATGTCCGGCACTGCTCTTAGAGATCTCAATGGACTACCAGTTTCTGAGTTAGAGAAAAAAAGTGACAGCTCTACAAAGAAAGTTTTCCAAAGCCTGATATTGAGCATACAAGTGAAATTCCTGAAAAGAAACAGAACAAAGTTTCTGTCTCCCCATCGCCTGCTCCAGCAAATGAAGTTGGTTTGGGGGGGAATGGTGTGGAGGTTGTAAATTCAGAAGTTGAATATATAGACTCCGAGAACCTGCCAGATCTTCCTTCTGCGGATACCAGTCTCAGTGTAAGGCGCTGCTACTTTATGTTTACTGTTCATTTTTCTTAAAATCGAAATGTGTATCCAGCCTTTCTGGAGTGCTGCATAGTTCATGTAAATGATTGATACATCACCTGATTGTTTTGTCCTTTCCTCTTTTCTTATTTTTTTTCTAGACTCTTTTAGTAAGATTAGACTCAAAAGATTGGGTTCTGGTATGTGAAGCACTCAACAACGTTCGCCAGATAGCATTATATCAGTAGGAAATGTTACTTCAGAAGCTGTAAGTTTCGGTTTCTCGCACCGTAAACTTTTTTATTTGCATATTGGAGGGAGAAATATATTCTTTTCTGAGCAATGATTGCTTTCTTAGGTAGTTTGGTTTTGGGTTGTCTTTTATCTCCTTTTATCTTATCATTCTCATTTATCGGCCAACAGGGAAAATGTGATTCCACTAATTGTGAAATCCTTGAAATATCCAAGAAGTGCTGTTTGTAAAACAGCAATTATGACATCTGCTGACATCTTCAAGGTTTACAGTGATTCAATAATTGATTCACTTGATCTGCTGGTATTTGATTTAGTTTTATTCGCTTAGTTATACTTTTTAAATTCCTTACGTGCTGCTTATCAATTGCATTATGAATTATATATTCTGGTTTCAGCTTGTACAATTGCTTCTCAAATCTTCACAAGACAAGCGCTTTGTGTGTGAAGCTGCTGTGGCCACTCTGATGGCAATGACGACTTGGATTTCTCCTTCCCTGTTGTTGCCGAAGTTGCTTCCTTATCTTAAACATAAGAACCCTAGAATCAGAGCGAAGGCCTCAAGGTGTTTTAGTCGAAGTGCACCCCGACTTGTGAGTTTAATTTTATTTAGTTTTGATAATGTCTCCACTTGTTTATTACTAGTATGTCCTAAATTAATTATGATTTTTATAAACAATTTTAGGAGGTAAATAAGTTTGTCAGTTATCATTTTTATTCCACTATGATCTCTGTTAATAGCCGACAAGTGACTTTTGAATTCTATGTACTTTCTTTTACATTTACTGCTCCACTCTTTGCATTAGTACCTGCAAGCAATGTTGCACCATGTTGTATCATTGCACCACATTCTTTGTTTATTCATGTTTGTTCGCTACCAAAATATGGTGTTATAGTTCATTTGTCTCATTTCAAATATAGGTAAAATCTATATGCTTGTTAATGCGCATCGAATATACAAAGTTCCAAGTTGATTTTTCCACCCCTTTTTTTATAGGGCCAAGTGGCTTTTTGTAAACCAAAGGTCGCAGAGTGTAATTCATGCTTTGGTACTTACAAAAAATGCCTACTATCTTACCTCAAAAAAAAAAATGCCTACTATCCTATTAACAGCCTTTACTATCCTATTAACAGCCTTTTTTTGTTATAATTATATTTTACATGAGCAGATTATTTCTCTACTATTATAATGGGAGAAGGCCTTAGTGGTATTTGTCATTATTTTTTTTTTTTTTTTAATTCTGTCATTTTGAAGCCAACTCACTTTGGTAAATATTTTCGAAAGTGGACCAGTTTGGTAAATAGTTTCGAAAGTTGATCAGTTTGGAAATTAGTTTCCTTTTTTCTTCTTTTTCCTTCTTCCTCCACGTGCATCGCACGTGCATATTTTCGAAATGGACCAGTTTGGTAAATATTTTCGAAAGTGGATCAGTTTGGAAATTATTTTCCTTTTTTTTTCCTTTTTCCTTCTTCCTCCACGTGCATCGCACGTGCATGATACTAGTTTACAATAATGTCTAGAAAGATGCTTTCTATAGCTTGGTGCAATTCTTCGTTATTCAAAAGCATCATGATTTTTTATG
Organism: Hemerocallis citrina; assembly: GCA_017893485.1. NCBI lineage: Eukaryota > Viridiplantae > Streptophyta > Magnoliopsida > Asparagales > Asphodelaceae > Hemerocallis > Hemerocallis citrina. The sequence continues at coordinate 159,634,958 of CM030367.1, read as the reverse complement.
GGGGTAAAAGTCACCCCCCCCCCCCCCCCCCCAAACGGTTGGAATATAATTAAGAAAACCCCTATTGTTTGATTTCGATCAACTTACCACCCAGAAGATGTCTTTTTTTTTTATTGTAAATGGTGGGTATAGCCCCCGCGTTTCATTAAAAAGCCTTTAATCAAACATACAACCAAGCAAAATGTAATGATTATCATGAATCCCCACAGGAGGGTTATGATACTCATTACTTGGCAAAAAAGAGCACCCATCCCATACAAGATAGTCCTTCTACCAAAAAATAAAATAATTACAGATGATATCAAAAAGTTGTGTGACTGCGGACCAGCCAGCACAACGACGGTAACTGATAGCCGCCTGGTGCTCACTCCCCTCCTTGTGTCTCTTCCCTTTCCTCCAATTCAGGCTCTTCGTTAGAGTCAGTGATGTCTGCAAATATTTTCTTGACTTTCTTTGTCGATTCTGTACCTGATGTTTGAGACCAAAATTTGATATTAGCAATTATTCTGAATAACAGATGCTGATGCATGATGTGCTTGGGATTCGGTCTGAAAATCCTATTATTTCTTTCTAACCATAGCCCCCAGCAAATTGCTGCTACCCCAATCCCCCATATGTCTCTAAGTTGATGTTGTAAATTAGCGTCCCTCCAAGCCCCCCATGCATCGGCCACTGATTCTGGATACGGGCCGATGATTCGTAGCCTGTCTAACAGGTCCCTCCAAATAGGTCTCGCAAAGATGCAATGCAGGAAGAGGTGGTCCACCGTTTCATCGTCAAGCTGACATATGACACAAATAGTCGGACCCTGCCACTTCCGTTTGATCAGGTTGTCCCTAGTTAGTATAGCATTCCGACTGAGCAGCCAGTTGAACGTCCTAATTTTCGGGGGGACTTTAGTTGTCCAAATCAGATCATGCGTCCGAACCCCCCCATCATTGAGCCATTTGTAAGTGGAACTAACCGAGTATACTCCTTCATCCCCTCCCGCCCAGTGAGTCCTGTCATTTTGGTCCTCGGTATTTGGCTTCCAATCCTGAAGGAATAAAATTAATTCCTGCTTCTGTCTTCTCGCCTCCGTATTTAGTCTCCCCGAGATTCGTGGCTTCCATCTATCATTCCTCCACTATCTTGAGACCCAGTCATTCTTGTCAGTAGCCGATTTGTATAGTTCCGCAAATCTTCTTTTAAGTGTGATTGGACCACACCATTTGTCTTTCCAGAAGCTTATAGTTTTCCCATTTCCTATAGAGAATGATACTCCTGCCAAGAAGATATCTCTGTTTCTCGTAACTCCCCTCCAGAACCCTGACCCACCCAGATGATGTCATACTTGATTTTAATGATTTTCCCAACATGTAAAATGACCAAACTGCCCTTAGGCTATTAAAAAGTACAGAAAAAACTGGGGGGGGGGGGGGGGGGGGTCGGTCTCCTTCCTCCTCCATCATCATCCTCACCATGCACCATCATCCACCTCACCTTCCATCCAACACCAAAACCCATCCCGCCATTTCACTTCTAAAAGCTAAAAACCCACTCGATAAACTTCACTATCATCAACCTGAACCTCACTCCCATCCCCAAAAATGGCATCATCATCATCATCATCATCGTTATCCATTGACCTCAACCTCAACCTCGCTTTCCTTTCCCACTGCCCCTTGCCCCTCCCTCCCCTCCACCTCCTTCTCTCTCCTCAAAACCCACTGTCCTTGTCCCCTCCATTGTCAGCCACCTCGACATTTCAACCACCTTTATCTTCACTGCCTCTACAACACCCTCATCGGCCTCCTCTTCAGCATCCCCATGCCCTTCCAGTGTATGAAGTCCATCACCGCCGTCGCCATCTTCGAATCTGATAAAATTGAATTAGAATTTCTTTTAAAGTGGCTGACTAATTTGGAATATCTAATTGAGCAAATTCGACAATGAAATAAGTGAGATTTGGGGATGAAATTGATGGGGTTTATTTGGGTTTGATGTTGATTTTGTTTTGCTGTAGATTTGCAAAGGTGTGTGTACGAAGTGAAGGTGGAGATGGTGGTGGTAAGGGCCGAGGTCGAAGGAGAGGAGTTTGAAGTTGGGCGGTGTGGTGGGAGTTGGTCGTTCGAGGAAGGAGACTGAGGCAGAGACAGAGAGGGATGAGGTTGGGGGGTTATGGTTTCTATTTTATTTTTCCTTTTTAATTATTTTTAATATTGTTAAGGGCTTCATACATCGGAAATATAAATAATTAAAGATGACATCATTTGGGGGTAAGTTGATCCGATGGGGGGTTTCTTAATTTTCAGCTCAAACGGGGGGTGGGGTAGGGGGTTTGGGGTTTCATTCCTTTTACCCTTTTGTGTGTGTGGTAGTTTGGTAGACATATATCACTCAACCTCACTTCATGTATATATTATTTGGGATTTGATGCTGTTTGTTTCTGGGAGACGTGTGGATGCACCAGGTGTGAGTTCGGACTCAATTTGTAGGAGGGAAAGGGTTCGGTAGCGGACGGTGAGCTGGAGGCTCGCTCCGGCCTGTAGGGTCGGCTCGGCTGGCCTTGTATACCTGCAGACGGTCTAGAAACACCGGGGTTTATCCCGGTGGCAGACCCTCCGACGATCTAGTTAGTCTCTGAGAGAGAGTAGCAGTAACTAAGGTTTTAAGTAGGAAAGATTGATTACCTTTGAAGGTGGGTGAGGGTCTGGTATTTATAGATAACCCAACCGGATTTGGATCCGTTTGGGGGCCGGTTCTGGACCCGAAGGCCCATGGGCCTGACGTGGCCAGAGGCCCAGGTGGTTTAGGGCACACGTGGCAGCGTCCAGAGCAGTTTAGGGCTGACGTGGCAAAGCCCCAAGTGGATTTGGAGCTGACATGGCAGATCGTGGGGGGCCTTGTGTCCCTGAGAGAATCGGAGGTCCTAGGTCGCGCCAGGTCATCCCCCTCCCTTACCCAGCCGAGTGGAAGGCCCGTGAGACCGTCGAGGATCGGAGACCGAGGGTCGTGACGGGTCGTGGGTGGTTTCGTGGCGGTGAACTTATGGCTCGGTGCCGAGCCTGTTCTGGTCCGGGGCTGAGGACGCTTAACTTTGAGCGAGAGCCATCCAGGGCCCCAGGCCATTTTTATCCTACCTCATAAGCCCCCCACTCCTGCGAGGTTGCGAAAGTTAGCCTTGGAGGAGTGCTTTCTGGCTGTGTTGGGCCTTCGTGAGAAGGCAACCCTGGTGCGAGACCCTACCTCGGGCTGGCGAGGGTTTCACGGGTCGGCAAGGGTGATGGCGAACCGTTGGGCCTTCGTGAGAAGGCTACCCTGGTGCGAGACCTTACCCAGAGCTGGCGGGGGTTTCACGGGTCGGCAAGGGCAATGGCGAACCGTTGGGCCTTCGCGAGAAGGCTACCCTGGTGCGAGACCTTACCCCGAGCTGGCGAGGGTTTTACGGGTCGGCAAGGGCGATGGCGAACTGTTGGGCCTTCACGAGAAGGCTGAGCTGATGCTGGCTGACTTCGTGGAGCATTAATGGCGCTCCGGGATTCGTGCGGCGTTCCAACTTCCCGGGGTCATTAAATGGCTCCTCTAATAAATGCGTGGCACTTCAGTTCCCCAGGCATAGTGGCTGGTACTTGGGGGGAGTTTATAAATACCACCCCCCCTCTGTAGCTTTGATCATAGCAATGGTGGTTCATCGACCACCGGAGGTGTCTGCCTTGGGCAGACGCCTGTTTCTTGAAAAATTCTAACCCTGAGAGGGTCGGACGGGTGGTTATTCTCGCATCATGATCTTTTCCTGATTCTGACGGCCCTGATGCGGTAGTCAGAGTCAGGGGAGATCACGGCGGGAGGGATGACCAATGAAGTTCGGACCAGGGGGTAGGTTGCCTCGATCGGATGGGTCTTCTCCGATCTCTGTCTTCCTTCCGGGCTGACGGCTTCTGATGGTAGTCAGCCCGAAGGAGTGAGAGATGGGAGGTGGGCCGATCTGCTTTCTGACAGGGTCCCCGGCGATGGTGGTTTTTCTCCGCCCTCGAATAGTTCGGGGCCTTCGGCTTCCGAGGTCGCAAGTCTCGAGTTGTTCGCGGGTGAGAGGACAGCCGACCTAGTCCCGGGCCCGGGGCGCTCGCCGAGGGCGGGTGCCTTAAGACAAACAAAATTTTCTCTTGCCTCCTAGGGACAGGCGCGGGGGTGTCCTTGTCCGAAGCGCTTCATCCGGACCGACCCTCGCGTCTGGTTTCCAAGCTGGCGCTGGGTGACGTCAGCGGTGCACGTTCTAAGGTGACGTGGCACGATTTTATAGGTGGCAGTTTCACGCCAATCGAGGAGCAGTTACGCGAAAAACGAGGAGTTACTTTTTCCTCTATAAATACCCCCACCTATCCCCCATTCCGCTCATTACTCTCTTGCTGCTTTCTCTAAAAAATTTCCAAACACTTCGGCGCTCGTCACTACTGTTTGTGGCACCAGGCTCGTCCTTCCGAAGTAACCCAAGGTTAGTCGGTAAGTTTATTTAGTTAGGCATGTCTAGGGCTCAGTTTGGCTCTTCGGCATCGACGTCTAGATGGGAAGGGCCGCCTGCCACCGAGCTCTCAGACTCGACAACGTGGGAGGAGGAGACGGTGTATGACGTGAAGCCCCTGTGCTCCCGAAAGCCGTACGTGGTGGAGAGTAGTGATTCTGAGGAGGGGAGTGACAGTTCGGACGAGGTCCAGATTCTGGAATTGGTTTCTGAAGAGGGGGCGGTCAAGGCGAGGGTGAAGCCGCCGAGGCTCGGACAGGAGGTACGGGGAGGAGATCCACGGTTTGGGGAGTGGGTTCGTCCTCCACACCGGCTGGTCTTGGGCGCTTATCCACTCCCTCGCCAGAGAGGGCCAAGAAGAAGAGGGTGCCAAGAAAGAAGGGGGGAAAGGTCGGTGGGCCGAGCCAGGCGCCCATCCTCCGGAATGTGGTGACAGGGTCGCCTGTACAGCTGAACCCGTTCCGACGGTACCCCGACGACCTCTCCGATAAGGTGCTGTATGGGGTTCAGCCATCTTCGCCGAGTCGGAAGAGGGTGAAGATGGACACGCTTCCTACGATCTTGGAAGCTGGTGACTTGGAGGTTGCTCAGTCGGCGTTTCACATCGGGTCCGGTTACGAACTCATGTTGCCGAGCCCGAGCCTTCGTCCTACCGACCCCCTTCCGGCATGGTACTGCGTCTTCCCCGTAGACGCCTTCGGCTCCGGACTGAGGCTACCGGTCCATCCGTTTGTCCGAGATGTGTTAAATTGGGCGTCCCTGGCTCCGATGCAGTATGGGCCGAATTCATGGAAGCAGATCATCTGTTTCGTGTTGCTGTGTGAGGAGCAGAAGGTTCCTCTTAGGTTGGGCGTGTTCCGGGCGATGCTGGGGATCAGCTCGTCGGGGGAGTCGGAGGGGATATACTATGTTTCGCCTCGGAGTAAGGGGAAGGTGGTCCATGGTCATTCGGACTCCATCAAGGAGTGGAAACGAAAATATTTCGTGATCCGGAGCGAGGAGCCTTGGGATATTCCCACTCAATGGAACCATTACAAGCCGGGCTTCAAAGCGCCGAGGCCGAAGGACCTGACGGCCGAGGAGTGGAAATTTGTCGAGCGCCTCCGTCTGTCGCACAACATCAGCTGGCCGAAGGTGACAGAGGGTCACCTGGCGAGCGTTGGACTGAGCCCGGTCGTGCCTTGTATGTAGTTGTTTCTTTCTCTTGGTTTTACTGTTCTTTTGAGCTCATTGTCCTTAATGGGTCTTTTTGCAGGTATGGACCCAGAATCAATTAAGGCTCGGAGGCTCGCTTTGAAGGAGAAGAAGGCCGAGGCGGGGGAGAAGTGAAGAGGCCGAGAGGGTCGTCCCAAGTGATCTCCGAGGTCCCGGGCGAGCCGAAGACCAAGAGGACACGCTCGGAGACGAGCAAGGAGGCGGCCGCTCAGAAGGGTTCGGGTTAGGCGAAGGCGTCCGAACGTAGCAAAGGGAAGGGTCCCCTGGTCGGAGCCGAGGGAGAGGACACCGTTATGGAGGAGCTGCGACGGCCGTGGGTGCCGGCCTGGTCGATACGGGTGGGGGACTGTCTGACCCGTGGGCCCCAGGCCGTCGAGGTGGCGGAGAAGCTGGCGACTCCCTGGGACCGCGAGGAGATGAACACCGAGACCTTGAAGCAGGCGCACACGCGCCTCGCACAGGCCAATGTGCTGGTAAGTCCACCGACCCCACTTGCCTTGTGAATATATTATGAAGGAGGCTTCCTTAGTAGTGCTTGGTTACTGCAGGCCTGTGTGTAGGGGGCCCACGTGAAAGGTTTCTATGAGGCGGCCGTGGAACGGGAGCGAGCTCGGGCAGACAAGAGCTTGCAAGAAATGAAGGAGATGAAGATCGAGCTCGACGGCTCGCACAAGAGGGAGCAGCAGCTGAAGGTCGAGCTCGATGCCAGGGATGCCGAGTGGGCTAAGAGGGTGGCCGCCTTAAAGAAGAAGTTCGCGCAGGAGAAGGAGGAACTGACGACGACGGGGTAGGACCTGGTGATCGCGGCCCAGGACACGGTCTACGCGAAGGCTCTCAGCCATGTGAGGCACTTCTATCCGACCATCGATCTGACCGACCTCGACTATGACATGGAGATCGAGGGGCCACCGAAGACCCCTGATGTTGACCCTCCCGTCGTGGGTTTGGCTGTCGATCCACCCGTGAACCCGGCTGATGCTGAGGTGATAACATAGGCTGTTTGCCTCTTGTTTGTCTTTTTCTTTCTTTCAATTGTATTTACCGACCGTGGACTGGCCACCGCATTTTTGTATGAAGGATTTGATTTATAAAAAAGGATTTTTTGATTGGCCAAGTCTTTTGTACTCAGATTTTTTCGGACCCCTTTTGCCGATGCGTTTTGAGCCGTGGTTGGTTTTCTTTTAGGTAACGGCTCTCCTTCCCGAGGCGGACCCTCGTCGCTCCGACGTGGGGTGGCTCCGGAGTAAAATCAAGGTTCTGGAGGCCACGTTGGTCCGTTATCGCAAGGGGGCTCGCGACCAGGATGCTGCCTTCAACTATTATCGAGAGAAGTTCGAGGCTCTGAGTGCCGAGGCGAACCGGCTGAAGAGGGCAATGGTAGATCGGGACCTCGGAAGTGCCGGTCTCGAGTTCACCATGTCAAGTGCGTCGGTGCAGAGGCCCTCATCCGAGAGGCTTCTTCGCGACGTCATAGTGGAGAAGGAATTGGAGATACACCGCTATAAGACGATGCTAGGTGTGTCCGGAACGAGGATGGCATCCTCCTCAGGAGACCGGCGAGCAGAGGGGGTTCCTTCGGCGCTGCTGCTGCTCGAGCGCGTCTGACCGGTTGATGCCCAGAGCTCCGTTGCCGGTGTGTCGACCGTGGCTGACTCTAAGGACCATCGTGACGAGGAGAGAGATCCAAGTCGTTCGATTGGAGTGGGATTGCCATTCCTCGGACCCGAGGGGCCCTAAGAGTGAATTCCTTCTTTGTGAGATGAGTGGAGTGGTCCTGTAACGGTCTCTATTTGTTTTCCAAAACTTAATAAGGGAGTATGAATAAGGGGTTTCTTTTCATTTGTTGCCCCAGCCAATAGCCCATTGATTGGTGGAGGTGAGGTTCGGCCCTGCCGACCCGTGGTATCATGGGTAGCGGGAGGCATTATGGCGACTCCCTGGCCTGAAGCCGATTCGGAACTACCGAGACGTTGGGGACGATACCGGAGTGGGGACTCGGGTGCCGATCCCATTGTCCGGTGTTAGGTTGGACCTGCCGAGGCGTTTGGAGCTGACAAAAAGGGATCTTTTCATATATGATAGAGAGGGGTGCTAAAACGGCCCTTTACACATGAAAGCTTACAAAAATATTATTTACATTAGCCAAGCAGGGACCTATGACCGTTCTTCTAGGAACTTCATTAGGTGCTCTGCATTCCAGGGTCGCTTGATCGCTCGACCCTCCATGTCCACCAATCGATAAGTGCCGGGCCGTATGGCCTCGGCTACCCTGTATGGGCCCTCCCAGTTAGGGGCCAGCTTCCTCTTCTTGGTGGGATCGGAGACGGACAATTTGCGTAACACGAGGTCTCCGACCTTGATATCTGTTGGGCGGACCTTCTTGTTGTAAAATCTCTCGATCCGCTGTTGATAGATGTTTCTTCGGACGGATGACTTTTTCCTGACCTCGGCGACGAGGTCCAGGTTGGCCCTTAGGCCGGATGAGTTGTCGGCTTCGTCGAAGGCCATGATCCGAGGGGAGGGCAAACCGATTTCTACGGGGATCATTGCCTCGGTCCCATAGGTTAAACTGAACGGTGTCTCTCCCGTGGGGATCCTCTTGGTGGTTCGGTGCGGCCACAACACGCTGGGCAGCTCTTCTACCCACAGCCCCTTGGGGGAACTGTCGAGGCGCTTCTTGAGGCCGTCGAGGATTTGCCTGTTCGCGTTTTCCGCTTAGCCGTTGGACTGAGGGTGGCATATAGCGGAGAAGCGTTGCTGGGTGCCGATGTCTTCGTAGAACTTTCGGAAGTTTTGGCCTGCGAACTGGGTCCCGTTGTCCGTAACGAGGACCTGAGGGATCCCGAACCGACAAACGATATTCTTCCAGAAGAACCACTGTGTTTGGCGCTCGGTGATGCTGGACAGTGGCTCGGCCTCGAGCCACTTTGTGAAGTAGTCGATGGCGACTATCAAGAATTTCCTTTGCCCTGTTGCTACGGGGAAGGGGCCCACAAGGTCCATGCCCCACATGGCAAATGGCGTAGGACTAGCCAGGGATCGGAGATTGGCTTGAGGAAGCCTCTTGATAGGGGAGAACCTCTGGCAGGGGCCGCACCTCTTGACCAGGTCTTGGGAGTCTTGGAGCATGGTGGGCCAATAGTAACCCTGATTCAGAGCTTTGCGAGCGAGGGATCTGCTTCCCATATGGCATCTGCCGATCCCTTCATGAAGTTCTTTCAGTGCGTAGCCGGCTTCGTCAGTGGTGAGGCAGCGAAGGTATGGCTTACCATCGGCCAGTGTGTACGAGCGTTTGAAGAGGATGTCGTCGATCATGACTGTAATATCCCGGACGGATATTACCGTATATAAATTATTATTTTATTATTATTTTATTATTATTTTTTTTTAATTTCAAAATTAGAATATTTTGGTGATTTTCACCCGGTTTGCCCATAGACATTATCTGTATCCAGATATCGGCCAGTATACATCCGTATTGTATCAAATTGATACCGTGATCTTCCGAACTAATAATAAAATTTATTTTATTATTGTTTCCGAGATTAAATTATTTTATACGGATTATGCGAAGATTTTCGGTATTCAGACATATAGGCGCACATACGTGTAGTATGTCAATTAGTACATCATACAAATTGTGTGTTGTGTATTTTTGGACAACACTTGCCTTGTTATGACAAACCTATTAGAGGGTTAGGGTTTGATTAGGAGGTTAAACCTAGGGTTACAAAGACATAAGAGATTAGGAGAAATTCTTTTAGAACAAACCCTCCTCCACATCAACTTTCCCTCACATAACACCTCCCCCACCTCCCACCTCTCCTATGGGTATGGCCGGCCCTAATATAGGGAAGGTCCCTTGTGCAAAAATGTATGTGTACATTTTCATTCTCCACCCTTCTCTCCACCTATAAATAACCCTTCATTCTCCTCCTTCTCTCATTTTAGAAAACAAAAAGAAAGAAAGAAAGAAAGAAAGAAAGAAAGGAAAAGAAAGAGAGGTTTCATACTAACAAAAGAGAGTTTTATTGTAGGGTTCTTAGAAGTTCTAAAAAGCTAGGGGAAGGAGAAGGTTAGCAAGCTAGTTCTTCCATCAAAGAAGGAAACAAGGTGGGGGTTTCTTCATGCTTTCTTTGTTTGATTGTTTGTTTGTTTGTTTGTTTGTTTGTTTGACTTCTTCTCATCCTCTTGTTTTGTTTTCTTTGAGTTTTGTTGAGTGTGTTGTTGTGTGAGAATGTAGTAAGAAGAAAAAGAGAAAAAGAGTAGTAGTATCTACTAAAATACATAAAGATCACACCTTTAAATTTGTAGTTGTTGTTTTGTATGTTATTGGACTAAGAACTCACATATTGCATAATGTTGGACATACAACCATTGTTGGTTGTAGGACTTAAACACATAGCATATGAACACTTATTTTACAACCATTGTGGGTTGTAGGACTTTAATTAAACATTGGACTAATAATAAAAGCATATGTCCAATTAAAAAGATCTTTCTTTTGATCACTAGTTGTAAATATGAAAAAGATCTTCTCTTTTTATTAAACACTAGTTGTAGCTTAAAAAAAAGATCTTTTCTTTTGATCACGAGTTGTAAATATGAAAAAGATCTTCTTTTTTATTAAACACTAGTTGTAGCTTAAAAAGATCTTTTCTTTTCATTTGATCACTAGTTGTAGATATTAAAAAGATCTTCTTTTTATTTTGATCACTAGTTGTAGCTATCTTTTCTTTTTACTAGATGTAAAGTAAAATAAATAAAAAAATAATCTTTTCTTTATCACTAGTAATAAATAAGATTAGTAAGCAACTAAGTAGTAGTAAGCTAAAATAATAAGTGGTAGTATGTAATTAATAAAGTAGTAGTATGTTTATGTCCATAAAGTAGTAGTAGTAATAGATAGTTGTATGTGGTGATTTTGTTGTGAATGAAGTAGTAGTAGTAGTAGATAATTGTGTGTTATGTTTTGATTAAAGTAGGAGTAGTAGTAGTAGTAAAATGTTGTAGGATTGCTTCTAAAAATATTTAGAAGCCATAATCCATGCTTAGTTAGTTATAGGATTGCTTGTAAAAATATCCTACCATGTTTACCATGCTTAGTTAGTGGTAGCTTTGCTTCTAAAAATATTTAGAAGCCATAATCCATGCTTAGTTAGTTGTAGGATTGCTTTTAAAAATATCCTACCATGTTTACCATGCTTAGTTAGTTGTAGCTTTGCTTCTAAAAATAATTAGAAGCCATATTCATGCTACTTATGTTGTAGGATCATTTCTAAAAATGATTAGAAGTCATTTCCATGCTACTAAGATTGTAGGATTACTTCTAAAAATGCTTAGAAGCCATTTTTATGCTACTTATAATGTAGGATTACTTCTAAAAATGTTTAGAAGCCATTTTTATACTACTAATGTTGTAGGATTACTTCTAAAAATGATTAGAAGCCATATTCATGCTACTAATGTTGTAGGGTTATTTCTAAAAATGATTAGAAGCCATATTCATGCTACTTATGTTGTAGGATCATTTCTAAAATGATTAGAAGCCTTATTCATGCTTCACATGTTGTAGGATCATCCCTAAAAATATTTGGAAGCCACATTTGTGCTACTAATGTTGTAGGATTACTTCTAAAAATGATTAGAAGCCATATTCATGCTACTTATGTTGTAGGATCATTTCTAAAATGATTAGAAGCCTTATTCATGCTTCACATGTTGTAGGATCATCCCTAAAAATATTTGGAAGCCACATTTGTGCTACTAATGTTGTAGGATTACTTCTAAAAATGTTTAGAAGCCATTTCCATGCTACTAATATTGTAGGATTACTTCTGAAAATATTTAGAAGCCATAGTCATGCTTCTAATGTTGTAGGATCATCCCTAAAAATATTTGGAAGCCACATTTGTGCTACTAATGTTGTAGGATTACTTCTAAAAATGCTTAGAAGCCATGTTCTCATGCTTAATTAATTGTAGGGCTACTTCTAAAAATAGGCTATCATGCTTGATGTTTAACATGTTGTAGGATTGTTTATAAAAATATCCTACCATGCTTTTTCTACTTAAAATGTTGTAGGATGTATTCTAAAAATATCCTATCATGTTTCATGTTTAGTTAGTTGTAGGATTTATCCTAAAAATATCTAGCATGCCTAATGATGTTAGAATGATGTAGGACAAATTCTAAGAGTTTCCTACCATGCTTGGATCAATTTTACTATGTTTAGGATGTTGTAGGAGCAATGATAAAATTACTTACCATGTTAGCTTAATTATAGGTAAGTGACATACCATGTTAGTTCAATTGTAGGTATGTAATATACCATGCTAGTAAATTGTAGGTATGTAATATACCATGCTAGTTAATTATAGGTATGTGATATACCATGCTAAAGTTCAAGTATATGCTTAGAACGTTGTAGGAAATGTTAGAATACCTACTATGCCTTGGAATGTTGTATGTTATACTAGTATCTATCCGTGCTTGGGTTATGGTGATTAGTCATGATAAGTAGTAAGCTTTCATGATCAATTTGTAACCTACACTTGACTATAGTGGGCTTTATGTCTAGGTCGTAGTGTTTTTCATGCGTGAGCTCGATGTAAGCATAAGCATTAATCACATTCATACATAGGAATATCATGGTGGCCGTGTTATATGATTAGATGGATCGTAGGAAGATGCTTGCAATTGTGTGCCGTACTTAAGACATTATAGGTTGAAGTAATGAGGGTTGGGAAGACCACTAGTGATAGTTGGTCTGATAAAGGCCGTTAGGTCGCCTTCGGATTCTTCCTTAGTGGGATACCGACCATAGAATATTAGTAGATTCTTCTGTTGCTTCTAATAATAGAAGATCGAGTTGCTGGTAAGCATGCTTGGTTGCTTCTAGGATTGATTACCTGTATGGTTGTTTGCACACGGTTGTACTCGTACGTGGCTCGACTGGCCCGTACGTAGCTGTGGGTCTCATACGTAGCTTATTTGGCGCGTATGTAGGTTGTTGTCTCGTACGCGGCTCGACCGGCCCGTGCGTAGCTGTTGGTCTCATACGCGGCTTATTTGGCTGGTATGTACGTTGTTGTCTCCTACGAGGCCCGCCTGGCTCGTGGGAAGTTATCGTTTCATATGTAGCATATTAGCTCGTATGTGGTTGTTATTCGTGTATAGCTGTTAGCTAGTACACAGTTCGTTGTGGGCTATCGACCATCAAGACATAGCGGCATGCATGTATATTCGCACGACCGAGGTCTTGGATCGATGAGCCACGAACCTGATCCTGAGGGGTTCTGGTAAGTCTAGGTTGAGCAGCCTAGTAGAGTTGTCTTGCGAAGCCTAATTTAAGGCCTAGCATGTTATGTTATAATATTATCGTCCCTAGGATCGTCGGGTCAGGGACATCATTAGGGTAGTGACTTATAAAGGTCATTTTGCTCGGACCCTTGCCGAAGAGAGAGGAGTTGGTTGTAGGGGGCACCTTACGACCAACTTGTCCCTTGAGGGAGGCCTTAGGTGGTGTACTGGGTTGTACCTTCCCGTCAAAGGGATACGTACGGTGCTGTCTCACAAGTTGAGGACACGAGTTGCGTATCTCGCTCTGTTAATTCCTGAAATACCGTGGCTGGGGTGCCACAGGATGCATGGTGCAGTCCTGCGCTTGCTAGACCCCAGAGAGTGCCACAGGGTAGGCTTCGCGCTGCCCTGCGCTTGCGAAACTCTATGGTTTAATTTTGGAACGATGCCCGATATACTGGGATCGAGTAAGGTCCGGCTTGCCGGGTAGTAGTGAAAAACGGAGACACCATAAGCAGACTGCATAGGGGGACTTGACCCCTTCTGCAACCTCACAGAGTCATGGAGTATTGTCAGGAACAGGTCGTGTACAATTAGAGTTTTTAACGTGGGTTCAATCCCTATATATGGAGAAACGGCTTGAGATGGAGTCGCATGTAGTATGGGCTGCATGTTGCTTTCGGAGACTTGCTGACATTAGAATAGGAAGCGTCCTTGTTCTACCTTCCCGTCAAAGGGATACGTACGGTGCCATCTCACAAGTTGAGGACACGGGTTGCGTATCTCGCGCTGTTAATTCCTGAAGTACCATGGCTGGGGTGCCACAGGATGCATTGTGCAGTCCTGTGCTTGCTAGACCCCAGAGGGTGCCACAGGGTAGGCTCTGCGCTACCCTGCGCTTGCGAAACCCTATGATTGGATTTTGGATTAAGGCCCGATACACTGGGCAATAGTGGCAAACATGGACACCACTATATGACTGCAGTGGCGGAACTAGACCGCACCTGCAACCTTGTTGAGTGAGGTCCGGCATGCCGGGTAGTAGTGGAAAACGGAGACACCATAAGCAGACTGCATAGGGGGACTTGACCCCTTCTGCAACCTCACAGAGTCATGGAGTATTGTCAGGAACGGGTTGTGTATAATTAGTTCTATTTAAATATTGCATTAGAGTCTAGCCATAGCACTCACGCACACTTAAACTACACCAGCACCATTGCTATATTTTGTATATTGTTTGGAAGATTCGCTGCTATATGATCAGCCTTTAAGCGTCAGTGAATACTGACGTCCCCACTTCCATAGGTACTGGATCGCCGAAGTACAAAGGCGAGATTCAAGAGGACTCAAGGCAAGGAAAGCAAGGAGTCAGTATTAAGTTTAGTTCCGCTGCAAAATATGTATTGATTCTGTATTAGTTAAGAAGTACTCTGATGTAAGATGTGAATGTTGTAATACTTGGGATTGTAAAGGTATTATTGTAACTCTATTGTAATGTATTGCAGTTGTGTAATGTTCAGACTTGTAATACATTGGGTATTGAATAAAAAGTTTTAAATTCTCCTGTTTTTCTGTGTATTGTGACTAATTGAAGAAAAGATCTTGGCTCGTGTCACGGTTTCCCGGTATTCGGAAATCGGGGCGCTACAATGACGAACCTTTCAGCTCGGATCTTGACTCGTCTTGCCTCGGCTCGGTCTTCGGGAAGCTCGGCTCGGACTAGGAATCTCCGAATGGGGGTGGTCCAGTCGTCCGGACTGGCGCCGTTCTGCACACACATTGCCTCCTGTTCTCGGTCGTCGATACTTGGTTTTAAGAAGATTTTGACGAGTACCGTTTGGTCGAGACCCTCGAAGGAGGAAGAGGCAAGTTTTGACAAGGCGTCTGCTTGGGCGTTCTGCTCTCTGAGGACCCTAACAACTGTGGAGCCGCAGAAGGATGCTAGGAGTCGTCGGACCACGGCCAAGTATCGCACCATCCGATCGTCGCGAGCCTCGTACTCTCCGGTGATCTGGTTGACCACGAGCTGAGAATCGCTGAAGGCTCGGATCTGCTTGGCTCCGGCTCGGTGTGCCAGGGTCAGTCCGACAATCATGGCATCGTATTTCGCCTCGTTGTTAGAGGCCGGGAAGTTGAGGCGGAAGGAGTATTAAAGGAGGAATTGGTCAGGACCCCGGAGGATGATTCCGACACCACTCCCGGTTTCACAGGAGGACCCGTCGACATAGACTTCCCAGATCGGATCCGACCCTTTGACACTTGGCTGCTCAGAAGCTGTGCACTCGGTGATGAACTCGGCGAGGGCCTGACCTTTGATCGCCGTCCTCGGCTGATAGCCGATGTCGTATTGGCTTAGCTCTATTGACCACTTGACCAAGCGGCCAGAGTTCTCCGGCTTGTGGAGGACGGTTTTCAAGGGCTGGTCAGTTAGAACTTTGATGGAGTGAGCTTGGAAGTAAGGGCGGAGCTTCCGGGCCGCCATGACCAGAGCATAGGCCATCTTTTCCATCGTTGCGTACCTCGTCTCGGCGGGGAGTAGGACCTTACTCACATAATAGAGTGGCTTCTGAACTCCGTCCTCTTCTCGGACGAGGACGGCGCCGAGGGCGCTATCCGAGGTAGAGAGGTAGAGCCACAGGGGTTTGCCCAGCTCGGGTTTGCTGAGGAGAGGAGGGTTGGCGAGGTACTGCTTCAGCTGCTCGAAGGCTTCTTGTTGAGGGGCACCCCACTCGAAGCCCCCTTTGCCGAGCAGAGCCTTGAAGAAGGGGAGAGATTTCTCCCCTGATTTGGAGAGGAATCGACCGATGGCCGCCAACCGGCCCGTGAGTCTCTGCACCTCCTTGACGTTCCGGGGTGGGGCCATGTCTATTATGGCCTGAATCTTCTCTGGGTTCGCCTCGATGCCGCGCTGGCTGACGACGAACCCCAGAAACTTTTCGGAGGAGACCCCGAATGCGCACTTGGCCGGGTTGAGCCTCATGTTATGACGTCGGAGGATTCCGAAGGCTTCCTCGAGGTCAGCTACGTGGTCCGGCCCGGCCCGGCTTTTGACGAGCATGTCGTCGACATAGACCTCCATGTTGCGGCCGATTAGGTCTTTGAAGATTCGGTTCACAAGCCGTTGATAGGTGGCTCCGGCGTTTTTCAGCCCGAAGGGCATAACGCGATAGCAAAAAAGACCCTGGTCGGTGACGAATGAGGTCTTTGCAATGTCGGGCGGGAACATCCGGATTTGATTATACCCTGCGAATGCGTCCATGAAGGATAGCAGCTCGTGTCCCGAGGTCGCGTCGATCAGGGCGTCGATGCTGGGGAGGGGGAAAGGATCTTTAGGGCATGCTTTGTTTAGATCCGTGAAATCTATACAGATCTGCCATCCCCCGGTCGCCTTTTTAACCATGACGACGTTGGCCAACCACTCGGGGTAGCTGACTTCCTGAATGAACCGAGCGGACAAGAGTTTGTCCACCTCTGCTTTCACAGCTTGCTGCCTCTCCGGGGCGAACTTGCGCCTCTTCTGAGCGACCGGCTTGGATCCTGGGGTGACGCTCAGCCTGTGCATGATCAGGTCTTCAGAAATCCCGGGCATGTCGGAGGGCTTCCAGGTGAAGAGATCGACGTTTCGGCGGATGCAGTCAACTATGTCCGCCCTCAGACCTTCGGAGAGCGAGTGGCTCACTCGGAACCACTTCGATTCGTCGGCTAGCTCTGGAGTGGAACCGTTGCCCTCGGACTCGAGCTCGATGGCGTTGAGGGGGAAGACACCACCTCCGACGGCGGTCATGTAGCAGGACCGCGCCGCCTCTTGGTTGCCTCGGACGACACCGACCCCTTGTTGGGTGGGAAATTTTAGCTTCAAGTGATAGGCCGATGGTACCGCCTGAAGGGAGCACAGCCCCGGTCGACCAAGGGAGCACAGCCCCGGTCGACCAAGTATGGCATTGTACGCCGCCTTGACGTTCACCACCATGAAGTCCATAGACTCGGTCCGCTGAATAGGAACCGAGCCTGCGGTGACGTCGAGGGTCACGATCCCTTCTATGATGATAGGGACGCCAGAGAACCCGTGCAAGGTGTATCCGGCCGGTTTAAGCTTGCCTCTGGGCAGTTTGAGGTTCTCGAAGGCTTCGAGAAAGAGGATGTTTACTGAGCTGCCATTGTCGACAAGGATCCGGCGTACTTTATAATTAGCCATGTGGAGGCTAATGACGAGGGCGTCACAATGGGGGAGGCGGACACATTCGAGGTCCTCTCCGGAGAAGGAGACGGGTACCATTTGCAATCGAGGTGAGGGGAGATCTTGGACAGCGTTCACCTCGCGGACGAAGGCTTTCCGAGAAGTATTCGACTCTCCCCCCATCGGTCCCCCGTAAACACAATGCAGAATTGCTGGGGTTCCGGTTCCCTCGGGGTCGGGATCCCGACCCTGAATGATGTTCGGAGTAGGGTTTGGAGGCGAAGGCCTCCGGTTCCTGGTATCTCGCCAATCCCATTGGTTCTCTCTTGTGAACTCCCGGAGGTACCCCCGTGAAATGAGGGCCTCGATTTCATCTTTCAGGGCCCGACACTGGTCGGT
Source organism: Hemerocallis citrina (assembly GCA_017893485.1). Lineage (NCBI taxonomy): Eukaryota > Viridiplantae > Streptophyta > Magnoliopsida > Asparagales > Asphodelaceae > Hemerocallis > Hemerocallis citrina. The sequence goes on along the minus strand of CM030367.1, from coordinate 159,617,364 downwards.
TTCGTGCCCATGGTCCCTATGGAACGGCAGTAGAAGCGTTGGTCTCGCTTCTTGTTGTTGCTTGGTCGGGGAGGGAGTCGGACAAGGCCTTTGTCCTTGATTTCTAAGAGGATGGCAGACACGTTCTGTGTCAAGGGAGTGTACCTTTCGAAACGAGGGACCGGAGGGACCCTCTTCGCGCCGACCCCTTCCTTTGCTTTCCTGGCGGGTTCGATCTCATCGACCCTGTGCTTGCCCTTTCCTACGACTTCTTTGCTGCCCTCTGGGTTTAGAGCTTCTTCAGCTCGTATGTATTTCTCAACTCGATTGAGAAGGTCGGGATAGTCCAGAGGCGGTTTCTTCGCCAGGGAGACCTTCAGCTGATTGTGGCGGACATTGTGCCGGAAGGCGGCCGAGGCGACCCCGGCATCGAGGGCAGAGACGGATCTTGCCTCGGTTGTGAATCTTTTGACGAAGTCACGGAGTGACTCCCCCTCCCTCTGGCGGAGGTCGAGCAGGGAGACGCTTGTCTTCTCGGCTTTCCGGCTAGTGACGAAGTGGCCCAAGAAGTTGGCTTCCAGCTGATCGAACGAAAAGATTGAGCCTGGGGAGAGTTTGGAGAACCATTCCCTGACCGGGCCCCGGAGGGTAGCCGGGAAGGCTCGGCACAGTAGGGGATCCGAAGCGCTGTGAATCATCATGAGGGTCTTGAAGCCCTCCATGTGATCAGCTGGATCACCCTCGCCGTTGTAAGTCTCGAATTGCGGAGGCCGGAAGTTCCGGGGGATCTCCGCTTCTAAAATGTTGACGGAGAATGGCGGCCGGGAAGGCGCTCGGCCTAGGACGGGGTTTGGATTCCCGTCGCCGATGCGCCCCAGGCGATTCTCCATCTCAGTGAGGCGACGGAGTACCTGGTCTGCGCGCTCCGGTGGAGGAGGCGGCGCGTGAGTGTAGCTCCTTCCTTCTCTCATTTGACGGGGTCGGTCGAGCGTTGCGGACCTTGGCGCTCCGTGAAGCGCCTCCATGATTTCCTCCCGAAAGCTCCGAAACTCGGCCCTTGTGACCGCGCCGTGGTCGGAAGGGTCGGGTCGGGGCGTAGGAATTCGGCCGATGCGGCTGAGTACCGACGGCCTGGAATGGTTCGGGGCCGAGTTGGAAGTGGTCCCTCCCCTGGCTTGACTAGCCCTTCGGTTCATGATGACCCGACGAAGGTCGAGTTGCTCGACGTGAGGTTCACCTTGCTGGGGTCCGAGGTTCGCCCCCGGATTATTTGACCCTTGCCCTCCCGTGAGGGCGTCCTGGTTAGGAGGCCCGTTACGGCGGGCGGAAGAAGCCGACCTCCGGGCCCTGGGAGGCATGGAAGAGTGGACCGGAGGGAGAGTGTCGGTGGCGAGGCTCGGACTGTCGTCCTTACCGGATAAATAAAGTTTCCACAGACGGCGCCCACCTGATGTTGTTTGTTTCTGGGAGACGTGTGGATGCACCAGGTGTGAGTTCGGACTCAATTTGTAGGAGGGGAAGGGTTCGGTAGCGGACGGTGAGCTGGAGGCTCGCTCCGGCCTGTAGGGTCGGCTCGACTGGCCTTGTGTACCTGCAGACGGTCTAGAAACACCGGGGTTTATCCCGGTGGCAGACCCTCCGACGATCTAGTTAGTCTCTGAGAGAGAGTAGCAGTAACTAGGGTTTTAAGTAGGAAAGATTGATTACCTTTGAAGGTGGGTGAGGGTCTGGTATTTATAGATAACCCAACCGGATTTGGATCCGTTTGGGGGCCGGGTCTGGACCCGAAGGCCCATGGGCCTGACGTGGCCAGAGGCCCAGGTGGTTTAGGGCACACGTGGTAGCGTCCAGAGCGGTTTAGGGCTGACGTGGCAAAGCCCCAAGTGGATTTGGAGCTGACATGGCAGATCGTGGGGGGCTCTGTGTCCCTGAGAGAATCGGAGGGCCTAGGTCGCGCCAGGTCATCCCCCTCCCTTACCCGGCCAAGTGGAAGGCCCGTGAGACCGTCGAGGATCGGAGACTGAGGGTCGTGACGGGTCGTGGATGGTTTCGTGGCGGTGAACTTATGGCTCGGTGCCGAGCCTGTTCTGGTCCGGGGCCGAGGACGCTTGACTTTGAGCGAGAGCCATCCAGGGTCCCAGGCCATTTTTATCCTACCTCAGGATTAAAGGTGAAAGCGGAACTCAAATGGTTGACCTCTTTCTCAATAGCAAATAGGCTGATAGCTAGACCCTAATGGAGCTTGCAAATGAAAGTTAAAACACATAAATCACATATCTTTTCCATGGTTCATGATTGACCTTTGATTCACTATTTCGTACCAAATATTGGCACATGAATCTTTTAGAATATAAGAAACCGTTCGTTCATGATTGACAGCACCTTTCTTGTCAAGAGTTTGTGTGAAGTCCAAATTCAATCATTCATTGAAGTTCTACACAAACAAATGGATATTCATATTGAATTATAGATATCTAGCCATAGGTCCAGGATGAGGAAAAGCATGGTTCCATTTGGCACATATTAGCCACTTTCTTTCTGCATAATATTTAGGGAACATTTGAAGTCAGTTTAATTTGTTTGAAGTTTCATGATTAAAACTGTTACTCTGTAGGATTAAATACAGCTTTCTTAACATGCACAGAATGAAGAAGGTTGAAAATTTTCATGCAACCTCTGTAGTGTCTGACAGGCATGTTTGTTCTTAAATGTTGTCAGTCATCTTACTAACTTGGCAAGATGCTATGAAGCTTTAGAATCTGAAGGTTTTCAAATAAATAGATTAAACGAATGAAACCTTAGCTGAATGAGGAGAGGGTGTAGTTCATACTGATAGCCCTGAATTATTTAGGGTTGACCATTTTTGCTATCTAGGATAAATTATTCTTTGAGATAGATAGTGAGGAGGATGTTGCCAAAAGAATGAAAGTTAGGTCACTGAAATGCAGTTCATATTGAGTATTGTCTGATTATGAAATACCCCATAAGGATAAGGACTAATGATACTAAGAGAGAAGAAATAATTGTCTCCGGAAGGAAATAGAGGTCGCTCCCATTAGAGAGTGAGAGATAATTAATTGAGATGGTAGGGAAAAGTGCAATGAAAACAACTAATGGTGATAGTTGGGAATAGTGATAACATTGCAGTTAGTTGAGAGGAAAGGCGGCTTGCCGGAGTAGCTGTAGCTGTCTTTGGGCATCCAGATGGATCCAATCAATAGAGGAGGACGGGATGGGATGATCGCTTTCCTGTACTTGAAAGGTATCGAACTAAGACTTTCAGTCAATGACAGGTCTTTCACAATAGGGTTCGAATTGGGGGCAGACTACGGTTGATGCGGTTAAGAACATAGTAGTTGCGAAAGTCTATGACTGTTAATGAAGCTGAATTGACAAAGAAGAACCAAGCAGTCAATCCCAAAGATATAAGATAAAGGTTTTAGTTATTCTGGTATATTGACGACATCGTAAGTTAGTTGTGCAGTTTAACTTGTACCTGTACGAGATTTATCCATCCTAATTGGTTAATTTTCCTTCACTTTCTTATAACCACAACTGTTTAGAGGATTCTGCATAACTCTCTGCATCAGAAGCAGAAGTGATGACTATTAAAGCTGTTGGAGAATGATTTTAAGTTTTAAGCTGCATTATTTTGTTTACATCAACCACATGACCATAACTTGACATAGGTGATGCATCCACACGTCTCCTACAGACGGCGTGAGTTCGGACTCAATTTGTATTTGAAGGAGAAAGCTGCTCATCCGACGACCCTCGGCTGACCGGGCGGAACCTGTGGCGACCTCGGGGTGATTCGGAGATCTGGGCTCAGATCAGAGGATTCGGATCCGAGGTCTTGTGTACCTGCAGACGGTCCTGAAACACCGGGGTTTGTCCCGGTGGCGGACCCTCCGACGATCTAGTCAGTCTCTGTGAGAGAGTAGCAATAACTAGGTGAATTTAAGTGGAAAAAGATTGATTACCTGAAAAGGTGGGTGAGGGTCTAGTATTTATAGAGAATTCCAACCGGTTTTGGATCCGCTTGGGGGCCGGGTCTGGACCCGAAAGCCCATGGGCCTGACGTGGCAGAGGGCCCAGGGGGTTTAGGGCAGACGTGGCCATACCAGGAGCGGTATAGGGCTGACGTGGCAAAACCCTGGGTGGTATTTGGAGCTGACATGGCTGATCGTGGGTCTTCTGTGCTTCTGGGAGAATCGGAGGGCCTAGGCGGTGCCAGGTCATCCCCCCGCTTCGCCAGAGAGGGGGGGACGGCCCGTGGGGCTGTCACGGATCGGAGACCGAGGACCACTGAGGCTCGCCAGATACGAGGAGGCCGGTTCTGTGGGGGTGCACTTGAGGTTCGGCGCCGACCCTGTAATGGTTCGAAGCCGGACTAAATTGCTATTTTTACCTTTCTTGAGTGAGAGTTGTATTGGGCCCTGGTTGGGCCTTCAGGTCATTTTTACCCTACCACACAAGCCCCCCACTCCTGCGGGGGTGCGGGAGCTAGCCGGGGAGGAGTGTTCATGGTCGTGGAAATGGGATGGCGAATCGCTGGGCCCTCATGAGGGGGCCGCCCTGAGGCTTCCTGGGAAGATTGCCTAGGTGCCAGACCTAGCCTCGGGAGGGCGAGGGATTCTAGGTCGACAAGATTGAAGGCGAGTCGTGGAGCCTTCCTGAGAAGACTACCCTGGTGCTGGACCCGACCTCGAGCAGGCGAGGGACTTATGGGCCAACAAGGAGGGTGGCGAGCCGTTGAGCCTTCCTGAGAAGACTATCCTGGTGCCAGACCTGACCTCGAGCTTGGCGAGGGATTACGGGTCGGCAAGGGTGATGGCGAGCCGTGGAGCCTTCCTGAGAAGACTACCCTGGTGCTAGACCCGACCTCGAGCAGGCGAGGGATTTATGGGCCAACAAGGGGGGTGGCGAGCCGTTGAGCCTTCCTGAGAAGACTACCCTGGTGCCAGACCTGACCTCGAGCTTGGCGAGGGATTACGGGTCGGTAAGGGCGATGGCGAGCCGTAGAGCCTTCCTGAGAAGACTACCCTGGTGTTAGACCCGACCTCGAGCAGGCGAGGGACTTATGGGTCAACAAGGGGAGTGGCAAGCCGTTGAGCCTTCCTGAGAAGACTACCCTGGTGCCAGACCCGACCTCGAGCTTGGCGAGGGATTACGGGTCGGTAAGGGCGATGGCGAGCCGTGGAGCCTTCCTGAGAAGACTACCCTGGTGTTAGACCCGACCTCGAGCAGGCGAGGGACTTATGGGCCAACAAGGGGGGTGGCGAGCCGTTGAGCCTTCCTGAGAAGACTACCCTGGTGCCAGACCTGACCTCAAGCTTGGCGAGGGATTACGGGTCGGCAAGGGCGATGGCAAGCCGTGAAGCCTTCCTGAGAAGACTACCCTGGTGCTAGACCCGACCTCGAGCAGGCGAGGGAATTATGGGCCAACCAAGGGTGGGGGGCGAACCGTTGTGCCTTAGGAATGTTGGGCAGGGTAGCCTGCCGTCTTTTGCGGAGTATTGAAGGCGCCCCGGGATCTGTGCGATGTACCAATTTCCCAGGGGCCTTAATGGCGCTGCCTAATAAATGTATGGCGCATGGTCTTCCGTCGTTTGGTTTTCCCCACGTCATAAAAGCTGGCTTATGGGGGAGGCTATAAGTACCCCTCTCCGCAGCGGGTTGGATCACAGCAAGAGTGGTCTACTGGTCCTCCAAGGTGTCTGCTACGGCGGACATCTGTCTTTTGCAAAATTTTTCCCTTGGTTGTGTTGGAGAGGTGGTTTCTCTGCCCCCCCGATCTTCTCTCGGATCTGATCGCTCTGATACGGCCGCCAGATCCAGGGGGGATCGGGGCGAGAGGGGTAACGACCGAAATTCGGACCAATAGATGAGTAGCCTCGGATTGGTGATGCTTCTGCTGTCTGGATCCTTTTTCGGGACAGACGATCCTGATATGGTTGTTTGGCCCGAGAGAGATCCAGATGGGAGGGGCATCTACCAAACCCCAGGCTTGGGGCCGGAGTGCCCCGGATAGGTGGGTCGTCTCCGATTGGAGGTCGGCCACTCTGTCTTCAAATAGGGCCCCAGGTGATGGCGGTTTCTGTCTCACCCTCGAACAGTTCGGGGTTTCGGCCGTCGAGGCTGTAAGCCCCGAGCTGCTCGCGGGTGAAAGGGGAATCGGCCGAGTCCTGGAGCCCGGGGCGTCTGTCTAAGGGCGGCGCCTTAAACCTTTAAGTAAAAACGTTCTCTTTGCCGAATGCCCCCTCCGAACTGACCCCCTCGTCTGGCTGCCAGCCTGGCATTGGATGACGCCAGCAGCGCACGTTTTGAGGACGTGGCGCGATTTCCCAGGTGGCAGTTGCACGTCAAATAGGTGAACAGTTCTTGCGGGAATCGAGGAGTCGCTTTCGTCCTTTATAAATACTCCCCCCTCTCCCCTTCTAGCCCACTCCTTTCTTGCCGCCATTTTTTGTTCAAAAATTTCCCAACACTTTAGCGCTCGTCCCTGCAACTCGTTGTACTAGACTCGCCCTTCCGAAGTGACCCCAGGTGAGTTGGTAAGTTTGTTTAGTTTTAGGCACAGATGGATAGGGCTCAGTCTGGCTCGTCAGCGTCGACATCTAGGGGGGAAGTGAAACCTGTTTCCGACTCGACTTCGTGGGAGGAGCCCGTACTTGAGGGGGAGTCAGTATACGTCGAGGAGTCTTCCGATTCGGTTTCGTGGGAGGAACCCGTAGGTGAGGAGGAGGAGGTACATGGTGTGAGGCCGTTACGCTCCCGACGTCCCTTTGTGGTGGAGAGTAGTGAGTCGGGGGAGACGAATGATGGCTCGGGCGGCGTTCGCGTTTTGGAGTTGACTTTCGAGGAAGAGGGAGGCGAGGGTGGCATTGCAAAGAGATCCACAGTTCAGGGTGCGGGTTCGAGTTCCATGCCGACCGTCCTGGGGCCCTTATTCACTCCCTCGCCGGAGCGAACCAAGACGAAGAAGAAGAAGGCTCCGAGGAAGGCAGGACCAGGGACTGGTGGTTCGAGCCAGGCACCCGTATACCGTAATTTGTGGACAGGTTCGCCCATGCAGCCGAAGCCTTTCCGTCAGTATCCTGACGACCTATCTGACAAGGAGCTCTTCGGCGTGCAGGCTTCCTCGCCGAGTCGGAAGAGGGGGACGATGGACGCGATTCTGACCGTCTTGGAGGGTGGGGACTTGGAGGTTTTGCAGCTGGCGTACCACATAGGTCCTGGCTACGAATTGATGCTGCCGAGCCCTACTCTGTGCCCAACCGATCCCCTATCTGCTTGGTGTTGCGTCTTCCCAGTGGACGCCTTCATTTATGGACTGAGGCTGCCAGTCCACCCGTTTGTTCGGGAAGTGTTGAACTGGGCCTCCTTGGCTCCGATGCAGTACGGGCCGAACTCTTGGAAGTAGATAATCTGTTTCATACTGATGTGCGAGGCACGGAAGGTACCCCTGCGGTTGAACGTGTTCCGAGCGATGTTGATGATCAGTTCGGCGGCTGAGGGCATTTACTATATCTCCCCCCGGAGTAAGAGGAAGGTTGTACACAGCCACCCGGACTCTATTAAGGATTGGAAGAAGAAAAATTTGGTGATTCGGAGTGCAGAGCCCTGGGACATTCCGACTAGATGGAACTATTCCAAGCCGAGCTATCCTGCGCCGAGGCAGGGGGATCTGTCGGCCGAGGAGTGGGGGTTTGTCGAGCGCCTCCGTTTGTCCCCTAGTATCGATTGGACGAAGGTGACGGAGGCCCATCTGGCAAGCGTCGGACTGAGCCCAGCCGTTCTGCGTATGTAGTTGTTTCTTTTCTCTTGGTCTTTTCGTGCTTTCCTGCTTATTGCTTCTTAATGGTTTTTTCCGCAGATATGGATGAGGCATCGATCAAAGCCAGGAGGCTCGCCATGAAGAAGGAGAACGCCGAGAAGAAGAAGGGGGAGTCGGTGAAGAGGCCGAGGGAGCCGCCCCTGGTTATCTCGGAGGCCCCGCTCGAGCCGAAGACTAAGAGGACTCGCTCGGAGACGAGCAAGGGGGCGGCCCCTTCGAGGGGTAAGGGTCCAGCGAGGGCGTCCGATCTTGACAAGGGGAAAGGTCCCTTGGTAGAGGTTGAGGAGGAAGACCCGGTGGTGGAGATGTTGCGGCAACGGTGGGCGCCGGACTGGTCTGTTCGGATGGGCGACTGTCTGACCGAGGAAGCCCAGGCCGTTGAGGTGGTGGAGAAGTTGGCGACCCCTCGTGATCGCCAAGCGATGGAGAGTGAACCCGTAGAGGTGGCCTTTACGCGCCTGGCACAGGCCACCGTGCTGGTAAGCTTGTCGACCTCATCTTTCTCGTTAATCTTGCTTCGGGAGTTCTTCCCTTATCAGTGTTATGTTGGCCGCAGGCTTGTATGCAGGGAGCTAATGTAAAGAATCTTTACGAAGCGTCCCTGTCGCAAGAGCGGGTTCGGGCCGACAAGAGCAAGCGGGAGATGAAGGAGATGCGGATCGAGCTCGAGGGTTCGCATAAGAGGGAGCAGAAGATGAAGCTCGAGCTCGAGGCTCAGGACGCCGAGTGGGGGAAGAGGGTGGTCTCCTTGAAGAAGAAGTTTGCCAAGGAGAAGGAGGAGTTGACGGCTGCGTTTGCCAAGGAGAGGGCCGAGCTGACGGATGCGGGTCAGCGGATGGTGATCAAGGCCCAGGATGAGTGCTACGCGAAGGCCCTCAGCCATGTGAGGCACTTCTACCCGTCCGTCGACCTGTCCGGTTTCGAGTATGACATGGAGATTGAGGGGACACTGAAGACTCCTGCCGAGGAAGGGCCCGTTGGCAACCCGGCCGCCGACCCTCCTGCGAACCCGATCGATGCCGAGGCGGGAAATCAAGTTGTGTAGTTTTATCTTTCTTTTTTCTCTCCTTTGATTGTATTCGCCTCCCGCGGACTGGCCACCGCCTTTTTTGTAAGAAGTAGTACACTTTATAAAAAGTATCTTTGACTGGCCAAGTATTTTGACCTTGGGTATTTCCAAACCTCCTTGCTTATGTGCGTTGAGTCGGTACTCTTGCAGGTTGTGGCTTCCCTTCCCGAGGCGGACCCCCGTCGTCCCGATGCGGCGTGGCTTTGGAGCGAGGTTGAGGCATTGGAGACCACTTTGGCTCGGTACCTTGAGAGGGCCCGTACTGCTGACGCTGCCTTCGATTATCACAGGAACATGTCTGAAGCCCTTGACGAGGAGGCGAGCCGGCTGGGAAGGGCGATGCTGGATCGGGAACTCGGCGGTGCGAGCCTTGGACCGGCCGTGTTGGGTGTCTTGGTCCACTTCTGGGAGGTTACTTCGTGATGTTTTTCTTGAGAAAGAAATGGAGATACACCGCCATAATATCATGCTGGGTGCCTCGGCATCTTCCTCGGTCGGGTCGGCAAACAGAGGGGTTTCCTCTGCGAGGCTGCTATTGTTGCGTATGCGACCAGATGACGTCCAGAGCTCCGTGGCTGGGGAGTCGACCGTGGCTGAGCTTAAGGACCATTATAACAAGGAGAGGGATTTTAGTCGCTCGTTCGCTCGTTCAGAGTAATCCCGTTCTTCCCGTTTGAGATGAGTGGAGTGGTCTTGTAACGGTCTTTGCTTCGGCTAGTGGTGTGGTGAACGATGGTGGTTACAAGGAGAGCCCACCGACCCGCGAGGGATCGAAGTGGGGCCTTAGGGAGAGTCCCTAGCTCGGATTCGATTGGAGCCTATCGAGGCGTTGGGGACGATACCGGAGTGAGGACTCAGGCGCCGATTTCATTATCTGGCATTTAGGGTTTCAACAAAAAGAGATCTCTTTCGTATAAGGTACGGAGGGCCGCTAAGACGGTCCTGTACACATGAGTGTTTACACAAAAAACCGGTTTACATTAAGCCAGGCTAGAGCCTATGTTTGCCCTTCGAGGAGTTTTATCCGGCACTTGGCTTCGACTGGGACCTTCTCCCACTTGGTGACAGATTTGGAAGCAGGGCCGTCCCTCTCAGGATTGAACTTGACGGCATCGAAGGAGAACACACCCCCCCGACAGTGGTCATGTAGCACGATCGCGCTGCTTCTTGGCTACCTCGGACAGTGCCGACCCCTTGCGGGGTGGGAAATTTGAGTTTCAGATGGTAAGCCGAGGGCACCGCTTGGAGGGAGCATAGTCCGGGTCGGCCGAGTATGGCGTTGTAAGCCGCCTTGACGTTGACCACCATGAAGTCCATGGACTCGGTCCTTTTGACAGGAGCCGATCCTGCGGTAACGTCGAGGGTGACAATCCCTTCTATCACGACAGGGACGCCGGAGAACCCCTGCAAGGTGTATCCGGCCGGCTTGAGCCTGCCTCTAGGTAGCATGAGATTCTCGAATGCTTCGAGGAAAAGGATATTAACCGAGCTGCCGTTGTCGACGAGGACTCGGCGAACTTCACAATTAGCCATGTGGAGAAAAATGACGAGGGCATCGCAGTGGGGTAGGCGGACGCCCTCGAGGTCCTCTCCTGAGAAGGAGACCGGCATCGGTTGTATCTTGGGCGAGGAATTGTTGCGGACAGCATTCACTTCCCGGATGAAGGCTTTTCGGGAAGTATTTTAATTTCCTCCCATGGGCCCTCCGTGGACACAATGCAAGATGAAGGGCGCCTCCGCGGCTCCCTCGGAGTCGGGATCCTGACCTTGGATGCGGTTCGGAGTAGGGTTCGGAGGCGAGGTCCTCCGGTTCCTAATGTCTCGCCGATCCCATGGGGCTTCTCGGGTGAATTCTCGGAGGTACCCCCTGGAAATGAGCTCCTCAATCTCGTCTTTCAGGGCTCGGCACTGGTCGGTTTCGTGCCCGTGATCTCTGTGGAAGCGACAGTAGAAGCGCTGGTCTCGGTTCTTGCCGTTGTTAGGCCGGGGGGGTAATCGAACAATGCCTTTGTCTTCGATTTCTAAGAGGATGGCGGATACGTTATGTGTCAAGGGAGTGTACCTCTCGAAGCGGGGGACCGGCGGGACCTTCTTCAAGGCCCCCGCGTCCCTTGGAGCTTTCTTTGATGGTTCGACCTCTTCGACCTTCCGCTTTCCCTTCCCGATGGCCTCCCTGGTATCTTCGGGGTTAAGGGCCTCTTCTGCCCTAATGTATTTCTCGACCCTGTTGAGGAGGTCGGGAAAGTCGACGGGGGGTTTCTTCGCCAGAGAAGCCTTCAGCTGTCCATGACGGACGTTGTGCCGAAATGCCGCAGAGGCGACGCCCGGATCGAGGGAGGAGACCGATCTTGCCTCTGCGGTAAACCTCCGGATGAACACTCTGAGTGACTCCCCCTCTATCTGTCGGAGCCCCAGTAATGAGGCGCTGGTCCTTTCGGCCTTCCGGCTAGTGACAAAGTGGGCAAGAAAATTGCCCTCTAGTTGGTCGAAGGAGTAAATGGAGCCGGGGGCGAGCTTCGAGAACCATTCACGAGCCGGGCCCCGAAGGGTGGCCGGGAAGGCTCGGCACAGCAGGGGATCTGAGGCGCTGTGAATCATCATGAGGGTTTTGAAGCCCTCCATGTAATCAGCAAGATCTCCCTCGCCGTCGTAGGTCTCGAATTGAGGGGGTCGGAAGTTCCTGGGTATTTCTGCCTGGAGGATGGGGGCGGAAAAGGGAGGTCGGATAGGCCTGTACCCCTGAGCCGCTCTTTGGCCGCCATCCCCTATGTGATCGAGGCGATCTTCCATTTCTTGGAGGCGCCTTAGGAGTATGTCATCGTCCTCTGGCTGGATTGTTGATGGTCGGGACACGCTGGCCTCGGTGTCCGACCTGGTTTGGGAATGGAGGGTTTCCCCCCTGGGGGCCCGTCGGAGAGCCCCAAGAATTTCTCTTCGGAAGTCCTGGAACTCCTTCTGAGTGATGGGGGCTCCCTCGACCCTGTTCGGCTGGCCTGAAGGTTGCCTTCCGATGCGGCTGAGTGCAGGCCTCCGTCTCTCGGGTGGTGGTCGTGGATGGTTCGGGGCCGGGTTGGAAGCGGCCCTTCCCCTGCTGCGGGTGATTTGACGGTTGACGATTATTCCTCGTAGGTCGGGCTGGACTGTACGGGTGGCGCTTCGCCGGGATCCCTGATGGGAATCTCCGTGCCTTGATGCGCGTGGCCCGGCATTGGTATTTGGTGGGGGTGTGTCCTGTCGGTTGACGGAGGACGCGGCCCCCTGGCCTCTGGAGGCCATGGGAGTTCGGCTGTCGAGGTCGCTCGATGGTCGGGCTCGGGTCGGCTTCTGAAGCAAGTTTCCCACAGACGGTGCCAACCTGATGCGGTTTATTTCTGGGAGACGTGTGGATGCATCAGGTGTGAGTTCGGACTCAATTTGTATTTGAAGGAGAAAGCTGCTCGTCCGACGACCCTCGGCTGACCGGGCGGAACCTGTGGCGACCTCGGGGTGATTCGGAGATCTGGGCTCGGATCAGAGGATTCGGATCCGAGGTCTTGTGTACCTGCAGACGGTCCTGAAACACCGGGGTTTGTCCCGGTGGCGGACCCTCCGACGATCTAGTCAGTCTCTGTGAGAGAGTAGCAATAACTAGGTGAATTTAAGTGGAAAAAGATTGATTACCTGAAAAGGTGGGTGAGGGTCTAGTATTTATAGAGAATTCCAACCGGGTTTGGATCCGCTTGGGGGCCGGGTCTGGACCCGAAAGCCCATGGGCCTGACGTGGCAGAGGGCCCAGGGGGTTTAGGGCAGACGTGGCAAAACCCTGGGTGGTATTTGGAGCTGACATGGCTGATCGTGGGTCTTCTGTGCTTCTGGGAGAATCGGAGGGCCTAGGCGGTGCCAGGTCATCCCCCCGCTTCGCCAGAGAGGGGGGGACGGCCCGTGGGGCTGTCACGGATCGGAGATCGAGGACCACTGAGGCTCGCCGAATACGAGGAGGCCGGTTCTGTGGGGGTGCACTTGAGGTTCGGCGCCGACCCTGTAATGGTTCGAAGCCGGACTAAATTGCTATTTTTACCTTTCTTGAGTGAGAGTTGTATTGGGCCCTGGTTGGGCCTTCAGGCCATTTTTACCCTACCACAATAGGTTACAATAACAACATCAACAAAAACTTCACAAATCTTGGGTGATATGTTTTTGGAGAGGACTCAGCATATGCATCCAGAGCAAAACATTTGATACTTGTTTCTTGGTTGTAGTTTCTTTTGCCACTGATGTTTTCTCTCATGTTTAGATAGAGCTGGCTAACTTTTTGCATTCACATATATACTATGTAAGAGTACTTTTGCTTTAAATTTTGATCACATATTTACTCTCTTAGGGCATGGAGGGAATCAAAGCATACGGGATGGACAAACTAGTCCAAATTGTTGCTACTCAGCTCAGTGATCAGCTCCCCGAGTCAAGAGAGGCTGCTCGAACTCTTGCACTCGAGTTACAGTCTATGTACGAGCAGTCTCAAGCAGCTTCCACAACCCAAGTAGACGAAGAAGACCGAAGTAGCAACATCAACTCATGGGAGGCCTTCTGCCAAGCTAAGCTCTCTCCTTTAAGGGCTTAGGCAATACTTTGTGTCACCTCAGCTCCTAAAGCAACCCCCATGGCAGATTCCTAGCTAGAGCCCTTTACATGTGTTATATTTTTGGTATACCATCATTGATTTTAGGTTCTAAATATTTTAATATTGGCATTTGATTTAGAATGTATACCACTGTTGTTTCTACTTTTGATAACTCTACGTGCTTGCTTAGACCATTTTTTTAAAGCCGTTTCACTCAGGCGGTTGTATCCTGGGTCACATTTTTTTCTTAATACATAGTAGCACTTGTACAGTCCATGTTGGGCATGTGAGCATTGTGACAATTTTTTGTGATTACCTGTGAATATCTGTACTATCAGGTTGTTGTAAAGGTCCTTGAGTGGTCAGGATCTCCACCTTTTTCTGGAGAGACCTATGCATCCATGCATCTGTTCGTGCTTGCTTTGATATGAGTGGCGTCATCATCAATGCCTTGATGGATGGTTAGGATTATTTACTGGACCGTCCACGATTACAAAATGACTTTCTTTTTAAAGTTTTCTGGTAAACTTCCCTCATGAAGTACAAAGATTTGATAAAATTCGACATTAAAAGTTACCATGTGCTCTAGTACTGCGTTACCTTAACTCTCACCTCATTGTGCCAGATCTTTTAACTTTGTCGTAAATATTGGGTGAAACAGGGAAATAATGCTTTACCACACTCGACATAGATCCAGGTTACAAGGTCAATCTCTTTATCCTAATCTTCCAGAATCCCTATCATTTTCATTGATTTGTAAGGTTATTTAAATTCTGAATTCAGTTCATTTGTGCTAGTTGGTACCCTATGTTGGTTCATTCTTAGTTTATACATCGTCACATGTTTGCTTGTACTGAATTCAACTTTAAACCGGTGCAAATAAAAACATTATAGTATATGCAAAGAGCAAATGCTAAGGGACAATGTATATAATAAGTACACATAGCAAGCGTGTGCAAATGAACTGAATATAAGTATAAATGACTTGAAAATATGTTAAAGTTAGGGAGAAATGAGAAATGCGGATTGACTAAGTTAAGATCTCATTTACATTTTCATAATCTCCATTGGAATTGAGTTTGAACCTGTGATTTCTCTTGTCGCACAACATTTAATTAATAAAGAACTTGTATGCCCTCTAATAAAATTTCAAAAATTACATTGTTTGACTGTCGAATACAAAGATAAACAAAGAAAAAACGAAGTGCTTGTTTTTATTTCGAACTATAGGTCACTCACTCGATATGCCTTTTATCTTGTTTCTCACCACCATTCTCAATTAGAAATAGAGAGCACAAGGTTTGAGCATCCACCGCACTTTCACGTCTGTCATGGCCTGATGCAGTCTCTCTACCTCACTTTGCACTCTCAACCTCTTGTTACGAAGAAGACTAACTGACTAGTAGCTAGAGTGCATTGTCATCTTTTAGAACTCGGCCCCTTATCCACTCCTTATTCAACCAATATCCTGATTGCAAAGGAATGCATGCCACTCTCCATTAAATCCATAGCCCAAGTACAATTTCATATATATATATATATATATATGGCCAAAGCCTCTTCCAATAAAGTACCCCCACATCAAGGAAACCACCTGGTACAGTTTTAGCTTTACAACTACCAGCTGACGTAAGTTGAAGAAGAGGTGGTTCTTGATCCTCCACTTTCCGACTTACATAGAGCACACACACCATCAACTTGATCACCAGTGCATGATGCTAATGGCAAGTTTGAGCCATCAAATTGTTCAAGCGATTGCACACCGAAGTTAAGTCACTATGATACAGCTAATCTCAAGATTGTTCTTGAACAAACCAGATAACACTCTTCTTTATTGAAATTGCAAGAATTGCTCAATTACAGGACTGAATTTGATAGGAATTGAGATTGAGGAAAAGAAAGAGGGAAGAACTCAAGGATTGATTCTTGAAGAAGAGGACAAAAGAAGTTGTTACCAAATTTCATACAGTCATTCACTACATTATTTCTATTTATACACCTCTCGCCGAATATCTGGCTTCAATCTTGCAATGTAATTACTCATGTTAAGATAAATCAGAGAGAAATGAAGACAATACTAATAAAATGAGTTCAACCAAGTACAATACCATCTATATATATATATATATATATATAGGAGGGGAATAAATATCAAAACAACTCTACAACCATTATGGGACTATAATAATATCTAACACTCCCACTCAAACTCACGATGGGTCAAACAGTGCGAGTTTACCTACTAAGTATCTAAATCTCTGAGCAGAATGGGATTTGGTGAAGAAGTCTGCAGTCAGCTGGGAAGATATAATAGAATGGAGAGAAATAGTCTCTGCCTCAAAGCGCTCACAAACATAATGGCAATCAATCTCTATATGCTTCGTTCGCTCATAAAAGACCGGGTTGCTTGCAATGTGCAATGCACTCCGGTTATCACAATAAAGAGGAGTAGCTCCTGTAAGAGTGACACTCATATCTGATAACAGCCAACGAACATGAACAATCTCTCTAGTAGTAGCTGCCATTGCTCTGTACTCAGCTTCAGTCGAAGAATATGCAACAACTGCCTGTTTCTTACTTCGCCATGAGATCAGCGAATCACCAAGAAATAAACAGAAACCGGTGGTAGACCGTCTGGTAGTAGGATCACCTGCCCACTCTGAATCAGAATATGCACTCAGCACTAATTTGGATGTAGCAGGCATGAATAATGAGCGAGTAATAGTGCCCCGAAGATATCTGAGAATCCGAAGAAGAGCACTGTAGTGAACTGATGTAGGAGCAGAAACAAACTGACTGACAATACTGACTGCGTGAGCAATATCGGGTCTGGTCATGCATAAGTAGACAAGCTGTCCAACAATCTGTCTGTATCTAGTGGGATCAGGAAGGAGCTCACCATCAGTGGGACGAAGCTTCACATGAAGCTCTAAGGGTGTATCGGCTGATTAATTGTCAGAAAGGCATGCAACGGAGATAATATTTGATGTGTATTTCTATTGAGAAATGAGTATCCCCCGAGATCTATGAGCAATCTCTAGGTCCAGAAAATAACGTAGTCTACCAAGGTCTTTCATATGGAACTGCTGATGAAGGTATTTCTAGGTGGATGTAATGCGCACAGAGTCATCCCCAGTAATGATCATATCGTCAACATAGAGTAGTAGAATTACCCTCCCCTGCGGTGATGACCGCATAAATATAGAATGGTCCTGAGAACTCTGACTAAAACCAGCCTTGGTGATGACAAGGCGAAAACACTCAAACCAGGCTCGAGGGGTGTAACGCCCTGAATTCCAAAATATACTGAATTCGAGATTCCAGAGGATCTTTACACTTCATTTAGTACAATTTTACAAGGAATTTAAAACTTTTCACTTTACATCAGAGTTTACATGAAAACTTTACACTTTACATTGTACAGCGGAAGCAAAATTTACAACAGTACAACAACATTGAATAATCTTTAAGCATCTGTTCCTCTTTAATTTTTATCATGTCATTTATCCTGCATACAAAACTGTGGGTACGTCAGTTTATTCAACCGACGAACATTATACACGGCCATCCTCTCTATGCCGGAAATAGTATAATTCGTTTTCCATATTTAACAAACAAAAACTTGTCACATATCAAACTAAAGGGAATACCCTAATGATGTCGTGTTGTGATTGTGCACTTAGTCCTTAATGCAGTTGTTTATATTATATGACACTAATGAACACTTGTTCGGATTCTATGCATCCCATACTACATAGGTCCGAGGGCAAGCCTTTAATCGTTCTTCATCTTGTAGGGTTCAATCCCTCGTCATGACTTAATCTACTACTGTAACTACGGTAAGTATCCTAGATGTTTTCTGACATATGAACTCATGTCTAGGCGCCCTGGAGAGAGTCCCAACGCACTGACACATGACTCATCATGCAGGCATCCTGTGGTAACTCAGCTCCTACCGTAGACATGACACCACCCGCAGTCGTCCAACACCCCACGAGCGTCGCCATCGGGACGGTACTCTGGAGCAGTATCCACGCCCTATCATGACTCATCATGGGACATCCTGGGATACGCTCTCGCTGCCAATCCAATGGCCCTTATATTCAATGTTTTTCTCTTACTTTCATCACATCTTCACTATGTAACTAATCCTTAATTCTAATAAAATCATGACCAAAATCAAAGCTCTAGAGTTAGCCCTCTCACTACTACCGGTCTTATTTCTTTCATTTCACAATGATCCAAACCTGGTCTTTTCAATGTCAATAATCATAATTCATCATTTTTCTCTTGCCGGTGGGAGTTTTGGCTACACTCTAATTTTCAATTTCAATTCATAAGTTCACATATTGAGTTGTCATACTCAAAAATATTTCTCTTTTCCAATCATGATTTCTAAATTGTTCAATAGTCCATAACTATACATGGAATTCAATTATTCATCATGTAATTCATGAAATATTATTTTCACATTAAAAACCACATCACTAGTTATACGATCAAAGATGAATATTCACACTTCATAATTTATCACACTATTCTCCAATGAGAATAATTCACGTCACTTCATATAATTCCTTTCTCATTCATATTTCTTATCTAATATTCCATTTCAAGTCCTTTTGCAAGGTACAATTTTCATAAAAATGCAAGTGTAGAACCATAGTTCTAAATTATACTTTTGGTCTCAAAATATACTCTATTTCATTTAGATAATTCCCAATTTATTTTTCATAAATCCCACATATTTTTAGGATAATAATCATATTTTTTTCATAATTTTTCAATCATCAAAACCCCCCAAAAAAATTATTTTTTCCTATAACACAACACAGCCGAGACCAAGGATCGAACCAGCGACCACAGGGAAACCAACCGAAGGCACAGGCCACTAGGCCGAACGCGCTATGCGTTAGAAAGGGGAGCTGAGAGCATTAAGTGCTCTCGGCTGCGGTTACTCTAGTTTTCACAAAACAAAAATGTATGGTGCTCACGGTGTTCGAACCTTCAACCTCTGAGAGCCGGACAACACTGTAGCAATCAAGAGCATCCCGACCACTCGAGCTATAGGCTCGGGTTGTCATAGATACAACTCGAAGTCTACTTAAATTAACCCTCTCTGTTTAGTAGAACATTTCGATGTTCATCAAGTTCTCATTTCAATTTGCTCTTACTAACATGCTGTAAAAATTCCAGATTAATTATTCCCATCGTGAATTATACTCCAGTATATAAAAATAATTTTTTCAATAATTAAATATATTTTTCCCAATAGTTAACACATATCTACCATACGATTTGGTTAAATTTATATACTACTACTAACACATTTCTTTTTCGACATTTCTTATCTAATTTTTAATTTCACTAATCTCTACACCAATTTTCTGTTTTTATTCATTACAACGTTATCACGAAAGTCCATTTATGCACATAAAGCGACATTGTCAATCTACTAATTCTTGCATATAATTTTTAATGTTAATAATGAAGTTTTCTTTACACAATCCATAGCCATAATCATTTCGCACACAACTTGAATTTTAATAATAGAACCACATACAATTGCATATCAACATTTCAATCAATCAATAGGTCATTTTTCCAATTAAATGTGTTCTCTTATTAATCTTTTTCATGCATCATTCTTTCCATTCAAATCTAGCATGCATTCCTAATTAGAAATATGAAAATTTTACCCACCTTATTTGGAGAGAAGTACAAATAGCAACACCTCCTAAACAAATGTCCTTGCAAAAAGAGCGATCCCCCTCCTTGATGCGCGCACACTAGCCTCCAAGATGCAACCCGAGCACTCCCTATTGATGCCGGCCTCTCCTTGATGATGCAAGCACAAACTCCCCACACACACTCTCAATCTTTTAACTCACTTGCTATATTACTAATAATGTATTTTAACTATAGGTTTGGAAGAATAATTAGCACAAGAATAACTAGGCTAGGGAGGGGGGGGGGGGTATTTATACTAAAAATTTAGGAAAATGGAAGGCTAGGATTGAAGTAGGAGTTAGGATTAAAAGGCTAGGATTCAAGGAGGAGTTACAATAACCAACCATGATCAAGTAACCACCGCCCATGATTCCAATTGAAATTTTCATTTTCCCTCCTTGGATTGCAACCGGCCATACACAATGGTGCAATTTGCACGTGTACGTACAATGCACGTGCATGCAATTGTCTCCAAAAATTTGTACATTATATTTTACATAAAAATAATTTTTAAAATGTATTCTACACTACAAGTTGTAAAAATAGAAATAGTTCATGGGCTTTAGTTTATGGGCCAAAATAGTCATAAAAAAAAATAACAAATAAATTAGATTTTGGCTTTTTAAAAGAAAGGCTTTTTGTCTATTTGAAAAAAGGCTTTATATAAAAATAATTAAAGAGCACATATATAAATATCTATACTCATCATAATGAAAATAATTATAAGATTTAATTCTACCAAAAATATTGCACGTGCACACTACGTGCAAAATAAATAATTTTCATTAAATGAAAATCGGGGCATTACAACACTCCCTCCTTAGAATAGTTCCATCCCCGGAACTACAGTCAAGAGTGAGAAACAAAGCACAAACACTCATAACAAACACAAGAAAGAAGAAAATACAAAATACAACTCAAGCAAAAAGCTCAGGATAGTCCTTCAACATCCTCTCCTCAGACTCCCAAGTAGCCTCTTCAACCAAATGGTTTCTCTAGACTACCTTGACCATCGGTATCGTCTTATTCCTCAAGGCTTTCTCTCGATGATCAGCAATCTCGACAGGAGACTCGATGTAATTCAGATCCAACTGCAAACCTTCCGGTACTTCAGGCAAATGATGTCTCGGATCTGGAATATAACCTCTCAGTATAGACACATGAAAGACATTGTGCACCTGAGATAACTCTTCCGGTAACTCAAGCCAGTAAGCAGTTTTCCCAATCCTTTTCAATATTTTGTACGGGCCTATAAACCTCGGGGCTAATTTTCCGCCTTTGCCAAATCGAATCACACCTTTACTGGGCGATAGTTTCAGAAAGACGAAGTCACCTTCCTCAAACTCAAGGTCCTTTCTCCGGTTGTCTGCATAGCTTTTCTGCCTGCTTTGAGCCTCTACCAACCTCTTCCTGATCAGATCAATCTTCTCAGAGGTTTGCTGCATAAGCTCAGGACCAAACAACTGACGCTCCCCAACTTCAAACCAAACAGGTGTCCTGCACTTCCTACCATACAAAGCTTCGTACGGCACTATCCCAATGCTAGCCTGAAAACTGTTGTTGTAGGCAAACTCTACTAAAGGGAAATACCTTTTCCAACTGCCTCCAAAGTCTAGTACACAATACCGAAGCATATCCTCAAGAATACGGTTGACTCTCTCGGTCTTTCCATCGGTTTGCGGATGAAAAGCAGTGCTGAAAACCGTCCTGGTACCCAAAGCTGTCTGAAGACTCCTCCAGAAATGCGAAGTAAACCGCGCATCTCGATCAGACACAATAGTTGACGGAACACCATGAAGCCGGACGATCTCGCCAACATACAACTCAGCTAACTTGTCCATCGAAGCAGTGAGTTTCATCGCCAAAAAGTAAGCGGACTTGGTTAGTCGATCGACTATAACCCAAATCACATCATTGCTTTTAGGACTCTTGGGCAATCCCGTAATGAAATCCATACTGATGTTATCTCACTTCCATTCTGGAATAGGTAACGGCTGTAATAGACATCCGGGTCTCTGATTTTCGGCTTTGACTTGCTGACAAACTTCACACTTTGTCACAAATTCAGCCACATCCCGCTTCAAACCTGACCACCAGAAATGCGGTTTGATATCTCTGTACATCTTAGTACTCCCAGGATGTACCGACAAAAGAGTAGCATGCGCCTCCTGAAGAATACTCTCTTTCAGGTCCGCCTGATTCGGAACACATAGCCTCTCTCCAAACCACAGCACTCCATCCTTGATTTGAAATCTGGGCAACCTGCCAGCATTAACCTGCTCCATCTCCAAAATATCAGCATCAACCTCCTGCCTTGCAATGATCCTTCCATTCAAAGTAGGCTGAAGCCTCAACTGAGCTAAAGATGCTCCCAATCCTTGCAAGACAACTTCAATACCTGCTCGGTCCAATTCCTCAATCAGATGCTTCTGAGTTGTAATCAAACTGGATAAACTGCTCTTGCGACTAAGTGTATCAGCAACAACATTAGCTTTCTCAGGATGATACTTAATCTCAGGTCGCATGTCCTCAAGCACTTTCAACCATCTTCGCTGCCTCAAATTTAGATCCTTCTGCTGATATATGTACTTCAAACTCTTGTGGTCCGTGTACATGTTCAATTTCTCACCGTACACGTAGTGTCTCCATTGCTTCAGAGCAAAGATAATCGCAGCCAACTCCAGATCATGAGTCGG
This sequence comes from Hemerocallis citrina, assembly GCA_017893485.1. Taxonomy (NCBI): domain Eukaryota; kingdom Viridiplantae; phylum Streptophyta; class Magnoliopsida; order Asparagales; family Asphodelaceae; genus Hemerocallis; species Hemerocallis citrina. The sequence continues at coordinate 159,595,450 of CM030367.1, read as the reverse complement.
GTAATTCTTCTCATGCAGTCGTAGTTGCCTAGACCCATAAGCGATTACTCTTCCCTCTTGCATTAAGACACAACCAAGCCCACGATGTGAAGCATCGCTGTAAACATCATACTCAACACCTGCTCTAGGCAAAGCCAAAATAGGTGCAGTAGTCAGCTTCTCTTTCAACTCCTGAAAGCTTGCCTCACATTGCTCAGTCCACTTGAAGTTCACATTCTTCTTGGTCAGACCAGTAAGCGGCACGACTATCTGAGCATAACCTTGAATGAATCTCTTGTAGTATCCAGTCATTCCAAGAAACCTTCTGACTTCCTTCACTGTAGTAGGCCTAGCCCAATCTCTCACTGCCTCTATCTTCTAAGGGTCAGTTGCCACTCCCTTCTTAGAAAGAATGTGACCTAGGAATGCCACTTCAGATTTTCAGAAATCACACTTGGATAACTTGGCATACAACTCCTGCTCTTCCAGCTTCTTCAAAACTGCTGCTAGATGCTCGGTGTGCTCCTCTTCTGACTTGGAGTACACGAGGATATCGTCGATAAACACCACGACGAAAGAATCAATGAACGGCCTCAGAACTCTGTTCATCAAATACATGAAGATTGCAGATGCATTCGTCACTCCAAATGACATAACTAAGAATTCGTAATACCCATGTCGACTTCTAAATGCAGTCTTGTGCACATCTTCAGCTTTCACTCGAACTTGGTGATATCCTGATCGAAGATCTATTTTGGAGAAAACAGCTGCTCCTTGTAGACGATCGAACAAGTCATCAATTCGAGGAATAGGATACTTATTCTGAATAGTGACTTTATTCAGCACTCGGTAATCGATACACATTCTCATCGATCCATCCTTCTTTACCAAAAGCACTGGTGCTCCCCAAGGTGACACACTAGGTTGAATAAAGCCTTTCTCCAACAGTTTCTCAATCTGCCGTTTCACCTCATTCTGTTCTACTGGAGCCATCCTATACGGTGCCTTAGAAATGGGTACACTTCCCGGTTGAACAGTGATGCTGAACTCTATATCAAGATGCGGGGGTAACCCAGGAAAATCATCCAAGAACACAGTCGGATAGTCCCGCACCACAGGAATCCCTTGCACTTCACAGGAATCTCTTCCTTGCGGATACCTGCCACCAGCCTAGAACACTTCTTCTTCCCTTGAAAAGTGACTTCAGGTCCACCTGGAGCCTTCACTGTTACCGTCTTAGTCTTACACTCGATGCTTGCACTGTACACCGACATCTAATCAATACCAATGATAACATCGACTCCCAAGATAGTCAGCTCGATTAGATCAATCCCAAAGATTCTGTCCTCGATCACAATCTCGCAATCCGCATAATACCGATCAGTGGTTAAAGTTTTCCCTGATGGAGTAGCTACTGCTAAGATCTTGCCTGGAAAAAATCTTCGGTTCGACTCCCAACACTTTAGCAAATTTAGGAGACACAAAAGTATGAGAGGATCCAGTATCGAACAACACAACAACTTTCATTCCATTTAAATAAAATTCTCCTGTTACATAATATACACTCATTACGTAACAGTTCACTAAATAGCGGGAAAAAGAAATAACAGTCTAACTCCTACGGTTCCTCTTCGCTTCTCAAAGTTCTCCCCGTAGTTCTTCAACTTCTTCCTTCAGCACATCAATCATATTCTTCCTCTTCTCGAGTTCCCATACACGATGACTGAGAACTGAAAAGTCGTCCTTACGCTTTGCCAATTGAGCCTCCAATAATCCGACTCTCACCCGCAGTGTTTCTACCTGCCTCTGAAGAGATATCACAAGACCATTTGGAACTGGTTCTTCTTCTTCGTCAGAAGAGTCATCAGATGAATCCGGAGGTGGGGTAATCTCTCGGGATTCAGGCCATTCTTCTCAGTCAGAATCTGCTTGCCCTGGATAGTACTCTTCCTTGGAATCTGCTTGTCCAGGATAATACTCTTCCTCGATGATATGCCAGTCGTCGTCTCCAGCAGGATCGAAGTGATCAGCTATCTTAGAAATAGAGAGGAAGAAGCATAAGTCATAGAGCAACAAAAATGCAAGTCACTTACATTTAAATCACTAAACTCAAACACATACTCTAAGGTCCACTTCTAGGGTGTCATTCCTTATAAATTTGTACAAGTGTGAAGCGTGGCTCTCATACCACTCTGTAACGCCCCGAATTTCAAAATACACTGAATTCGAGATTCCACAGGATCTTTACACTTCATTTAGTACAATTTTACAAGGAATTTAAAACTTTTCACTTTATATCAGAGTTTACATGAAAACTTTACACTTTACATTGTACAGCAGAAGCAAAATTTACAACAGTACAACAACATTGAGTAATCTTTAAGCATCTGTTCCTCTTTAATCTTTATCATGTCATTTATCCTGCATACAAAACTGTGGGTACGTCAGTTTATTCAACCGGCAAATATTATACACGGCCATCCTCTCTATGCCAGAAATAGTATAACTCATTTTCCATATTTAACAAACACAAACTTGTCACATATCAAACTAAAGGGAATACCCTAATGATGTCGTGTTGTGATTGTGTACTTAGTCCTTAATGCAGTTATTTATATTATATGACACAAATGCACACTTGTTCGGATTCTATACATCCCATACTACATAGGTCCGAGGGCAAGCCCTTAATCGTTCTTCATCTTGTAGGGTTCAATCCCTCGTCATGACTTAATCTACTATTGTAACTACGGTAAGTATCCTAGATGTTTTCTGACATACGAACTCATGTCTAGGCGCCCTGGAGGGAGTCCCAACGCACTGACACATGACTCATCATGCAAGCATCTTGTGGTAACTCAGCTCCTACCGTAGACATGACACCACCCGCAGTCGTCCAACACCCCACGAGCATCGCCACCGGGACGGTACTCTGGAGCAGTATCCACGCCCTATCATGACTCATCATGGGACATCCTGGGATACGCTCTCGCCGCTAATCCAATGGCCCTCATACTCAATGTTTTTCTCTTACTTTCATCACATCTTCACTATGTAACTAATCCTTAATTCTAATGAAATCATGACCAAAATCAAAGCTCTAGAGTTAGCCCTCTCACTACTACCGGTCTTATTTTTTTTATTTCACAATGACCCAAACCTGGTCTTTTCAATGTCAATAATCATAATTCATCATTTTTCTCTTGCCGGTGTGAGTTTTGGCTACACTCTAATTTTCAATTTCAATTCATAAGTTCACATGTTGAGTTGTCATACTCAAAAATATTTCTCTTTTCCAATCATGATTTCTAAATTGTTCAATAGTCCATAACTATACATGAAATTTAATTATTCATCATGTAATTCATGAAATATTATTTTCACATTAAAAATCACATCACTAGTTATACGATCAAAGATGAATATTCACACTTCATAATTTGTCATACTATTCTTCAATGAGAATAATTCACGTCACTTCACATAATTCCTTTCTCCTTCATATTTCTTTTCTAATATTCCATTTCAAGTCCTTTTGCAAGGTACAATTTTCATAAAAATGCAAGTGTAGAACCATAGTTCTAAATTATACTTTTGGTCTCAAAATATACTCTATTTCATTTAGATAATTCCCAATTTATTTTTCATAAATCCCACATATTTTTAGGATAATAATCATATTTTTTTCATAATTTTCCAATCATCAAAACCACCAAAAAAAAATATTTTTTCCCACAACACAACACAGCCGAGACCAAGGATCGAACCAGCGACCACAGGGAAACGACCCGAAGGCACAGGCCACTAAGCCGAATGCGCTATGTGTTAGAAAGGGGAGCTGAGAGCATTAAGTGCTCTCGGCCGCGGTTACTCTAGTTTTCACAAAACAAAAATGTATGGTGCTCACGGTGTTCGAACCCTCAACCTTTGAGAGCCGCACAACACTGTAGTAATCAAGAGCATCCCAACCACTCGAGCTATAGGCTCGGGTTGTCATAGATACAACTCGAAGTCTACTTAAATTAACCCTCTCTGTTTAGTAGAGCATTTCGATGTTCATCAAGTTCTCATTTCAATTTGCTCTTACTAACATGCTGTAAAAGTTTCAGATTAATTATTCCCATCATGAATTATACTCCAGTATATAAAAATAATTTTTTCAATAATTAAATATATTTTCCCCAATAGTTAACACATATCTACCATAAAATTTGGTTAAATTTATATACTACTACTAGCACATTTCTTTTTCGACATTTCTTATCTAATTTTTAATTTCACTAATCTCTACACCAATTTTCTATTTTTATTCATTACAACGTTATCACAAAAGTCCATTTACGCACATAAAGCGACATTGTCAATCTACTAATTCTTGCATATAATTTTTAATGTTAATAATGAAGTTTTCTTTACACCATCTATAGCCATAATCATTTCGCACACAACTTGAATTTTAATAATAGAACCACATACAATTGCATATCAACATTTCAATCAATCAATAGGTCATTTTTCCAATTAAATGTGTTCTCTTATTAATCTTTTTCATGCATCATTCTTTCCATTCAAATCTAGCATGCATTCCTAGTTAGAAATATGGAAAATTTATCCACCTTATTTGGAGAGAAGTACAAATAGCAACACCTCCTAAACAAATGTCCTTGCAAAAAGAGCGATCCCCCTCCTTGATGCGCGCACACTAGCCTCCAAGATGCAACCCGAGCACTCCCTATTGATGCCGGCCTCTCCTTGATGATGCAAGCACGAACTCCCCACACACTCTCAATCTTTTAACTCACTTGCTATATTACTAATAATGTATTTTAACTATAGGTTTGGAAGAATAATTAGCACAAGAATAACTAGGCTGGGGGGGGGGGGTATTTATATTAAAAATTTAGGAAAATGGAAGGCTAGGATTGAAGTAGGAGTTAGGATTAAAAGGCTAGGATTCAAGGAGGAGTTACAATAACCAACCATGATCAAGTAACCACCGCCCATGATTCCAATTGAAATTTTCATTTTCCCTCCTTGGATTGCAACCGGCCATACACAATGGTGCAATTTGCACGTGTACGTGCAATGCACGTGCATGCAATTGTCTCCAAAAATTCGTACATTATATTCTACATAAAAATAATCTTTAAATTGTATTCTACACTACAAGTTGTAAAAATAAAAATAGTTCATGGGCTTTAGTTTATGGGCCAAAATAGTAAAAAAAAAACAACTAAATTAGATTTGGGCTTTTTAAAAGAAAGGCTTTTTGTCTATTTGAAAAAAGGCTTTATATAAAAATAATTATAGAGCACATATATAAATATCTATACTCATCATAATGAAAATAATTATAAGATTTAATTCAACCAAAAATATTGCACGTGCACACTACGTGCAAAATAAATAATTTTCATTAAATGAAAATTGGGAAATTACAAGGGGCCTGCTTCAAACCATATATAGCTCTACGCAAGCGACAAACATGACGAGGAGGAGTAGGGAGGTCGGGAGGAGGATCCATATAAATAACCTCAGATAAGGTACCATGAAGAAAAGCATTCTTCACGTCCATCTGGTATAACGGCCATTGGCGGATGGCTGCAACAGCAAGAAGAGTGCGAACAGTGGTCATCTATGCAACGGGAGCAAAGGTCTCATCATAATCAATGCCATACTCCTGAGTAAATCCTCGAGCTACCAGACGAGCCTTGTGCCGCTCAATAGATCCATCAGGTTGATATTTGACCTTGAAGATCCACTTGCAGCTAATAGGCTGAACGCCCCCTGGCAGAGGAACAACATCCCAAGTACCAGTCTGATCAAATGCACTGAATTCCTTTGCAATAGCTTTCCTCTATTCAGGATATTGAATTGCATCTTGATAGGTTCTAGGCTCACGTGTAGCGTGTATAGCAGTGAGATATGCATGAAACTGTGATGAATAGGAAGCTAGGGTGGCAAAACAAAACTGGTCAGAAGGACCAGTGGCATCAGGTGTATAACATGCCGGAGGAATACCAAAAGTGGAACGGATAGACTGACGAAGAGGTGGTGGACTACAGGGTGTGGGGGTGAGGACGGTGAATTAGGTGCATGTGTCGGTGGGAAAGTAGGTTGGATGGGTGTTGGCTGCTGTAGAGATGCAGGTGGTGTTTCGGTAGGGGGAACAACAGGTGTAAGGATTGCAGGAGATGTGAATGGAGCCAGGGGAGTGGGATCAAAAGGAATGCAGGAAGATAAATTCGGGGGGCTAGCAACAACTGGGAAATCGAGAAATCTAGTATCCTCGGGAGAGTCAGGTAGTAAGGGGAGTCTTCCACAAAGGATACATGCCGAGAAATGCGGACATGACCTGCTGATGGATCAAAACAACGATAACCTTTGTATTCAGGATTGAGACCTAGGTGAACGCACTTAGCAGCACGAGCAGAGAGCTTTGTGCGCTCAGTACGAGGGAGAATGACGTAACAGGTGCACCCAAAAGTACGGAGCATACTGTAGTCGGAAGGTAAATGATAAAGAGCCTCATAGGGCATCGTACCAGCTAGGACAGACGAGGGAGTAATATTGATAAGACTAACAGAGGTCATGATGGCTTCAGCCCATAAAGAATGAGGAGCGGAAGAGGAGAGTGAAAGAGCGCGAGCTGTCTTAAGGATGTGACGATGCTTACGTTCAGCTACTCCATTCTGCTCATGTGTGTGAGGGCATGATTGTTGAAAAAGGGTGCCGTGAGACTGAAGGATCGATCTCATAGTGGTGGAAGTGTACTCACATGCACCGTCCGATCGAAAATTCTTAATGCGCACACCGAACTGAGTGTGAATCATAGTTGTAAAGAACCGGTAAATATCAGGTATCTCAGATCGCTGACGCATAAGAAAAACCCATGTATGTCTAGTGAAGTCATCGATGAAGGCAACATAATAGAGATACCCTTTCCACGAAGGTACGAGAGAGGGTCCCCATATATCAGAATGAACAAGTTAAAAAGGATGAGTGGTTTCAGAAGTTCTTTTGTGACTAAAGGGTAGGGCAATGTGTTTGGCCAAATGACAACCATAACAATCAGATAAATGTTTAAAAGTGAGAGAACCAAGGGCACCACTGCGAGCTATAATCTGGAGTGTGATGCGCTAATATGACCTAAACGTCTGTGCCACAGATCAGCATCAAAGGAAATAATACCGGCAAAACTAGGAGAGTGGTGTGCACGAAGAAAATCTAGATAATATAGACGACCTTGACGACTAGAATGCCCAAATTCCTCACCGGTGGAGGAATCAGTAATAGAACAACCTAAAGAGTCAAAAGTAACGAGAAGACCACTATCGCACAACGCACTAATAGAAAATAAATGAGGAGCATAAAGAACATATGGTAATGTGAGTATGGGAGAACTAATTATTTCTGAGTGTGTAATAAGAAGTGGTGAGGCATCAGCTGTGTGTAAAGATGGAGAGTGAGAGGGAAGTGCTGTGCAGGTGGTGAATAGTATTTGATTACTAGTGAGATGATGTGATGCACCAGAATCTAAAATCCAGAAGAAATTCATACCGGGAGTGGCAGAAAGTGCAGAAGCAGAGGAGCCAGCATTGATAGACTGACCCATGAGCTGTAGTTCCAGCTGTGTGGGGCGTTGCAGAATATTAGCCCAATTAGCAGGAGATGGCAAGACTGGAGTAACGGGCATGGCTGAGGATGTGAAGGATGATGCACTGCGAGGGCTACTGTGACTAGAGCACAATGTGGAGGGAGATGTTGCTGGTGTCTGAATCGGTTTAGGGAGTAGGATGGTGCTACCGATGTCGGAGGTAGAGGTGAGGTAGGACGAGCAATGATGTTAGGAGAAGATAGGAGGCCGGAGGCATACTGAAAGTGATGCTACTGCTGTTTGAATCTGGAGGAGGAACGAGAGGCGGTTGCATCTAGAAAGTCAGTGGAGGCGGAAATATGTGGGAGAGACTGAGATTCCATCCAATAGTAGTACATGTATATATATATATATATATATATGGGATTATATATAATAATAATAATAATAATAATAATAATAATAATAATAACAATATATATATTTTTGACTTTTTTCTTCTTTTTTTTCTTTTTTTTCGATTTTTTTTGGAAAAAAAAACAATAAAGAGGGGTGGATGCCGGGTCGGGTTTACAAGGATATGGGTTTCAGGGTTAGAGATTGAGGTGGGAAGTTAGGGTTTGAAGAAAGAGGGAAGAAGAGAGCGGCGGCTGGGGGAGCACAGGGCGACGGGGAGCACGTGGGGTGTGGCGCCGGAATGGGGCGGCAGTGCCGATGTTGAGGTGGGGCAGGATGGTGGTAGGAAGGGTTGACGGGGTAGGGGATGTCGACAATCTTGGTCGACGAAGGAGTCGTCGGAGTAGGCCTTCGGGATTTTCAGTAGGTTGAAGATGATTGATTTAATGGAGCGGCAGTGTCGATGTTGAGGTGGGGCGGGATGATGGTAGGAAGGTTTGACGGGGTAGGGGATGACGACGATCATGGCCGACGAAGGAGTCGCCAGAGTAGGCTTTCGGGATTTTCGGGAGGTTGAAGATGAACTTTTTTTTTTTGAGATCTAGAATTTTGGGAAGAGATTTGTATAACTTGGCTGTTGGGATTTGAGAATTTTTGTAGAGAAAATTTAAGAAGGGAAAATTTGGATAATTGGCTCTGATACTATGTTAAGATAAATCAGAGAGAAATGAAGACAATACTGAATATTGAATTGAGTTCAACCAAGTACAATACCACCTATATATAGGAGAAGAACAAATATTAAAATAACTCTACAACCAATATGGGACTATAATAATATCTAACAACTCATAATGTGTGCTTGTGATAATCCACTAGTCTTATTCATTAACATATCAAACTGATCTTGATACTCTGCTAGTGATGCAGTTTGCGTCAATTTAAACAATTGACCAGTGTGATCGACATAAGGAGATACACCAAATCAAACATCGATCTCTTTGACAAACACCTCCCAAGAAGGAAATTCACCATTACTGAATTTGTATTGAAACCAAGCTCAAGCTTTCCCTTCCATGTAGAATGATACTAGATTCAATTTATGCTCACTAGGTGTTTGATGATATGCAAAGAATTGATTAGCCTTAAAAAGCCACCCCATCGGTTTACTTCCATCAAACTTAGGGAAATCCAATCTAGGATTCTTGAAGGAGTTTGAGTGATTATGAGCATAGTTAGAATTCCTTACAATGATCGGATTCTCAGTCAAATTACTCTATGGTGTTGCTGTTCTGTTAAGAACTTGATCAAGTCGTTCTTCAACTGATTGAAAACGACGACCCATATCCACCATTAGCGTCTTCAACGCTTCGACATCATTAGTCAAGGTCTGCAACTGATTCCCATGAAATCGAATGATTTCCTTCACTTCATCCAACGATCATCTCCCTTCTGCCATTGATGATGCGCACGCCAGTCAAATCTCTGAATCCAATCGGTGACAACACCAAATTGATACAGCTAATCTCAAGATTGTACTTGAACAAACCAGATAACACTCTTCTTTATTGAAATTGCAAGAATTGCTCAATTACATGACTGAATTTGATAGGAATTGAGATTGAGGAAAAGAAAGAGGGAAGAACTCAGAGATTGATTCTTGAAGAAGAGGACAAAACAAGTTGTCACCAAATTTCATACATTCATTCACTACATTATTTCTATTTATACTAACAAAATTTTCCTTTGCATTGACACTATTCATTGGCGCTCTAAAACTCCTTTAAATCTCAGCTGTCCCTTTACTCACCCCGTGCATGACTCGTGCCTCACTTACTTATCACATAATCCCTGAAATGTGCAGGTCTAGCTCTAATTCTCTTCAACATCAATGTGTCTGATAATGTATCAGTTGGTGCATGTTCAAATGCTACAGTAGCAACACCTGCAGACTTCTTAACATTGCTTGCAACACTTGCAGTCTTTATAACATTGCCAGCAATCTTCATTTCCTCACTCTCTCTTCCTTCTTCATCTCCTACCAAGTGTCTCTTCGCATCACACTAACGGGCCTGCATCTGGCAAAAGATTTATATAACAAAATAACAAGTTTTTTTTTAATTTTTAAATTTTTTTTTATAGTTATAATTAATCTAGTCCCTATTTAATGGGTAAAGGGTCTTTCTAGAGAGAAAATTAGTAAATAACTTCGATAATGGTAGTTATGACAATGCAATAATTCGGCTTTTCACCATTTTTTCAATGTATAATAATAAGAAGGGATTAAGCACCTAATGATGTTCTTACTGATCATCAGAGAGCAGTAAGAATTAAGTGCAGTCTACTCCTTACTAACCTCGCTCATGACTGAATAAGGATATGCGAATGCGAGGCAGTAATCAAGCAAATAAACCAACTATTCAGTAAGATATGTAATTAGATGTGAATGATAATGGAAACATGTACACCAAGAAAATATGTGAATGCTTTCATTTCCAGTTAAGTCGTATCTTAAATGATATATGTGCAATGAGACTTGTGAATCACATGCAGTAAATGCTTTCATGTAATGTAATGATAATGGAAACATCGTTCAATATAAAACTGAAGAGGCTAGCTGTGTCTTCTTGCACAAAGAAAAAAATTAACTTTCTTGTTTGATCTCTTCTAAGATAACTTTTACACCGAAATTCATTTAAAGTTGAATTTGCTCAGACTGCAGCCAGTTACCCTGCAACGTGTATTTAAAGTTCTGTAATGTTCTAAAATTAAACTTAAAATTGTTTTTTTTTTGTGCAATTAACGTTTTAAATTTTCTAAACAGCATTTAAAGTTCAGTTCATATATGGTTTGTATATGGATGTTTCAGAAATTCAAAGGCAATCTTCTATTGTGAAGAGGGTTAGAGTTGTCAAAAAATACCATATTACCGTACCATACTGTTACCATACAATATATTACCGAAATCTTAGTAATACCATACCAAAATCTCGGTATTGTACCATACCGAAATTATATGGTATGGTACTGGTACCCAATACTGATACCATGGTATACCGTACCATACCAAGTAATTAATATATATTTAATTTAATTTTAATATTTAAAAACCCAGGCCGAGACCTAGGTCCATGCTCATTTTTCTTCTTTTCTTTTTCAATTTTTCACCCAGTTATACTACTACTTCAATTATTCTTCCTTTTTTCCTTCTTCCTTTTTTTCTTCTTTGAATCTAGGGCACACGCACTGATTGACCGACGCACTATGCTGCCGAAGCACCAAGCTGTCGCGACGCTACCTACCTTCTTCAGCCCCCATCGGTACGGTTATTTTGGATGAATTTTCGACTAATTAGGGAAACTTTAGAGTTTAGTTGGTGTATTAATATAAGATCCATCTTCTTCTTGTTCTTGTTGGGTTTTCTTGAGATCTTGGGTAATATTATTCACAAGTAATTAGGAATTTAGGATGCAAAAGATCTTCTGATTTGATTTATCAAATTAATTTTTGTGTTTTTTAGGAGTTAATATAGGTGAAATCTTATTTATGTATTATATTTGTATCATAATCTTAAAATTGATTTATCTATGAATCTTCTAAATGAGATACATACTGAAAAAAAGGAGTAGAACAATACACAGAAATGAAAGAACCATCAAATATCATGAAAGTTATGAAAGGAAAATAACAATACTGTTGTCATTCTTTATATATGAATCTTCTTAATTTCAGGTATTGTTGTCATTCTTTCTCTATATGCTGAAGCTATCCAATTATATCTAATCAAGCATATTGCAGAATGCTGAATCTAATAGAGTAGCATATTGAGTCAATCATATTGAAGAATGTTGAAACTAATTTTCATACATAAAGATACATTATATTGAAACTTATACATCTCTGAAATTGTACAACAATTAAGTCTACAACCCTGATTTGTTATTTGGCCTGAATGGATTAAGGATTGGGCAGAAAAGGTCTTTAGCTAATTCTTTTATTGAGGGTTTAACTATTTAGGGGATGAGAAGGCGATGTTAATGTTTTTTTTATCCATGATCTTAAATTTTGTGTCGATTCTTTATCACTATATCAGGTGATGTATGTTTGTTTGTGAGTATAATTTTTTTATGTGAATCTGTTTCCAGTTAATCAGTTGAACTGTATGTTTCTGTATACTATTCATGCTGGTGTTTCTCTGTTCCTGTATGTGTTTAATTTGTTTTGTGTGAGAATTCTAGAGCTTTTTGAAAGGAACATGCCTGAAGATATTATTTATTTCAATGAAGTTTTGTGATGATTTCTTCCTTCATTGTTAAATGGAAACTTATATTATTTGGTACTGCTAGTGATGGGGCTCTAGAAACACAGATGTTAGACTAAATTATGGACCGTCTTGTTTGAGAATTGACATTGGCTGATTATTGGAACTTCTTCATATATATATATATTTAGTTATTTATGTTGAAACTTCTTCATATATATATTTATGTTGAGCTTATTTATCCTTCTTTTGCCATTTATATGAATGTTAATTTTTTAAGCTAATTGATGTCCGATGGTACCATGGTATTACCAATACCGTACCGATATTCCGGTAGTACTGAACTCGGTAGTACCAAAATCTTAGCACGGTAATGGTAGAGAAATTTGTGTACCAAGTATTCCGGTACGGTAAACAGCAGAGTAATGATGATACGGTACGGTACGGTATACCACCCCTAAAGAGGGCCCTAAAGAGGGTAAGAGAAAATTATGTATAGAGAGGTCTGAACACCCTCTTGTAATTGTAGGGAAATAACAATATATGCTCGACGCTCCCCCTAAAGACTTTTTTTGCTTCCTGGATTGTTTTCAACTTGCAATCTTGCTTATATAATCATTTTATAATTAAGATAACTCGGAAGAGATCCATTGCTGTGCCAACTCAATCCCTGCAATTTGTTTTGGTCTCTCGTGCTAACTTTTGCGTGACCACATTCTCTCATCTATAAAGCCAAATTGGAATTATGTAATTGCATATATTGTTGAATAATAATGAGAAAAGATCAAAAGAGAAATTAGGGTTAGGGTTTAATATCCTTACTGAGATATTATACCCTCATTATAAATATTGGAATAATCTCACTACTACTACAAGACATATATGATAAGACTGAGTTTTGGGTACTGGGTTATATGCTCACTCGACCCGGTCCAATAACTAACAGATAACACGTGCACCTCACGTGTTGCCCGTACAATATTATTCTATATATATTGAAAATATACCTATATATCTAACAATCTCTTCTTATATTCTCTATATATTAGACAATACCTGGTTATCTCATTAGTTCCATATGGTGTTGACGGGATCAAAACAATTTCTAATAAATATTGAATCTGTAACCCCCTGTTTTAGTTGTACATATTTTATTACGTGATTTTTTGTATTTCAATTTTTAGATCTCTTCGGACTACTTATCGGGCATTATTTCATTCTTATTAGAACTCAAATATTTTTCCTATCCATTCTAAATTTTTTTGTGAATTTTTCAATGGAGTTTAAATTTAAACTCTGATTAATCCTAATCCTAATCCAACAGCCAACTCCTTAACCCCAACTTATTTTTACGGCTTTTAAACACCTCCTCCTACTCCTACAACCTAACTCCTACAGCTTAACTCCTACTCCAACATATCTCCTTGACTTCTCCTCCTTATTCTTATTTTCTAACCTAATCCCCACTAACTTCTCTCCTTTTTCCACCCCTACTACATTCCAACCTAACACTACACTAAAACAGCCTAACTCCTACTCCTACACTACTGCCTCCACCGCTCTCTGTATATATTATATATATATACACATGCATATTGTCTCTCTCTCTCTCCTTACACACACACACACACACACACACACACACACACACCCCAATCTCCAACTCACTGTCTTTACTCCTTCTTCTTCTTTTCTTCTTTGCTTCTCCAAAACCCAAGCTCCTCCTGCCATCCTCTTCCTCTGCCTTCTCCAACCCGAGCTCCTCGCCACCTTGTTGCGCTCAACCTCGACACCGTTACTCACTATTGGTCTTGCCACTGCCATTGCACAAACTCAATCCCAAACAACCCGCCGCCTCCGCCATAGGTTCCACCGCTGCTCACCGTTGCTACCATTGTTCGCTCATTGCCGTCTTGCTGCCATTCTTGCCGTTTTTGTGCCGCCGTTCGTTGCCGATGTCACTTCTTCTTTCCGTGGTTAACACCATGATCATAATCGTCACGTTATAAGACAAGTATCTTATACACTCTTTTTGTTCTCGTATAAGCATTTTCTTGGACTCGTGGCAAGTAGTCCTGTTATTTGTCAAATTTTGTTCTAGTCACTTGTTCCATGCTATATCGACTCAAGATTGAATCGTTAACACACTTCGTTTCGTTTTATTGAATAATCGAAATTATGCCATGTTTCCCCGAATTTGGACTGCAAATTTGACCCAATTCCTGGCATTGAAATTTAGAACTTTATACATGAAAATTGTAGTCCATCTAGTGTAGAATCGAGAACATCTTACAGTTTCACAATCTGATTTATAGATTGTGAGATATCACAATTTTATTACTGTCATATTGTAAATTTCAGAACCAGCACGAAACCACTGCCATGTCTCTTGTACTGAGAATTAAACCATGTTTTCGATACTGGATCGAAGAACTTTATACATGAAAATTGTAGTCCATCGAGTGTAAAATCCATAACATCTTACGGTTTCACAATCCGATTTATAGATTGTGATATATCACAATTTTAGTACTGTCATATTGTAAATTTCAGAACCTGCACGAAACTACTGCTCTGCCTCTTGTACTAAGAATTAGACCATGTTCCCAATACCGGATCAAAAAACTTTATACATGAAAATTGTATTCCATCGAGTGTAGAATCCAGAACATCTTACGGTTTCACAATCTGATTTATAGATTATGAGATATCACAATTTTAGTACTATCATATTGTAAATTTCAGAACCTGCACGAAACCACTGCCCTGTCTCTTGTACTGAGAATTAGACCATGTTCCCAATACTAGATTGAAGAGCTTTATGCATGAAAATCGTAGTCCATCGAGTGTAGAATCCAGAATGTCTTACGGTTTCACAATCCGATTTATAGATTGTGAGATATCACTATTTTAGTACTGTCATATTATAAATTTCAGAACCTGCACGAAACCACTTCCCTGTCTTTTATACTGAGAATTAGACCATGTTTTCGATACTGGATCCAAAAACTTTATACATGAAAATCATAGCCCATCGAGTCTAGAATCCAGAATATCTTATGGTTTCTCAATCTAATGTATAGATTGTAAGTTATTGATGTTTAAGTATTGTGACTCCTGAATTTTCAGAATGTGCACGAAATATCGAAACTAGTAAGGAATGAATTTGTATGTGTAGCTACTGTCTCTAGAATATATCGTGTGAATATGCGTTGGTTCTGGAAGAGAGTCTACTCTGACGGAATCGGATTTTCTTTTCTGTAGCAACGGGAAAGCGAATTTTAACGCAGATATGTGTTGCTGTCTAGAAATTCATCTCGATATTTTTGCATATAAACCTGCTATTTTTCATATTTAATGAACTGAACTATATATATTATTGTTCTTGTAATAATAACTTGCATTGATATAACATATTGATAGATTTTCTCATATAATGTATTTTATACCACTTGATAATCTATGATAACTACTCTCAATACATGTACCCGTTTTACATCTCATACTCATGATTATCGCCCTTGATATTTTTCTTGATTCTTAATAAACTGTCTTGATTTCACTGTTCCACTTGTCGTACCAATTGCATGTTCATAATTAATTATAGTAAAAGAATAACAATCCAGGGTTATAAGGGTACGGCTTAGTAATGGACAATATAGGGCAGTATACTCGGAAGGGGGCCCGTATTTTCCAAAATAGTGATTCTTGATTTTAGATTACATAATTCTTGATTACATATCTTGATACTATCACCAGAAGACTCAAGTACATAATCCTATAGAATTCACTACTTAAGTCTAAACGTGACATGATTGATATGCACCCGAACTTGTGATATGGGATACATGATTGCGTGCATTTGATAAGTTAATAAAACAGATAAACTCGAGATTTTCACTAAGCATAATTCTTAATTACATGACTCTTGATTCTTGATTACATGATTATCGATTAACTGAGCATAGGCTATCAATTGATTATACTTTGAAGTCTTGAATACACTAGTTTATAGTTATTACTTACATGATCATATCGTTCCAGTTCCTTACTTCCTTCCATATTGTATTTGCATTGCTACTTCTTGTTTCTTCCATGTTATATTTTGTTATATTACCCCTTTTACTGCTTGTTGTTACTTGCTGCCCGAAGCTTGCTCTATCGGGTACTTTTTCATTTTTTCTTTGAGTTAATAAATATACAGGTACTGATGGACCTGACAAACGGACTCTCTAGATGATCGTTGCCGTATTGTTACTACATCATGTTGTTTTTCTTTCAATCGTAATTTTATCTAGTTGTTATAGCGAACTGTTTTTCATTTTGTTTTAATTCTGGCATCTTGTATTCCTGGGCATCTTGATCCAATATAGATGTATTACTCAGATGATGGTTATTCTATTCCAGCTCATTTGATCATTATATTTACCTGCGTGAATGTGTTATAAATATCTTGTTGAGCTTATAATTGTACAGCTCATGGATGATGTATATCATCCGCTGGGCCTCAGTTGTGTACCTGTATTTCGGTATAATACAGGCATGCATCTGAGGCCCAGTGAATGATATACATCATCCATAAGCTGTACAATTATAAGCTCAACAAGATATTTATAACACATTTATGCAGGTAAATATAATGATCACATGAGCTGGAAATAGAATAACCATCATCTGGGTAATACATCAACATTGGTTCAAGATGCCCAGGAATACAAGTTGCCAGAATTAAAACAGTGCGATAAGCAGTTATCTATAATAACTAGATAAAATAGCGACTGAAAGAAAAATGTGTTTTGTGAGGGGGAAACTTTTTTTTGGGGGGGGGGGGGGGAATTTGAGGGGGAAACGTCGGGTTGTTGGGGGGGGGGGGATTTGAATTTGAGTTTTGGGGGAAAACTTTTGGGGGATAAATGTGTTTTGTGAGGTTAGATCTGGGCCTTTAATTTTGGGTGGATTGAAGGAGAGCCACTTGATAGCTTTCTTTGTGTTTTATTATATATACTAGATTTGCTCGTGGGCGTGCCTACGACACGTCTTCCGAACGATACAACATATGAAAGTCTTGTAAACAGTAAAATAACAATTATGTAGCTGAAGTTTTAATTGTAAAATAATAATTAGTTGCAAATAAAAGTCTATGTTTCCATTAGTATATGTTGAAAAATAATTATGAACGAACGGGGTGTAAAATCCAACTTCTTAGAACTTTGAGTGTGGAAAATGATGAAATTTAACTATTGATGAGATATTTGTTATTTTCAATGTAATATGAGTAATAAAAAATGCATAAAAAATTAGAAAATTTACAAAAAAAAATCAGAAAATCAGAAAATAGAGAGAGAAATAAATAAATAAATAAATAAACGAGTTTTTTTGGGGAATTGAATTTGAGTTTTGGGGAAAACTTTTGGGCGGGAAAATATGTTTTGTGAGGTTAGATTTGGACCATTGATTTCAACCCTATTGAATGAGAACCACTTGATAGCATTCTTTGTGTTTTATTATACAGATATACTAGATTTTTCCGTGGACACGTGCCTACGGCACGTCTTCGGAACGATACAACACACGAAATACCCTGTAAATAGTAAAACAACAATTATGTAGTTCAAGTTTGAATAGTATGATAATAATTAGTTGTAAATAAAAGTCTATGTTTCTATTAGTATATGTTGAAAAAATACTTATAAATGAGGGTGTAAAATCCAACTTCTTAGAACTTTAAGTGTGGAAAATGATGAAATTTAAATGTTGAAGAGATATTTGCTATTTTCAATATAACATGTGCAATAGAAAAAACATAAAAATTCTAAAAATTTTACAAACCTGAAATCTTAAACTCTAAATTTATAAGTAAATAATGAAAGAATGGGAGAGAGAGAGGGAGAGGGAGAAAGAGAGAAATATGAAAAAGTGAAAAGAGAAGAGAGAGATAGTAATAAAGTAATGAGTTTTTTAGTTTTGGGGGGAAATTTTTAATTTTGGGGTTTGAAATTTTGGACGGAAAAATATGTTTTGTGAGAATCAATGTAGGCCATTGGTTTTAGGGGAGATTGAATGAGAGCCACTTGATAGCTTTCTTTGTAATTTATTATATGGATATATTGTTATATAAAATATGAAAGATGGAAACAGCATGTATGGTACATGAACATGGTATATAATACCCATCCCCGTAAATGAAATACTTAATACTTTCAAACTGAGAAAGAAATGGTAACATCATTTGTCCATCGTAAAAATTATAAATATCATTATATAATAACAGTAAAAAAATATGACAGGACACCCAAATAAAATACCATACCCGATATGGGTCAGGAATAAATGTGGCTCATCCTGGGCCACTGGATCCCCTCAGGATACGCGCTCTTTCTGATCCTTCAGATCTGCCACATCAGCACCGGAAAACCGCCCGGAGCTCTGCCACGTCAGCCCGGAAACCACTCCAGCGTCTGCCACGTCAGCCCTATACCGCCCGGCTTTCCACCGCTTCAGCCACTCGGGTAACCGGGTCCGGCCCAACCCCAAACGGGTCTGGACCCGATTGGCATCCCCTATAAATACCGGACCCTCCCCCCTGTCTGCAGGTAATGAATCTTTCTTCCACAAAACCCTAGTTACTGTTGCTCTATCTTAAGTGACTGATTAGATCGTCAGAGGGTCTGCCACCGGGACCAACCCCGGTGTTCCTAGACCGTCTGCAGGTACACCAGACCTCGGATCCGAGCCCCCTGATCCGAGCCAAGCATCCAGCCTCGCCTCACCCCAGCCTGTCACCGGTACCGCTCGGCCAGCCGAGGGTCGTCTGATCAGTAGTTTCCTCCTTCAAATACAAATCGAGTAAGAACTCACACTTGGTGCATCCACACGTCTCCCAGAAACAAATCGCATCAGGTTGGTGCCGTCTGTGGGAAAGTTACTTCAGGAGCCGACCCGAGCCCGACCGTCAAGGTACCTCGACAGCCTGAACTCTTATGGCCCCCAAAGCCAAAAAGGCTGCTACCTCCGCACCTCGGCAGAACTTGGCCCCGCCAGGTCCTACTGCCGAAGCACACGCCTCCAATCACGGGGCTCCCCACCAGGGACCCCAGAAGAGTGCCTCCCGTCCAGCCCAGCCCGACCTACGGGGGGTAATCATCAACCGACAGGTTAGCCGCAGTAGGGGAAGGGCCGCTTCCAACTCGGCCCCGAACCATCCAAAACCACCGTCGCAGGGGCGGAGGCCAGCGCTCAGCCGCGTCGGACGGCAACCTTCGGCCCACCCGAACTGGGTCGAGGGAGCCCCAGTCACTCACCAAGAATTCCAGGACTTTCGGAGGGAGATCCTGGGGGCCCTTCGAGGGGCCCCCCACCAGGAGGATGTCCGCCATTCTCAAACCAGGTCGGACGCCGAGGCCAGCGTGTCCAGCCCATCGACTATCCCACCAGAGTACGAGGGCGATCTTTTAAGGCGCCTCTAAGAAATGGAGGATTGCCTCGACCACATAGGCGACGGCGGTCCCAGAGCGGCTCAGGGGTACAAACCTGTCCGACCTCCTTTCTCTGCTCTCATCCTCCAAGCAGAAATACCTTGAAATTTCCGACCACCTCAGTTCGAGACCTATGATGGCGAGGGAGATCCTGCTGATCACATGGAGGGTTTCAAAACCCTCACGATGATTCACAGCGCTTCGGTTCCCCTGCTATGCTGAGCCTTCCCTGCCACCCTCCGGGGTCCGGCTCGTGAATGGTTCTCCAAGCTGTCCCCCGGCTCCATCTACTCCTTCGACCAGCTAGAGGGCAATTTCCTCGCCCACTTTGTCACCAGCCGGAAGGCCGAGAGGACAAGTGCTTCTTTGCTTGGACTCAGGCAGAAGGAGGGGGAATCGCTCAGGGTGTTCGTCCGGAGGTTCACAGCAGAGGCAAGGTCGGTCTCCTCTCTCGATCCTGGCATCGCCTCCGCAGCATTTCGGCACAACGTCCGTTATGGACAGCTGAAAGCCTCTCTGGCGAAGAAGCCCCCCATCGATTTTCCCGACCTCCTCAACAGGGTTGAGAAATACATCAGGGCAGAGGAGGCCCTAAACCCAGAAGAGTCCAGGGAGGCCCCCATAAAAGGAAAACGGAAGGCCGAAGAAGTTGATCCATCGAAGAAGGCTCCAAGGGACACGGGCGCCATGAAGAAGGTCCCGCCGGTCCCTCGCTTCGAAAGGTATACCCTGCTAACCCAGAATGTGTCCTCCATCCTCTTGGCGATCGAGGACAGGGACCTCATCCAGTATCCCTGTAATATCCCGACCAACTATTAATAATATTATTTTATTAGCATTCGACTACTTGATTATTTTATATTTTTCTTCACCATTGTGATCCTTTTAGCCATGACAACCTAATAGATAATTAGGGATTATTGGGTGCTAAACCTAGGGTTACAAAAATATAAAAGGGTTGAGAACTCTTCTAGAAAACTCCTCCTCCATATCAATTTTCCCCCACATAACACCTCCCCCACTCTCCCCCTCCTCCTAGGCATGGCCGGCCCACAATATGTGGGGGGGCCTTTGTACAATTGTGTGGGTGCACAATTCAAATCTCCACCCTCCTTTCCTCCTATAAATACCCCCTTCCTTCTCCATAATCTTACTTTAGAAACATCAAAGAAAAAAAAAAGAGTAAGGAAAAGAATGAGTGTTCTAACTTGAGAGTTTTATTTGTAGGGTTGCTAGAAGTCCTAGGAGAAAGAAGGAAAGTAGTCTAGTCTTCCATCAAGAAAGAAACAAGGTGGGGGTTTCTCATGGTTTGTATTTGTTTAATTGTTTGTTTGTTTGTTTATTTGAATGATGGCTTGATGATCCTTCTTCTTCTTACCCTCTTGTTTATTTTTCTTTTGGTATGGTTACTTTGTAGTAGTGTGATTGTATGAGTTGTCTCATTGGAATGTTGTTAACTACTTGGACTAAATTAACACATGCATATAAGTTGTACATACAACCATGTAAGGTTGTAGGACTTGATTATGAACCCATACATAAGGCATATGAATAATTGTTTACAACCATTTGGGTTGTAGGACCTATGATTGAATCATGGACTAATAATAGTAAGCATATGTGTGTTAAAATTTTCCTTATTAAAAAGATCTTCTTTTATTAAACACTAGTGGTAGAAATAACAAAAAGATCTTCTCTTTTACTAAATCACTAATTGTAGAATAACTAAACAAAAAGATCTTTTCTTTTCTAAACACTAGTTGTAAAAAGATTAAAAAGATTTCTTTTATGCCCACTAGTAAGAAACTTATGTAGTAATTTAATTGTAGATGTTTATGATAAATTTTAGTTGATACTTATAGTAGTAGTAGTAGATATGCATGTTTATAATAAAGTTGTAGTAGTAGTAGATATGCATGTTTCTAATAAAGTTGTAGTAGTAGTAGATATGTATGCTTCTACTAAGTAGCAATAGTAGATGTATGTTTCATTAAAAGTAGTAATAGTAGATGTATGTTTCCATTAAAGTAGTAGATATATTATATCATATGTAAGGATGAGATTCATGATACACATGTTGTAGGATCATTCTTAAAAATATTTAGAAGCCATGGTTATGCTTCAATTGTTGTAGGATTACTTCTAAAAATAATTAGAAGCCATGTTTATGCTTTACATGTTGTAGGATTATTCCTAAAAATATTTAGAAGCCACATTTATGCTTCAATTGTTGTAGGATTACTTCTAAAAATAATTAGAAGCCATGTTTATGCTTCAATTGTTGTAGGATCATTCTTAAAAATAATTAGAAGCCATGTTTATGCTTCAATTGTTGTAGGATTACTTCTAAAAATAATTAGAAGCCATATCTATGCTTCAAGTGTTGTAGGATTACTTCTAAAAATAATTAGAAGCCATGTT
Source organism: Hemerocallis citrina (assembly GCA_017893485.1). Classification (NCBI taxonomy): domain Eukaryota; kingdom Viridiplantae; phylum Streptophyta; class Magnoliopsida; order Asparagales; family Asphodelaceae; genus Hemerocallis; species Hemerocallis citrina. The sequence goes on along the minus strand of CM030367.1, from coordinate 159,573,321 downwards.
TATGCTTCAATTGTTGTAGGATTACTTCTAAAAATAATTAGAAGCCATATCTATGCTTCAAGTGTTGTAGGATTACTTCTAAAAAATGTTTAGAAGCCATGTTTATGCTTTACATGTTGTAGGATCACTTCTAAAAATAATTAGAAGTTATATTCATGCTTTACATGTTGTAAGATCACCTCTAAAAATAATTAGAAGTCATATTCATGCTTTACATGTTGTAGGATCACTTCTAAAATTAATTAGAAGTCATATTCATGCTTTACATGTTGTAGGATCACTTCTAAAAATAATTAGAAGTCATATTCATGCTTTACATGTTGTAGGATCACTTCTAAAAATATTTAGAAGCCATATTCATGCTTTACATGTTGTAGGATTTATTCTAAAAATATCTATCATATTAGGAATGATATATATGCTTAGAATGATTGTTGGGTTGATGTAAAATTACTTACCATGTTTTAGGGATGATGTAGAAGTATATACATATGCTTGAGAATGTTGTATGTTCATACTAGGGATGTGTATACATGCTTGAGAATGTTATATGTTCATACTAGTTATATATGTACCCATGCTTGGGATCGCTACAAGTGCATGCTAAAACACATTCACAATCAAGAGCGTTATAAGTTGATGGTTATGTCATATATACCATGTTTTAGTGGTGGTAGGTTGATGCTTGCAATTGCATACCATGATCAAATTGCCATAGGATAAGCAATAAGAAAGAGCCATGTGGAAATTGTAGGGATAACTACCTTGTTGTAGTTAGTGTTAGTATGGAACCATAGCATATGAGCACCCTTCATTCGTAGCAATAAGGGTTGAGAAGTGCTAGTAGTTGTAGCTTGAGAAAAAGCTAGTTTAGGGTCTTCAAGTACCCTAAGGGTCATCGACCATCAAGACCACATCCTACCCCCTTAGAGTAAAGTGGATAGATCTCACCTCGGGCGTCGACGGATCTTAACCAATGTAGGTTGACCGTGGGCCGAGAGTGTTGGTAGAATCCAAGTTAGGGGTGGGAATGAGTGAGAGAAATATTATTGTTAGAGTCTTGGATCGAGGGACCACGAGTTGGACCATGATTGGAAACTATGCAAGATTGCATAGAAATAATAACCTCATTAGGATAGTGACTTATAAAATCATCCCTTAACCTTTTGCCCGAAAGAAGGGGAGTTGGTAGTAGGGTGCACCGTACGACCAAACCTTTCTTTAGGGCCGATCTTAGGTGGTGTACTGGGTTGTACCTTCCCGTCAAAGGGATACGTATGGTGCCGTCTCACAAGTTGAGGACACGGGTTGCGTATCTCGCGCTGTTAATTCCTGAGGTACCGTGGCTAGGGGTGCCACAGGATGCATTGTGCAGTCCTGCGCTTGCGATACCCCAGAGGGTGCCACAGGGTAGGCTTTGCGCTGCCCTGCGCTTGCGAAACCCTATAGTGTGATTTTTTGGAATGACGCCCGATACGTTGGGATCGTCTAATTTGAGTGAGGTCCGGTTAGCCGGGTCGCGGTGGCGAACATAGACACCACGGGCGAAATGCAACAGTGGCACATGACCACATCTGCAGCCTCGCGAGTCACGTGTAGTTGTCAGGAACAGGTAATTAGAATTCATAACGCGGGTTCAATCCCTATGTATGGAGAAACGGCTTGAGATGGAGTCGCATGTAGTATGGGCTGCATGTTGCTTTCGGAGACTTGCTGATATTAGAATAAGAGCATCCTAGTATTAGTTGACATGGCATTAGTACCCTAGCTTAGTCAACAGTGCATTAGTGTTCTAGTTTAGTCAACAGTGCATTAGTGTTCTAGTTTAGTCGACAGTACATTAGTGATCTAGTTTAGTTGACAGTGCATTGGCATTCCAGTTTGATTGACATTTGTTGGATTCTTGCACTCATGAACACTTAAACTACACCGACATACTTTACTATGTTTGTATATATTGTTTTGGAGATCCGCTGCTATATGATCAGCCTTTAAGCGTCAGTGAATACTGACGTCCCCACTTCCATAGGTGCTGGACCGCAAAAATACAAGTGCGAGATTCAGGAGGACTCAAGGCAAGGAAAGTGAGGAGTCAACGTCAAGTTTTAATTTCCGCTGTAATAACTATTCATGTATACTCTGATGTAATCCAGTGTATTGATGGGAACACTCGGCCTGTAATATTGAGTTAATAAAAAGTTTTAAATTTTCCTGTTTTCTGTGTTTTGTGACTTATTGAAGGAAAGGTCTTGGCTCGTGTCTCGGTTTCCCAGTATATGGAAATCGGGGCGCTACAATCCCCCTCGTCCGTCCAACAATACCAGTAAGAAAAGGGATCAGCGGTTCTACTGCCGCTTCCACCGGGACAACGGGCACGACACGAATCACTGCCGTGCCCTGAAAGACGAGATCGAGGCCCTTATTCAGCGAGGGTACCTCCGAGAGTACAAGTGAGAGGAAGCTCGGGGGCAGAGGGACACGAGGAACAGGAGGACTCCGCCTCCTCCTCGAGCTCCCCTGCAGCTCCTCGAGCGAGAGCAGGAGCTTGATGAGCCCGAGGGCCAAGCCATATTACACTGCGTCCATGGGGGGCCCATGGGAGGGGAGTCTAACACTTCCCGCAAGGCGTTCATCCGGGATGTTAACGCCGTCCAAGGTCCTCTCCACCCTCAGATCCAGCAGCTCCCTGTCTCCTTCTCGGGGGAAGACCTGGAGGGGGTGCGACTCCCTCATTGCGACGCCCTCGTCATCAACCTCAGTATGGCCAATTTTGACGCTCGGCGAATCCTTGTGGACAACGGGAGCTCGGTCAACATTCTGTTTCTCGAAGCCTTCGAGAACCTGAAGCTCTCCCGCGACAAGCTGAAGCTGGCAGGGTACACCTTGCACGGGTTCTCGGGCGTCCCTGTAACAATTGAGGGGATCGTCACCCTAGACGTCACGGTAGGTACGACCCCAAACCGAAGAACCGAGTCCATGGACTTCATGGTGGTTAACGTCAAGGCAGCCTACAATGCCATACTCGGCTGCCCGGGCCTCTGCTCCCTCCAGGCTGTCCCCTCGGCCTATCACCAGAAAATGAAGTTTCCTACCAAAACCGGAGTGGGAGTAGTTCGGGGGAACCAGGAAGCTATTCGCTCATGCTACATGACAGCAATTGGGAGCGGCGTGTTTCCCCTCGACGCCGTCGAGATGCAGCCCCAGAGGACCCAGCCAGAGCCCGAGCCGGCAGGCGAGCTGGAAGATGTCTCATTCGAGACAGGGGATCAGTCGAAGCACTTTCGAGTAAGTCTCTCCCTCACCCCTCACCTTAAGTCCGCCCTCATCACCTGCATTCGCCGCAATGTAGACCTCATTGCCTGGAAGCCCTCGGACATGCCCGGTATTTCCGAGGATCTCATCATGCACAAACTCAGCGTGATCCCAGGGTCGAAGCCGGTTGTCCAAAAGCGACGTAAGTTCGCTCCAGAGCGACAGCAGGCGGTGAATGCGGAAGTCGACAAGCTCCTAACCGCACGCTTCATCCAAGAAGTCAGCTACCCCGAGTGGCTGGCGAACGTCGTCATGGTCAAGAAGGCGAGTGGAAGCTGGAGGATCTGCATAGATTTTACGGACCTCAACAAGGCGTGCCCCAAGGATCCATTCCCCCTCCCCCGAATCGATGCTCTTATCGATGCGACGTCGGGTCACGAGCTTCTATCCTTCATGGATGCCTTCTCAGGCTACAACCAGATTTGCATGTTCCCTCTTGACATCGCCAAGACGTCCTTCGTTACAGACCAGGGGCTATACTGTTACAGGGTCATGCCCTTCGGGCTGAAGAACGCAGGTGCCACTTATCAGCGACTCGTCAACCGGGCCTTCAAGGAGCAAAGCGGGCGCAATATGGAGGTGTACGTAGACGACATGCTCGTCAAGAGCCAGCGGGGGGAGGATCACCTCGCCGATCTAGAGGAGGCCTTTGGTGTACTTCGGACCCATAATATGAGACTCAATCCGGCCAAGTGCGCCTTCGGCATCTCCGCGAGAAAGTTTCTTGGCTTCATTGTCAGCCAGCGAGGCATCGAGGCGAACCCCGAGAAGATCCAGGCCATATTAGACATGGCTCCTCCCCGGAACATCAAAGAGGTCCAGCGGCTGACGGGGAGACTGGCGGCCATCGGCCGTTTCCTCTCCAAGTCTGGAGAGAAGTCTCTTCCGTTCTTCAAAGCCTTGCGCGGCACCGGAGGGTTCGAGTCGGGTACCCAACAGCAAGAGGCCTTCGCCCAATTGAAGGAGTACCTCGCAAACCCTCCCCTCCTAAGCAAGCCCGAACCAGGAGAGCCACTCTGGCTCGACCTTTCAGCCTCGGAGAAGGTGCTCAGCGCCGTTCTCGTTCGGGAGGAGGAGGGATCACAGAAGCCTCTGTGCTATGTCAGCAAGGTCCTGCTCGACGCCGAGACCAGATACTCTAGGAAGGAGAAAGTAGCGTACGCCCTGGTCATGGCCTCGCGAAAACTCCGTCCGTATTTTCAATCTCATTCGGTCCAGGTACTGACGGACCAACCCCTGAAGGCCGTGCTCTACAAGCCGGAGAGCTCGGGTCGACTCGTCAAATGGTCGATCGAGCTCAGCCAGTATGACATTGGCTATTGATATGGCTAAAAATGGGGTTAAATCGGAACCGTCCAGATTGGGCACGAATCTTGAAGCTCGGGGGTAAAACGGTAATTTCACATACAAGCGGATCCAAAGCGGGTACTGGATCTCCTTCTTACAGATCCAATAACCCACGAATGGGCCCGCTCCAATTGGGTACGGGTCCCGACCCGAAGCGAGCCCAGACCAGCAAGAGACAAATCAGAGCCACTGATTTGACCAAGTCAACGGGCCTGATTTGCTCTCACCGGGAATCAAGGGGTTAGTTTCCTAAACAGACTGTGAGGATTTTTCTCCTAGCAGTTACACAGGGAACCAGACCCTTAATCACTCCCCTGGCGACTATAAATACCTCCCCTCTGCCACTGTGACCAGGTTAATCACTTTTTCACCACCTTAAGCTCTTTCTTTAATCACCACTGGTTACTGACAAGAGCATCGGAGGGTGCGTCGCCGGAATCAACCCCGGTGTTTCGCACTTCCTTGCAGGTCGCGGCAGGAGCAAGAAGGCCTGGGGTCAGCTGTTCAGGTTTTCTCGAACTCACAAATCTTATCTGTTTACCCCCACACCGAAATTAGCGGTAACAGATTGGCGCCGTCTGTGGGAAACTCCGCACGAACAGCCTCAGCCCCTTCCTTGTCGTCCTCTCCAACCATGCCTCCAAAGAAGGTCAGATCCAGAGGGTCCAATCGCGGGACCAACCCCGCCGACCCTACGGAGGAAGCCCCTGCCAATCCTATTCCGCAGCCCGAGCTTCCTCCACCGGCCCCGCAGGGCCAACCTCCTCTTCCCAAACAGCAACCCAACAATGGCCCCTCTGGACATAACGGTCGGAGGCAGAAGCAGCCCTTCAATCCGGACCATGTCTCGGTCCATAATGAGTCCTCGGACTCAATGGCTTCTCATCACCCCGACCTCCGCAACACGATCCTGAACCGCCAGAAAGATGAAGACCTCCGCACCTACCTTGATGAGAGGCGGGCCCGAGAGGGAGCCTCCTGCCAGCATCAGCGTGAGCGGTCCCCTCAGCGCCGGGACGGCAGAAGGTCTCCGGACCGCAGGGGCCGAGCGACATCTCCCGAGCGCCGAAGGAGGAGGCCGCATTCCCCTGCGGACCGACATCATCGACGGAACAATGACGCACCTATCACTCGTGCCGAGTTCCTACAATTTCAAGACACCGTGCTGGAGGCCTTCAACCTTCGGCAGAACAACCAAGATGCCCGGAGGGCTCCAACGCCCCCGAGGGCTCCCAGTCCTCGCCGCCGAACCCGAAGTCCTTCCCCGGCTCCCAGCCGCCAGCAGCAGCACTACAGTCCTCGCCGATCTCAGGACTACCGGCGCCGCAGTCCTCGCTCCCCTTCCTATGAGGAAGAGTCCGGGGGATCGTACGATTACCATCGGAGGGACGATGCCCTCAACTGCCGTCTTCATGAGGTGGAGAGGCGCATTGGTCGCATGGTCAGAGAGGAGGAGTCCCGAGCAGGAACTGTCCGTCCCAGCAGACCCCCTTTCTCTCGGTCGATCATGGAGGCCCACATACCGAGGGGTTTCAAACCTCCGCAGTTTGAAACGTACTTAGGGGAATCCGACCCAGTTGATCACGTCAAAAGCTTCAAGACGCTGATGCTGATCCATCAAGCTTCCGACGCCGTGCTCTGCAAGACCTTCCCCGCCACCCTCAGGGGGTCGGCTCGGGAATGGTATTCCAGACTCGCTCCCTCCTCCATCTTCTCGTTCGAGCAGTTTGAAACCGTGTTCATAACTCACTTCGTGAGTAGCAGGCGAGCTGAGAAGACAAGCCTCTCCCTACTGAACCTGCGGCAGGAAAGGGAAGAGAAACTGCGGGACTATGTGAAGAGATTCACTGCAGAGGTCAGGTCTATCGCCTCCTTAGACCAGTCAGTGGCGACCGTGGCGTTCCAGTCGAACGTCCTCAATGCCAACCTCCGATCGTCTCTAGCCAAGAAGCCCCCGCATAACTTCGCCGACCTCCTCCTGAGGTGCGAGAAGTATATCCGAGCAGAGGAGGCTGAAGCCCTCCCGAGCTTCGGGGGGTCCTCCTCCGGGTCGAAGAGGAAGGCGACGGGGGAAGAGGGGTCCAAGAAAGCGCAGAAGGACAACGGCGGTCAGCGCCGCCCTCCCCCCAGGTTCGAGAAATTCACTCCCCTCACCACTAACGTCTCCACCATCCTAATGGAAGTGGAGAAGGAGGGAGTCATCCCTCCAGCTCCGAGGATGCACACCCCGACAAAGAGGAGGAACAAAGATAAATGGTGTCGTTACCATCGGGACCACGACCACGACACGAACGACTGCCGGGCATTGAGAGATGAGATAGAAGCCCTCATCCGGAGGGGGCAGTTGGCCAAATTCGTGAAGGCTAACGATCGGGCGGATCGCAATACTCCTCCGCCTCGGGGGGCTAACAAGCGCTCCGAGCGACGCGAGGAGACACCCGAGTTCGAGGAAGAACGGGTTCTGCACCTGATCCACGGAGGCCCAATGGGAGGCTCCTCTAATTCCTCTCGGAAGGCCTTCGTCCGAAAGGTCAACTCGGTTCACAGCGCCCCTCCTCCCAAAGGTCTCGGCGTCCCTGTGTCTTTCTCCGATGAAGACCTCGAAGGGGTCCGAACTCCCCACTGTGACGCCCTCGTCATCGACCTCCGCATGGCCAACTTCAAGGTGCAGAGGATCTTAGTAGACAATGGGAGTTCGGTCAATATCCTCTTCCTCTCGGCCTTCCGAGGCCTGCAGCTGTCCCGGGACCGTCTCAAGCCGGCCGGCTACACACTCCACGGGTTCACGGGGGTCCCGGTAACTGTCGAGGGGGTGATAACCCTGGACGTAACCGCTGGAAGCACCCCTACTACCCGAACCGAGCCGATGGACTTCATGGTCGTCGACGTCCCGGCAGCGTATAATGTCATTCTGGGCCGACCCGGCCTAGCCGCCTTGGAAGCTGTCCCCTCGGCGTACCATCTTAAATTGAAGTTCCCCACTCGGTCGGGAGTAGGGGAAGTCAGGGGAAGCCAAGAAACAGCCTGGAAGTGCTACATGACTTCCACTGGGGGACCAGTGCTCTCGCTCGAGACACTAGAAATCCCCGAGCCGAAAGTTCGACCAACATCCGAGCCGGCGGACGAGTTAGAAGAAGTGCTCTTCTCGGACGAGGACCCGAGCCGGAAGTTCCTCATCAGCAAGTCCTTGCCGACCGCACTGTGCTCGGACCTGATTAAATGCATCCGGGATAACCGTGACCTGTTTGCATGGTCGGCCGCGGACATGCCCGGCATTTCCGAGGAGTTGCTCGTCCACCGCCTAAGTGTCGAACCGGGGTGCAAACCGGTTCAGCAGAAGAGACGAAAGTTCGCTCCCGAGCGACAGCAGGCCATCAAGGAGGAGGCGGATAAGCTGCTGAAGGCCAAGTTCATACAGGAGGTAAACTACCCCGAGTGGCTCTCCAATGTTGTAATGGTCAAGAAGTCAAACGGCTCCTGGAGAATATGCATTGACTTCACCGACCTGAATAAGGCGTGTCCGAAGGACCCATTCCCCCTTCCAAACATCGACATCCTCATTGACGCCACCTTGGGCCATGAGCTCCTCAGCTTCATGGATGCCTTCTCAGGCTATAATCAAATCCGAATGTTCCCTCCGGACATCCCGAAGACCTCCTTCATCACCGATCAAGGCCTCTACTGCTACCGGGTCATGCCGTTCGGTTTGAAGAATGCAGGCGCCACCTACCAGCGCCTCGTCAACAAGGTCTTCCAAAGCCAGATAGGCCGAAACATGGAGGTGTACGTTGACGACATGCTCGTCAAAAGCGTCCGAGGCACTGATCACGTGGCCGACCTCCAGGAGGCCTTCGGCGTGTTGAGAAGGCACAGCATGCGGCTGAACCCGAACAAGTGTGCATTCGGGGTCTCCTCGGGAAAATTCCTCGGCTTCATGGTAAGCCAACGAAGAATCGAAGCTAATCCCGAGAAGATTAAGGCCATATTAGACATGGCCCCACCTCGGAACATCAAGGAGGTGCAGAAGCTTACTGGTCGGCTCGCCGCTATCGGTCGGTTCCTCTCGAAGTCGGGGGAAAAGTGCCTCCCCTTCTTCAAAGCACTCAGGGGGGCTAAGGGTTTTGAATGGGGCCAACCACAACAGGAATCGTTTAACCAACTGAAGGCCTACTTGGTGAACCCCCCTCTGCTCAGCAAACCGGTCCCGGGCGAGACTCTCTTCGTCTACTTGGCTGCTTCCGAGCAGACCTTGAGTGCTGTCTTGGTAAGAGAGGAGGACCGGGCCCAAAGGCCCATCTACTACGTAAGCAAGATGCTTCGGGACGCCGAGCTTCGCTATCCGAAGATAGAGAAGATAGCCTACACCCTAGTCATGGCAGCAAGGAAGCTTCGGCCGTACTTTCAATCCCAATCAATCGCTGTCCTCACCGACCAACCTCTAAAGCAGATCCTCCACAAGCCTGAGACCTCGGGCCGACTAATGAAGTGGTCCATAGAGCTGAGCCAGCATGACATCTCTTACCAGCCTCGAACGGCAATTAAGGCACAGGCCCTCGCCGACTTCATCGTAGAGTCCTCAATCCCTGAGGTTGGCCACGTCCCGAATGGACCCCCCCATTTGGACAGTCTTCGTGGACGGATCCTCCTGTAATGAAGGAAGCGGCACCGGTATCATCCTGAACGACCCTGATGACTTCGTCCTCCAATACGCGATCCGTATGAACTTCAAAGCCTCAAACAATGAGGCAGAGTACGAAGCACTCATTGCTAGTCTCGGACTTGCACGAAGTGCTGGGGCGCAGCGTCTCCGAATCCACATCGATTCCCAGCTCGTCGTGAACCAAGTCTTGGGCGAATACGAGGCCCGAGATGAATGGATGGCAAAGTACCTCGCTAAGGTTCGGGCCCTCATGAGCCGGTTCGAGGAGGCGCTCATCCAGCGGGTCCCTCGTGAAGAGAACTCACAGGCCGATGCCCTCTCCAAATTAGCCTCGTCATCCCTGTAAGGTCTCGAACAGACCATACTGATCGAAGTCCTCTCTAAGCCGAGCATCGAAGACGAGACACCTAGCTCGGCGGAATCGTTGCCAGTCATGTTACAAGATAATTGGATGAAGCCTTGAGTGGAGTTCTTAAGGGATGGGCTCCTACCCGAAGACCCCAAAGAAGCGCGCCGAGTCAGAACCCGGGCCGAGCGGTATGTCTTGATCAAGGGCATCTTATACAAACGCTCTTTCTCTCAAATAGATGGCCGACCATACCTAAGGTGCCTCTCTCCGGAGCAGGCCAAATATGCCCTACAAGAGCTCCACGAAGGCATCGGCGGGGCACATTCAGGGTCCAGGTCCTTGGCCCGAAAAGCTTTGAATTATGGATACTTCTGGCCGACCCTCCTTCAAGACGCCGAGCGACACGTTCGGCAATGCAGCTCTTGTCAGAGACACTCCAGCATCCGTCGCCTCCCTCAGGCCAACCTTGCCTCCCTATCAAGTCCCATCCCCTTCGCAATGTGGGGGATGGATTTACTAGGGCCTTTTCCTCCGGCTCCGGGTCAGTTCAAGTTCTTGGTCGTAGCCATCGACTAGGCCGAGCCCCTCGCCACTATAACCGAGAATAAGGTGGTACAGTTCTTCTGGAAGAGCATCATCTGTAGGTTCGGCGTCCCCCGTGTCCTCGTGACGGACAACGGGACTCAGTTCACTGGCGCAGCATTCCGAGCTCTATGCGACGACCTTGCCATCCAGCAGCGCTTCTCGTCCGTCTCCCACCCTCAGTCAAACGGACAAGCAGAAAATGCTAATCGGCAGATCCTCGCAGGCATCAAGAAAAGGCTGGACAAAAGTTCCAAGGGCTTATGGGGCGACCAACTCCCCAACGTCCTATGGAACTACCACACGAGCAAGCGGACCCCCACAGGCGAGTCCCCTTTCAACCTCACCTATGGGTCCGAGGCCGTGATACCTCTCGAGGTCGGAATACCTTCCCCTCGGCTCACAGCTTTTGACGAAGAACAGAATACCAGGGACCTCAGAGCAGAATTAGACCTGATAGATGAACTGAGGGAAATGGCGTCGATTCGGCAGCAGAATTACCGAAGAAGGGTTGAACTAGCGTACAACAAAAAGGTCCGACCCGCCAACCTTAAGCAAGGAGATTTGGTCTTGAGAAAACTGGCCGTATCCTTCCCCAGTCAGAAGAGCAAGCTGGCTCCGAACTGGGAAGGGTCGTACAGGATCACGAGGGTAGTTCGGCCCGGAGCATATCATCTTGAAGATCTAGAGGGTAGAGAAATTCCGAGGACCTGGAATGCAGACCACCTCCTAAAATACCAAGAAAGCGCTCAAGCGCCACTCTAAGTATCATAGGATATCGAGCCATTCCTATCCTCTGACTTGTAACCTATTTTCATAAATTGTACTATGTAAAACGGTTCGCCGTCGATTATCAATAAAGAAAGCTCTTTCGTGTTGGTGAATTTGCATGCTTCTCTCCCCTCTTATCATCTACTTTTTAAATTTTGATTTCAACCAATGGTTCGGAGTCCACGTCCGGCTCGACCTCACCTCCTCGGCTCGTCCCCGGACGAACCATGGGTAGACCATCGTTCGGAATTGCTCCCACAACCGTTGAACTACACCGATGGTTTGGAGTCCAACACTCGGCTCGACTTTACCTCCTCGGCTCGCCTCCGGGCGAGCCAGGGGTAGATCGCCGTTCGGAATTGCTCCCACAACCGTTGAACTACACCGATGGTTCGGAGTCCAACACTCGGCTCGACTTTACCTCCTCGGCTCGCCTCCGGGCAAGCCAGGGGTAGATCGCCGTTCGGAATTGCTCCCACAACCCTTGAACTACACCGATGGTTTGGAGTCCAACACTCGGCTCGACTTTACCTCCTCGGCTCGCCTCCGGGCGAGCCAGGGGTAGATCGCCGTTCGGAATTGCTCCCACAACCGTTGAACTACACTGATGGTTCGGAGTCCAACACTCGGCTCGACTTTACCTCCTCGGCTCACCTCCGGATGAGCCAGGGGTAGATCGCCGTTCGGAATTGCTTCCATAACCGTCGAACTACACCGATGGTCCCGGAGTCCAACACTTGGCTCCCAGTCCCCCCAAGCTTACGTCGCGGCAGAATAGGAGTGGTCCACCCCTCAGCTTCTCCAGTGGATTGATGCCGGAGCTACGTTCGGCCACACAATCCGAGCAATCTTGCCCAGCAGCTGATGCCGGAGCTACGCCTTCGGTCGGCTACCGAACAAGTGCCTTCCCGAGCTCGCAAACGGAGAAAACTCACTTTCTCCTCAACTTTCGTGCATGATCTCGATCAGACGGCTCAGATCTTTTTACCGACGCTAAACGACAAGATAGCGTTTTCTTGGGAACTGAGCCGCCTCGAGATTCGTGCCTACGTTCAACGGCTCAGATCTTGCCACCTACGCTAAACGACAAGATAGCATTTTCTTGGGGACTGAGCCGCCTAGGGATTCGCGCTGTACCTTGTCAGAGTTGCTAAACGACGAAATACTGTACTCATAGGAACTCGTTCGGTTCGACACTCTCGCCGACGGAACTAACACGCTCGGTTCGAGGATCTCGGCGCGACCAACACAGATATAAGCAAGATAAATATGCAGAGCAACGAAAGATATTTTATTAAACAACCAGGCCATAATACAAAGCACATCTTTTCCATGATTACAAAGTGTTTGCAAACAAAATACACGCCGCCGACCCACTATACTTGGCCCTCATATGGAAATATCTTCACTAGACTGTTCGGTCGCCTGTCCGTCCTCCTCGGCTGATGGCTCCCCTGTATCTTTTCGGAGCTTCGCTACCACAGTCTGCAAGTGTCGAATCTCCGAGAGCAAATCGTCCCGCTCGGCTATGATCTTCGACTGGTTGTGCCGAATACACTTGACCCGAAGAGCGTTGCTGAAAGCGGTTTGCGAATCTTCGTCCCCTCCTGCAGGGCTCAACTCGGTGATCCTATTCTCCAGGCATTGGATCTCGACTTCCCGTAGGTTGAGGACGGACGAAAGGTGGGCCCGCTCACTCTCAGCTCGGCGTAACTCCTGCTCGACGCTCCTGGGACTCAGAGCCGCCGTCCCAGAAGTGGCCTCGGATTCAGAGTCATCATCCGAACCGTGGAAATCAGCATCTGAGTCGGCCGCCTCGAGCTGAAAAGAAAGGAAAATGAATTGCAAGTTTTCAATACACTTCCGAGGCACAAGACTTATCCAATCAAGCTTTCAAACTCATATATAGTGTCTTCACATACATCAAGACCGACTCTACTACAAAGTTTTACAACAAATCAGAAGGAACATAAAATGACATGATCAGAGCCTCTTCGGAAGGGGAACGCTTCGGTTTAAGGAAACGCGAGGACGACGAGGTCTGCCCTCCGAACTCGACCCTAAACCAACGAAGTGTGAACCCCCTTCGCTGCCGACCCTAATTGTGGTGCCGGCCGAGGCACCGCTCGACGAGATGGCTGCACTACTCTGAGCGTCAGCAGGGCTCCGCCTAGCCGCAGGTAAACGTGTCGCGAGTTCGTAAAAAGAAATCCCTCTCTCGCTCTCTTAGCGAGTGCACGACGTACTGCGGACGTTAGCCCTCTCCGGTACAGGCTTGAGCGATGTGATCTCTTCCTCCAGTTCAATGATTCTGTCTCTCAGAGCGTCGTCCTTCGCCAACTTCTTCAGACGAGAAGGCCTTGACGAGCCAGAGATGTTGGCACCATCGGTCGCGAGCCGTCGGAAGAGGGTGACCTCGATCCCCCTATCTATCGTGATCCTTCTGAGCCTGTCGACTTCGGCCAATAGCCTCTTGCGCTCGGCCGATGCCTTCTCTAGCTCGGAAGTTAGCTTCTCTTCCGCCGCCGAGCGTTCTTTCTCCGCTAATTCCATGTGTTGGACCTCAGCCAAAAGCTCGCCATTCTTCTCCTCGGTGGCGGTGAGCTCTCTACGGAACCGCTCGACTTCGCCTTCGGGACAAGGAGCTTGGGGGTACTTCTGCAGTTGCCACAGCTCGCGACAATACCTCCGCACAGCTGCCTTCGTCTCCTCCAGCTTCGAGAGCAGGAGAAACCGATTCTGTCGGCTGTTCGAGAGCTCACCCTTCGTTTTCGCCAGCTCCTTGCGAAGGTATACAACCTCCGTGATCGGACCAAACTTCACCTGAAAAGCGGAGATAAATCCGATGGGACAATACATGGAAACATCTACAACTAATCACACGCAAATCCGAGGCTCAACACTTGGATAAATTTTGGCCAAAAAAATTATTTTCATTCAAAACCGAGGAGAAAGTTTTATAAAAGCGATGGCCAGTCCGCAGTTAGGCTTACAAAAAGAGACAAAACAACAAAAAACTAAAAGAGACAACCGAGTCAGGGGTCAACCTTTTTGTCGTTCGGGTCTGTCGACCCCCCGGTCTTGTCCTCGCCATCGCTCTCGCCTTCGCCTTCGCTCTCCTCCCCTCCTCGGAGTCGTCCTCCTCCTCGCCCTCGGCCTCGGCCTCTCCTGGGCCTTCGACACCTTCCGTTTCTCCCTCGGGGTCGAGCAGCCCCTCGGGAACCTCCTCCTCCCCTTCCACGGGGTCATAAAAATGCTACGTGGAGCAAGGCTCGACCATAGGCATCCTCCATATTCTGGAGCATGTGTTGCGCGGCCTCCTCCTGCACGGCCTTCTTCACCTTCTTCACCTTCTTCTGGTGTTTGGCCATGATCTTCTCGGTCCTCTTCCGAGCCTTCTCCGCTTCCGACCGAGCTTTGGCCAGCGCCTCCTTCAGCTCGGCAACCTCCTTCTCCGAAGCCTCAAGCTTGGCAGCCGTGTCCTTCGACAGCTGGACGGCCAGCTGCTTCTCCAGCCCTTCCACTTCGGCACCCCTCTTCGCCGAGAGGAGCTGCTCGGCATCAAGCAGCTGCGTGGCCTTGACACACTCCGCCCTCTCCCGTTCGTTCTCCTGCTCCTTGTTCGTAAACTCCTCGAGCAGGAAATTGAAGTGGCAGAGGGTCTGAAAAGGAACAGCACATTAAAACCCGAACCCAAGGACTTAGAAAAATTCTAAGAAAGAAACTTTGATGAGGGAGAGCTCGGCCCACTTACCGACATAGTATTCCGAGCAATCTGCATCACGGCGTCCCCTGCTAGCCCGGCCTTCAGGGTCGCTCGATCCTTTGGGGTCGGCAGGTGCCTCACCGCTTCCATGCAGATGTTGCCGTCGCCCAAGAAGCCGTCGACGTTCATCACCTGCCAGTCAGGGACGAAGATCTGCTTATGACGCTCAGTCAAGATCTTCTCCGCCTCGGCAGTGAGGGACGGAACTTGGAGGGACAACACCTCCTTAACGCCGAACGCACCGCTCGACGAACCGGGAGCGTCCCCCTTCGGGGTCGGTGTCGGCGCACCCGAAGCAGGAGGGTCGAGGACCATGACTTCCCCCTGCTCGAGGACCATGACCTTTGGCTGGTCGGCAACCTTCGCGACCGAAAGCTTCTTCGAGGCTCGGCCGTCTAGAGGCCCTGCCGAAGGCCTCTTCTTCTTCGCCTCTTGCTCCGACCTGCCCTTCGCCACCAGAGCTTTGTAGTCCAGCTTCATCGTCTCTGCACAAGCCAAATGAAAAAAACTTAGAAAAATTTTCATGAACCTTAAGCAAAGAGTATAAATACCAGAAGCATACCAGGGTCGATCGGACTGAGACCCCCTAGGAACAGATCCTCCTCGGTAATTTCTTTCCAGCTTAGCGCTGGCAGGGCGAGGAGCTTCTTCTGGACCTCCGCCTCCTCATCACTCAGAACTGTCTCCTTCTTGGTTCGCTTGGGCAGACCATCCTTCGCCCAAACCGTCGGTATCACCCACGGCGCAGGGGCTCGGATGAGGAAGTACTTCTCCTTCCAGTGTTTGATCGAGTCCGGATTCTCGATCAGCTTCACGCCCGTCCGGGGCGAAAGATAGAACCTTTGTTCGTCTCGCCTTGGCTGACAGGGTCGGTAGAGACTTCGAAAGAGGAACATACTCGGCTTGGCACCAACCTCTTGACATCGGAGGACGAATGCCATAACGTGCCTCCATGTGTTCGGCATCAGCTGGGCGGGGCTCAAACCGTACCACGTCAAGACATCGACAACGAACGGGTGGAGGGGAAAACGGAGTCCGGCAATAAGGGAGTCGACCGGAAAGACGCACACGTCTGACGAGGACTTTGTATTGGCTCGGAAACCCGGCCCAGGTAGGAGCAGTCCGTAGTCGGCAGGGATCCGGAAGCCCTCTCGGATCAGGTGAAGGTCACCCTCGGTGAGAGACGAGATGGTATGGTCCACCTCGGACAGCTCTCTCAGCTCATTCTCTTCCACCAACTTAGCCGTGCCTTGGGTCACTCTCTCCAAGGTGTCCTCGGCATAGTCCCGTACACCTCCCACGCTCGACAGAGCAATGGGCTGCCGACCGAACGCTCCCACCGTCTTCGGCGTTTCCACAATCGTGACCACAACCTTACCCTTCTGGGACACCGCCGCGACCTCCTTGGGCAGTTCGGCCACTTCGCCCTCTCTATCCGGACGAACAACGTTCTGATCGCTCGGCTCCACCACCTCCTTCCCTTTGCCCCCTCGGACTACTGCTTGCTCCGAGGCGGGGGTCTCATCCGAGGACGTAACCTTAACCATTTTCTAAGAGAGAAGGGAGAGAGACTGACCTTGAAGTGATAGATGCGGTCGAAAAGTTCGCCGGAAACAAGAAACGCCTTGCCGCGTCAGCTAGCACCACCACCAAGGAGCTAAAAACTTTGAAGGCAAAAAGCAAGAACTGAAGAGAGAGAGTAAAAGTAAAAAATGAGACTTGGTCTGGGGGGGGGGGTGAAGATTTATAGTAAAAAAGAACGTCCCTTGGACTTCCAAACGAAAAAGTGCGACTCTTGGGCCGCTCTCGAAACGTCGCGAAGGCCCAACACAACTACCTTCTTCGCCAAGACAACTAGCTCAGCACATCGGGACCAGGAGCCGAACCACGCGCCATCCGACCACGTCAGCAAAGAGACCGGTCGGCTACCGAGCAAGTACCAATCCGAGCTGGCAAACGGAGAAAACTCCCTTTCTCCTCAAGCTTCGCGTAAAATCTCAATCAAACGGCCCAGATCTCGCCGAGAACACTAGACGACAAGATAGTGTTTTCTCGAGAAATGTGCCCGTCTCGAGATGCGCGACGTCATCCAACGGTACAAATTGTGTCAAGTCGCTCGGATAGCCTACACTTCCTCCATACCCCACCTCTGTTTGAAGAAACCAGAAAAAATTTCTATTCAAAGTTTTAAGGCACCGCCTTCGGCGTGCCCCCCAGGCCCCATGTCTCGGTCGGCGTTCCGCCAACCCACGGGGCCCAGTCAAAAGCAGATCGGTCCTCCCCCCATCTCTAACTCCTCCGGGTTGACGTCCATCAGAGGTCATCAGCCCGGAAGGAAGACAGAGAGGGGAGGAGACCCATCACTCTGAAGCTGTTGCAGACTATCGCATCCAGGCATGGGTCATCACCTCTTCTGCCATGACCTTCCCCGATCCTAACACCCACGTTGGAGCACTCAGAATCCGGAGAAGATCATGGTGGAAGAACGACCACCCGTCCTATCGAGACAGATCGTCCCCCTCGGATCCGGACTTCGGCGGTCAACCCTTCTGCCGAGATCTCCCCCGAAACTGACACCTCTACACAGGCCGTCAGAATCGGGAGAAGATCTAGGCGGAAGAGCGACCCCCCACGTCCTTCCGAAACACACAGTCCCTCAGATCCGGGCTTCGGTGGTCTGCCCTTCGGCCCAAACCTCCCCTGACCCTGACACCTCCATCCGGGCCATCAGAGTCAGGAGAAGATTTGGGCGGAAGAACGACCACCAATCCTTCCGAAGTGAACCCCTCCGTCGGATCCGGACTACTGTCATCACCCCTTCTACCATGATCACCCCCGATCTTGACACCCCCATCGGGCCAGTCAAAATCGGGTGATGATCATGGTGGAAGGGCGACCACCCGTCCTTCCGAACGAACTCACCCCTCGGCTTCGGACATGGATCATCACCTCTTCCACCATGACCTCCCCCGACCCAAACACCCACATTGGAGCAGTCAGAGTCAGGAGAAGACCATGGTGGAAGAACGACCACCCGTCCTTCCGAAGTGACTCGCCCCTCGGGTCCGGACTACGGTCGTCACCACTTCTGCCTGATTCTCCCCCGCTCCTGACATCCCCATTCGAGCCGTGAGGAACGGGAGAAGAACCAGGCAACAGGGGGACCACCCGTCCTCCCGAAGTAACTCATCCCTCGGGTCCGGACTATGGTCGTCACCACTACTGCCTCGTTCCCCCCCGCTCCTGACATCCACTTTGGGGCCGTCCGGAACGGGAGAAGAAAAAGGCAGAAGAGCAACCACCCCTTCAGACCTCGAAAGACAAGTTACCCAAGGCCAATACCTCCGAGGTTTGAAACTCTACATTGTTGCGATTGAAATAACAAAGGGAGTGGAGTACTTATAAGCTCCCCTCCAAGGTCTGGCCATTATGACCCTCAAAAGTTGAAACGCCACGCATTAATTGAAGGAATTATCCTTAATGACCTGGGGAAGGTGGAACGCCGTGCAAACCCCGGGGCACCATTAATGCCCTTGGGAACAGGATCGTCACGAGACAGACTGCGCCACGTCGCTCGACTTGCCGAGATCCCCTGTCTTCGGTCGGCTGCCGAGCAAGTGCCTTTCCGAGCTCGCAAACGGAGAAAACTCACTTTCTCCTTAACTTTCGCGCACGATCTCGATCAGACGGCCCAGATCTCGCCGAGGACACTAGGCGACAAGATAGTGTTTTCTTGGGAAATGTGCCCGTCTTGAGATGCGCGTCGTCATCCAACGGCTCAGATCGCGCCACGTCGCTCGACTTGCCGAGACCCCTTTTCTTCGGTCGGCGTCCGAGCAAGTGCCTTTCCGAGCTCGCAAACGGAGAAAACTCACTTTCTCCTCAACTTTCGCGCATGATCTCGATCAGACGGCCCAGATCTCGCCGAGGATGCTAGGCGACAAGATAGTGTTTTCTTGAGAAATGTGCCCGTCTTGAGATGCGCGTCGTCATCCGACGGCTCAGATTGTGCCACGTCACTCGGCCTGCCGAGACCCCCTTTCTTCGGTCGGCGGCCGAGCAAGTGCCTTTCCGAGCTCGCAAACGGAGAAAAAAGACACCGAGCTACTACAACCGCTGGATCTCTCGAAAATTTGTGCCCGTCTATGACCAACGGCCCGGATCGATCCACGTCATAAATCAGTATTTAAAATCATTTTTTTATCTATTTTAATCGATTTATTTATATAAAAATTGCGAAAAATTGCTAAAAATTCGGGAAAATTAACTAAAAATTCTAGAAAATAATTGAAAATTCGGGGGTATATTTTTGAGTCCCTGAACGAACAATTATTACCTAGAATGCACTGTTAAGGCCCCCGAACGATTAGTAAACACATCGCAAAATTAAATAAATAAATCCGAAAAAATAGATAAAAGTCGTCAAATACTCGATATGGCTAGGGAACAGCACATGGCATCAAAAAATTACCTCACTACCCCCTTCGAGATTCAAAATCCTCCATTTGAACTCCGATACCACTCCTCTAGCCACCAAAACAGTCAAACTACTCCTCAAAGGCTGATCACACTCAGTCTTTAGGAGTGGGGGGCTCGTGATATGGCTAAAAATGGGGTTAAATCGGAACCGTCCAGATTGGGCACGAATCTTGAAGCTCGGGGGTAAAACGGTAATTTCACATACAAGCGGATCCAAAGCGGGTACTGGATCTCCTTCTCACAGATCCAATAACCCACGAATGTGCCCGCTCCAATTGGGTACGGGTCCCGACCCGAAGCGAGCCCAGACCAGCAAGAGACAAATCAGGGCCACTGATTTGACCAAGTCAACGGGCCTGATTTGCTCTCACCGGGAATCAAGGGGTTAGTTTCCTAAACAGACTGTGAGAATTTTTCTCCTAGCAGTTACACAGGGAACCAGGCCTCTAATCACTCCCCTGGCGACTATAAATACCTCCCCTCTGCCACTGTGACCAGGTTAATCACTTTTTCACCACCTTAAGCTCTTTCTTTAATCACCACTGGTTACTGACAAGAGCGTCGGAGGGTGCATCGCCGGAATCAACCCCGGTGTTTCGCACTTCCTTGCAGGTCGCGGCAGGAGCAAGAAGGCTTGGGGTCAGCTGTTCAGGTTTTCTCGAACTCACAAATCTTATCTGTTTACCCCACACCGAAATCAGCGGTAACAGCTATCAACCAAGAACAGCCATCAAGGGGCAGGCGCTCGCAGAATTCATTACGGAATGCACCATCTCCGAGCATCCCGCGAGCAAGGAGGCCGACCAGACGTGGGAAGTTTACGTCGATGGCTCCTCCTGCGAGGCAGGTAGCGGAGCTGGCATTATTCTGTGAGGCCCGGATGGTTTTCTTCTCCAATACTGCCTCCGCCTCAACTTTCCGGCCTCCAACAACGAGGCCGAGTACGAGGCCATGATCGCCGGGCTCACCCTGGCTCATCGGGCCGATGCCAGACAGATCAGGGCTTTTAGCGACTCCCAGCTCATGGTTAACCAGATCACCGAGGAGTACGAGGCCCGAGACGATCGAATGGCCCGGTACCGAGCTGTAGTTCAATGCCTACTAACGTCCTTCGACGAGTCGGCCGTTGTGAGGATCCCCCGAGAACAGAATGTCCAGGCTGACGCCCTGTCAAAATTCGCTTCCTCATCCTTCGAAGGTCTCGATCGCAAAGTCCTGATCGAAGTCATGTTGAAATCGAGTATCGACATCCCGCTGGTCCTGTGTATTGAAGACGGAGCTCCCCCCGACGACTGGACCACTCTTATTAGGCAATTTCTCATCAAGGGAGAGCTCGCCGAAGACCAAGCTGAGGCAAGACGGGTCAGGGCCCGAGCAGAAAGATTCACCATGATCAACTCAACACTCTTCAAAAGGTCCTACACAACCTCGGATGGCCGACCCTATCTCCGCTGCCTCACTCCAGATGAAGCCAAGTATGCTCTCAAGGAGCTCCACGAAGGGATCAGTGGATGCCACATGGGAAGCCGCTCGCTCGCGCGGAAGGCTTTGAATCACGGGTACTACTGGCCCACCATGTTGCAATACGCCCTAACCCTTGTCAAGAAATGTGGTCCCTGTCAAAGGTTCTCGCCCATCAAAAGGGCCCTGCAAGCAAACCTCCGCTCGATGGCCAGTCCGACCCCCTTTGCCATGTGGAGAATGGATCTGGTAGGCCCCTTTCTAAAGGCAATGGGGCAGCGAAAGTTTCTCATTGTGGCGATCGACTACTTTACAAAATGGATCGAGGCAGAGCCATTAGCAACGATCACCGGGCAACAGACTCAGCAATTCTTCTGGAAGCACATCGTCTGCCGGTTCGGGATCCCTCAAGTGCTCGTCACAGATAACGGGACCCAATTCGCGGGTAAACATTTCCACAAGTTCTGCGAAGATCTTGGGATCCAGCAGCGCTTCTCCTCAGTATATCATCCCCAGTCCAACGGGCAGGTGGAGAACGCAAACCGTCAGATCCTCGACGGACTCAAGAAGCGACTCGATAATTCCTCCAAGGGATTATGGGTCGACGAGCTGCCAAGTGTTCTCTGGGCCCACCGAACGACGAAGAGGATCCCGACAGGGGAGTCACCATTCAATCTGACGTACGGCGTAGAGGCCGTCATTCCCCTGGAGATAGGGATCCCCTCTCCCCGGATCATGGCCGTCGACGAGGCAAGTAACTCTTTACAGCTACGAGCCGACCTGGACCTCGTTGACGAGGTCAAGGAGAAGTCCGCCATTAGATGGAGTATCTACCAGCAGAGGATCGAGAGGTTCTACAACAAGAAGGTGCGCCCAACTGACATCAAACTCGGAGACCTTGTCCTCTGAAAGCTGGCGGTATCCAACCCCGGCCAGAAAAGAAAGTTGGCACCAAACTGGGAGGGCCCTTACAAGGTATCAGAAGTCGTACGTCCCGGCACATATCGCCTGACCTGCACCGAAGGCAAGCCCATCAAAAGGCCCTGGAACGCGGAGCACCTGATTAAGTTCTTAGGACGGGAGTAGCCTCCATATCCATGTAAATTATCGTAATTGTAATCGGCACGTCGTGCCTAGTCTTTTATAATAGCTCGAATATATTGTAAATATGCCAGCTTTCTTAAAACAAGCCATGGCCCCTTATTTTGTTACCAATGGAGAAAATGTTCCACTCTCGGCCCTCGGATGGAATCCCCAGCCAGAACAGCTTCTCTTACAAGCTTATGGTTCGGCCCTCGGACGGAATCGCGAGCCATAACAGCTTCTCTCACAAGCTTATGGTTCGGCCCTCGGATGGAACCCCGAGCCAGAACAGCTTCTCTTACAAGCTTATGGTTCGGCCCTTGGATGGAACCCCGAGCTAGAACAACTTCTCTTACAAGCTTATGGTTCGGCCCTCGGACGGAATCGCGAGCCAGAACAGCTTCTCTTACAAGCTTATGGTTCGGCCCTCGGACGAAATCGTGAGGTAGAACAACTTCTCTTACAAGCTTATGGTTCGGCCCTCGGACGAAATCGTGAGCCGGAACAGCTTCTCTTACAAGCTTATGGCTTGGACCTCGGAGGGAACCGCGAGCCGGAACAACTTCTCTGACAAGCTTATGGCTCGGCCCTCGGATGGAATCCCGAGCCAGAACAGCTTCTCTCCCAAGCTTATGGTTCGACCCTCGGACGAAATCGCGAGCCAGAACAGCTTCTCTTACAAGCTTATGGTTCGGCCCTCGGACGAAATCGCGAGCCAGAACAGCTTCTCTTACAAGCTTATGGTTCGGCCCTCGGACGAAATCGCTAGCCAGAATAGCTTCTCTTACAAGCCTAAGGGTTCGGAGCTCAGTCGGCTCGGCCTGATTGGTCTTCTGACAATGTGCATCCAATCAAACAACTCTGTTCCAGCCACGCCCGCACCGTCTCTCCCCGAGAACATGTGCAGGAGCTCGGCGTCGACCCCGAGCAAGGCGGGTGCCTTCTCCAAGGCACCGCGACCTTGACGCTCGGCGGCGACCCTCCGCTACGCCTGTAGTTGCCTTTCTCAGCGGTATAGGGGCTCGGCATCCGTCCCTCGCTCGGTTTGGGCTCCTTACAGCCCATCAACCTATGTACGAGGCGACATCCGCCAGCCACGCCTGCACCGTCTCTCCCCGAGAACATGTGCAGGAGCTCGGCGTCGACCCCGAGCAAGGCAGGGGCCTTCTCCAAGGCACCGCGACCTTGACGCTCGGCGGCGACCCTCCGCTACGCCTGCAGTTGCCTTTCTCACTGGTATGGGAGCTCAGCATCCGTCCCTCGCTCGGTTGGGGCTCCTTACAGCCCATCAACCTCTGTACGAGGCGACATCCGCCAGCCACGCCTGCACCGTCTCTCCCCGAGAACATGTGCAGGAGCTCGGCGTCGACCCCGAGCAAGGCGGGTGCCTTCTCCAAGACACCGCGACCTTGACGCTCGGCGGCGACCCTCCGCTACGCCTGCAGTTGCCTTTCTCACCGGTATGGGGGCTCGGCATCCGTCCTTCGCTCGGTTGGGGCTCCTTACAGCCCATCAACCTCTGTACGAGGCGACATCCGCCAGCCACGCCCGCACCGTCTCTCCCCGAGAACATGTGCAGGAGCTCGGCGTCGACCCCGAGCAAGGCGGGTGCCTTCTCCAAGGCACCGCGACCTTGACGCTCGGCGGCGACCCTCCGCTACGCCTGCAGTTGCCTTTCTCATCGGTATGGGGGCTCGGCATCCGTCCCTCGCTCGGTTCGGGCTCCTTACAACCCATCAACCTATGTACGAGGCGACATCCGCTAGCCACGCCCGCACCGTCTCTCCCCGAGAACATGTGCAGGAGCTCGGCGTCGACCCCGAGCAAGGTGGGTGCCTTCTCCAAGGCACCGCGACCTTGACGCTCAGCGGCGACCCTCCGCTACGCCTGCAGCTGCCTCTCACCGGTGTGGGGGCTCGGCATCCGTCCCTCGCTCGGTTTGGGCTCCTTACAGCCCATCAACCTATGTACGAGGCGACATCCGCCAGCCACTCCCGCACTGTCTTTCCCCGAGAACATGTGCAGGAGCTCGGCGTCGACCCCGAGCAAGGCGGGTGCCTTCTCCAAGGCACCGCGACCTTGATGCTCGGCGGCGACCCTCGACACTCTTCCAAAAATGGTTCTTACAAACATGGGGGCTCGACGAACCAAAGCACCAAGCTCGGTTCCGACCCAGTGTTGCCAAAATTTCGTTAAGGTTTAGAGCGTCCGCCTTCGGTAGACACTCCAAGCCTCGTGTCGAATTATCGACCACCCTCTCACCCGCGAACAACTCGGGGTTTTACGGCCTTGACCGGCCTAAACCCCGAACTGTTCGAGGGTGGCAGGGGGGCCATCGACCCGCTGCTCCCACCATCAGGGATCAAACGCTCCGAGCCCTCGAGCTGTTCAGCTGAACCTCCTCTCGCCCAAGAAAAACTCGGGGTTTACGGCTTTGACGAGCTCGAAACCCCAAATTGTTTCCGGACGACAGGAGATCCGCCACACATCGGAAATATTATATTCTCTGGGCGCCCGTCTTTGGCAGACACCCGAGTCAGATGGCTCACTGCTTGACAAATGACAAGGAGTGTGGGGGTTATATAGCCCCCTGAGGCCCTAATTTATTGCATCTGGGAATGCGAAACGACGGAAGGCGAAACGTCGCCATAAATGTTCATAGGAATGCGAAACGTCGCAATTAAGGACGCAGTCGCGTCAGTAGAGACCCTTCGTATCTGTGACACCGACCAACCTCGGCATCCGAGGCAATCAAGGTTATGGGAAATGAATGTTCTTATTGATTACTCATTGCTTACAACTCAATGAACGTCGGTACAAGTACAAAGAAAAAAGAAGGCTCATAAATCACTCATGCTCGCCGGGGAACTCAAATTCAGGGCTCCTATCGCGATCGGTCGGGCCGATCAGGGAAGACACTCCCGCCACTGAGCTCCCCGCATCGTCCGGCTGGGCCTCAACCAATGAAAACGGCAGAGACCGCCCCGGGGTCGAGTTGCTCGCCTCTTCGATCAGACCCGCACCCAATATGAGCTTCAGCCGGCGAATCTCCAATTCCTTCTCCACAACGGTCTCACGAAGAAAAGACTCCGAAACCGAGCGCCCGCTAGAGGCGTCCGAGGCAGACCAGTCCGTCTCGATTACCCACCAGTCCCAGTCGGCTACGACTTTCCTCAGACGAGCAACCTTTAGACCGAGCTCCCTTGACTTATTCAGAAAATAATTCTTGGCGGCATCTCGGTCCCGAGCCAGCATTCGTCGGTGGGCCAAAACGGAGTCGGGGTCCCGAGTCCCACGCCTCTACCAAAAGATAAAAACGAATTATCACAAAAATGCAAGTCTTGAGGGGTCGGCCCAAAAAAGTATATTTTCATTTCTTTCCAAAATTTTGATACAAAAAACCGCGGTGGCCAGTCCGCTGTAGGCATTTACATCAAAAAATGAAAAGAACAAAAACATCTATCTATTCTTAGGGGTCGGGATGCACCTCGTCGTCGTCTTGGGCTCCCCCGGTCCCATCACCGCCAGGGGTCGGAGGGCAGTCCGAACGCCACCCGTAGCAGAGGTGGTCGACATTCAGCTTAGGGTATATCTGCCTAAAATGGGACTTGGCCTGTTCGTACGCCTCGTCCTGCGCCGTCACCACGGTCTCCCCCAAAATCGCCTCCAAATCCGCCAGGGCCTTCTTCCCCTTCTCCGCCTCAGCAACTACCTTCTTCAAAAGATCCTCCCGGTCCTGCTTATGGATCTTGACGAGCGATTCTAGCTGAGCCTCGTGGATGAGCACTTGGTCCTGGGCCGCTTTCAGATCGTCCTTGGCCTTAGTTAGCTACCGAAGGTACTTCTCCGCATTTTTCCGCTCAAAGAGAATTTCCTTCTCCAAACACTTGTGGACGAGCTGGCCGTGGAGCATCGCCTGTTCGAAGAGAGATCAAAATTAATGATAGTCCCAAGCTAAGTCAAAAAACAAATCTCAACCGACTTACCGAGAGGCTTGACTGGGCCCACCGCATATAGGCCTGGTCGGCCGTCTGCACAGCCAAGGCCATCCCATCGCGCTCCGTGATGGCCTTCGAGACGAACTCCATCGAGACGGGTCCGTCGAGGATGCTGTCCCCCTTCAAAATCGACCAGTCAGGAACTAAGGGCATCGTACCCATCCTCCCCACCAGCTCCGTGGCACTTGGGCGTACCGGCAGAAGCTGTTGTTGCGGGGTTTCCACGGTCTTGCCCGAGCCACCCGCTGCGTCTCGAGCCGACCTCGACGAGTGGGAGTGGTGCTTCTTTTGTTTCTTCGCCGGGGATTGCCCCTCGGCCGTAGGGGCAGGCGCCTGGGAGGACCCTTCGGCCTGCGCAGCCTGGCCGGCCAGCTTCTTCCGCTCAGCCGCTAGGCGATCTTGCTCCTCCTTCTTCTTCTTCTCCACCCTCGTCTTCTCGGCCGCGGCGAGCAATATCTTCTTGGCTTCCGCCTGTTGTGTCGACATCCCTGCAAAAAGATGAAACAAAAAGGCTAACATTAACACGAAGGCAGGAGGATGAACAAATATGGAAAGAAACATACTAGGGTCGGTGGGACCCAGTTCGGCCCTCGCAAGGTGAATCTCGGTCACTCGGGGCCATGCAATACTGTGACCCCCCACTATCGCCTCCACCTTCTCCCACTCCTTGGCCAACAAATCACTCTTCTTCAGAGGCTTGTGCCTCGGCTTTATGAAGTTCCACTGGGTCGATATCTCCCAAGACCCTTCAGTCTTAACAACAAAGTACTTGCCCCTCTATCCCTTTATCGAGTCCGGGTGGCCGTGCACCACCTTCTTGTGCAGCCTCGGTGAGAAATAGAAGGCCCCCTCCATATCTCCGAGCGAACCAATTCCAAAGATGGCCCGAAAATACGTCAATCTGGGCTTCACCCCCTTCTCTTGGCATTTCAGAATAAAGCAGATAAGATGCTTCCAAGAATTAGGGCCGTACTGCATAGGGCACAGTTCCGCCCAGTTCAAAACCCTCTTCACAAAACGGTGCAGGGGCAACCTCAATCCCGAGAGGAATGCGTCCTCTGGGAATATGCAGTACCCGGGGGCCAAAACAGTGGTAGGGCGGATTCCGGGGCTTGGAAGGAGGAGCTCGTACTCCCGCGAAATGTAATAGGCGGCCCTGATAATGTTGAGATACTCCGGCCTCAGAACGCTCGGAGTGCTGTCTGCGCGAATCTTCACCCGAGTGTCCTCGCCCGGCACGGGAGGTATCGGTTGGATGTCCTTAATGTCGTCAGGGTATATACGAATCGACACGGGATTCCGAAAGGTGACTGGGGGGACATCGAGACCCGATTTCGGCGCGTCCTCATCGGGCAAAGAGGGACTATGGGGAATTGCCATGACCTTCTTCTTCCGACGAGGGTGAGCCTTACGCTCGGGGGACGACGTCGACAAAGGGGGTAGCGGAGGAAGGTCCTCTCCGACCCCGGCTGGCCCCCCGGGCATGCCCTGGCTGCCCTCCTGTTCATCGACCTCCTCCTCGTCTCCCTCGCCTTCCTCCTCCTCCTCGTCTCCCTCTCCTTCCTCGTCATCCTCGTCGACCTGCTCATCTTCGTCTCCCTCGTCATCATCACCCATCTCCCGATCGGATTCCTCGTCCTCATCCTCGCTGTCGCCTTCGACCTCCTCGCCACCCTCTTCCATGGGTTCCTTCCCCGGTTCTCTGGACCTCAATGGGGAAACTACAAAAACCACATCGTCACCTCCATCAGAACCAGGGTCGGAAAGAACTTCCTCCTTCACCTTGTACTTGCTCAAGTACGAGGACGTTTTCGGCTCAGACTCCTCCGCCGAGCGACCTGTCGAGCTGGCCTCGGATCCGGACTGAGTTTGCGACATTGGTAAAAGAAAAATACTAACCTGGAGCGTAGAAAGTTATGATTACCGGAAAACCCGCCGACGGCAATAAGATTCCTGCTCTTGCTGAAAATGGGAGAAAATTGGAGAGTGAGTAATGAAAATGAAGATGAAGAAATGAGAAGGGGATTGGGGTTTTTTAAAGAGGAAAACGGCTCCTCGATTCTCGCAATAAAGATCTGGCCGTTGGATCTTATCTGACAAGATCCAATGGCCACCAAGATCTGAAAAAGCTTTGATCTTCGCGCCATGACATCAGCAATAAAGCGTAAAATTACCCCACTACCCCTTCCCCTTTTCTAGAGAGAAAATTTTTCACCCAAGTCAGAAGGGTCGACGCTCGGATCGAAGCTCGAGCCAGGCCGCCTCCTCCTTTCTCAGTGGGGGCTCGGAGCTCGGATAGCAGCGCAAGCCAATTCCCCTTCTCTTCCTCACAGAGGGGTCGACGCTCGGATCGAAGCTCGAGCCAGGCCACCTCCTCCTTTCTCCGTAGGGGCTCGGAGCTCAGATAGCAGCGCGAGCCAACCGCTCTCCTTTTGCCTCAGTGTGGCTCGGCGCTCGGATAGCGTACCGAGTACCAATCGCTCCCCTTTGACACTTGGGGGCTCGGCGCTCGAAAAGAATCCCGAGCACCAATCACTCTCCTAGAGCTCAGTGTGGCTCGGCGCTCGGATAACATACCGAGCACCAATCGCTCCCCTTTGACACTTGGGGGCTCGGCGCTCGGATAGAATCCCGAGCACCAATCACTCTCCTAGAGCTCAATGTGGCTCGGTGCTCGGATAGCATCCCAAAACACCAAATACTCTCCTCGCTCTTCCAAATAGCGAGGAGATCGCCCACAGACCCGAGGAGGTCGTCTGCCGATCCCAAAGCGCTCAAAAGGCCGACCCCCAGGGTCTCGGCCACCGACTCCTGACGCTCGGCAAACAAGCCACAACGGATGGCCTGGACGTCCCCTCGCTCTTCCAACTAGCGAAGCGGTCGTCGGCCGACCCTTGGGGCTCGCCCACTGACCCCTGACGCTCGGCAAACAAGCCCCAACGGATGGCCTTGACGCCCCCTCGCTCTTCCAACTAGCAAGGCGGTCGTCTGCCGACCCTTAGGGCTCGTCCGACGACCCCGTGGGCTCGTCCGCCGACCCCCAGACCTCGACTTGCGCCCTTACGGCTCTCCTTTCTCCTAAAACTTAACCTCCCGCGCAGAATCCAATGAAGGGTCCCTTTCTCCTGCCCCCTGGCCTCTTCGGGAAACAACAGATCCTACTTCTTACCCCAACATCTGCTCTTCCCCTAGGGGCAAAGAGTCACTCCCGCACGACTGAATCACCCAGCCCGGCGGGAGCGTGGGGCTTGTGATATGGGTCAGGAATAAATGTGGCTCATCCTGGACCACTGGATCCCCTCAGGATACGCGCTCTTTCTGATCCTACAGATCTGCCACATCAGCACCGGAAAACCGCCCGGAGCTCTGCCACGTCAGCCCGGAAACCACTCCGGCGTCTGCCACGTCAGCCCTATACCGCCCGGCTTTCCACCGCTTCAGCCACTCGGGTAACCGGGTCCGGCCCAGCCCCAAACGGGTCTGGACCCGATTGGCATCCCCTATAAATACTGGACCCTCCCCCCTGTCTGCAGGTAATGAATCTTTCTTCCACAAAACCCTAGTTACTGTTGCTCTATCTTAAGTGACTGACTAGATCATCGGAGGGTCTTCCACCGAGACCAACCCCGGTGTTCCTAGACCGTCTGCAGGTACACCAGACCTCGGATCCGAGCCCCCTGATCCGAGCCAAGCATCCAGCCTCGCCTCACCCCAGCCTGTCACCGGTACCGCTCGGCCAGCCGAGGGTCGTCTGATCAGTAGCTTCCTCCTTCAAATACAAATCGAGTAAGAACTCATACCTGGTGCATCCACACGTCTCTCAGAAACAAACCGCATCAATACCTTTTGCCCGCACTTCCTCAACCCCGTCCTCGTGCAGACATGAATGTCATTCATTTTTCTCAAAACTGGATTTGTAGAACTGTTGCTAATCATTCAATTATCAGTTTCCTGCCAGGCTACAGAACAGCTAACTGGATGAGAGAGACTATCCATGTGCCACAGGCCAGTACATCAGTAGTCTCCAATCTCCGTCTAGGATTCACAAAAAAAATGTTCGGAGAAACAAACTGGAGAGACAAAAGTAGTATAGCAAGAACAAGCTAATGAAGGTGCATATCGATGAAAAATTAGTTCCATTTCATTGTGACCTCATCAATTTTCGCTATCAATAAGTTCCCTCTTGCCGTTTTAGTTGAACATTCAGTAGACCCCAATTTACACACCCCGAATCAGCCAGGATCTAGATATTAGCTAAAAATTGTTGGGTTTAGCTCCACAGCACAAAAATGTTGGTTCTAGCTAAATAATGCTGATTCAAAATATAAGAAAAATTAGGGAAAGTGATACATTGAAATAAGATTCAAAGTTTGCCCAACCTAAAAGGTTTCTTCGAGTCTTTGGCAGCAGGGCACATGTAGTACTTGCATGCTAACTAACCCTTCACGATGTATGTGTGACTGAATATATGTATCTATTATGATTTTAGGTATTTATGTACTACGTTGAGTACGTATATGATATTGTAAATTTTATGTATATGTATGTCTGTACTTGTATGTTCACACATAAATGTAGGGGTGGCATTAGGGCCGGGGTAGCTCAGGACCGGCCCGGCCCACCCAAACCCGGGTTGAACCGAGGCCAACCCGTCCAACCAAGGCGGTTTGGTCCGGTCCGCCATTTCCCCCCAAAAAATTGAATCCGGCCCGGCCCGCTACCTGCCCATGGGCCGGTCCGGACCGGCCCGCGGGCCGACCGTTGGATTTTCTTTTTTTTCCAGATTTTAAAAAAATGTTGTGTTTGTGTAATTACTAAAATACCCCCAATGGATCTATACTAGCTAGTTTTGAGGGGTATTTTGAGAAATTCAAAAAATACATATTCTATTTATACAACCTCATTTCATTCGATTCTCTTCACAAATTCTCTCAACTCTCTCTACTATCATTCATCTCTCTCAACAATCAACAACAGTCAACAACATTCAAATACTCTCTTACACGGATCAACATCAACAACATCAACAACATCCAACAATAATCACAACAACACTACAAGCTCTCAAAACTCTCTACCTTCATTCTTCAATCTACATTCTACATAGATACGATATTTTTGTATTTATATAATTTTCAGAATTAGCATTGTTGTTTGTTCTCATTTATTGCTGTTAATTAGATTGAGTTTTGTTGTACTTCTTCTTCTTCATCTTTTTAGATTTTTTTAAAAAAAATTTGGTAAACATACACTAGTTTATTCATTTAATTATTGTTGTTGTATTGAAATATTTGTTCTTTTTTAGAACTTTTTTATTTACATACACCGGTTTACAGTAGAATTTTATTTAACTTTATTTATTTTGTAGAATCATTTTCTATAACAACACTAATTTATCGATCTTTACTTATTTTGTATAATTAAATTTTAAAATATGTACTACAATTAATTTTTTAAACATACACTAGAATTATTTTTAGAACATACACTAAAATTTTATGAACATACACTAGTTTAGATGACATCTAACCAATCACGCGGTAGACATAGTAGCCAATAGTTCACTAGTAGTCGTCGCATTCCTTCCATTCCAACTCCATATGAAGAGAGTGAAGAAACACTTATGAATTATGATACTATTCCCGATTTTCATGAAACACACACGAATCAAGTAGAAGTGGAAGACATAGAACCACAACCATCGGAACAAGGTCCTTCTCAATCCCGTAAAACAAGAGAGAACACATCCAAAGTACACAAATATTTTGACTATGTCCTTTCACAAAATGATAAGAGTGTAGAACTAAAAATTTGTAAGAAGTGTCAAACACCCTATAAGTTTAAAATAGGATCGGAAACGGGTACACTTCAACATCACTTAAATAAATGTTAAACCGAAATTTGTAAAGACAATCTCACACAACAAAAAATACACCCTAAGGCCGGTCAAGTAGATAGTCATAGCTACGATCACGATATCATTCGTAGGAAAATGGCTAAGTTAGTAATTAGAGATGAATTACCTTATTCGTTTGGTGAAAGTAGGAATGTAGAGACTTTGCACAAACCGCATTAAACTCTCATTATAAAAAATTGTTAGGAATGTAGTTAAAGGTCATTGTAAATTAGTTTACAATGAGACTAGGGACTTTTTAGTAGTAACACTAATATCACTAAATACTAGAGTTTCTTTGACCTCGGATGGGTGGGTAAGAGTGAACGGCGTACCAATGATGTGTGTAACATGTCATTTGATAAATTCTGATTGACTACTTCAAAAGAGGATAATTTCATTTGGATTTGTTAGGTACCCACATAGGGGTAAAATAATTGCCACACACATCATGAAAGCATGTAACAATTTCGGTATTTTTGATAAAATTTTTGCTATTGGTTTTGATAACGCCTCTAATAATACTAAGGCAATCTGTAGTTTAAAAATTGTATTAAATTCTATAGAACTGGAATTTTTTCATGTTAGGTGTGCTTGTCATATTTTAAATTTTTGTGTACAAGATGCACTAAAATATGGACACGATAATATTGAGGCAATGAGAAATTGTATTCATTTTATTACGTTGAGTGGTCCAATATATCAAGCTTTTAATGATTGGTGTCAACTTAGGAAAATTGTATTTAAACGTTTCCCTAAAGATGTTAGACATCGTTAGAATTCTACTTATGATTTATTAGGTATTGTTCTTCACTGTCGTTTTAATCTTAGAGAATTTTGTGTTGCAATGGGTATGCAAGATTGTATGTTAGATGATGATTTTTAGTTTTTTGCCGATAGTTTGTAAACATTTTTAGAACCTTTTAATGATGCAACTTTACAATTTTCAAAAACATATACATCTACATCTAGTGGTATTTTATTTGTAATTGTCACTATGATGACAACAATTAAAGATTTGATAAATGACCCTTTTATTGGAGAAATTGTTTATACCACTTATATTAAAATTTTAAAATATTTTCATCCACTTCCTATGATACATTGTGTTGCTAGTGTAATGAATTTCATGATTAAGTTAGAGGGTACAAAAAATTTAATTGAGATTTTTTATACTTATACTACACATGATGAAATACAAGATTTTGATCATGTTGTTTTCATTACAAATTTTGAGCATGTTTTGACTAGATTATATGATAGTTACGATAGACTTTATTCAACTAACACTTCACAATTACAAAATGATAGTTCTTCTTCTTCTTCTTCTATATTATCAAAGGGAAAGTTTCTTGCAACTAGTAGTGTTTTAAATCTCATAAAAAAAAAACCAAGAACCAAGAACCAAATGAGTTGAATTTGTATAATGCACAACCTCCCATTGATGATGTAGTAGATGTGTTTCATTTTTGGAAAACCAATGAAAATATTTTTACTATTCTTTCTCCTATGGCTAAAGATTTGTTAACTATACCGTGTCAACTGTTGCATCGGAAAGTGTTTTTTTCTCTTGGTGGCAGAATTATGGGCCCGAATAGGAATCGCTTGACATCAAAAAAATTTGTGATGTTAGTATGCGCCAAAGATTGGATGAGAGCGGAAGAGAGTACCCAAGATTTACATGAAGCGCACAATGGCTCAACAAGTAGCGACGAATGAACATACAGTACAATGAAGTTTGGATAATGTACCCTAAATATTTGGAAATTTTATGGGGATGAGATTCTATATTTAGGTTAAGTAGAAGTGTACGACAATAGTATACTCCCTTTTTTTCAATCTAAATAGAGGTAATCTCAATCTTTAAATATAAATGTTCTCCTCATATTGTAAGTTGACAGAATTTGTATGAAATGTTACTAATCTATTTGATTGTATATTAAATGTTGTAATTTATAAAAACAATTTAATTTATGAATATCTCTTTTATCTAAATGTTCTTGATAATTCTTAACAAATTTTCTTCTTCTTTGTCTTTGTAAAAATTTTAATAAAACAAAAAATTCGTCCCAGGTCGTACCGGGACCTGGCCCGGCCCTCAAGCCAGAGGCCAAGGGCCAAGTCCGGGCCTGCATTTCACCGATGAGGCCCGATCCGGCCCGCCAATTCTCCCAGCCCGGCCCGCGAAAGCCCAGCCCAGATAAAAACCCGCGGGTTCCAACCCGTCCCAGCCCACTAGGCCCAATGCCACCCCTACCTCAATCAAATAAATTTATAGATAAAGATGAAACCCATGGAAGCACGGAACATGAATGAAATAAACTAATAATACCCATATAGTTGCATTAGTAGTTTGTTTTGGTTACAAGTTGCATCAGTTGTTACTATATAATGTATAGGGTATACTCAGTTTGATGTTATTTGTTGTGATTTGATATGGACATAAATCACCAAAAATTATAACCCTCTTTTTCATATATTAAGTTCCATCTTTTCTTGTTTTCCTAATGTTTGCTATTTTTTTACTAATAATGTTAATGCCAAAATACTGAAGTTGTAAAGTCGTGTACTTTATGGAGTTCCTTGTCAAATTTGTGATTGCCTGGCAAGTCTCTACATTTCTCTTGATTACTTCCGAGGTTCTAACTGAAGCATTGATCTCGTATCACCTCTAGTCGTGTTCCTTCCACCAGGTGAAATAGAAATAAAGATTATTACTTTCTTTTATTTTTTCCGCAGAGACCAAAATGACTTAAATTAACTGGGGGGAAAGTAGCATTGTAATATGTCAAGGCCAAACAAAGCCTTGGCAAAAATTTCAAGTCAAATGAAGCTGAAGCTCTCTCTCACCCCTCTTCTCCCTGAATCACCTTCTTGCTTTACCCCCCTCTCGTGCTGAAGATCCTCATCCTCTTGCTTTCCCTTACATTGTGACAAACTCTTCCTGGCGGTATGGCTGCGGCGTCACTGTCGGAGCTGGAGCTAAGTGGTTGTGGGCCCAATGAGGTGGTCTTATACCAGCTAGCACCTTCACAGGGCTTCAAACCCACACCGAAACCTCCCCCACCTCTATCCGCCTCGCAATACCCTCTGCTGACGTTAAGGACCTCTTCGATGGTACCAAACCCAGAGGATGGGCCCATGGAGGAGGCCCTCCTACAGGCTCCTTTGAGCGTAAGAGTGGCCCCCTCTCAGGCCAACATCGAACCCTTGGAGCAAGGCACAACCAGTGGCAGAGTAAGCACCACCATCAACCCATTCATGCTACTCATCAATAGAGTAACCCCCACCCTCACAGAGAACATCATAATCCTTCCAGTCATCAGAGCCACCACCCCCACCCTCACAGAGAACATCATAACTCTCCCACTCATCAAAGCCACCACCCCGACCATCACAGAGTCCACCAAAATCCTACCAGACATCAAAGCTATGACCAACACACTTCAAAGGCCAAACCTAATGCCCAAGATCACCACAACTTAACCCTCACCCACATTCCCAATCAAACCACTGTCAATTCTCCACACTCATCCCCTCTGCAAACAGAGGTGGACCAACCTCCACTGCAGCCAAGCGCTGTCCAGGCCCAAGAAGGGGGTCCACAGAAGGCGGCCACGATGGAGGGATCTCCTGTGAAGAGGGGGAAGCGTAAAGAGGATGAACAGTGGATTCAAGTTTAAAGAAAAACACAGAAAAATACAGCCTTTCCCCCCAGGAGCCACCAGAATTAAGAAAGAACAAAAGGAAAGGGAAACGAAAACCGGTATCGTGCTTCAACTGCGGTGACCTAGGGCATTACTGACAGAATTGCACGAAAGAGATCAGGTGTTTAAAGTGCATGAAGTAGGGGCACATGTCTTACGTTTGTACAAATGTTAAGGCTTCTGATAATGATGACGATCGACCGGTTAGAAGAGGTCGATCACCAGACAACCCCACGATAATCTGCCTCGAAACAGCCTAGAGACAATCAAAAGTGAAGAGAAGTGGCTCCGCCAATGGTGTGCCATTGCTAAAGTGGCAGCAGGGTGCCCTTCGGAGAACCATCTCCTCCAAGCATGGAATGCCAAATGGCCGATGAGAGCTCACAGAGATTGGGTGGCTAAAAAAATGTGTCATCTCCAATTCCTTGTGTCCTTCCCCTCACCGGAGAAGATGACTGAGGTAACGGCCATGGGTATAATGGATTTTGGGCACTTCAAAGTGGGTTTTTTCCCATGGTCACCCAGATTCGGAGCCGAATTGCCGCAAAGGGAAAGATTCTGGATTTGGATCCACAATGTACCGCTCCACTTCTGGAAGAAAGAAGCTCTACAAGAGATCATAACTGAGTTTGGTACCATCGAAGACATCGACGATAAGGCGGTACGACGGTTGGAGATAGTATCAGCCAGGGTTTTAATCCGCAACCTAGATATCACACTAATGCCAAGATTCGCTAAGGTTTTTTCATTCCACGAGTCGTACCTCATCAGATTCGTAGTGAATAAGCAAGAAGAGCCGGAGACGGGGGTATCCCTGGCTCTTTCTTCCCCTACCACAATACTCAGAGATGGCCGAACTTACATGCAAGTGGTCTCACCAGAGTGGGACCTAACCTTGGACGGAGCACACGAGATTGAGCGTGCGCACTGTGAAATTATTAGAGCGGCTAAAGGCATTGAGGGACGCCAAGGCCAGGCGATGGAGAACCATGAACCCCAAGGTACTCTGCCGCTCAACGACGATCATTTCCGTACCTCCACCAAAAAACCGATCAGTCAAGAGGGTCAGCAATTGGTAGAGCACCCTGGCCCAAAAAAGGAAACTTTTGCAGAACCAGTACCCAATCTTGGAGCCTCCAGCAAACAGAAAGCTCAAAATGGTAGTCAACCCCTAGCTGCTATGGTGGATAGACAGCCAGGGGAGCAGGCGACCTCAAATTTGACCAACAGACGAGGTAGATCACCAAAAGGGAAAAAGATGGGATCTTTGGGACGAGAGAGCCTCCAAAAGAGTGCCATTTTGGGGAAGAAGACGAAAGAGGCCTCGAGCAAGGAGATAGCCAGCTTTTTAGAAGAGGAACAGGACCTTGGCAATGAAATGGAAACTTTTGGTACCTTGGAAATGGATCACCAGAAAGATGGTGGTTATTCGGGGAAGAAGACGAATGGGGGAGCGTTCGAAGCCAGAGAGATGGTTTCAAATGAGAAAAGGGGTAAGTTTAGGGAAGAGGAACGACAATGGGGTAGGAGGAGAGACGAAGAAGGAAAAGGGGGTAAGAAGACATCTGAAGTCGTCGCTTCGGTTTTGACGCTCAACACTTCGTACAGGTTGCCAGCGTCTAACGGGCCCCCACGTTTCTCTCCTCGAGAGTTAAGGTAGGCAACGAAGTGGCAAAGAGTAAAGAAGCAGCAAAGAGCGGCTCTAATGGGCTCCAAGTGGAGAACGGTTCCATTGAGCCTATAGAGAGGCCCATTACGGAATCAAGTCTGGAGATTTTGGAAAAGCCCACTAGCATTTTGTACAATTCGGAAGTTTCTCGAACGACTACTATTCCTACATGGGGGCAAAGACCGTGCTAGAGAGCCACATGGAGGAGGATGAGAGGCAAGGCTAAACCTAGAAGATGATTTTGTCTACTCTGAAGAGGAGTTTTTGGAGTCAGAGGAGTTTGATGTCGATGCCCTGGATATATCTCCTGATGTTGTCCCATCCACCTTCCTTCCCACACAACCAACAGCCCTTACCCCAACCCCTGCCCCTGCTCGTGGCGACAAAGATTTTAGAGTACAGAAAGTGGCTAAGAGGACTATTGAGGAGTCCCTAGATGGTTATCTGGAGATCGCTGTGGCAGCTAAATCCTCTAAGACTAGTGACGGAGGTACACGTTCCTTCTTAGCATCTATTTTTAATTTTATGACTGATTCTAAGATTTTTAGTCTAGCCAAAATATGTGGTCTAGCGGTAGGTGATACCGATCGAAATGCTTTTCTCCTTAATAAGATTAGGGGTTGAAAGATCGATAGGGTTAACCTTATTTCAAACTCAACGTCTGAATCGAGTGACGATCCCTTATCCATTCACAGTTAATGGAGGCTCTATTTTGGAACGTTAGAGGCCTGGGCAGGCGGGGCAAGCGGAAAACGGTTAAGGAGGTCATCGCCAAATTAAAAGCGAACATAGTTGGTCTCCAAGAGACCAAACTTACACATATGTCTAGACTTAGTAGGTTGGGGGGAAATCGAATCGATGAATGGAGAATGTCCCCATCTGTTGAGGCATCTGGGGGTATCGCTATAGGTTTTAACCCTGAAACATTTTGTTATCTAGACGAGCTCTACGGGCAATTTTTCATTGTCAGTCCTACTCCAACGTAAAGCCGACCTGTGGACTCAATCAATTACAGTGGTCTATGGTCCGCACACCTCTGCCTCTAGGTTGGCTTTCTGGACAAAACTAAGAGCGATTCAAGCACACTGGCCACACTCCTGGGTGGTGGGGGACGATTTCAACATCACTAGATTCGCCTCAGAACATAGGGACAGAGGATCCAGTAACTCTGATA
Source organism: Hemerocallis citrina (assembly GCA_017893485.1). Lineage (NCBI taxonomy): Eukaryota > Viridiplantae > Streptophyta > Magnoliopsida > Asparagales > Asphodelaceae > Hemerocallis > Hemerocallis citrina. The sequence continues at coordinate 159,535,070 of CM030367.1, read as the reverse complement.
GGGAAGCGTTTAATGAGGTTATCACGGATCTGGAACTGGTGGACATTCCCATCTCTGATAGGCTCTTCACTTGGTCAAACATGCAATCGTCACCCATTCTAGCTAAACTATATAGGATATTGATCTCCACTAACTGGGGGACCAAATTTCCGTTGTCTTCGGCTAAATCACTTTCTAAACCCACATCGGATCATGTACCTATTTTCTTATCTTCCGGGGAAGATCAACCCAGTAAATCACCAAAGTTTAGATTCGAGAAAGCATGGTTAGAAATCCAAGACTTCCACCACATGGTCTACGAGAGTTGGTATCGCCCCACTACAGGGATTGAAGCGAACCCAATATGGTGTGAAAAAATTAGAAGACTTAGGGGCAAGCTCAGAAAATGGAACTGGACCATATTTGCACTGATTTGGAGGGCAAAAGACTCCCTTCTTGAAGGTATTGAGGAACTTGAGAAGACTGAAGAAACTAGAGATCTGCTACAAGAAGAGCGGAATAGGTTGCTCTAATTTAGACAGAAAATTAACTAACTCTATAGGCTTGAGGAAATCAAATGGCAACAGCGGTCCAGAATTTCATGGCTCAAAGAGGGAGACGCGAACACAGCATTATTCTATCGAGTAGCCAGTGCCCGGCGTAGATCTAACCTCATTCACTCGATCCACTTAGACTCTAGAATGATCCATGGTGACAAGGATATCAGAATGGCATTCCAGTCCCATTTCAAACTTCTCTTTGGACACAAAGCAGACTTGAGAGTCCCTCTCTACCACAAATTCTAGTAGGACTCGGTGGGAAACTCCGACCTTATGATGCAATCCGTAGAAGCACCCTTCACTAAGAAGGAAGTCTGGGAGGAAGTCCAACAACTTGGAAAAGACAAAGCCCCAGGCCCAGTTGGTTTCCCGATGATCTTCTATCAGACATTCTGGGAGAAAATCAAAGGTAATTTGCTGAATGTGTTCGCTGATTTCTACAACCATAAGCTCAAATTAGGAAGATTTAATTTTGCGGAGGTTGTGCTGATTCCTAAGAAAGAAGACACCCGGTGAGTGGGAGACTCTCGCCCTATTAGTCTCCTTAACTGCTCTGTCAAGATCATTACCAAGACTCTCGCTAATAGACCGAGAAAGGTGATGGATGGTCTCATTAGTCACGATCAGACGGGGTTCATTAAAGAGCAATGTATTTAGGACAGTATAGCTACGGCTGAAGAAACTATCCTCCAATGCCACACATCGAATGCTAAGAGCTACCTCCTGAAGCTGGACTTCGGGAAAGCTTATGATTCGGTTGAATAGGACTGTCTTCTGGAAGCGCTTGCTGGAAGAGGTTTTGGGGATAGATGGATCAGATGGATCCATACATGTCTTACCACCAGCAGAACATCAATCTTGGTAAATAGGGTGTCGGGCCACCCATTTTCGTGCAAACGGGGCCTCAGATAAGGAGATCCGCTCTCACCCCTTCTCTTCACCATTGTGCCAGACGTACTTCGGTCCATGATGGCTAATTGCAGTAGAGTAGGTTGGATTGTACCGGTGGCCAAGGGAGTCAATCGCCATGGTTGCTCAATCCTCTAATATGCAGATGATACTCTCCTATTTGGTAATGGCAACCTCGGGGAAACAACCGCCTTCAATTGAATATTATATAATTTTGAAGCTTGGTCTGGACTCAAGGTTAACTTCCACAAAAGCACTCTCATCCCCATTGCCCTAACAACAGAGGAGGCACTAGAACATGCCACAATTCTCAATTGCTCCACCGAGAGTTTCCCCATTCAGTACCTGGGATTGCCACTAGGGCCCGGGATACTCAAAAAGGCTGATTGGCTACCCATTATTGAACGGATTAAGAACCGCCTAGCAGGTTGGAAAGGTAAAGCCCTATCATTGGGAGGGAGAGTCACGCTCATTAATGCAGTCCTCTCAAATCTTCCAACCTATTATTTGTCCGTCTTTGAAATGCCGCGATGGGTAATTCAGAGAATTAACCGGACTCAAAAATGGTTTTAATCGAAAGGGGTAGACTCGGATCGAGGCGGTTATCACCTTATCAGATGGGAGAAGGCATGCATGAAAAAGATACATGGAGGACTAGGTATTATTGATCTCCGAGATATGAATCTTGCTCTATTGGGTAAATGGTGGTGGAAAGTTTTCCACCATAATGGAGAAGAGTGGCAAGATTTTGTTCAGGGATATCTGCATGGGAATGGTACGAAAAATTTGGGCATCAGGGTAGGCCCACGTGTCTCCTGATTCTGGAAAGGCATCGCTAAGGCTTATGAACCTTTCATTAGCTGTGTGACATCAGTTATCGGTAACGGTAGACTCACCAGATTCTGGTAGGATAAGTGGTGTGGTGATCACACACTTATAGCCATGTTCCCCGATCTATATGATCATGCGTCACAACCACACTGCACGGTGGCCGCAGCCTGGAAAAGAGGCGCCTGGAAACCACCCTTTAAACAACCGCTCGATCTGGGCTCTCAGACTAGACTCATGGAACTTCAAACCTACATCACCAATACTGGAATTAGTTGCTCTCAGGGTCTAGATAAGAAATCTTGGGGATTGAAAAAGAACGACACGTTCACCGTTCACTCCCTGCATAACCGCATTCACTTTAGGGGATGTACCCCAAAGTGGGCATGCGTCATTTGGAGAACGAAAGCCCCATTCAAAGTTTTCTTTTGGCTGGTGCTGAACGATGCAATTTTGACTAGAGAAAATCTCACTAAACGCCAACCGAATGTGAACTCTCGTTGCGGGTTCTGCCACGCTACCCTAGAAACTATAGACCACCTCTTCCTACAGTGTCCTAGGAGCAAAGCGGTACTCATTGAGATACTCAGTGCCCTGGGGATGAATCATTACCCGAGTGTGTACGAGGACTTGTGGGTAGGTTCAAAATTTGCTACTGAGAGAAAAACTATGAGAGAAGCGTGATATATCGCTATCGCCGCAACGACCTGGGGTCTAGACATGAATAATTTTTATTTTTGCAGGACTTGTAATAATATTTCTGGTATTTTGACTCACATTATGCATTTTATTTAATTTTGGGCTAATGTGGCCGCAACAGGTCCTAGGGGGAGGATAGCGAGCGTATTCCAGGTTGAGGATTTTGATGATGATGAAGTCGAGATCGGTCCGACGAACGACTGACAGTCAGCTTGGACTTTACTGTTGATAGATACCCACCGCCCCAGGGTTTGTTGGGGGGATATGATGTATTTTGTTTAGTCCCATGGGGAAAGAAAACACATGGGATGGAGCATTGTTCTTCATACATATTCAAAAACTTTCAGGCGAGTGCACCAAATGGTATTGATAATAAGATCAAAAAAAAAAAAAATTGTATTGATAATATATATATATAAACATAAGGAGAAGCTCATGGGCAACAAGGTGAAAATCTCGAATAACTCATAATAATAAATAAAAAAAATTAAAAAAAAAATAATAAAATTACTGTAGCTACAGTAACACGGGGACATAGAAATACATAATTTAGAGAGGGAGTACCCGGTAGGGATAAGTTTAAAATTAATAAGTTGTTTTTCAATTTTAATCACCACCTTCACTTCATAACTTTCACCTTCACCCCCCTCGTTTTATACTACACACCATCTTTTTTGGTATATGTCCCCGTGTTACTGTAGCTACAGTAAAAAAAATATATATATATTTTTATTTTTTTTAATATCACGGCGAGGTAGGCCTCCTGTTTAACTTCTCAGCTAAACCCAATTTCCCCTTACGGCATACTCACAGCCTTTCGTCTAGAGTCGGCTTTCTTTGCCTACAGGGTCACTCCTGGTTATAAGACCTACCTATGCTATTATGATATACCCAGAATAAAGGATAAGAGGAGTTTATGTGCAAAACAAGCTAAAAACTAAGCATATAATACAGAAATTTTATTTATTTGGGGAACATAGTGGATACATAGTAAAGAGGTTTCCCTTTCGGGAAATCCCTTAACGATCTATGAAAAACTTATAATGAGTTCAAGCTTGAGGAGCTTGTTCCTTATAGTACATGCAATATTTTACAAAGCTTTGGTGAGGGAGAACATTGGAGTACAAGAGGAGTTTTTGAAGCGGGGTAAGGGATTGGATGATTTTTAGAAGAGCAAAGGGGTGGTATTTATAGAGGTTTTCTGAGAGGCGCACTTGAAGGAGAATCTGCACTCCTCTAGTGGGTTCTTTTCTGAGTGGACATTTCTTTACACGTTGCAGTCTGGAGTCCATTCCTTTCTGAGTGGAGGGATAAGTGGAGGTTGCTTTACACGTGGGTTCTTGGAGACCAAGCCTTTCTGAGTGGAGAGATGCTTTTTCTGAGTGGAAGTGACAATTCTATCTACGACTTTCTGAGTGGAGGGGACATTTGTGCAGGAATATCTAGGTGTCCAAAATGCCTTTCTGAGTGGAGGTGACATCTGTGCAGGAAAATTCTGAGTGGAGTCTAGGTGTCCAAATTATGTAGAGCCACCGAATCTAAGGACATTAGGGTCATGGGGTTATTGTCGCCACTATCTCCTGTGTCTGAAAAGTTTTCTATTTGGGATAGAGGTGGTTTATCTTCAGAAATTTCCTTCTCACTTTCTGTCACTGTGTTGCAATCATAGCTCAAATTGATTCTTTTCATTTGCTTTTCTTGTGTCTTGGTTGGATCCTTTCTGGTTGCTTCTGGAAGCCTTCAATCTGTAGGAGGAGCTACAGAATTTGGTCATACTTGTTTGGGTCTGTAATATCTTGGTTTTCCATAGGGGCTTTGCCCTGGTTTTGACTTTTTGGCAAAGTCACAGCCATCAACGGATTTGGTGTCTCTTTACCGATAGCCGTTTGCTTCGGACTAGCCATTGGTATTGTAGACCCAATGATATCTCTGTCAAGGTTTTTTGGCAAAACCTCAACCATAAACGGACTTGATGTGTCTTTACTGGTTGCTGTTTGAACCAGACTAGCTATTGAATTTGTAGGCTCAATAGTACCTCTATCTGCATTTATAGGGAAATGCAAACCCTTCTCATCCCATTTATTATAGACCGGGGGAGCAGTCTATGGTGGATTTTTAGGTGGAAATCTGGTATGGAATAGTTGTTTCTCCAAGCTGGCTATCTTTTCCTGTAATTTCTGTTTTTCAAAAATCAGACAATTTTTATTTTCATTTAATGTTCTTATCGTTCGTGACATTGCCTCGCAATGATCACAAAATAGGATTTTTCCTGCATATCCTTTGTGATAGAGTATTCTAAGGGAGTTTCCTGCATGGATCTTAGGGAAGGAGAAACAAAATAGTTAGGTCCTAAGTAGCTTCTAGCTACATCTAGTGCTTCTGACAAATTATAGAAACCTTTATAAACTGGATTTTTGAAGTTCTTAATACTGTCTGCTACTTCTATCCAAGTATGAAAAACACCTACTAAATTACCTTGGAGAACTGCATAAAACTTGTACCCTCTCTGGTTCTGACTAAATATTTCTGATAAAGAATTCATGGCTGCTAAGAAATATTTCTGGTCCTTTCTATTAAATGCAATCCATAAATTGTCTAAGATGCATTGTTGTTCTTTTGATGTAGAAATATGAGAATATGTTCTGAAAGGAGGATTGCCATTTGAAAAAAACAAAAAGTTCTTAGTTTCTGAATCACAATCGTTCTTGGGGGGTTCCCTGGGGGGGTTCTGCTCTCGCTGGTCTGCTAGCTGTTCTGTGGTGGAAATATGTTATCTGGACGGATCCCTGGTTGTGGTGGTGGCCTTACTATAAGCATATTGTCATAAAAAGTATTCATTAGATCATAATCGTGTGGTGTTTGCAAGAGATAAGAAATTCGTGTATTAATTAATTATTTTCTGATTAGGTTTTCATAACCATCCTCATAAGGATCAAATTGTTCAGCAAGGGTGTATAAAAAATGTTTGTCATAGATGCAGTTAATACTGATAGAAAAGGCTTCAATAGAACATAATTGCAAAAAGTGGAATAGAGTAAAGTTTATATCTGTATATTCTAGGAATGGATTTGGAAAGTTGCTAATATTAAGATGGACCATATCATTATCTAGTCCTTCATTCTGTCTTATATCTATTGTGAGAAACACTTCTGAGGTGGATAGTGCCCCAAGTTTTTCAAGGTTCTTTGCCTTTTGTTTAATAATTCGAGCATATCGTTGTTCTCCAATTTCCTCTAACCTGTTGGATATAATTGTAGCATGTGGTTCTTTAACCCACCAATATTCTAATAGCTCATGAAGAGTAGTTACATTGTTCATTTTAGTAATTACAGAAATGAATTCATTAATTTCTGTGCAATGTTCTAAGAAGGCAATGACTTATGTCAATACTAGGTCTTCTTGGGTTATATTATAAGTTTGTGGATGCTCATCTACATTAAGTAAGTCAAAAGATGTACCTATATCTCCTATGTCCACTAGAGCATGCTGATGAAGCAGGCATCTAAGAGTATCGGGTAAGATATTAGTACTGCCTTTGATGTGTTCAAAAGTGATATGGGTGCCAAGGTGAAGGCACCGATCTAAAAAATTAAGCCAACGCCGTCTAGAGCTACGTTTTTGTTCTAAAGTCATCTTTGAATGAAAAGAAACTATGGCTTCACAGTCTGTTCGAACAGTTATTTCTTTTTTAGAAATAATAAACAGTTCCATACTATCTAAAGCATAAGAGATGGCTAATAATTCGGCATCAATACTGCTAATGTTACCTTTTTCTTTATATTTACCACTAGCATAGCGGCAAATTCTTTCTAAAGTTTTGTCGGAATACTTATTTGGTTTAGCAATCAAAGTTGCGCCCCAGCCTGTATTGCAACCGTCTGATTCTATAATGAGATAGTCTGAATCTAATGATAATGCTAATTCTGGAAGTTTTTTAATCAATTTCTTAATTTGTTGGACTAATTTAACATCTTCTTTGTTAAAGTATCTTTGTCCCTTTTGGGAAGTTTTTGCATATAAGGGTCTTGCAAATTTTGCCTAAATTTTTTATAAAAGGTCTTGCATAATTGACCAACCCTAAAAATTGCTGGAGCTGTTTTAATTCTTCTAATTTGTCCGAAAAGTCTAAAGCTTTTTGGGCAATATGGGGTTGTAGTTTAATTCTTCCCTGCCCAATAATGGCTCCTAAAAATTCGATTTGTGGTTTATACAGCTGCATCTTTGTTTTGCTAATTATGATACCATGATTAATAAATTCTGAAATAATAATCTGCAAATGTCCTCTGTGTTCTTGCCTTGTTTTACTAAAAACTAGAATATCATCTATATAAACAACAGCAATTTTTTTGTGCTTTAGAAAAATGTCGTCCATCTTTCTTTGAAAAACAGATGGTGCATTTTTAAGGCCAAAAGGCACGACGAGCCATTCAAAATGTCCTTCGGGACATGTAAATGCTGTCCATTCTATACTTTCAGGATGCATTTTAATTTGCCAAAATCCGGATTTTAAATCAAAACTTACTAAAGATGTTACATCCGTGTATTTGATTTATTAATCTGGTTTTGTCTGGGATATCATATGCATCATCTCTGGTATTGTCATTTAATCTTCTGTAATTAATTACCATTCGACTTTTTCCTCAAGCTATTTCACTATGTTTTCTAACAATAAAAGCAGCAGATCTGTGGGGACTTTCAGATCTTCTGATAACCCCTAATTTTAGAAGATCTGTAATATGCATTTTAAAATCATCTATATCTTGGTTTGTGGCATTTATTTTTGGTGTTCTAACCTTATATTCAGGGTTTATAATATCTAGCTTACAAATGACCTTATCTTTATCCCAATACTTTAGTACTTCTTTACCCATTATTCCTAATTTCTCTATTTTTGATATTAGTTGTTCAACATCTTGTTCACTTATGAGGGTGTAATAAAGATGTTCTAGATTCATAAAGTCTGTGTGGACTTCTATCTCATACTCTTGATTTATGTCATGAGCACTGTAATCGTCATTGGGAATTACGTTATGTAACTCGCATTGCCTTTCATGGGGACAATTGCATTCTTTGTCTTCTTCGGGATTTTCTAGTTCTCTTATCATGGTTGGTTCGTCGTGTGTATAAACTGGTGTAAAGATTGTATGTTTCTGTAACTGCAAGTAATCTTTACTTATTAGCATACTGCCTTTATCCTTTAATAAGAAGCTTAATTCCAAAATTAAATCATTGCTTAGATCAAGTTGTCTAACCCATGTGGATTCTTTAGGTAATGTGTATTCTATACTTTCTCCACAATTGGTTTCAAATCTAATTTTACTATTTGGGATTAACAGATCATCATACGTAAAAACTTTTCCATCCATTTGTTGGGCTACTGCAAGTTTCGAGGCTTTTACTATGTATTGTTTTGGGATTATATCTTTATTTATAATACAGTATGTACACTCTGTATCGATTAATGCTAGACACTTTACTTCGTAGGCCATCATTCTTACCACACATCTAACTTTGAGTGCCCTTAGTCTATCTTTATTGCATATTTGGATTAGATCAATTTGATATGGATCTATTGTTGGCTCATTCTGGTCTACTACCATTTTTCCTCCTTCTAACCTTTCTTCTATTGTTTCTACCTTTGTAAAAAGGAGTTTCTGTGTATCTTCTAAAATTTCTATTCTTTTTCTTAGGATTTTTACTTCATCAGTATTTATTGTTGGTTTGGGTATTGAATAACTAAGTGTAATATTGTAGTTCTTTTCTATGCATTTTATACAACCTTTTTGGTAACACTTGGAACATTTTGTTCTGTTCATCTTACTAGGGTATCCTTTACAAAATAAACATGGCATGCTATCCATACCTGTTCGGGCCTGCCAGTTGTGTTTGCTGGTTTCCAATAGGCTTGAGGTCAATAATGAAGGAGTTTTTTTGTCCCTTAATAGTAGATTCTATGTTCATCATATCTAAATCAGAGAAGTCTAATTCTGGTATACCGGGAAATGGTGCAAAATCTTCAATTAATTCATTTGGTTGTTTATTGTCTTGCGTCTCCTTTTCTTCATCAAAGTCTTCTATGGTGACGATCGAATAAATTGATTCAGAATCAGATACGGTTTCGTCAATATTAATTAAATCCTCATTTGTGCATTCTATAAGTATGCTACTTTTATCATGTCTATTTATTCTTTTAGGACAAGTTCTACTCAAATGTTCTGGGCTACCACATGTATAACATTCGAGTTTATTTTTATACAATCTATTTGGCTTAAATTTTCTAACATGTTTTTGAGGGTCTAAATATGGTTTTCGTCTGTTTGATTTTCTTAAAAAAATATTTTTTCTTCTTATATTTTGTGTTTTGTTTCGTGCGTCTGCTGTGTTCGTTATAAGTTCTAGTTCTCCTTTCTTCTATACCATATGTTTGAGGAGTGTATATTTCTTTACAAAACCCATAATCTGAATTTTTTAATTGTTTTTGAATTTGTATTTCTGCACATTTGTCTTTTAATACATTAATAACATGTTTTATTCTTTGTCCTATTGACCATGGGTGACCTGGACCTGCTGTCATTACTTCTGGCCAATTTTTCCATTTTTCTGCTACTTCTATTCCTAGGGCTCCAAGAAGTTTTCTAAATAATTTGTCTCCTAAATCTTGGTTAAAGGCATTTCCTGAAATACAGGTATAATAAAAATAGTCATTAAGAAATTTCTTTATATACTTCCATTTGTATAGACTTAATTGTTCTAAAATTGTGATAGCAACTTTTTGTAATCCTAGTGCTCCCGTATTCGGGTCTTCTCCTGTGACTAAAGCTTGTATTTTGTTTACAAAATTATAGGGATTGGGGCCTAGCATTAGCAGTGTATTATAATCTTCTACGTACGAAACTTTGTAGGCTTCCCATAAAGCTCTAACGCTTTCTCCTAAAAATGTTTCTAAATACTTGTACATTTCTTCTGTTTCTAGATTTAAAGAGGTTCGATAATAATCTCCTATCAGTGTATATTTCCATACATCTAAAATATTTGACCAAGCTTGTGGATCATGGGCGGCTAGGTTTAGAATCTGAGGTTCTCCTTTAGTCTGAAATTTAGTTGGTTGCTCTAAAGGTTGTCTCCTTCCTTTGGTTTTATATTGATTTTTTGGTTCTTTGTAGTCTTCTACTCTTGTCCTGGGGGTATTGCCACTTTTATAACCACTATAGCCGATTACAACTCCTGATGTGTAATGTATTGGTGTTCCTCAATAGGGGGAAGTAACTTCGAATTCTTCTACTAGATTCTTTTGGTATGATACCTCTGAGATTTGTGTTTCATTATCTATTTATTCTTGTATTATTTCGTCCTGCAGGATTCCGATTCTGATATTTTGTTCTTTATCATAGTATAAATATTCCCGTTCTTTTATAGAACCATTCATATAATGCATATCTTCTAGTTCTAACAATTCTTTAGGTGATAACCTTCCGAGACTTAATTCTGTAGGATAGAGAATCCTATCAGTTTCTGATACTAATGTTTCAAGTCATTCGATATGCACTAGATCAGATTCTATGTCCATTTCTGACTCTTGTATGTTCCTGTGGACTTGTGGAACATAATCGGTAAAACGTATGCTAGTTCTGCTTTTCTCTTGATAAACTAATGGCTCTTGAGGTACAAGAGTTTTTACTGGGTTTATGAAGTTGTCCAAATTCCATTCTAATCCTGCTAGCCTTTGAGAGTCATACGTTAATGGTTTCACCATTTTTATTCCTTTGCTACTTAATAAATCAACTATTTCTGTTACGTTTACTCAGTATTTTACCTTCGAATTGGTTGTAGTTTGTCCTAAGAATGCTATGTGTACTAAAAGGTTATCTCCATTGTGGACTTCTTCATATCCTTTTGTCTGAATTCCAATATGGATATATCTTGTAAAATCTTGAAGAGTCATCATGAAGTCTGGGCTACAATAAAATATTCCTGAATTGCTATTCATATCAACTTCTATACTGGCTATCATACCTCTAGCAATATCATTCCATCTATTATCATATAAGGTGATTAGAGTTTTGCAGCCTAAGTTTTTTCTCATAAGTCCTTTAATACCTATGACTATTAAACCTAAATGCATTAATTTATATCGTGAAGTTCTAAGCTCATGTCCTGCTTCCTGGCTTACTAAAGGTAGACTACATGTCTGATTTCCTAGACAACTTAGTGCTTGTTCTCGGTTATGTCTGAAAAATTCTGGTATGAATTCGAAACGTCCGGTCTGGTAATGAATTTTTGGGTTTAGGATATTGAGTCCTTCCTTTTGGAATCTTTCATAGTCTTGTTCGGGATCTATAAGTTCTCCGAGTTGGATATCATGATTACTTGACCTTCTGGAAAGTAGTCTATTGATAAGTGGTCTTGTCCTACTTGTAGATCCTTGGTCTAGCCTGAATGTTCTAGAGGATCCTGCGTATGATTGAATTTCTGTCAATGGCCTATTCGTACTCATGGTTTTGATAGTTGTTTCTTTTCTAATGGTCTAGTTGGGAAAGTAAATATTACCGGTTTCCTTGTAACTTGTTCTTTTCCTGTTGGTTCTAGCTTTACTGATCCTAGTTTGTCAGTTATCTTGCTAAGATTCTCCTGGAAATTTGATATTTCTAATTTCTATAATTTTTTCTCAACTTCTTCAATCAGGTTTTCTAGTTTTTGTTCTGTTTCTTCAATTCTTTCGTGAATTTTGAGGATAAGTCTAATAATAGTATTATTTTTTTAATAATCGTTTTGTCTGAGATTGATTCTGCGTTATAAGTACTGATGTGGCTAAAAATAGGGGTTTAATCGAGACCGTCCAAATTGGACACGAATCCTGAAGCCCAGGGGTAAAACAGTAATTTCACCTACAAACGGGTCTGAAGCAGGTACTGGGTCTCCTTCTCACAGATCCAATAACCCGCGAACGGACCCACCACGACTGGGTGCGGGTTTCAACCCGCAACAAACCCGGTCCAGCAGGATAGAATTAGGGTTTCTGATTAATATTAATCAACGGCCCTGATTCATATCTATCTGTTCACTGGGGATTAGGGATTACATTCCTTATCTATACACAGGAATTACATGCCTAATCTGTTCCCTAAGACGCCTATAAATACCCCCCATCCATCTCCATTAAGAGGTAATCAATCTTTCTCCAGTTTCTGCGCTCTTTCATAATCTCTCTGATTACTGACTTGAGCGTCGGAGGGTGCGTCGCCGGGAACAATCCCGGTGTCTCGCACTTTTTGCAGGTGTACGGCGGGAGCAACGATCAAACCCCGACGGAACAGGTATACAGGTTTACTATTCAGTTTCCCTAAGAATCCACAAATACTATCTGTTTGCCCCCACACCGAAATTAGCGGCAACAGATTGGCGCCGTCTGTGGGAAACTAACGAATAGAAACCTCTCCTCTTCCCGGTGAACAGATCTTCTCCAGCCATGCCTCCTAGGAAAGTCAGATCAAGAGGGTCCAATCGAGGACCCAACCCCGATCAGCAGCAAGAAGTCCCCATCCAGCCTACCCAACAGCAGGGGCAACTTCCTCCTACAGCGGAAGACCCGCTCCAACAAGACCTTCCCCCTCCTCCTAATCAGCCACCTCCTAAAGGTCCTAATCCTCAAAAACAGCCTCTTCACCAGGACCGCGTCTCCATCCACAACGCCTCTTCGGACTCTATGGCCTCTCATCACCCCCGAGCCTCTGGTCGCCACAATACCGCCCTCAATCGCCAGAAAGATGATGACCTTCGCCGCCATCTGGATGAGAAGCGGGCCCGAGAGGGAACCTCCCGCCAACACCGTCCGGACGAGCGGTACCCTCGCCACCAGGAGTATAGAAGGTCCCCTAACCGAAGGGGTCGGAAAGAATCCCCCGAGCACTACCGAAGAAGGCCACACTCCCCTACAGGTCGGCAACAGCCCAGGAACAATGAGGCACCCATCGCACGTGCCGAGTTCCAGCAGTTCCAAGCGACCGTCCTACAAGCTCTCAATCTCCGTCCCAACACCAACGCACCCAAGATTCCCTCTCCTCCTCCGGTCCGAAGCCCTCGCCGACGGTCCCCATCCCCTCGTCCTGCTCCTAGCACCACCCGGCGTACCCCAAGTCCTCGTCGCTTCCGAAGTTACCGTCGCCGTAGCCCTCGCTCTCCCTCATACGAAGACGAGTCTAGAGGCTCGGCTGATTATCGTCGGAGGGACGACACCATGTATCGCCGTCTTCATGAAGTAGAGAGGCGCCTGGGTCAGATAGACCGAGAAGAAGAGCTTAGGGGGAGGAACCTACGTCCTAGCCGACCCCCTTTCTCTCGAACCATAGTGGATGCACCTGTGCCGTTCGGTTTCAAACCTCCCCAATTTGAGACTTACACCGGGGAGACCGACCCCGTTGATCACATCGAAAGCTTTAAGACCTTGATGCTCCTCCATCAAGCTTCCGATGCTCTCCTCTGCAAAACCTTCCCCGCAACTCTCAAGGGCCCAGCTCGAGAATGGTACTCTCGCCTTGCCCCCTCCTCAATATTCTCCTTCGAGCAGTTCGAGACCCTTTTTGTCACCCATTTCGTAAGTAGCCGTAGGGCTGAGAAGACCAGCATCTCCCTGTTGCACCTCCACCAGAAGAAGGGGGAGAAATTGAGAGACTATGTGAAGAGGTTCACAGCCGAAGCCAGGTCCATAGCATCCCTCGACCAGTCGGTCGCTGCGGCAGCATTTCAATCTAATGTCCTCAATTCCAACCTCCGCTCCTCCCTCGCCAAGAAGCCTCCACAGAACTTTTCCGACCTCCTCCTTCGCAGTGAAAAGTACATCCGGGCCAAAGAGGCCGAGTAGCGACCCAACTGGGAGGGGTCTTCCTCCGGGTTTAAGAGAAAGGGAACAGAGGAGGAAGGAGCCAAGAAGCTCCAGAAGGATAATGCCGGCCAGCGCCGACCTCCTCCCAGATTCGAGAAGTTCACTCCCCTCACCACTAAGTCTCAACTATTCTGATGGAAGTCGAAAAGGAAGGGATCATACCTCCTGCTCCGAGGATGAACACCCCTGCCAAGAAAAGAGATAAAGAGAAATGGTGCCGTTATCACCGGGACCATGGGCATGACACCAACGATTGTCGTGCCTTAAAGAACGAGATCGAAGCCCTTATCCAGAGGGGGCAGCTGACCAGGTTTGTAAGAAAGGACCGAGCCGAACTTCCTCCCCCCCCTCGGAGGGCTAACAAGCGTCCGGAACGAGAAGAGACGCCTGATTTTGAGGAAGAGCGAGTCCTCCACCTCATTCATGGGGGCCTAATGGGGGGCTCCTCGAACTCCTCTCGGAAGGCATTTATAAGAGAAGTCAACTCGGTCCGAACCACCCCTCCTCCCAAAGGCCTCGGAGTGCCCGTCACATTCTCCGACGAAGATCTTGAAGGTGTCCGCACCCCTCATTGTGACGCACTCGTCATCAGTCTCCACATGGCGAACTTCAAAGTGGAGAGGATCTTAGTAGACAACGGCAGCTCCGTCAACATCCTCTTCATCGCCGCTTTTAAAGGCCTAAAGCTCTCCCGAGATAAACTCAAACCTGCCGGCCACACGCTCCATGGGTTCACGAGAGTGTCAGTGACTATTGAGGGGGTAATTACCCTCGACGTAACCACTGGCAAAACTCCTACTACCCGAACGGAGTCGATGGACTTCATGGTCGTAGATGTCTCAGCAGCCTACAATGTCATTTTGGGTCGGCCCGGCCTGGCAGCTCTGGAAGCCGTCCCCTCAGCATACCATCTTAAGATGAAATTTCCCACCCGGTCCGGGATCGGGGAAGTAAGGGGCAATCAGGAAACAGCTAGAAAGTGCTACATGACCTCTACCCTCGGACCTGTCTTCTCCTTAGAAACTCTGGAAATCCCTCAAGATACTGCTCGCCCGACCTCCGAGCCTGTGGACGAATTGGAAGAAGTGCTCTTCTCTGAGCAGGAGCCGGCCCGCAAGTTCTTTGTTAGCAAGACCCTCCCGTCCGTCCTATACTCAGACATTGTGCAATGCATCCGAAGGAACCAAGACCTCTTCGCTTGGTCAGCTGCAGATATGCCCGGTATCTCCGAAGAGCTGCTAGTCCACCGCCTAAGCGTTGATCGGGGTCCAAACCGGTTCAGCAGAAGAGGCACAAGTTCGCCCCCGAGCATCAGCTTGCTATAAAAGAGGAGGTAGATAAGCTCTTGAAGGCCCAGTTCATACAGGAAGTGAACTATCCTGAGTGGTTATCGAATGTAGTAATGGTGAAGAAGTCCAATGGGACTTGGAGGATTTGTATTGATTTCACCGACCTCAACAAAGCTTGTCCCAAGGATCCATTCTCCCTTCCGAGCATTGACACCCTGATCAATGCAACTTCGGGACATGAGCTCCTCGGTTTCATGGACGCCTTTTCAGGCTACAATCAGATCCGGATGTTCCCTCCGGATATCCCGAAGACCTCGTTCGTGACCGACCAGGGCCTCTATTGGTACAGAGTCATGCCGTTCGGTCTAAAGAATGCAGGGGCAACATACCAACGCCTCGTCAACAAGGTTTTCCAGGCTCAGATCGGCCGGAACATGGAAGTGTACGTTGATGACATACTTGTGAAAAGCATCCGAGGCGTTGATCATGTGACCGACCTCCAAGAAGCGTTTGACGTTTTGAGAAAGCACAATATGAGACTCAACCCGAACAAGTGTGTGTTCGGCGTCTCATCAGGGAAGTTCCTCGGCTTCATGGTTAGCCAACGAGGAATTGAAGCAAACCCGGAGAAGATCAAGGCCATATTGGACATGGCCCCTCCTAGAAATGTTAAAGAAGTTCAGAGATTAACAGGCCGCCTCGCCGCCATAGGGCGCTTTCTCTCAAAGTCCGGGGAAAAATGCCTCCCCTTCTTCAAAGCCCTCAGGGGGGCTAAAGGATTCGAATGGGGGCAGCAGCAACAGGAGTCCTTCGACCAGCTCAAGGCTTACCTCGTCAATCCCCCACTCCTCAGCAAACCGATCCCTGGCGAACCCCTCTACCTCTACCTGGCAGCCTCCGAGCAGACCCTCAGTGCAGTCTTAGTGAGGGAAGAAGAGCGGGCTCAGAAGCCCATCTACTATGTCAGCAAAGTGCTTCGGGACGCCGAGCTCCGGAACCCGAAGATAGAGAAAATGGCCTATGCCCTGGTGATGGCCGCGAGAAAGCTTCGCCCGTACTTTCAGTCCCATTCGGTGGTCGTTCTTATCGACCAGCCGCTAAAACAGGTTCTTCACAAGCCCGAGACTTCGGGTCGCCTTATGAAGTGGTCAATCGAGCTGAGCCAACACGATATAACTTATCAGCCTCGGACCGCGATCAAGGCTCAGGCGCTAGCCGAATTCATAGTTGAGACTACTATCCCCGAGTCCAGCCAAACAGTGACGGGACCACCCGTCTGGTCGGTTTATGTTGACGGATCCTCCTGCAATGAGGGAAGCGGGGCAGGGGTCATCCTGGCAGGCCCAGATGACTTCATCCTCCAATACTCCCTCCGCATAAACTTCAAAGCCTCGAACAACGAAGCTGAATACGAGGCGCTCATAGCCAGCTTTGGAATGGCTCGAAATGCATGGGCGCAGCGCCTCCGAATCTTTAGCGACTCTCAACTAGTCGCCAATCAGGTCCTCGGCGAATATGAAGCCCGCGATGACAGGATGGTTAAATACTTAGCCAAAGTCAAGAGCCTCATGGCGCTGTTTGAAGAGGCCCTCATCCAAAGGATCCCCCGAGAAGAAAATGCTCAGGCCGACGCCCTATCCAAATTAGCCTCTTCCTCCCTTCAAGGTCTCGAGCGGACCGTATTGATAGAAGTCCTCCTCCTAAAGCCGAGCATAGAGGACGACACGCTTGACTCCGTTGAAACACTGCCTGTCCTCTTCGAAGACAATTGGATGAAACCCCTCGTCAAGTTTTTAAGGGACGGACTCCTCCCCGAGGATCCCAAGGAAGCGCGAAGAGTTAGAACCCGAGCCGAGCATTACACACTGATCGGAGGCATCCTATATAAACGCTCCTTCACCCAGGTGGACGGTCGGCCCTACCTGCGGTGCCTCTCCCCCGGGCAAGCAGACTACGCCCTGCAAGAACTTCATGAAGGCATCGGCGGGGCCCATTCTGGCTCCAGAGCCCTGGCGCGCAAAGTGTTGAACTACGGGTATTTCTGGCCTACTCTCCTACGGGACGCCGAACGACACGTTCGGCAATGCATCTCCTGTCAGAAGTACTCCGACATCCGATGCTTCCACAAGCGCCACTCGCCTCCCTATCAAGTCCGATCCCCTTCGCAATGTGGGGGATGGATTTACTAGGGCCGTTTCCACCAGCCCCCGGACAGCTTAAGTTCCTAGTCGTGGCAGTCGACTACTTCTCGAAATGGATAGAGGCCGAGCCCCTGGCCACGATAACCGAAAACAAGGTCGTTCAATTCTTCTGGAGGAGCGTGATCTGCCGATTCGGCGTCCCCAGGGTCCTGATTACGGACAACGGAACGCAATTCACGGGGGCTGCCTTCCGAGCTTTATGTGAAGACCTCGCCATACAACACCGGTTCTCCTCAGTCTCTCATCCTCGGTCAAATGGCCAGGCCGAAAATGCCAACCGACAGATCCTTTCAGGCATTAAGAAGAGGTTAGACAAGTGTTCCAAGGGCTTGTGGGTCGATCAATTGCCCAATGTGCTCTGGAATTACCGCACCACGAAGCGGACCCCAACAGGCGAGAGCCCATTCAATCTCACCTACGGGTCCGAGGCCATCATCCCCCTAGAAGTCGGGTTACCCTCTCCTCGTCTGATAGCTTATGAAGAAGAGCAGAACGCTAGGGAGCTCAGAGCTAGTCTAGATCTGATAGACAAAATCCGAGAGAGAGCTGCCATACGCCAGCAAACTTACCGAAGAAGGATCGAGCTAGCATACAACAAAAGAGTCCGCCCAACGGACCTCAAAGAGGGGGACCTGGTCCTCCGAAAGTTGGCCATCTCGTTCCCTAATCAGAAAAGCAAATTGGCCCCGAACTGGGAGGGACCTTACAAGATTTCTAAAGAAGTCCGCCCCGGCACATACAGACTAGAAGATCTCGAAGGCAGGGAGATTCCCAGGACTTGGAATGCCGATCATCTCTTAAAATACCAAGAGAGAGCAACAACGCCTCTCTAAGTAACTCGAGATGTCGAACCGTTCCTTTCCTGTTACTTGTAGTAATTTTCTTTTATTTTTCCTTGTAATAATGGCTAACAACTTTAGAAGCAGCCGATCATTGGATATTAATAAATAAAGTTTTTTCATATTTTTGCTACTGTTACATCTCTCTGCTATTAACTCTTCAATCTAACGGTGGTTCGGAGTCCAACACTCGGCTCGACTTTACTTCCCCGGCTCGCCCATAGGCGAGCCAGAAGTAGATCGCCGTTCGGAATTGCTCCCACAGCCGTTGAATGGTTCGGAGTCCAACACTTGGCTCGATTCTACTTTGCAAGTTCGCTCCTAAGCGAGCTAGAAGTAGTTTGCCATTCGGAATTGCTCCCACAACCCTTGAACTAATCTAACGATGGTTCGGAGTCCAACACTCGGCTCGACTTTACTTCCCCGGCTCGCCCATAGGCGAGCCAGAAGTAGATCGCCGATCGGAATTGCTCCCACAGCCGTTGAATGGTTCGGAGTCCAACACTTGGCTCGATTCTACTTCGCCAGTTCGCTCCTAAGCGAGCTAGAAGTAGTTCGCCATTCGGAATTGCTCCCACAACCCTTGAACTAATCTAACGATGGTTCGGAGTCTAACACTCGGCTCAACTTTACTTCCCCAGCTCGCCCATAGGCGAGCCAGATGTAGATTGCCGTTCGGAATTGCTCCCACAGCCGTTGAATGGTTCGGAGTCCAACACTTGGCTGGATTCTACTTCGCAAGTTCGCTCCTAAGCAAGCTAGAAGTAGTTTGCCATTCGGAATTGCTCCCACAACCCTTGAACTAATCTAACGATGGTTCGGAGTCCAACACTCGGCTCGACTTTACTTCCCCGGCTCGCCCATAGGCGAGCCAGAAGTAGATCGCCGTTCGGAATCGCTCCCACAGCCGTTGAATGGTTCGGAGTCCAATACTTGGCTCGATTCTACTTCGCAAGTGCGCTCCTAAGCGGGCTAGAAGTAGTTCGCCATTCGGAATTGCTCCCACAACCCTTGAACTAATCTAACGATGGTTCGGAGTCCAACACTCGGCTCGACTTTACTTCCCCGGCTCGCCCATAGGCGAGCCAGAAGTAGATCGCCGTTCGGAATTGCTCCCACAGCCATCAAACTAACCTAACGATGGTCGGGGTCCTATGGCTCGACTTTACATCACCGGCTCGTCCTCAAGCGGGTCGGAGGTAGATGGCCATTCCGAACTGCCCCCACGACCATCGAGCCGAGCGGACGAGGTACCGACCCTCGTATATGGCGAAAAAACCTTCCGAGGCGAAACCACCGTCAGATCGTCTCAAAATGTGTGCTAGAGTGTGTTGAACGGATCTGATTAAGCCACATGTCCACAAAACGACAAGATAACGTTTTCTTGGGAACTGGACCCGCCTCAAGATTCGTGCCACCATCCAACGGCTCTGATCACCTCACTTCGCTCGGCCCCAAACGCCGAGCGACAGGCAACCAGAACCAACCTTCGGCAAAAGTCACTCCGGTCACCGAGCTACGAAAGCGCAGCCGACTCGTGCCGAGCAAGTATCTAGCCGAGCCTCGAAAGAGTTTGAGTTAAGGTTTAGGGGACTTTCCCCTCGGTTCCGAACTTTGGTCATCACCTCATCCACCGTGATCTCCCCTGACCCTGACACCCACATCGGAGTCGCCAGAGTCAGGAGAAGATCATGGTGGAAGAGCGACCACCCGTCCTCCCGAAGCGACCTCCCCCAAGGTTCCGGACTTCGGTCACCACCTCTTCTACCGTGATCTCTCCCGATCCTGACCCCCATATCGAAGCCGTCAGAATCGGGAGAAGATCACGGTTGAAGAACGGCAACCCATCCTCCCGAAGAGCCTTTCCCTCGGGTCCGGACTACGGTCGCCAACTCTTCTGCCTTGTCCTCCCCCGCCCCTGACACCCACATCGTAGTCGTCAGGAACGGGAAAAGAACAAGGCAGTAGGGTGACCACCCCTCCGAACATTTAGAGGCGAAAACTTTTCACAAGGCTGGCATCCGCCCAAGGGCACACACCATCGATGCCACTAAAGCTCAAGACTGCAATGACTAAAACTACAAGGGGGGGTGTGGTACTTATAACCTTCCCCTAAGAGACTGTCATTATGACCCTCGGGAGTCCAACAGTCGCGCCTAGGGAGCTGAAGCGCCGCGTATTAATTAAAGGGCACCACTCTCAACGCCGTTGGGAAGGTGGAATGCCCCCACGAATCCCGGAGCACCATTAATGCTGTTAGGGAACTGGTTCCATCTTTTCAGAACGACGCTCGAACGGCCGCCGCAGCTTCAAAACAGCTATACCTCGGCCACCTCAACGAGCCGCACCTGAAGGTGTCGAGCAAGATTCAGAACCGCGACAAAAGTGTGAGTTTCGAGGCCAAGATGCTCGATGAAGCAAACACTCGCCTCGCGGTTCATTTCGAGCCTACCCTAGCTAGCACGATTACAGCACAACAAGAAGCTAGCAAAGGACAGTTCGGATAAATCAACTCCAATTTTATTAATATAACTTGGATAAATTTACAAAAAGATTACAACAAAACATAGTTCGGAAGTCCGAAGACAAGATACAACCCGTTTACTGCCTCCGCAGAAGGGGGACGCTCCGGTTCAGCGACACCTTGGGTCGGCGCTTCTTGACCTCCGAGCTCGTCTTTAGACCGACGAATCGAGATGCCCCCTCTCCGCTGACCCTGACAGTCGCCCCAACCGAAGCACTACTTGAAGACACCGCTACCCCACTTTGGGCGTCGGCTACTGTCCTACCTATAATGGGGGTTCGGCTCGCGGCTTGATAGAACGTAATCCCTTGCTCAATCTCTTCGTGAGTGCACGAGGTGCTCCGGACGTTAGCCCTCACCGGCTGAGGATTGAGCCGAGCAACCTCTTCCTCCAGTTCGACGATCCGGTCCTTCAGCGTGCCGTCCTTCACAATCACTTTGAATCGAGGAAGTTTCGCCGAACCAGGATACTCGACGCTGTCGGATATAACGCGGCGCAAGTGGGTCACCTCGATCGACCGTCACCCTTTGCAACTGTTCTACCTTCCTTGCGAAGTCATCTCGTTAGGCCGAAACCCGAATCAACTCTTCCTCCTTCGCAGATAGTTCGGCCTCGACTATCCGCAGATGGTGCAGCTCGACCAACAGCTCACTGTTCCTCTTCTCTACATTATAAAGTATTATCCTCGTCAGAAGACCTCGCCCTCGAGACGATCCTCCCGGGACTGCTGAAATAGCTCTGCGCGGCGCCGAGCCGCCGCGGTGATAAGAGTATGCTCGGCAATCTGAAATGAAAAAGGGACAACATTGAAGTACTGTATGGCCGAACCAAACACTTAGACAGAAGTCCAAATTCAAAACGCAACACTTTTCATTCATCAAAAGCGGTGGCCAGTCCGCAAAAGGCATTACACTGTTTGAAAGAAAAAACAAAACAAAAAACTACAAAAAATTTACGAGGGGATCAGGGGTCCACCTACGTCGCCGCTTCGACCACAGGCACGTCGCTAGATGGCCCCTCGATCCTTCCCTCGACCTGAGCGTTCGCCATAGGTGGGTCGGCCTCCTCCTCCTCGTCATCGCCTTCGACCTCGTCGCCTTCGCCTCCCTCCTCCTCACCGCCTGAGGGCGACCCGGGCCACAGTCTGTAGCCGACCCGCTCGAAGCCGGGGACACGATCCTGAACATGGTCGAGTGCCCTCTGATTGGACCTCTCCATGTTCTCGGCCATGTGTTTCTTCGCCTCAGCCTCGACCTCGGCCTCTACCTCGGCCCTAATCTTCACGGCCAGTGCCTCCTTCTCCGCCTTCAGGTCGGCCAGAGATTTCGCCGACGCGGCCAGCTCCTCGGCAACCTTCGTGGCCTTGGCAGACTCCGCATCAAGTCGCCCCTTGACTCTCTCCAAGTCCGCCACAAGATCGGCGACCCAGACTTCCAAGGCCTCGACCCGCCACTGCTCAGCCTTGAGCTGCCGAACCGCCTTGACCTTCTCCGCCCTGTCTTTGTCGCTGGCGGCCTTCAGCTCCTTCTCCTGCTCGGCGAACGTCTCGAGGAGATGGCCGAAGTGGCAGGTGGCCTGCAAAGACAACGATCAGAGCAATGTGCAAGCCGAGCAGAAAACTTGAAGAAATTCGCAAAGAGAAACTTACCGACACGAGCAACCGAGCCACTTCATAGGTGTCGTCGCCGACCGTCCCCGCCTTCAGCGCGACTCTGTCCTTCGGGGTTGCCAAATGCTTGACGACCTGCACCGACATCTGCAAGTTGCCGAGGAATCTGTCGTGATTCTTCACCCGCCAGTTCGGCACAAACAACTGCTTGTGCTGCTCCGTCAGGATTTCCTCGGCCGCTTTGGTCAACGGTGGAGCCTCGAGCGCCAGCGCCGCGTTAACATCAAAGGCCCCCTCAATCACGGTTGGGGCCACAGGGACCGAGGGCTCCTCAGCAACGACCGCCTCCAGAGGCACCTCAGTAGCCGGAGGAGGCGGGGTGGTAGTCGAGGCAACTGTGAGCTGCGGAGTCGACGAAGCAGCCGCGGTCGCTCTCTTCCTCTTCCTGCCCCCGGCCAACTTAGACCTATCGGCCATCATAGCGTTGAAATCAGTCTTCATCGCCTCTGCATCAGACAACAAAAAACGAGTCAGCAAGACGAACTAAAGACTTGAAAGAAAAACGAAAGTAAATGTGATGTCAGGAGCATACTCGGGTCGATGGGGCTAAGGCCGGACCCGAACAGCACCTCCTCCGTCAACTCCCTCCAACTCAGCAAGGGAAGGGCCATGATCTTCCTCGCCACCTCCTCCTCGGCCTCAGACAGTACAGGGTCGGCTCTCGCAAATTTCGGCACCTCCACTTTCCACCGGGTCGGAATGTGCCGTATCGCCTCACCCCTTAATATAAAATACTTCTCTTTCCAACCCTTAATTGAGTCTGGGTTTTCTATGATCCTAACACCCTTCCTCGGCCCCCAAGTAGTACCGATGCTCCGTCTTGTGCATCCGGTTTATCTGATATAGGCCTCGGAAGACTGTTAGGTCTGGCTCTACTTCAGCTTTGTTGCACTGAAGTAAGAAAGCATTCACGTGACGCCATGTGTTCAGCATGAATTGGGTCGGCGCGAGGCAGAACCAGCCGAGGATCTGGAGGATGAAAGGATGCAGCGGAAAACGTAGTCCGGCATTCAAGGAGTCGAAGTCGAACATGCACATATCCGACGATGACAGCTTGGAATTCGCTCGCATCCCAGGGCCGGGGATCATCAGCTTGTACTCCAGAGGGATGGCGAATCCCTTTCTGATCCGAAGGAGATCCCTCTCGGATAGCACCGAAGTGAGCTCGTTGGCTTCGGTGGGAAGGGCCGGGTTGGGTTCTTCGAGGACTTTCGACTTTCCGTAGACCGCTTTCTCCAAAAGATCGCCCTCGTACTGCCTGACCCCCGAATGCCCGGACAGAACGGAGGGATATCGTCCCATCTCGGGGGCTTGCTTCGGGTTTTCCACAATCACCTCAACCACGGGAGATTGGGTCGCCACCCTCCTCTTCTTCTTCTCCTGCCTCGCCTCGGTAGCCGACCTGCTTTCCCTTTCTTCGGACCTCCGCCCTTCTCCTCTCCTCGGCGCCATCATCGCCCGAAGACGAAGCCCCACTCCCCGAGTTCACTCTTGACATCTCTAGAAAAAAGCAAAGGCTAAGTAGACTGACCTTTGAAGTGACGTTCACGGTCGGAATGTGCTCGCCGGAAATCGCCTGGCCCACGCGACAGCTAACGTCACCACCTTGGAGCAAGAGTCGCCGCTAGCAGAGAACTTAGAGAACAAAAGTGAAATCTTGGAGTGAAAAGTAAGAAATGAGCTTGGGGGTGGGGGAGTGAAAACTTATAACCCCAAGGGATAGTGGGCCTCCTTGGGAACCTCAAAGGCCCACTAGGAAGCCAAAGCACCAAGCGGAAAGTTGCAACGTTACGAAAAGCAAAAAACTCTTCGAATCACTCAAGTCAACGACTCGGCCACCGGTCTGCCAAGCCGAGCTATCGAACAGACCCGGCTAAGCAACCGAGCTACTGAGCCCCTTCAAAACAATGAACTCAGTGCCTCGACGAACGCCACTTAGACCCCCGAGCCGAGATGACGAGGAACCGACCCTCGTATATGGAGAAAAATCATTCCGAGGCGAAGTCACCGTCGGACCTCTCCAAAATTCGCGTCAGAATTCGATGGACGGTTCAGATTGCGCCACGCCTACAAAACGACAAGATAACGTTTTCTCGTGATCTGAACCCCATCCTCATGATGCGCACCATGATGGACGGACAAGATCTGCCCACGTGGACCTTCCGAGCTGCCTGCCATCGGCCTGCTCAACCGAGCTACCGAACAGCTTAGTCGAGTAGCCGAGCCACTGGGCTCGAAGAAATGGAACCATCAAGAGACGCTTCCTTCAAAATATCTAACTCAGCGCCTTGGCCAATAGCACTGAGGCTCCGAGCCGAGATGACGAGGAACCGACCCTCGTATATGGAGAAAAATCATTCCGAGGTGAAGTCACCATCGGATCTCTCCAAAATTTGCGTCAAAATTCGATGGATGGTTCAGATCTTGCCACGCCCACAAAACGACAAGATAACATTTTCTCGTGATCTGAACCCCATCCTCGTGATGCGCACCATGATGGACGGACCAGATCTGCCCACGTGGACCTTCCGAGCTGCCTGCCATCGGCCTGCTCAACCGAACTACCGAACAGCTTAGTCGAGCAGCCGAGCCACTGAGCTCGAAGAAATGGAACCATCAAGAGACGCTTCCTTCAAAATATCTAACTCAACGCCTCAGCCAACAGCACTGAGGCTCCGAGCCGAGATGACAAGGAACCGACCCTCGTATATGGAGAAAAATCATTCCGAGGCGAAGTCACCATCGGATCTCTCCAAAATTCGTGCCAAAATTCGATGGACGGTTCAGATCTTGCCACGCCCACAAAACGACAAGATAACATTTTCTCGTGATCTGAACCCCATCCTCGTGATGTGCACCATAATGGACAGACCAGATCTGCCCACGTGGACCTTCCGAGCTGCCTGCCATCGGCCTGCTCAACCGAGCTACCGAACAGCTTAGTCGAGCAGCCGAGCCACTGGGCTCGAAGAAATGGAACCATCAAGAGACGCTTCCTTCAAAATATCTAACTCAGCGCCTCGGCCAATAGCACTGAGGCTCCGAGCCGAGATGACGAGGAACCGACCCTCGTATATGGAGAAAAATCATTCCGAGGCGAAGTCACCATCGAATCTCTCCAAAATTCGCGTCAGAATTCGATGGACGGTTCAGATCTTGCCACGCCCACAAAACGACAAGATAACGTTTTCTCGTGATCTGAACCCCATCCTCGTGATTCGCGCCATGATGGACGGACCAAATCCGGCCACGTGTACCTTCCAAACTGCCTGCCATCGGCCTGCCTAACCAAGCTACCGAACAGCTTAGTCGAGCAGCCGAGCTACTGGGCTCGGAAAAGTGACCCCAATAGGAGACACAATCCTCAAAGTATCCAACTCAGCACCTCGGCGAATGCCACGTAGATTCCGAGCCGAGATGACGAGGAATTGACCCTCGTATATGGCAAAAAAACTCGCCGACCCATATCAGCCGTTAGATCTTGTCGAAAAGCGTGCTCGTCATGATGGACGGCCCAGATCTTGCCACGTCCACTAAACGTCAAGATAGCGTTTTATGGGGATCCACGCTGAGATGGACGGCCGAGATGATGCCACGTACCTCGGATCCTCCGAGCCGAGGAGCCGAGGAGCCGACCCTCGTATACAGCAAAAAAGCCTACCGAGGAACGGGGACCGTCTGATTACTCAGAAATTCGCGCTCCGCGCTGATTGAAGGTCCAAATTACGCCACGTCATAAATCAGTATTTAAAAATCGATTTTTATTTATTTAAATCGTTTTATTTATTTAAAAATTGCGAAAAATTGCTAAAAATTCGGGGAAATTAGCTAAAAATTCTATAAAAATAATTAAAAATTTGGGGGAATATTTTTGAGCCC
Organism: Hemerocallis citrina; assembly: GCA_017893485.1. Classification (NCBI taxonomy): domain Eukaryota; kingdom Viridiplantae; phylum Streptophyta; class Magnoliopsida; order Asparagales; family Asphodelaceae; genus Hemerocallis; species Hemerocallis citrina. The sequence goes on along the minus strand of CM030367.1, from coordinate 159,508,814 downwards.
CTGAATGAACAATTATTGCCTAGAGTGTACTGTTAAGCCCCCCGAACGATTAGCTAACACATCGCAAAATTAAATAAATAGCCCGAAAAAATAAATAAAAACTCAACACGACTTCGAAACATCATATGGCTTCAAAAAAGAAGAAGTTACCTTACCACCCACTTCAGGATTCAAAATCACCCATTCGGACTCCGATACAACTCCACTAGCCACTAAAACAGTCAAACTACTCCTCAAAGACTGATCGCCCTCAGCCTTTAGGAGTGGGGGGCTCGTGATGTGGCTAAAAATAGAGGTTTAATCGAGACCGTCCAAATTGGACACGAATCCTGAAGCCCACGGGTAAAACAGTAATTTCACCTACAAACGAGTCTGAAGCAGGTACTGGGTCTCCTTCTCACAGATCCAATAACCCGCGAACGGACCCACCACGACTGGGTGCGGGTTTCAACCCGCAACAAACCCGGTCCAGCAGGATAGAATTAGGATTTCTGATTAATATTAATCAACGATTCTGATTCATATCTATCCCTTCACTGGGGATTAGGGATTACATTCCTTATCTATACACAGGAATTACATGCCTAATCTATTCCCTAAGACGCCTATAAATACCCCCCATCCATCTCTATTAAGAGGTAATCAATCTTTCTCCAGTTTCTGCGCTCTTTCATAATCTCTCTGATTACTGACTTGAGCGTCGGAGGGTGCGTCGCCGGGAACAATCCCGGTGTCTCGCACTTTTTGCAGGTGTACGGCGGGAGCGACGTTCAGACCCCGACGGAACAGGTATACAGGTTTACTATTCAGTTTACCTAAGAATCCACAAATACTATCTGTTTGCCCCCACACCGAAATTAGCGGCAACAAGTACTATAACCTTCGGGGCCGGTTTGAAAAGTCTTTGTATAATCTAAAGCTTCTAAATAGGCCTTTTGCATTAATTAAGAACAATCCTTTTTATTTCTTTTAATTCTAATTTATTATTTATGACAATGTCGTGTACTTGGTTTATTGTCTCTATGATTCTGGGATTCTCTTCACTTCGTGTAAAATGATGTAACCTTGAATTGTTCTAGTCTTTTATGTAATCTAGTTTACTAGAAATATCTTTTAAAATATGGTTTTTCTCCCTGAGGGTCGAAAGTGGGCTATCTCTAAATTTTTGATCTTCGCTTTCTCTGGCGTCTAGATTCCGTTTTAAATTTATAACTAAATCTATTAGTGTATTCTGAACTGGATCTTTGTTATGGAATAAATGCTTTACTTCGTCTGATTTTTCAAAATTACAGCTAAGTATCTGTTTGTCTGAAGTAGTAACTAACCTAGGGTGAAAATAAGAGTATAATTCTGAGGAATCTATGATATGGCTCTGATACCAAAAAAGAGGGTGTGTAGTATAAAACGAGGGGGGTGAAGGTGAAAGTTATGAAGTGAAGGTGGTGATTAAAATTGAAAAACGACTTATGAATTTTAAACTTATCCCTACCGGGTACTCCTTCTCTAAATTATGTATTTCTATGTCCCCGTGTTACTGTAGCTACAGTAAAAAAAAGTTTATTTTTTATTTTTTATTTTTTTATTTTTATTTATTTATTTATTTATTTTTTAGATTTATCACGGCGAGGTAGACCTCCTGTTTAACTTCTCAGCTGAACCCAATTTCTCAAAAAGTGGGAAAGCTCTCAGTTAGGTAGGCCTCCTACTTTTAAACTTCTCAGTAAATATATATATATATATATATATATATATATATATATATATATATATAGCGTTCTTCGGTTGCAAACGGGCCGGAACGGGTCGGTTCGCACGGGCCCGTGCGAACTTCGATCTTGACCGTTGGATCAAAGATCCAACGGTCCATATTTTTTTTATCAGATCTTGCCTTAACCCGTCATTGGGAAGAACAGGTTAAGGCAAAATTTGATAAAAAATAATAGCCTTAACCCGTTCTTGGGAATAACGGGTTAAGGCTATCTTTTTTCATTTTCGTCGACATACAGTTTGTCTTCTTTCTTCTATCCCAACTCCAACGACGAACCCAAACCCAACGACGGAAAAAAAAAACCCTAAAAAATCCTAGCTCCGACGATCGAAACCCTCGAACTCCCTCTTCTCTCCCCACTCCGAAGATCGAAACCCTCGAACTCCGACGATCGAAACCCTAGCTTCTCTTCCCCTCTTCGACACGAATTTGGAACCCTAGTTCTCTTCCAAAACCGTTTCCTTGGCTTGATTTCGACTTATTTCGTAAGGTATACACTATTTCTTTACCCCAATAATCTACATTTGTAATTTTTTGATTGAATTTGTGTGTAGTAATTTATTTAGAAATATGGAAAAAATTTAAATGTGTTAGTAGATTTTAGATGTAGAATCGGGGAGACTCTCAAGTATATTCAATTGCCGAATTATGTTGCTTGCATTAGTAACTTGTAGAATTAGAATTGTATATAGGAAATTAGTTAGAAACTTTTCAGTGCGGTTATGGTTGAAAACCCTGTGAACGACCGTAAAAAAATACGAAACTTTCCGAGTAGGTTCGTCTCACATTGTACAAGCCACACCAACTTGTAGAAGCGAGTTTCGACTCACGGTTCGAGAGATACGGCCGCGTATCGCTTTCGGTTGGAAAAAAACAAGTATAGCGGTGCACGGCCGTATATCGCAAACCGTGACTCGAAACTCGCTTCTACAAGTTCGGGTGGCTTGCCCTACGTGAATCCGACCAAGTCGGTAAGTTTTATAATTTTCGGATGCCGTTTGCGCGGTTTTCTCAACTTCCTCGCTTTACAAGTTTTAGACTTAGAATTTTGTAAGTGCGGTTAGATTAGATTAGAAAACCCTTCAAACGACCTCCAAAAAATACGAAACCATGCGAGTTGGTTGGTGTCACCTACGAGAAGCCAAACCAACTTGTAGAAGTGAGTTTCGACTCACGGTTCGAGAGATACGGCCGCGTACCGCTTACGGTTGGGAAAAAACAGAGAAAGCGGTAGACGGCCGTATCTCGCGAACCATGACTCGAAACTCGCCACTACAAGTTCGGGTGGCTTGCCCTATGTGAATCCGACCAAGTCAAAAAGTTTTATAATTTTCGGATGCCGTTTGCGTGGTTTTCTCAACTTCCTCGCATTACAAGTTTTAGCCTTAGAATTTTCTAAGTGCGGGTAGATTAGAAAACCCTTCAAACGACCTCCAAAAAATACGAAACTTTGCGGGCTGGTTGGTGTCACCTACGAGAAGTGACCCGTAGTTGTAGAAGTGAATTTCGACTCACGGTCCGAGAGATACGGCCGCGTATCGGTTTTGGTTGGAAAAAAACTATTATAAAGCGGTATACGGTCGTATCTAGCAAACCGTGAGTCGAAACTCGCTTCTACAAGTTCGGGTGGCTTGCCCTACGTGAATCCGGCCTAGTCGGAAATTTTTGGGTGCCGTTTGCGCGGTTTTCTCAACTTCCTCGCACTACAAGTTTTAAACTTAGAATTTTCTAAATGCGGGTAGATTAGAAAACCCTTCAAACGGCCTCCAAAAAATACGAAACTTTGCAATTAGGTTGGTGTCACCTACGAGAAGCCAAACGAACTTGTAGAAGTGAGTTTCGACTCACGGTTCGAGAGATACGGTCGCGTATCGCTTTCGGTTGAAAAAAACTATTATAAAGCGGTATACGGTCGTATCTCGCAAATCGTGAGTCGAAACTCGCTTCTACAAGTTCGGGTGGCTTGCCCTACGTGAATCCGACCAATTGGAAAAGTTTTAAAATTTTCGGGTGCCGTTTGCGTGGTTTTCTCAATTGCGTCACATTACAAGTTTTAGCCTTAGAATTTTCTAAGTGCAGGTAGCTTAGAAAACCCTTCAAATGGCCTCCAAAAAATACGAAACTTTGCTATTTGGTTGGTGTCACCTACGAGAAGTGAACCAAAGTTGTAGAAGTGAATTTCGACTCACGGTCCGAGAGATACGGCCGCGTATCAGTTTTGGTTGGAAAAAAACAACTAAAGCCGGTACACGGCCATGTCTCGCAAACTGTGAGTCGAAACTCGTTTTTACAAGTTTGGGTGGCTTGCCCTACGTGAATCCGGCCTAGTCGAAGAGTTTTATAATTTTCGGGTGCCGTTTGCGCGGTTTTCTCAACTTCCTCGCACTACAAGTTTTAAACTTAGAATTTTCTAAGTGCGGGTAGATTAGAAAACCCTTCAAACGGCCTCCAAAAAATACAAAACTTTGCGGGTAGGTTGGTGTCCCCTATGAGAAGCCACCCGAACTTGTAGAAGTGATTTTCGACTCCTGATTCGAGAGATACGGCCGCGTATCGCATTTGGTTGAAAAAAACTATTATAAAGCGGTATACGGTCGTATCTCGCAAACCGTGAGTCGAAACTCCCTTCTACAAGTTCGGGTGGCTTGCCTTACGTGAATTCCACCTAGATGGAAATTTTTATAATTTTCGGATGCCGTTTGTGCGGTTTTGCTCTATTTCTTCGCATTATAAGTTTTAGAATTAGAATTTTCTAAGTGCGGGCCATTTATAAAACACTTCAAACCACCTCCAAAAAATACGAAACTTTTCTCCTTTTCAAGTTGTGGTGGCTTGCGCACTTATAAAAACACCAAATACAACGGTTTAGTACCCCTAACTATTCTCCTCTTCACGGTTTCTTAGGTATGGACAGTTTCGAAGGAAGTTCTATTGCCGGGGATAAATTTGTTCGTGCACAACAACTTGGCGAGTATCTTCCTCATGTTGACGAGCACCTAAAACCGAAGATTGGTATGACATTTTCCACCCTTGAGGATGCGGAAAAATTTTATTCATCATATTGCAAATGTGTGGGATTCGCTATGCGTAAGGGTAGAAATAAATATAAGGGAAACGATGTAGTGGATAAATCATACGTCTGTAATAAAGCTGGGGAGTAACCGAATAGCTATAATGAAACCAGACGAGGTACAACTTCTAGAACGGGTTGCAAAGCTTTCGTCCGTGTGAAAATAAACCCACATAGTACTTCACAAAGTAATTCGTGGATTATTTATTCGTTAAATGAAGCACACAATCACGAATTTACTTCACCCGGTAGACGTCACTTGCTACCTCGAAACCGTGAATTGACTAAGACAGATAAAAATGTAATTGGTCAACTTACCGAAGCTAATGTCCCTGTATGCAAACAAATGCTATTCTTTGAAGGTGCAAGTGGAGGTAATGAGAAAATTGGATTCACTGAAACCGATGTAAGAAATCTCAGGAGAGACGAGATGGAAGGTTTAAAAGGACACGACGGACAAATGCTACTTGAGTTTTTTGAATCGAAAAAGGCGACCGATCCCTTATTCTATTTTGATTACCAATGTGACCCCGAAGGGCGATTGACACATTGTGTCTGGGTGGACGGTATCGCTATAAATAATTACAAAGTATTTGCGGATGTTCTCTGCTTTGACGCTACCTACAACACAAACCGATACGGGATGTTGTTCGTACCATTTGTTGGATTCAACCATCATTGGCAATCAATATTCCTAGGTTGTGGGTTCATCCCCAATGAGAAGACATCCTCATTTGAGTGGTTCTTTGAAAAGTGGCATGCTGCAATGCCATGTGATCCGATCAACATCGTGACAGATGAGGATCGCGGGATAACTTCTGCAATTTCTAAAGTTTTCCCAATCACGTCACATAGATATTGCATTTGGCATATTTTGGGTAAGCTACCGCATGAAGTTCGAATGTCGAATAACGTTGATGAGTTCAGGGATGCTTTGAAGACTATTATTTATATGGCGGAATTTAAAACAGAATTCGAACAGAAGTGGAAAATTTTGATCTCTCAGTACTAATTAGAAAATAACAAATGGTTGAAAGAAAAATTTGAGATCCGTGAAAAATGAGCCCCTGTGTACGCAAGAGACTCATTTTGGGGGGGCATGTTGAGTACCCAACGTAGCGAATCGGTACATTCATCCTTGAAGCACCATACTCATAAAAAGTACTCACTACATGAATTTGCTATCATCTTTGACCGACTCTTAGTAAAACAAAGACACGATGAACTTAAAAAAACACAACGTAATCGCGAGGAGCGGCCAAAATTGAAGACCGAGTGGGCATTGGAGTCACAAATGGCAGGGACATACACTTTGAAGATTTTCTACAAATTTCAACAAGAAGTGGTCAAAAGCTTATTACTTAATGTGAGTTTAATTGCGAGTATGAATACACCGGATAGTGCAGCTTATTCTGTAACAGTTTGTGAAAATTCAGAACCGGGGAGGGTGATTTCTTATTGTAAAATCAGTAAAATTGCTAAATGCCCTTGTTCCATGTACTACTTCGTAGGCATTCCCTGCAAACATCTACTTGCAGTTATTCGGTTCACAGATCACACCGCACTACCCGAACAATATATTTGTAGGCGATGGACCAGGGATCAAATGAGGAGAAGCAGTATACCGGTTCCCAATAATATGGGCGACAATTTTGCTTCGCGTTATTGTGAACTGAGTATGCACTCAAGACATATGGTCGATCTTGGTTGTTCTGCAGAGCGAGGATACAAGTACATGCTCGACCACATGCTGAAGGGAATTGAAGGCTTTGCTAAGATTGAGTCAGTAAAAAGCACACCACACGAAGGTAGCGCACAACCTGAGAGTGGTGGACAAGCACATGCACATGTACATGTAGGTGACCCTGTACAGTGCACCACAAAGGGGAGGCCTAAAGGAAAACTGTTGAAGTCGGTAAGAGAAGGTCAAAAAACGAAGAGGCCAAGACTTTGCAGGACATGTCTTCGTGTCGTAGGCCACGATTCACGGAATTGTCCAAAAAATTTAGCAAGGTATTATATCAGAGATTTTGTATTTGTTAATTGGACTCAAACTTTGTTATTTTGGTCAGTACTAACTCATTCTTCTTCCTTTTTTAGTGGATCGGTGGGCAATGAAGAAGCTCCAAACGCTGTAGAGAGTGATGATGACGAAGGCGAAGGTTCGTGCTAAGGGGGCTTTAAGAAATTTATTAATATGTATGTCATATCATAATCACCGAATAATTGCCAAATTTTATATTGATTCGTGCAGATTTTTATGAATTTCGACTGGATTGTTAACTTTGTTTTTTTTTTTTAATTTTCTGGTATAGGTCCGGAATGAAACAAGTATAACGCGCCCAAATGGAAAGACGCAATGCGTTGAAAAATTGTGTTATTTTTGGATTGTATATATGTGTGGATAATTGCCGTATGCTTGTTTGGTACAAGTAAATTAATGATGTTTTTAATCATAATGTAATTTCTGTATGTCAGTTTATTTTGTGTATTTGTGAACAAAGATATGTTACTATGGATTTTGACCAGGCATTTTGGTTGTGAATGCTTATTGCTGTCGGAAAATGTGAAATTGGTAGATGTGTACAATTTGGGGAACTCGTTCTGTTTGTGAATTTTGTGTTAACGAAAATTGTCTGCATGCCGATGTGAACAGATTTGTTATTTGTGTTGGAGATTATGTATTTTGTGCATAACCAATACTTCACATGTAAGTTCGGCCAATATCTCTCTACTTAACCCGTTCTTGGTGTTAACGGTTTAATACAATCTACCCCGTTATCAGAAATAACGGGTTAAGGAGAGCGATATTGGCAGTACTTTGGTTCAATACTTCACATATAGGGGTTTTAGTTCGGCCAATATCTCTCTACTTAATCCGTTGTTGACGTTAACGGTTTAATTTAACCTAACCCGTTATCAGCAATAACGGGTTAAAGAGATAGATATTCGCAGTACTTTGGTTCCAACACTTTCACATGTAGTGGCTGAAGCTCGGCCAATATCTCTCCACTTAGCCCATTATTGGGAATAACGGGTTAGGTTAAGAATTCCTTACATTGCTTTCAACTTCGTGCTATCTTCTTGCCCTGATACATATACATATTTGTGCATTCTCCGCTTAAAAATATTATCAGAATAATTTTAACGAGTGTTGGACATATCTTCGTTTGTTGATACATATACAAGATATTGCATTCACAACAAGCCATTTGCAAAACAAATTTTATTCATATAAAGGAACATTACAAACTGGCACTAACATATTGTTTGAAGAAACAGAAAATTGAAGTTGAAATTAATTTAGTATACAAGTGCATGCTCGCTTTCTTCTCGGAAGTGGAAGGAAGGACTGTTGACTCTGCCTTTTTTTTATTGCATAAGTAGCCAGTTGTACCCCCCTGCATACAATTTCGTTCTCTACTGTTATACAGAATGTAAAAATCCTCGGCTTCCTTCGAAACTTAGTAGTAGTGGGTGTAACCGTATATTAAAGGTACTTAACGACTTCTTGACACGCACTCCTCATATTCGTACTATTTGTGGTATGATTGTGAGGTGTGCATGCCAAGAAGTCGAAAAGTACCATGAATACACCGTGACACCCACCACTACTCCGTCCGACGAAAGCCGAGAATTTCTACATTCTGTGTAACAATAGAGAACGAATGTGTATGAAAGGCGTACAGTTGCTACATATGCAAACACACCTGGTCTTGCTAAAAAAATAGAAGACTAAGGAAAACACTGTGGGAAAAAAAAGGCAGAGCCAGTGGCCCTCCCTACCGCTTGAGAGAAACCGAGCATGCACTTGTACACTGAAACAAGTCTCTCTGCTCCTGCATCTCCATACACAAGAACAATTGTAGGCGACCATCCTTGAACTCAAGAGGTCTTGAATGCATAAATAGCCAGTTGCACCCCCTGTATACAAGACCCGTTCTCTACTGTTATACAGAATGTAAAAATTCTCTGCTTCGTCGGCCGGAGTAGTAGTGGATGTAACCGTATATTCAAAGTACTTAACGACTTCTTGACACGCACTCCTCATATTCGTACTATTTGTGGCACGATTGTGAGGTGTGCATGCCAAGAAGTCGAAAAGTACCATGAATACACCGTGACACCCACCACTACTCCGTCCGACGAAAGCAGAGAATTTTTACATTCTGTGTAACAATAGAGAACGAATGTGTATGAAAGGCGTACAAATGTTACTTATGCTAACACATATAAAAGCTAAAAAAATAGAAGACTAAGAGAAACACTGTGGAAAAACGGGTAGAGCCGGCAACCCTTCTCTAATCTTGCCATTCTTCATACACAAGCACAATTGTAGGGGTCTTGAAGAGAAGAAGAGAACATTGATTACACCTCAATTTTCTTCTACAACTTAAGCTTTGTCTTCCCTATTGGGAAGAAAAGAGGGGTCTTGAAGAGAAGAGGAGAACATTGATTACACCTGGTCTTGAGGAGAAGAAGAGAAGAGGAGACCACTTATGAAGATTGAGGAGACTCCACTTGAGTTCTCCTGAAGAGAAGAAGAGGAGACTCCTTCTTGAAGAGAAGAAGATCAATGGTCCCTCATATAGGCTAGAAAATTCAGTGGGGAGCATGATAAGACCAAAGAATGTAGAGAGGGCTGTTGCTAAATAAAGAAGGGATCAGCACTAAACGGAAGGGACAAATATGGACTAAACATAAAGAAGAAGATAACAATATGAAATTAGCAGTTAGTCAACCATGTTATGAGCCAATTTTTGGAAAGGAGCAGCAAGGACAACAATTGTCCCCACCAAATTGATACACATCTCAACTTGTACAGTGTCTGTAAAATTCATAACACTTAACCCGTTCTTGGCGACAACGGGTTAAGTACACTTAACCCGTTGTCGCCAAGAACGGGTTAAGTGTTATTGGTTTCTGCCAAAGTACTTTAACTTAACACGTTAATGATGATAACGGGTTAAGTACTTGTACCCGTGATCGTCAGTAACGGGTTAAGTGTACATAAATCATTTATACTCATAATTTTTAAATCGCATGTAAAAAAAATGTTACCAATGTGGAGGTAATAGGTAATAAGTTAATATTTGTAATAGGTAATAGGTAATCATTTATGATAAACTACAAATATTAAATACGTTAATATTTGTAGCTTGGAGGTAATAGGTAATAAGTTACCAATGTGGAGTTTATAGATATTTAAGTTCTATCATTAATCACATACGCCTCTCCACTCTTTACGTACATTTCCTTCTGAACTCTACAAAATAGACAGTCATATATATGTGGTTTGTTTTTTTATATATTTTTTTAATTTCTTGGCTAGCCACGTAACTAACTAATATAAAATTGATCACATCAAACGGATATTAAAATTAACACAAATTTATTTGTATTTTGGTTCATAAAAAACAATATAAAAAATGTTGTAGGTTAGGGTTAGGGTTAGTATAGGGTTAGTAGGGTTACGGTTAGGGTTAGGGTTAGGGTTGGAGTATCCACTCCTTTTCTCTTCGTAGCAGACACTTTAATATGGAAAAAACCTAAAGTGCATATACAAAAGTAGATTGCCACATGTAGCCTATATATTGGCTACATCCACATGTATATCGCCAAATGTAGAGTTTCCACTCATTTGGCTTTTAATAGTGTCTGCTTTGAGATTGAGTTCTACTTGTTTAGCTTGTTATGGGGGAAAACCACATGTAGATCCCACATGTACCCTATACAGGGGAAAAACCACATGTAGATTCCACATGTAGTCTTTATGGGGGGAAAACCACATGTAGATCCCCACATGTAGTCTATGTATAGGAAAAACCATATGTAGATTCCCTAACATGAGGGATGCACTTATTGTGGAATGACTGATAAGAATCATTTTAGGCTGTCTTGCTGGTCCTCATTCTAATTTGCGGTGCTGAGATCCCTAATGGAAAGGCCTAACCAGATGCGTCACGTGATCCGCATCTCGTCATCAGATGAGACTAATTGGCGATCAAGAACTGGATCTGTACATGGGATCCGCATCCCATTTTAAATAGTGTCTGCGATAATAGTAGGCGGATGCTGAGTTATGCTTGTTTAGCTTGGTGTTTTTTCCCACTTAGGTATATGTTTAAATTTTTCTGACTTGTGGCGGTCACTTGGCTTAGATGACAACACCACTTCTTGTGTGAAGACCACATGTAGATTCCCACATGAAGTCTACATGGGTGAAAAACCACATGTAGAATCCCACATGTAGCCTATACAGGCAAAAAACCATATGTAGATTTCCACATGAAGTCTATATGGGTGAAAAACCACATGTACCACTTAATATGTAGCCTATGTATGGAAAAAACCATATGTAGATTCCCTAATGTGGGTACATAGGGCATGCACTTATTGTGGAAGGACTGACAAGAATCATTTTAGGCTTTCTTGCTGGTCCTCATTCTAATTTGTTGTTGATAGACTCTCACTTCTGCTTGTCTTCATAATAGAACAAGTTCAATATTAGAAAAACCACATGTAGATCCCATATGTAGCCCATATGGGGGAAAAATCACATGTAGATCCTAAAATCCACGTACAAAAAGACCAATAACGGGTTTGGATCAACACTGATGATAATGGTATTCCTAATGGAAAAACCCCTCTGTGTTATTAGAGCGCAATGCCACCAGGTCTAATATAGATGGCTAACAAAAACTGGATCGGATCACATGTGTGGGCACGAGTTCACATGTAGTAGCACAATCAGTGCATGTGGGAGAAGATATATTTGATTGACTGATGGATCGACGGATTCATTAGTGTGGAAATTTAGAACGGCCTGTTAATGTACTACAAGTTAACGACTCGTAGTACTAATTAAGATACTTGCCATGTTTTACATGTGGTTCCACATGTTACGAAGTCAAATATAGATGTGGGGATCCACAAATATGAACCGAATTAACCAAAACAAAACACATGCACTCACCAATAACCCTATCTTAACCTAACCCTAACCCTAACCCGACACTAATCCTACCTTAACCTAACCCTAACCCTCGGTACAAAAAAACGCGTAATTTAATTTTTTTACTTTCACAAAACTTATTATGGTAACAAATTTAGAGTGATTAGTTACGGGAGAATAAATGGATAATTATAAAAATAATAAACAATTTATGGGCATATTAATGTCACCTTGCACACTTCTGGACACAGTTCTCGCAAAGAGTGAAGAGAAATTTGTAGAAAACCCAAAATTTCACAACAACGCCTTAAACCGTTATTCACAACAACGGATTAGATAACCTTAACCCGTCACATATAAGAACGGGTTAAGTATGTGGCAGTATAATTTTAAAAGCTTGTATAGGGTCCTGGCAATAACTCTCTACCTAACCCGTTCTTGTGAACGACGGATTATGGAACTTAACCCGTTATTCCCAATAACGGTTTAGAGACAGCGATATTGGCAGTAGTTTGGTCTGTATGAATTATATTACTGCCAATATCGCTCTACTTAAGCCGTTGTTGTGAAGAACGGGTTAAGTTCACTTAACCCGTTGTTCATAGTGGCGGGTTAAGGAGATCCATATTATCAGAACTTAACCAAGACATGGTCTGTAGGCTCCCAACGGACTGCCAATATCTCTCCACTTAACCCGTCGTTAATGATAACGGGTTAAGTTAATTAACACGTTATCGTCAATAACGAGTTAAGTGTTTATATTTGTGCAGCACTCAGCCTATGTTTTGGGTGGTCTACATTTTTCCTTATACAGAAACGACTTCATCAAATGTTGTTCACAAATTCACAAATGAAAGCACATCAAAGTAAATAAGACAACAGATATATTCACAAGAAACTTGAAGGCGTACAAAAGTCCAATAACGACCAACCACTTAATTACTTGAAATAAATTCAATATTCACAAAATCCAAAAACTTACAACAAAATTATACATATAAGATTGCACATGGCCAAAAGACAATTATTCACAAATGACGCCGTTCTCGAATTTGGCTTGCATCCCACGCCCCAAAATTCACCTACAACAGTTTATCAACGTAGAAACAAACAATACGTTAGTTACTGCAGTAACAAAATCACCAACCAAAAGATACGCTATTACAGACTCACTACAGATTACCGTCTACGGCCATCCTGCTTGCGACCGCTTGGTGTGAATTGATTGGGAGGTTGCCGCGTCCTTTTAGGATTTCGCCGTGCGCCATGTGTTTGGGGAGAATCAGAATCATCCGACGACTGTTCCTCATCAGTATCTTTGGGATTTGGCTCTTCTCGTGCTTGTTGTCGCTCGCGGATTATAATTCCCCTACTAACAGTTTGTTTTCGCCTCTTACTTATTGGCGGCACGTTGGCGCTCAAATAGGCCTCAACCTGTGGACCTTCACCCGCGTCCTCCAGAGTACGACGGCACGGGGCTAACATCTCCCGGATTACCGTCTTGAAGCTGTCGGGTATCCTAGTCTTCTGGACGCGAGCAGCTGTTCAGACAACCTCCCATGCATTTTCAATCTACAGTTGGTGAAAAATTCCAATTTAAACATCATTCAAAATTAGTGTACATCAATTAAACACAGTACATGCGTACAAACTATATGAAATTTGACTGACCGCTTTTCGATGTGCCTCAGTCCTTGGTTGGTACATCGGCTGGGAGGAGGAATATGCTGGAGGTGGATCTATCTGGGTGGGGGGAATCGGAAGTTGCACCCCAGCTGGTACGGCGGCCGTTGGAGAAACGAACAACCGGGTTAATCACTTGTACCACATCATGTATGCCTGCTGGAGGGAACCATCGTATGGTATCGCGACATACATCAAATTCGGTGTCATTTGACGCCGTATGGTGTTCCAGTTGGCTACATGATAACGATGAAAATCAGCCCAATCGAAGTTGGGCACCCGTCCCGTTCCCCTGACCTCGTGTAACATTTTATCGTAAGACCAGACATCGGGAATCTTTTGTTGATATCCGAATTGCCGCAGGACCCTGTCAGGATACTGGAACTCCACAACCGAAAAGTTCACAAGAGGTGCAGCCGTCAACCAAAGGGATCTGTCTAGGCAGACTGGAGGAACGCGTTGCAACCTGTCGGTCGAGTACGGTTCCCAGTTGACGAACTCGTCCCGCAGGTTGTCCAACTCATCTCTGTAGTAGGTCAGCAATTGGCGTGGGTTATCGACCCACGTGTGTCGGCCGGCCCAATATGCTCCTACAGGAGGTAACAACTCTGCTGCCCCCGGGTCGGCCAAAAATTCCGGTGTAGGCTTAATAATACGGGGACGTCCGATGTGGATGCGTTCCCAACTCCATATCTGCATCAGCACCATGGGGCCACCCATCTGTACGCCACCTAAAGAACATGTGCACAAATTCCTGTATAGTAGCGCCAGTGCCGCACTCCCCCAACTAAAGCGACCCGCATACCGGAAATCCTCCAACAACCGTAGGTACATCAGCGGCACGGTTGATCCGGATGAGTTCGGGAAGATAAGTCCCCCTATCAAACTAAAAATGTATGCACGTGCATAGTACGTCAGGTCATCCTCATCCGACTCGGCATTCAAATATCCCTCCTCGAACTGAAATTTTAACCAGGTGATGTAAAGTGATTTACCCTCGAAAGCGTCTTCCATCACTTCTTCCTCCGCTTTATCTTTCGCAGCTTCTATTTGTTCATTCAATACATCTTCATCAGAATCTGCGGGGGCATTTTCGCGGATAAGTAATTCGGCGGCCTCTTTCCTTTGGAGAACTACCAACTGCAGGTCGATACCGAGTAAGTCCCGAACAACTTCAACTCGATCGAGGTCCATGTTAGCCGTCACGGCAAACCCATCGACTGGTAGTCCTGTTATCATTGCCACATCCTGTAGGGTCACAGTCATCTCACCCACAGGTAGGTGGAATGTGTGGGTCTCCGGCCTCCATCGCTCGACTAGAGCTGTAAGGAGTGGCCGATCTAGCTTCATAGAGTGAATGAATCTTGCTTCGTAGAAACCGGCCTCTACCACATACGGCGTGATACGTTCATCCCAATGAAGAACTGTGTGCTTCTGGAAATTTAATTTTTTATCGGACCCATTCCACACGGCTTCCGATCGGTGTTTGGGTTGCAGGGTGAGTACGCTTGTATCCACGGGTCCGGGTGATGTAATCGAGGACGACAGACCTGCCTCAGCCGATGTGGATTGACGGCCACCAACCTACACGAATAAATATAACAAATGTTATTATTGAGATAATGTTACATGTTTGTATTTAAAACCAATAATAGTAATCGATCTTACCTCAGTAGTTGGTGCGCCACTAGTGTTACCGGACTCGATTCTCGGTTGCCTTATTCTAGCCATTTAGCTACCGGACAAAAAAATTAAAATGTTGTTGATAAAGATGACAACAAAACAAACATACCGAGATTATACTGAAAAACGAATGAATGAAAACAAAAAAATCTATAAAACTTTCTGAACTAGGTCGGATTCACGTAGGGCAAGCGACCACAACTTGTACAAGTGAGTTTCGACTCATGGTTTGCGAGATACGACCGTATGCCGCTTTATTTGGTTTTTTCCAACCTTCAACCGATACGCGGCCGTATCTCTCGGACCGTGAGTCGAAATTCACTTTTACAACTTCGGGTCACTTCTGATAGGGAACACCAACCAACTCGCCAAGTTTCGTATTTTTTGGAGGTGGTTCGAAGTGTTTTCTAATCGGCCCGTCTTAAAAAAATTCTAAGTCAAAAACTTCTCACCTGAGAAATTGACGCAATACCGCGCAAACGGCATCCAAAAATTTTAAAACTTTCCGTCTAGGTGGAATTCACGTAGGGCAAACCACCCGAACTTGTAGAAGCGAGTTTCGACTCACGGTTTACGAGATACGACCGTAAACCGCTTTATAATAGTTTTTTTCAACCGAAAGCGATACGCGACCGTATCTCTCGAACCGTGAGTTGAAACTCACTTCTAAAAGTTTGTTTGGCTTCTCGTAGGTGACACCAACATAATCACAAAGTTTCGTATTTTTTGGAGGCCGTTTGAAGGGTTTTCTAACCTACCCGCACTTAGAAAATTCTAAGTCTAAAACTTGCACTGCGAGGAAGTTGAGAAAACCGCGCAAATGGCACCCAAAAATTTTAAAACCTTCCCAATTGGTCGGATTCACGTAGGGCAAGCCACCCGAACTTGTAGAAGCGAGTTTCGACTCACGGTTTGCGAGATACGACCGTATACCGCTTTATAATAGTTTTTTTCAACCGAAAGCGATACGCGACCGTATCTCTCGAACCGTGAGTCGAAACTCACTTCTACAAGTTCGTTTGGCTTCTCGTAGGTGACACCAACCTAGTCGCAAAGTTTCGTATTTTTTGGAGGCCATTTGAAGGGTTTTCTAATCTACCCGCACTTAGAAAATTCTAAGTCTAAAACTTGTAGTGCGAGGAAGTTGAGAAAACAGCGCAAACGGCACCCGAAAATTTTAAAACTTTTCGACTAGGCCGGATTCACGTAGGGCAAGCCACCCGAACTTGTAGTGGCGAGTTTCAAGTCACGGTTCGCGAGATACGGCCGTCTACCGCTTTACTCGGTTTTTTCCCAACCGTAAGCGGTACGCGGCCGTATCTCTCGAACCGTGAGTCGAAACTCACTTCTACAAGTTGGTTTGGCTTCTCATAGGTGACACCAACCAACTCGCACGGTTTCGTATTTTTTGGAGGTCGTTTGAAGGGTTTTCTAATATAATCTAACCGCACTTACAAAATTCTAAGTCTAAAACTTGTAATGCGAGGAAGTTGAGAAAACCGCGCAAACGGCATCCGAAAATTATAAAACTTACCGACTTGGTCGGATTCATGTAGGGCAAGCCACCCGAACTTGTAGAAGCGAGTTTCGTGTCACGGTTTGCGATATACGGCCGTGCACCGCTATACTTGGTTTTTTCCAACCGAAAGCGATACGCGGCCGTATCTCTCGAACCGTGAGTCGAAACTCGCTTCTACAAGTTGGTGTGGCTTGTACTACGTGAGACGAACCTACTCGGAAAGTTTCGTATTTTTTTTACGGTCGTTCGCAGGGTTTTCAACCATAACCGCACTGAAAATTCTAACTAATTTCGTATATACAATTCTAATTCTACAAGATACTAATGCAAGCAACGTAATTCGGCAATTGAATATACTTGAGGTCAACCCGATTCTACATCTAAAATCTACTAACGCATTTAAATTTTTTTCCAATTTCTAAATAAATTACTACACACAAATTCAAAAAAAAATTACAAATGTAGATTATTGGGGTAAAGAAATAGTGTATACCTTACGGGATAGGTCCAAATCAAGCAAGCGATCGGTTTGGAAGAGAAATGTAGAGCTCCGATTTCGTAATGAATTGGGGAAGAGAAGCTAGGGTTTCGATCGTCGGGGTTCGAGGGTTACGATCTTCGGAGTTGGGAGTTCGAGGGAGTTCGAGGGAGTTCGAGCGTCGGAGCTAGGGTTTTTTAGGGTTTTTTCGTCGTTTTGGGTTTGGGTTCGTCGAAGAAACAAGAAGAGAGTGGAAGAAAGAAGACGAACTGTATGTCGACGAAAATGAAAAAAGATAGACTTAATCCGTTATTCCCAAGAACGGGTTAAGGCTATTATTTTTTTATCAAATTTTGCCTTAACCCGTTCTTCCCAACGACGGGTTAAGGCAAGATCTGATAAAAAAAATCTGGACCGTTGGATATTTTGATCCAACGGGCCAGATCGAAGTTCGCACGGGTCCGTGCGAACCGACCCGTTCCGGTCCGTTTGCAACCGAAGAACGCTCATATATATATATATATATATATATATATAAACATAAGGAGAAGCTCATGGGCAACAAGGTGCAAATCTCGAATAACTCATCAGTTAATTATTACTAGTACAACTTTATTGAGGAAGTATATATTCACAGTATACGATCTACCAACAGTTTATATACATGTTGGAGACAAGTAATGGATCAAGTAATCACATTAAACCCGGCCGCATCTGCTCTGCTCCTCCACCCTCTGAACCCCTGTTCCCCTCCCTTTTGCTTTTGCTTACAAGCTCGTGTTCGGCAAATTGGGCAAAGTGGGGTCTTCAACAGCCAAAAGTCCACGCATTGCGAATGAAAGCTATGCCTACAAATTGGCAACAATCTACATATCTCCCCAATTTGAAAGCTCTCCAAACACACTGCGCAATCAGAAATACAACTTCCACTGCTCTCCTTCTCCTCATTGCCGAAAACATAACAAGGGAGCTTATTCAATTCATCTGAAGACAACCCACCAGTCTTCTCTTCATTACTCCATCTCTCTCCTGTTGAGATATAACTCTGATTTCCTCTGAGAGCTCTACCAACAACATAAATATGAAGCACAATCAAAACCAGAGACCGACGAAGAGAACAACGGCAGCAAAGATGATGGACATCACCATGACATGGGTGGCAACAGTTAAGATCCTGTTACTCATTTTCCTATCTTCTTCTTTTTCTTTCACCTTCACCTTTCTTTTCAACTCAGGCTTGTCCAAATTGTACGTGCTGCTCTAGAAACCCAACAAAACCCACCATTCGATGAAGAAAATCATCGTGAGAACCGATCAATTAAAGGGAATTGTCGTGTTCAACAAACACTATAACAAGGCCCTGTGTTTGTTTGGTTTCCCTCCTCTTGGTTCAACAAACCATTCTACTCATTGAAGCAATTAAAGACCCATGAATGTTTTAGAGGGTAAAGGACATGGGTAGGACGAAGAAAGGATTATAGGGATGAGAAGAGAGACGTGGGTAGGTATGAAATGAAGGAGGAGGAGGAGGAGGAGGATGGATTGTCGTCCTCTTTTTTATTTTTTGGTCGGATTCTGTTATTTCCTCATTTATGAGATTGGACTCTCAATTACGTAGAAGCAAGGAAAGGTACTAAACTTGGTGGATGGTTGCTATTGAGTTGGTTGAAGACACCTTTCGTGTCAACGGTTGCCCAAAACTTACCCCAAATATTATAAAATTTGTTGACCGAATGTTTGATGCATACAGAATATGCAGATCCTCGTCATCGTCAAAATGAGGGACGGACTTGCAAGAATTTAACTGTTTGAGATTGTGATCTTGTTTCAATTTGGTTTTATACTTGACGGGTTTTTTTATAAAAAAAAATACTTATGAGTAAACTTTTGAGTATTTTATGCATCTCTCTATCTATAACATGTACTGATGCTATTTAGGATCAATGAAGTATATCTTGATTCTTGTCATACTAGAATTCTTTGTATTTTGGTGTGTTTCAAAATGAGGGAGGGGCTTGCAAGAATTTAACTGTTTGAGATTGTGATCTTGTTTCAATTTGGTTTTACGCTTGACAATTTTTTTTAAAAACAACTTATGAGTAAACTTTTGAGTATTTTATGCATCTCTCTATCTATGACATGTATTGACTCTATTTAGTATCAATGAAGTATATCTTGATTCTTGTCATACTAGAATTCCTTGTATTTTGGCTCCGAAAATATACTTTGGTTATTTTGTGTGCATTCTCTTGAAACAATCTTCACTAACGCACTTATGTATGGATTAAGGGGAAGCATGGTGCATGGATTAAGGGGAAACATGATTTAAATTCTAGTCATATTTTGTCCACACCAAAAAGGAAAGATTGTTTAACTCTATGTTTGGTGCATCCAAAACATGCACATGTTATTTAACATATATTCAGAGATATTTTACAAGAAAATATAGAAAGGAATAAGATGAAATTCAAAGTCCAAAAAGATATTTCACCATCTAATGATAAAGAAATCAATAAGAACACAAGGAGAAAGAATCATGTTCAATATAGAAAGACGGTCAAATCAGAAGAACTCGACAAAAGAAAGAAATGTGTAAATCATTAAGAATTAAGTATATCAAGAAATGATCTTTTTATCCTTATTCGGTGATAATTATTATGTAAACAAATCCTTGAAAAATGATAACTTCGGCAAAATATATTATTGATTCCTCGAAAAAGTAATTTTTCTGAACTAACATTCAACCATCAAACCAAGTTGAAATTGGTTAAGGTCAACTGTTAATTTCTTTCGACTTTCTTAAGATTAATTGACGGCCGACTGTCAATATTTACAGTCGACCGTCAGTTCAAAAACAAAATGAATATTTTTCTTTTGGAAATAAATATTCTGATTTCTTATTTATAGAGGGTGAATCAATAGTATTTTTCTTTCTCTCTCTTGACTCAACACTTCAAAACTTATCATTTGCTAAAGATCAAGAGAGAATAGCACTTTCATTGTTTTCTTTATCAAGACTACGGTCTTCTTTTTTCACTTCTTTTCGCTTCGGATGAAGGCGGTTTATGGGACTTATATATTGAAGTCGTGTAGTTGTAACAGGAATCTTGGCTTGAATATCAAGAACTCACTGTACGGGGTTTGAGTATAGTGGAATGCATGCGGTAGAGAATTGTTGCAGGTAAGGTGGTATTGGATTAAGCCTGAGGGCCAAACTACTAAAACCGTTGTATCTCAACTCTTTATTCAGTTTGCTTTCTTTAACTTTATCTCTTTACTTTACCAATTCATTTTAAATTTTTTATTTCGCACAATCGACTTATTCACTCCACGTCTCCTCTTTCCTAGGGTGATTTATAGTGGTATCAGAGCGAGGTGCTCATTATTGACTTAAAAGATAAGCAAAGGTCCAATGGTCGAAATCCCTTATCCCGATAACTTGTACTCATCGCAGTCATCCAACTCCAATGGGTCAAGCATTACACACTCTCCTTACTTTGATGGCAAATGCTATGATATGTGGAATGTTCGTATGTATTATTTTTTGTAGATACTTGAAGAAAAGTCCAGAATGTCTTCATCAATAAAAATCTTTCCATCAGTGATGGAAAGAAGTATTTTACCAAAGTAGAACTTTCACTAAAGAATGCCAACTCCAAAGCCATGATCACACTATATGCAGGATTGAATAATGAAGAACTCATGCAATGTGGACGTAATTGCAAAATTGCATAGGAAATCTGGAACAACTTAGAAATGCATCATGAAGGAGCCGAATCGAAGGTAAAAGCAAAAGTCACTTTATGTTATTATAAGTTTAATGTGTTTTGCATGATTGCAGGTGCAAGTATAGATCAGAGGTTGGCCTCGCTTTGATATAGTTGCTCATGAACTTGAAATTTTGGGTAAGGGTTTGGATGATGACCGGAAGGTAGGAAAAATTATAAGCTGTCTATCACCGGAATGGGATATCAAAGCTGCCGCCATGAAGGAAACACACAAACAAAAGGGGTTTGATTACTACACTTTCATGGTAAACTCAAGGCATACGAAATGGAGATGGCAGAGACAAAAAGGTATTGACAGTTAATTAAGATCGTAAACAAAACTAAAGAAAAGACTACCGTCTTAAAAGCTACTGCATGTCGTTCAAACTCAGACTCAGACAACGAATCATCTGATGACGACATCACCCTTCTAACAAAAAAGTTCAGTAAGTTCCTCAAAAACCAAAATCATGACAGGTGATGCGGTTTATTTCTGGGAGACGTGTGGATGCACCAGGTGTGAGTTCGGACTCGATTTGTATTTGAAGGAGAATGCTGCTCGTCTGACGACCCTTGGCTGACCGGGCGGAACCTGTGGCGACCTCGGGGTGATTCGGAGATCTGGGCTCGTATCAGAGGATTCGGATCCGAGGTCTTGTGTACCTGCAGACGGTCCTGAAACACCGGGGTTTGTCTCGGTGGCGGACCCTCCGACGATCTAGTCAGTCTCTGTGAGAGAGTAGCAATAACTAGGTGAATTTAAGTGGAAAAAGATTGATTACCTGAAAAGGTGGATGAGGGTCTAGTATTTATAGAGAATCCTAACCGGGTTTGGATCCGCTTGGGGGCCGGGTCTGGACCCGAAAGCCCATGGGCCTGACGTGGCAGAAGGCCCAGGGGGTTTAGGGCAGACGTGGCAATACCAGGAGCGGTATAGGGCTGACGTGGCAAAACCTCGGGTGGTATTTGGAGTTGTCATGGCTGATCGTGGGTCTTCTGTGCTTCTGGGAAAATCGGAGGGCCTAGGTTGTGCCAGGTCATCCCCCTGCTTCGCCAGAGAGGGGAGACAGCCCGTGGAGCTGTCAGGGATCGGAGGCCGAGGACCGCTGAAGCCCGTCGGATACGAGGAGGCCAGTTCTGCGGGAGTGAATGTGAGGTTCGACACCGACCCTGCGGTGGTTCGAGGCCGAACTAGAATGCTATTTTTACCTTTGAGTGAGAGCTGTATTGGGCCCTGGTAGGGCCTCCAGGTCATTTTTACCCTACCACACAAGCCCCCCACTCCTGCGGGGGTGCGGGAGCTAGCCGGGGAGGAGTGTTCATGGTCGTGAAAATGGTATGGCAAATCGTTGAATCTTCCGGAGGAGAGTACCCTGGTGCTCGACCCAACCTCGAGATGACGAGGAATTACGTGTCGACAAGGGTGATGCGAGCTATTGTTTCTTCCTGAGAAGAGTACCCCGGTGCCAGACCGAACCTCAAGATGAGGAGGGATTATGGGTCGGTAAGGGTGATGGCGAGCCGTTGGTCTTCCTGAGAAGACCACCCTGGTACCAGACCTGACCTCGAGCTTGGCGAGGGATTACGGGTCGGCAAGGGTGATGGCGAGCCGTGAAGCCTTCCTGAGAAGACTACCCTGGTGCTAGACCTGACCTCGAGCTGGCGAGGGATTACGGGCCAACAAGGGTTGTGGCAAGCCGTTGGCCTTCCTGAGAAGACCACCCTGGTGCCAGACCTGACCTCGAGCTTGGTGAGGGATTACGAGTCGGCAAGGGCGATGGCGAGCCGTTAAGCCTTCCTGAGAAGACTACCCTGGTGCCAGACCTGACCTCGAGCTGGCGAGGGATTACGGGCCAACAAGGGTTGTGGCGAGCCGTTGGCCTTCCTGAGAAGACCACCCTGGTGCCAGACCTGACCTCGAGCTTGGCGAGGGATTACAGGTCGGTAAGGGCGATGGCGAGCCGTGAAGCCTTCCTGAGAAGACTACCCTGATGCTAGACCTGACCTCGAGCTGGCGAGGGATTACGGGTCGGCAAGGGTGATGTCGAACTGTCGTGCCCTAGAGCGTTTTGAGCGGGGGTAGCCCCCAGTTCCTGTGGAGCATTGAAGGCTCTCCGGAGTCTGTGTGATGGTCCAATTTCCTAGGAGCATTAATGGTGCCGCTTGATAAATGCAGAGAGCGCACGGGCTTCCGCTGGTTGGCTTTCCCCGTGTCATAATGGTTGGTCTATTGGGGAGGCTATAAATAACTCTCCCCCCACAGTGGATTTGATCACAGCAGGGGTGGTTTATTGGCCATCGGAGGTGTCTGCTTCGGCGGGCGCCCGTCTCTTGTAAAAAATCTTCAACCCTGGCCCCAGAGAGGTGGTTACTCTGCCGCCCGGATCTTCTCTTGGATCTGATGGCTCTTGATGTGGTAGCTAGATCCAGGGGAGATCAGGGCGAGAAGGGTAACGACCGAAATCCGTACTGGTAGAAAAGGAGCCTCGGATTGGTGGTGGCTGTGCCGTCTAGATCCTTTTTCGGGTCAGACGATCCTGAAACGGGTGTTTGGCCCGAGAGAGAACCAGACGGGAGGGGCACCAACCGTATTCTGGTCTTGGGGCTGAAGAGTCTCAGATAGAGGGGTCGCCTCCGACCAGGGGTTGGCCACTCTGTCTTCCGATAGGGCTCCAGGTGATTGTGGTTTCTGTCCCACCCTCGAACAGTTCGGAGTTTCGGCACCAATCCGAGGCTGTAAACCCCAAGCTGCTCGGGGATGAGAGGGGAACCGATCGAATGCTGGAGCCCGGGGCGTCTGTCGAAGGACGGCGCCTTAAACCTTAAGTAAAGCGTTTTCTCCGTCGCATACTCCATCCGAGCCGACCTCTGAGTCTGGAGGCCAGTCTGGTACCCGATGACGTCAGCAGCGCATGCTTCGAGGATGTGGCGCGGTTTTCCAGGTGGCATTTGTACGTCTATCGGTGAATAGTAATTGCGGAAGTCGAGGAGCCATTCTTTATCCTTTATAAGTATTCCCCCCTCCCCTTTTCTCGCCCACTTCTTTCTTGCTGCTTTCTTTCTTGAAAAATCTTCCAACCATTCAGCGCTCGTTCTTGCAGTTAGCTGTAATAGGCTCGTCCTTCCGAAGCGTCCCCCGGTTAGCTGGTAAGTTCTTTTGGTTTAGGCATGGATGGATAGGGCTCAGTCCGGCTCGTCAGCGTCGACATCCAGGAGGGAAGTGAAGCGCGCCTCCACATCGACGTCGTGGGAGGAGCCCGTGCTTGAGGAGGAGTCGGTGCATGCTGCGGAGCCTTCCGATTCAGTTTCGTGGGAGGAATCAGTAGGTGAGGGGGAGGTGGTACACAAGATGAGGCTGTCACGCTCCCGACGTCCCTTCGTGGTGGAGAGTAGCGAGTCGGAGGAGACCGGTGATGTTTCGGACGACATCCAGGTGCTGGAGTTGTCTTCCGAGGAGGAGGAGGGCGAGGGCGACATGATGAGGAGATCCACCATTCAGGGTGCGGGCTCGCATTTCACGCCGACAGGCCTGGGGCCCTTACCTACTCCCTCGTCGGAGCGAGCCAAGAAGAGGAAGAGGGCCTCGAGGAAGGCGGGGTCGAGGACTGGTGGTTCGAGCCAGGTGCCTGTTTTCCTCAACTTGATGACAGGTTCGCCCGTACAGTCGAAGCCTTTCCGTCAGTATCCCGACGATCTTTCTGACAAGGGGCTCTTCGGGGTGCAGCCCTCTTCGCCGAGTCGGAGGAGGGTAATGATGGATGCGATCCCGACTGTCTTGGAGGGCGGGGACTTGGAGGTTCTGCAGCTGGCGTATCACATAGGGCCTGGCTACGAATTGTTGTTGCCGAGCTCTACTCTGCGCCCTACCGATCCCCTTTCTGCTTGGTATTGCGTCTTCCCAGTGGACGCTTTCATCTCCGGGCTGAGGTTGCCAGTTCACCCGTTTGTTCGGAATGTGCTGAACTGGGCCTCCTTGGCCCCCATGCAGTACGGGCCGAACTCTTGGAAGCAGATTATCTGCTTTGTGTTGATGTGCGAGGAACAGAAGGTACCCCTGAGGCTGAATGTGTTCCGGGCGATGTTGATGATCAGCTCGGCGGCCGAGGGTGTTTACTACATCTCTCCCCGGAGTAAGGGGAAGGTCGTTCACAGTCACCCGGACTCCATCAAAGAATGGAAGAAAAAATATCTGGTGATTCGGAGTGAAGAGCCCTGGGACATTCCCACTCGATGGAATTACTCCAAACCGAACTACCAAGCGCCGAGGCCGATGGATTTGTCGGCCGAGGAGTGGGGGTTTGTCGAGCGCCTCCGTTCGTCACCCAGTATCGATTGGACGAAGGTGACGGAGGCCAACT
Source organism: Hemerocallis citrina (assembly GCA_017893485.1). Taxonomy (NCBI): domain Eukaryota; kingdom Viridiplantae; phylum Streptophyta; class Magnoliopsida; order Asparagales; family Asphodelaceae; genus Hemerocallis; species Hemerocallis citrina. Next base: position 159,483,533 of record CM030367.1, on the reverse strand, counting down.
TGGCGAGTGTTGGACTGAGCCCGGCCGTCATGTGTATGTAGTTGTTTCTTTTCTTTCGGTCCTTTCGTACTTTCTTGCTCATTGCCCTTAATGGCTTTTTCTGCAGATATGGACGAAACATCAATCAAGGCGAAGAGGCTCGCCATGAGGAAGGAGAATGCAGAAAGGAAGGGGGAGGCGGCGAAGTGGCTAAGGGGGTCGCCCCTAGTTATTTCTGAGGTTCAGCCCGAATCGGGGACCAAGAGGATTCGCTCGGAGACGAGCAAGGGGGTGGCTGCTTCAAAGGGCCAGAGCCTAGCGAGGGCCTCCGTTCTTGACAAGGGGAAAGGTCCCTTGGTCGAGGTTGAGGAAGAGGATCCGGTGGCGGAGTTGCTGTGACAGCGGTGGGCTCCGGACTGGTCTGTTCGGACGGGGGACCGTCTGACCGACGAGGCCCAGGCCGTCGAGGTGGTGGAGAAGTTGGCGACCCCTCGTGATCGCAAGGTGATGGAGGGTGAGCCCGTGGAAGTGACATTCACGCGTCTGGCGCAGGCCCTCATGCAGGTAATTCCGCCGACCCTATTCTCCTTGTCAATTTTTCCTGCGGAAGTCTTTTTCTTATCTGCGCTCGTTGGTCGCAGGCTTGCATGCAGGGGGCTAATATGAAGAACCTCTACGAGGCGTCCCTGGCACAAGAGCGAGCTCAGGCGGAGAAGAGCGAGCGGGAGATGAAGGAACTGCGGATCGAGCTCGAGGGTTCGCACAAGAGGGAGCAGCAGATGAAGCTCGAGCTCGAGGCCAAGGATGCGGGGTGGGGGAAGAAGGTGGCCTCCTTGAAGAAGAAGTTCACCAAGGAGAAGGAAGAAGTGACGATTACGGGCCAGATGATGGTGATTAAGGCCCAGGACACATATTATGCGAAGGCCCTCAGCCATGTGAGGCACTTCTATCCGACCATCGACCTGTCCAATTTTGAGTACGACATGGAGATTGAGGGGACATCGAAGACTCCTGGCGAAAAAGGGCCTGCCCTCGACCCGCCGGCCGATCCATCTGTGGATCCGTCAGTCGACGCTGAGGTGGGACGATAAGCTGTATTATTCTGTCTTTCTTTTCTCCTCCTCTTGACTGTATTTGCCTCCTGCGGACTGGCCACCGCCTTCTTTGTAAGGAGTACTTAAATTTATAGGGGAGAAAGTTTTTTGACCGGCCAAGTGTTTTGAACTCGGATTTTTCTGAACCTTTTCGCGTGTGTGTATTGGGTTGGCTGGTTTTCCTGTAGGTTGCGGCTCCCCTTCCCGAGGTGGACCCCCGACGTTCCGATGGGGCGTGGCTCCGAAGCAAGATTGAGGTCCTGGAGGCCGCGTTGGTCTGCCACCGAAGGGGGGCCCGTGATATTGACGCGGCTTTGAATTTTTATTGGAATAAGTCTGTATCTTTAAGCGAGGAGGCGAGCCGGTTGAGGAGGGCGATGCTGGATCGGAGACTCGGCGGTGCGAGCCTTGGGCAGGCGGTGTTGGGTGCCTCGGCGCCGAGGCCCACTTCTGAAAGTTTACTTCGGGATGTCTCTGCGGAGAGAGAAATGGAGTCACATCGTTACAATATTAGGCTGGGTGCCTCTGCGTCTTCCTCGGTGGGTCGGCAAGCGGAGGGTGTTCCCTCTGCGCTGCTGCTGCTGCAGCGTACGCTACCAGGTGACGCCTAGAGCTCCGTGGCTGGGGAGTCGACCAAGGCTGAGTTCCAGGACCATCCTAACGAGCAGGGGGATTTTTCAGCCGCTCGTTCGAAGTAATCCCGCCCTCCAGCGGACCCGAGGGGCTCTAAGATGGCGACTTCCTTCAGTTTTGAGACGAGTGGAGTGGTCCTGTAACGGTCTTCGTTTGTTTTCTTGGGACGAAAATGGAAGGGTACGAATAAAGAATACTGTTCTTTCTTTGCTTCGGCTAGTAGTGTAGTGAACGATGGTGGTTTTTTAGGGAGAGTCCACTGATCCGCGAGGGATCGAAGTGGGGCCTAAGGGAGAGCCCTCAGCTTGGATTCGGTTGGAGCCTACCGAGGTGTTGGGGACGATACCGGAGTGAGGACTTAGGCGCCGGTCTTATTATCTGGTCGTTAGGATTTTAACAAAAAGAGACCTCTTTTGCATAAGATAAGGAGGGCCGCTAAGATGGTCCTATACATAAGAGTGTTTACACAAAAACGGGTCTACATTTAGCTAGGCTAGAGCCCATGTCTGTCCCTCGAGTAGTGTCATTAGGTACTTAGCTTTGACTGGGGTCTCCTCCCGCTCGGTGTCAGTTTGGAAGCAGGGCCGTCCCTCTCAGGTCGGGACTCGACGGCGTCGAGGGAGAACACACTTCCCCCGACGGTGGTCATGTAGCACGATCGCGCTGCTTCTTGGCTACCTCGGACGGTGCCGACTCCTTGCGGGGTGGGAAATTTGAGTTTCAGATGGTAAGCCGAAGGCACCGCTTGGAGGGAGCATAGTCCGGGTCGGCCGAGTATGGCGTTGTAAGCCGCCTTGATGTTGACCACCATGAAGTCCATGGACTCGGTCCTCTTGACAGGAGCCGATCCTGCGGTAACGTCGAGGGTGACAATCCCTTCTATCATGACCGGGACGCCGGAGAACCCATGCAAGGTGTATCCGGCCGGCTTGAGTTTGCCTTTAGGTAGCTTGAGATTCTCGAAGGCTTCGAGGAAAAGAATGTTAACCGAGCTGCCGTTGTCGATGAGGATTCGGCGGACTTCGCAATTAGCCATGTGGAGATTAATGACGAGGGCATCGCAGTGGGGCAGGCGAACGCCTTCGAGATCCTCTCCTGAGAAGGAGACCGACATCGGTTGTAGCTTGGGCGAGGGACTGTCGTGGACAGCATTCACCTCCCGGATGAAGGCTTTTCGGGAAGTGTTTGAATCTCCTCCCATCGGCCCTCCGTGGACACAGTGCAAGATGAAGGGTGTATCTGTGGCTCCCTCGGAATCAGGATCCCGACCCTGGATGCGGTTCGGGGTAGGGTTCGGAGGCGAGGACCTCTGGTTCCTAGTATCTCGTCGATCCCGCGGGACTTCTTGGGTGAATTCTCGGAGGTACCCCCTGGAGATAAGTTCCTCAATCTCGTCTTTCAGGGCCCGGCACTGGTCGGTTTCGTGCCCGTGATCTCGGTGGAAGCGGCAGTAGAAGCGTTGATCTCAATTCTTGTTGTTATTAGATCGGGGGGGTAGTCGGACAATGCCTTTGTCTTCGATTTCTAAGAGGATGGCGGATACGTCATGCGTCAAGGGAGTGTACCTTTCGAAGCGGGGGACCGGCGGGACTTTCTTCGCGGCCCCCGCGTCCCTCGGAGCTTTCTTTGGTGGTTCGACAGCTTCGACCTTCCGCTTTCCCTTTCCGATGGCCTCCCGGGTATCTTCGGGGTTAAGGGCCTCTTCTGCCCTAATGTATTTCTCGACCCGGTTGAGGAGATCGGGAAAGTCGATGGGGGGTCTCTTCGCCAGAGAAGCTTTCAGCTGTCCATGACGAACGTTGTGTCGAAAGGCCGCGGAGGCGACGCCTGGATCAAGAGAGGAGACCGACCTCACCTCCGTGGTAAATCTCCAGACGAACACTCTGAGGGATTCTCCCTCTATCTGCTTGAGCCCAAGTAAAGAAGCGCTAGTCCTTTCCGCCTTCCGGCTGGTGACGAAGTGGGCGAGGAAATTGCCCTCTAGTTGGTCGAAGGAGTAGATGGAGCTGGGGGTGAGTTTCGAATACCATTCACGAGCCGGACCCCGAAGCGTGGCAGGGAAGGCTCGGCATAGCAGGGGATCCGAGGCGCTGTGAATCATCATGAGGGTTTTGAAACCTTCCATGTGATCAGCAGGATCTCCCTCGCCGTCGTAGGTCTCGAACTGAGGTGGTCGGAAATTCCTTGGAATTTCCGCTTGGAGGATGGGGGCGGAGAAGGGAGGTCGGACAGGTCTGTACCCCTGGGCCGCCCGTCGGTCGTCGTCTCCTATATGATCGAGGCGATCCTCCATTTCTTGGAGGCGTCTCAGGAGTATGCCATCGTCTTCTGGCTAGTTTGTTGAAGGGCGCGATGCGCTGGTCTCGACATCCGACCCCGTTTGGGAGTGGAGGGTTTCCTCCCCGGGGGTCCGTCGGAGGGCCCCGAGAATTTCTCTCCGGAAGTCTTGGAACTCCTTGTGAGTGACGGGGGCTCCCTCGACCCGGTGTGGTTGGTCTGGAGGCTGCCTTCCGATGCGGCTGAGTGCCGATCTCCGTCCCTCGGGCGGCGGCCTCGGATGGTTCGGGGCCGGGTTGGAAGCGGCCCTTCGCCTGCTGCGGCTAATCTGTCGGTTGACGATTACTCCCCGTAGGTCGGGCTGGACTGTATGGGTGGCGCTCCGCCGGGATCCCTGATGGGAATCTCTGTGCCTTGATGCGCGTGACCCGGCGTTGGTGTTTGGTGGGGGTGTGTCCCGTCGGTTGACGGAGGCGGCGGCCCCCTTGCCCTTGGAGGCCATGAGAGTTCGGCTGTCGAGGTCGCTCGATGGTCGGGCTCGGGTCGGCTTCTGAAGCAGTGTTCCCACAGACGGCACCAACCTGATGCGGTTTATTTCTGGGAGACGTGTGGATGCACCAGGTGTGAGTTCGGACTCAATTTTTATTTGAAGGAGAATGCTGCTCGTCTGACGACCCTTGGCTGACCGGGCGGAACCTGTGGCGACCTCGGGGTGATTCGGAGATCTGGGCTCGGATCAGAGGATTCGGATCCGAGGTCTTGTGTACCTGCAGACGGTCCTGAAACACCGGGGTTTGTCCCAGTGGCGGACCCTCCGACGATCTAGTCAGTCTCTGTGAGAGAGTAGCAATAACTAGGTGAATTTAAGTGGAAAAAGATTGATTACCTGAAAAGGTGGGTGAGGGTCTAGTATTTATAGAGAATCCCAACCGGGTTTGGATCCGCTTGGGGGCCGGGTCTGGACCCGAAAGCCCATGGGCCTGACGTGGCAGAAGGCCCAGGGGGTTTAGGGCAGACGTGGCAATACCAGGAGCGGTATAGGGCTGACGTGGCAAAACCTCGGGTGGTATTTGGAGTTGTCATGGCTGATCGTGGGTCTTCTGTGCTTCTGGGAAAATCGGAGGGCCTAGGCTGTGCCAGGTCATCCCCCTGCTTCGCCAGAGAGGGGAGACGGCCCGTGGAGCTGTCAGGGATCGGAGGCCGAGGACCGCTGAAGCCCGTCGGATACGAGGAGGCCAGTTCTGCGGGAGTGAATGTGAGGTTCGACGCCGACCCTGCGGTGGTTCGAGGCCGAACTAGAATGCTATTTTTACCTTTCTTGAGTGAGAGCTGTATTGGGCCCTGGTAGGGCCTCCAGGCCATTTTTACCCTACCACAACAGGTATCGTGGAAGGAGAGACAAAGGTAAAGAAGATGCATGCTACAAATATAAGAAGCCCAGAAACATTGGTACAAATTGCCCTCTCAATGAAGACAAGAAAAAAATACACATTTCAAACTTGACTTGGGTAAAAAGCTCAGCTAATTAGGGCCATAAGATTCTTGCATGAATCTCAAGGTTCCTAAGGGCAAAACAATAATCTCACAACAACAACAAGCACACAATTTGCTCACCGGCCACCCGTAGGCCCATTATCTTGGATTAGCCCATAAGGGGGACTAACTTGCAGCCCAAATGGGGGAGACTGACTAGTAAACCATGGCTGACAATCAAATCCCTCAAAATAAGGAAGATAATAACTGATTAGATCTCTTAATTTGGGGGATCTTCCAAATAAGTTAGGGATTCATCCCAATAACTACTTTTCTTAATGGCTATAAATACAACCCTACCTCTTCCATTACCAGGTAATCAACATTTGCTCACAAAAATTCGGTTTACACTGTTGAGTACTGACTTGATCGTCGGAGGGCCTGTCGCTGGGAAAACTCTCGATGTTTCATACTTTTTTGCAGGTTCTCCGGCGGTATCTCAGCCATCCATCCCATATCCATCCACAAATATTAGCATCACATCAGATCTGATTGACGGGTGTGATATAAGTTTCCCTTGATCATCAAAGAACTCAGCATCTGTGGCTCCCACACCGAAAAAGTAGCATCAGATTAAGGTCGTTTGTGGGAAACCGGAGATCCAACCTTTCGGTCATATTCCACGGTCAGAAGACCCTTCTACCCATGGCCCTGAAAGCAAAAATGGGCGGCAGCCACAAGCTGCCAGGTAGAAGTGCCACCTCCTCCTCTGCTGGTGCACCCTTCCATCAGCAGGGTTGCAACCCAGGGGTCCCAGCGATGACACTTGGACACTGATCTGATCTCCTTCCTCAATAACCGACAGTAGGAGGAGGACCTCCGTCACCACATTGAGTTCAACCACTCCCGAAAAGGGTGTGCACATTGGGACTATCAGAGGACTTGCGATAGTCACTCCCCCTGTGGGCGGAAGGATGAGTGGAGCCTCTCTCCCGTGAATCGGCAAGCCCCAAAGGCCAATCGGGAGGATGGGGGTCTTGTCATCAGAGCCCAGTTTCAGGACTTCAGAAACAAGGTCTTGCAACCTCTCCGTAAGGGACCTAGGAGAGACCACCGTTCGAGCAACCCACGCACCGACCCAGCTGATAATGAGGAGTCCTACAGTCAACCCAATCCGAGGGACGTGAAGACTGTTGGATCTTGTAGGCAAGGCAGATAACACTAGAGGGGGGTGAATAGTGTTATTTAAAAAATAATTAACAAATTGAACTTTTCGTTCTGTCCAGTCGACTTAAAAAGAGAATACAGTCAACCGGGGCATCAGATTAGAAGAGTATTTTATACAAGTCTGATCAGTCGACTTATAGCGGAAACTCAGTCGACTTACCAGACAAGTGTTCGAAGAGTATTTTATACAAGTTTGATTAGTCGACTTATAGAGTAGACTCGGTCGACTTGCCATACAAGTTTTCAAATAAAATAAAGAAAATTTGAAATACTAGTGAAGAAAATACAACCACAGAGAGAGTCAACCACAGAGTACACAGCGATGTATCCTGGTTCGGTCCTCCCGACCTACATCCAGTTCCTAAGAAACCCACTTGAGATTTTCCACTATTCTTGAAAAAAATACAAGAATACCCTACGGCATTTGACAACAACCTTGTCAAACCCGTAGACCTCTCTCACCACTAGAGAGAGCACACCCACTCTACAACCTATAGTGAAAACCCGACTCTACAACCTAGAGCCCTACTCTCCAACCGAGAGGACCACTCTCACAAACCGAGAGTGAAAAACAGCAACAAAAGAGTTACAACAACCTATAGCCTTATTTGTGATTTGTGATTTTTTGTATGGTGGCTAATAGGTCAACTTCTGAAATCAGTCTAAAACAAATTCGATGTTATACTAGACTGATTTTCAGAGAACTAAGACTTAGAGAATATGAATGCTTTTTAGAATGCTTGTTCTTTTTAAAAACAAAAGCTTGAAACTTAAGAAAAATGCTTGGAACTTTTACCAAGTGATTTTTACACTTTATTTATAGAGTTAGACTCACTGGTCGTTGAGAAACAGTTGCACCAACTGTCAACCAACGGAAATAAATGTTTTGAATTTGGAAAACAAGTTTTAAAAACAGAAAACTGTCGAAACGGCTTGAACAGTCGACTGGGTTGCCATAATAAGTCAACTGGTCAGAGCTTGTATGAGTTCAGACAGTTTTGTACTAAGAAAGTCGACTGGTTTCGAAGAGTGGTCGACTGGTACTCAACAGCTGATCTTATTCAAGCTTGTTTCGACCTTTTAACTTTTGTAAAACACTCATTAATTAAAAGATATGTGTGAGTGTGTGTGTGACAAGGCTATTACAACATTTCTAAGACTCAAAGAGTAAAAGTTACAATTGTTACAAGACACTTAATACGAAACATTTGAAGCACCTTAGTCTGTCTTGAACTTGAGTCTTTGACTTGAGCTTGAGCCATTGTCTTTATGTCTTGAAGCTTGCTTGATCAAAATGTGACTTGAACTTAGAACTTTGTAGTTTGATCGATCTCTTGAGAGGTTCATTGGATCAACTTTGCCTTTGTGTATTGCACCATGGTATTTGTCTTTGATACATCCTGCAATATATATAGGTGGTAGCACAACTTTGCATTGTTTTATAGTCATCAAAACCAAGAATCAACAAAGACATGGTCCTGAAGCGCCTTCAGGAGATGGAGGACTGGCTTGCCTGAATGGAGGAGGATGGAGGCAACCAAATAGGGGATACTGCCCTGTCCGACTCCCCTTCGGCTCTTTCATACTTGAAGCTCCGGTACCTAGAGAATTCAAGCCTCCTACGTTTGAGACTTACAATGGCAAATCCAACCCGGTGGATCACATCAAGACTTTTATAACTCTAATGATAATTCATAACATCTCTGATGCACTCCTCTCAAGAACATTCCCCACCACATTGCAAGGTTTCACAAGAGATTGATACTCCTGGCTCGCCCCTAATTCCATCCACTCCTTCGACCAGCTCAAGGAGGGCTTCCTCATGCTCTTCATGACTAGCCACAATGGTGAAAAGATGAATGCTTCCCTACAAGATTTGAAGCAGAAAGACGGGGAGTTGCTCCAGAACTTCGTCCTGAAGTTTACAGCGGAGGTCAGGTACATCCCCTCCCTTGATGTCAAGGTCGCAGTAGCTGCCTTCAGGTACAACGTCCAACACAACTTCTTGAAGACCTCCCTCAGTAAGAAGCCTCCCTTAAATTTCTCTGACCCCCTTCTCCAGAGTAAGAATACCTTCCGGGCCTAGGAGAACTTCCATCCCGGGGATGCAAGGAATCCTTGTCAAAAGGGAAAATGAACATTGACAGCACCGAGGCTCCCAAGAAGTCTCAGAATGATGCCTTCGATCAGAGGCGTCCGCCTCCCATGCCTCGGTTTGAGAAATTCATCCCGCTCAATGCAAGTTTCTCTATCATACTCATGGAAGTGGAGGAAGAGGGGCTGATCCAACACCACCTTGGATGAATACCTCCAAAAAGAAGAGGGATAAATGGTTTTTGGTGCCGTTTCCACCGAGACCACGGGTATGAAACTAACGACTGCCATACTCGAAAAGATGACATTGAAACCTTGATCTGTCGAGGCTATCTATCAAAATTTTACTCAGAAAGACAAGGCTGCTCCCCCCCCCCCCCATTTGAGGACCTGATATGTGTCAGGAAAAGGAGCCCGAGTCACAAGAGTCGGGGCAGATTGTAGTCTTCCATTCCATACATAGTGGACCCATGGGGGGGAAATCCAACTCTTCAATGAAGGCATTCAGCTAAGAGGAGAACTCTGTGCATCATTATCCTCTTCCCAAAAGTTCGGAATGCCCATCTCATTCGGATGAAGATCTGGAGGGTGTCCGCACCCCTCACTACGATGCCCAGGTAATCAGCCTCTGCATTGCAAACCACGAAGTTCACCGCATCCTAGTTGATAATGGCAGTTTCATCAATATCAATTTTTTGGCTGCCTTTGAGGGTATGAAACTCTTCAGGGATAGGCTAAAGCCGGCTGACTATACTCTCCATGGTTTTTATGGGGCCTCGGTTCAGATCGAAGGAATCACCACCCTCGTCGTGATCGCAGGGAAGTCCCCTGTAATCCGTACCGAACCCATGGACTTTATGGTGGTCAATGTTAAAATCCGCCTACAATGCCATCTTTGAGTGCCCTGGATTAGCATCTCTTTAGGCCGTTGCCTCAGCCTATCATACGAAAATGAAGTTCCGTACAAGGATGGGGGTCGAAGTGGTTAGGGGTAGCCAAGAGGCAGCTTGAGTGTGCTATACTGCGACAATGGCAGGCTCGGTACCTCCCCTCGATGTGGTGGAGCTCCCCTTGGAAAGGAATCTGATCGGCTCCAAACCCATCGATGATTTAGAGGAAGTACCCTTTTTGGAGGAAGATGATGCAAAAAGTTCCAAGTGAGTAAGGTTTTTATTCCCAAGCTCAAGGAGAGGATCATTGACTACATCCGAAGGAATCGAGATTTGTTTGCCTGGACAGCTTCCGACATGACAGGTATTTCGGAAGATTTGATAATGCAAAAACTGAGCGTTAATCCCTACATCAAACAAGTGCAATAAAAGCACCAAAAATATGCCCCCCGAAAAGCAACATGCCATGAAAGAAGAGGTCGACAAATTCCTAGCTACGCGTTTCATACAGTAGGTTAGCTATCCCAAATTGCTGCCTAATGTAGTGATGGTCAATAAAGCTAGCAGCAAATGGAGAATATGCATTGACTTTACGAACCTTAACAAGGCATGTCTGAATGACCTTTTCCCTCTCCCAAGCATCGATGCCCTGATTAAGAACACTTCTGAACATGAATTCCTTAGCTTCATGGACGCATTCTCAGGATACAATAAGATCAATGTTCCATGAACATCCCTAACAACTCGTTTATAACCGACCAGGGACTCTATTGTTACAGAGTTATGCCCTTCTGGCAGAAAATTGCAGGTGCTACCTACCAATGGCTGGTTAATAAAGTGTTTAGTAGATAGGATGAAATATGGAGGTCTACGTCGATGACATGCTCGTCAAGAGCCTCAGAAGGGAAGATCGTGTCAAAGACCTTGACGAAGCTTTCAATGTCCTGAGAAAGAACAACATGAGGTTAAACCCCTCCAAATGCGCCCTCGACGTTTCTTTAAGGAAGTTTCGGGGATACATGGTCAGCCATAGGGGAATAAAGGCCAACCGAGAGAAGATTCAAGCCATTCTCGACATGACACCTCCAACCAATGTTAAAGAAGCTCAAAGGCTCGCTGGGCGCCTTGCAGGCATCGGGCGGTTTCTATCAAAGTTTGCTGAAAAATGTCTCCTCTTCTTCAAGTCCCGTCATGGGGCCAAGAACTTTGAATGGAGGGAACTACAGCAATGTGCATTCACCCAGTTGAAGGAATATTTGGCGGCCCCCTCTTCTGAGTAAACCAGATACGGGCGAAACCCTATATATTTACTTGGCCACTTCATAGAAGACTCTAAGTGATGTCCTGGTCTGGGAAGAGGACATGGTTCAAAATCCCATTTACTACGTGAGTAAAGTTCTCCACGACCCTGAGCTCCGTTACTCGAAGATGGAAAAGGTTGCTTACGCTCTAGTTATGGCTGACCAGAAGCTTCGTCACTACTTTCAGGCATATTCTGTCCAAGACCTGACTGATCAGCTACTGAAGCAGGTATTCCATAAGCCAAAAAACTCTGGACGACTAGTCAAATGGTCGATTGAGCTAAGTCAGCACAATATCATTTATAAGCCGAGGACAATAGTTAAGGCTCAGGCCTTAGCCAAACTGATCATCGAGAGTACCATCCCAGATCTGTCCGAGGCACAAGAAGATGCTCCTCTCTAGATCCTTTATGTCGACAGGTCCTCGTGCCAAGAAGGCAGCAGGGCGGGAGTAATACTGCTAGGGCCCGATGAATTTGTCCTCCAATATTCACTTTGTTTTGAGCTTCTAATAACGAGGCCAAGTACGAGGCCCTGATAGAAGGATTACTTCTGGCTCGGAAAGCTGGGGCCCAGTAGCTGAATAAGTTTTGTCACCCCAATTGGTCGTGAACCAAATATCTGTAGATTATGAAGCTTGAGGCCCCACATGATAAAGTATCTAGCCTATGTCAAGGAACTCATGTCTGATCAACCGGATCCCCCGAGAAGAGAATGTGCAAGCCGACGCCCTCTCCAAACTAGCCTCTTCTTCCTTCGAAGACCTGGAACAAACGGTACACGTGGAACTTCTGGTCAGCCTGAGTATTAAGGGAGAGGCCATGAAAGTCCTTCGCGTTGAAGAGAAAGAATCAACTGGTAACTGGATGGAGCCCTTAGTCAACTTCCTACACAAAGGGATCCTCACTTTGGAACCAAAAGAAGCAAGAAGGGTTTGGATTAGAGTGGAGAGGCACACACTCGTAGAGGGTGTCCTGTTCAAGCGCTCCTACAATCTGGTTGACGGACGGCCCTACCTCCATTGCTTTTCCCCCGAGGAAGTGTAATATGATCTTAATGAAATGCACGGGGGAGTAGAAATTGCCACATGGGAGCCAGACCCTTGCCCAAAAAATATGAATCAGTGGTACTACTGGCTGACTTTGCTGAACGATGCAGAAGAACATGTCTGCCACTGTGTCCTCTGCCAAAGGTTCTCCTCAATCAAGCATAACCTCCACGTGGATCACAAGTCTATGTCCAGCCTGGCCCCGTTCGCCATGTGGGGAATGGATCTAGACATACCTTTTACCCCTAGCAACTGGTCAGAGAAACTTCCTGGTGGTGGTAGTAGACTATTTTACCAAATGGGTCGAGACTGAACCTCCAGCATCCATAATCGAACACAAAATCTAACAGTTCTTCTGGAATCATATCATTTGTAGGTTGGGAATTCCACAAATATTGGTCATTGACAATGACACGCAATTTTCAGCAAGGGGTTTCCGCAAATTCTGTATGGACTTGGGTATCCAGCAGAAATTCTCCTCAATCTCCCATCCTCAGTCGAATGGTCAAGTCGAGAATGCAAACCGCTAGATCTTTGACGGTCTCAAAAAATGGTTGGATGAGTCTCCCAAAGGGTTATGGGTGGAGGAACTACCGAGCATGCTCTGGTCGTATAGAACGACCAAACGTGGACCGACAGAAGAATCGTCATTCAATCTCACATACAACTCTGAGGCCATAATTCTTTTGGAAGTCGGACTTCCTTCCCCCCAATTAATGACCTTTGATGAAGAAACCAACTCCGAAGGGCTCCGGGACAACCACGACATGGCCGACGAAGTGGGAGAAAAATTCACCCACATAAGGAACATTTATTAGCAGAAGGTTGAGCGATTCTACAATAAAAATGTTCAGCCAACCAATTTCCATGAAAGGGGGCCTAGTCCTAAGGAAGCTTGAGATCTCTGATCCTCGAAAAAGAAGAATGTTGGCTCCAAATTGGGAGGGACCTTATAAGGTCTCCGTGGTCTGTCCTTAAACTTACCGACTTGAAGACCTGGTGGAAAGGACATATCGGGGACAAGGAATGCAGAGCACTTGATGAAGTTTTATGAAAGTTCCTAATGCTCTAATGGCTTTAAAAAAATTATAATAAGGCCTTCGAGGCCAGTGAATATAATAAACGCTCACCATGAGGTAGCCATTTACGTTTATTTGTCATCCATGAATATTTTTTTTTATTACCAAAATCCGATATGCTCTCATTTTTTTTTCAATACTCGTCTGTTTTTGCCCCTCGACGTGGACTTCAAGCCACATGCAAAAAGTTCACTAAATTTTTCTTGACCTTGTCTCTCAACATGGAGTTCGAGTCACACATGAAAAACTCACTAACTTTTGCTTGGCTCGTCCCTCAACATGGACCTACCAAGTCACATCTACCTAACAGTTAGACCAGCATCCGAACTACGGTCGTAGCTTCCATTGCAACTCGTTAGCCAGCGAGTCCAGAGCGAGGCTCACCGCTAGAAATTGGATCCACGTCCAATCCAAAATCATAAAAATTAGCTCGGAGTCCAAACCATGATTCGAGGTACCTGTGGCTTCTTGTGCAAACAAGGCTCACCATTCGAAATTGCTCCCAAAAAACCATTACCATCTTAAAAGTAGGTTCAGAGTCCAACCCATGGTTTTGGGCTGACCGTCGCATCTTGCACAAAAGAAGTCGTGGAACGAGCTCACCATTCGAAATTTCTCCCACAACCTGTTAATACCCCAGTGGCACGACAAGTTAGAGGTCCGACCTACGGCTCAAAGCGACGCTCCTTAAGAGTGAACACACGAACTCGAGGGAATGGTTCGACCTACCAGCGTCGATCTTACTACCTATTAGGCCTACAAAAATATTCAACTCTGGAGGCTCAGCATGCACCATCCTCGATCAAAAACGGGATAACTAAGTTCGGCACGCCGAGCATGTGAGAAGTTGTGTTGACAACCGATCAGAACGAGTCATCATAGACTACGAACAGAAAACACAAGGTTGAAAACTTGATGTTTTTATTTTTCAAACTGTTACATGCTCGGAAGACATACCAACAAATACATATTATCACATTTGGTACAAGGGAAAATACAAACTGATACATTCGGAACAACCAAGGAATCACAACTAGTACAACAAGATTCAGCTAAAACAATGTTGTAGGATTCGCCTAGGGAACCACCTCATCGAGAGTGTACCCCCTCGGGCTCATGCGAACCAACTCCAGACCAACCAACCTGGTCAGCACTTCAGTCGACCCCTCTTGAGTGCTAGCCATGATGGATAGTTCAGTTGATGAGTGAAATTTTTACATGATTTTATTACTCTTTTTACGCATTAAAATTATGAGTTCTCATTTATTTATTTAATTTATATTCATTCAACTTTTTTTAATTTATTTGTTTGTTTTTGAAGGAATGAGATGGATAAGTGCAAAATATTGGCATTTTGGTAAAATCAAGGAAGAAAACAAGTATAAAGATTTTGAAATTCAAATTAATTCTATGTGAAGATTTCTGAAAAATTCGAGCACTTAAATGCACGTTTTTGCAAATTGGCTCTTTGATGAACTAATAGAAAATATTATGGCCAATTAGGGGGTGGAATAAATTTTGTAATAAAAAAATTTTAAAAATAAATAAAGACTGGATTGAATTGAATTGTGAGTGGATAAGGATTAGTGGTTAATTAGTTGTAAATTTTATAAAATTAATCTTAATCTTTGAATTCTAACTAATTAACTATTTAAACTTATCATTATCCTATTTAAATAACAATCTCCTTCTCATATATATATATATATATATATATAGTCCCCTTCCGTTGTGCACCACCCATGGTGCACACGGCATGTGCACTCGGCCTACGGGCATTCATATCGGAGATCCGAACCGTCACATTGATCTAAAAATCTAAATTAGTCTGAATATGTAAAATCAAGTCATTTGAAATTAATTTGCTCCAGCGTTGAAGTGTTACAAAATTGTATGGCTGAATATCGTTTTTTTATAATGACATGATGAATAGGCAAATGAATTTCAAATGACTTGATTTTACATATTTAGACAAATTTAGATGTGTGATCAATGTTAACGGTTCAGATCGTCGATATGAACTCTCGAAGGCCGAGTGCACACGCCAGGTGCACCATGGGTGGTGCACAACGGAAGGGGACTATATATATATATATATATATATATATATATATATATATATATATATATATATATATATATATATATATATATATAACACCCCCGGACCAGGATTTTTGGGATTTGCTTTACTTGCTGCCGAGAAATGGTTTTTTGGAGAAGCCAGAGATTTGATTTGCGACTTCAAGCAACAACAGCAAAATGAGTTATTTTTTTTCTTTTATATTTTTTTATGCAATCCACTAAGATGTTTATTAGTTGCAAATTTACTATGAACTAACTTTATCTTTATAGGGCTTCGAGTAGCCTAGTTTTTAAAACACAATTTGAATTTCATGTTATTTTGTTCTTCTACTTTTTCATGGTTGTGTGTTTAATTTTTGTTATTAATTCTTGCAATTGTCTGTCGAACTATTGTTTGATTTATTAGATCATAGGAATGCCGAGAGGTAACTTGTGATTTAGAATTATAGAATTAAACACCATTGATTGAGAAAAATTAAAGATAATATACCGCGATTAATGTAACTGTAGAGAAATCCAGAGAACTTAATGAATTTTTAAATAATTAAATTCGCATAGAGATGTTAAGAATTATTAGTTGGGGATGTGTTTGTGTTATTCGAGATAAGACATTGAATAATTAGGGAATTTTGGTCTACAACTTAGAATTGTATAGTTTTGAGTTCATAGAATTATGAATTGTGTGGGATTAGCTAGGTCAAATAAAAGGCACTAGAGTTAGTTTTGCTATTAATAAACCCTAAAATTTCATATTTCATTATTTTCAATTAGTTTAGTTTTGCCTTTAGTTTAATTTAATTCAATTATTTTTTTAAATCAAATTTTCGATTCCCCAAATAATAGATAATCTGTGAAGTTTGGTACTCAATAAAATAATTAGTTAATATGGGTTCGACACTCTTTCCATTAAAACTATACTACCTGAAGCAATTTTGTGCGCTTGCAAATTAATTCATCACCAGCCACTCTGCTCTAAGCATCCACTGGGTTCGTCAGCTCCATCCGGACACTCAGAGACGGACTTTGAACGGAAGTCCAGCTGCTAGGAAGAGGAATGGCTCTTAAACTAGCCACCCTGAACACCATCTTTAATCAGTATATCACCAACTCCTTCTCCACCAGCATTTTCAGAAGGAAAGAGTCCACCGAGCGGATATCACCCTCCGA
This sequence comes from Hemerocallis citrina, assembly GCA_017893485.1. NCBI lineage: Eukaryota > Viridiplantae > Streptophyta > Magnoliopsida > Asparagales > Asphodelaceae > Hemerocallis > Hemerocallis citrina. The sequence continues at coordinate 159,467,186 of CM030367.1, read as the reverse complement.
TGAAGGTGGTCGGGATGACCCGCCAGGAAAAGATACTTGGGCTTTAGCTCGACCAAAGTTTATGTCAGCCACGGCCTCTTTCAAGCGAGCGAGTTCTAGGTTCACTTGTTGTGACCTTCAGATATGATACGAGAACATTGCCTCCCTATCTTTTGACTCCTTACGATGATGAGCCAAACTGATTCCATGATTTTCAATCTGTTCCTAAGATATTCGAGCTCGACATCACGAGGGTCGATCCTAGCACATCTGACAATTTAGTAAGAAAAGGAAAGGTCACATTACGCCGAGCATTGGAGACTTAACTAATTCTAATGCTATGAAAGTCCATGTAACTTGGCAAAAAAAGTTTAAGTTTTATCTAGTTCGGCAAGCAACACACAAATCAAAAATAAAAAAGTTCAAGCCAAGAAGTTCGCCACAAAACAGTTTTCATTCAATTCAAATAAATCCGAACACAGAAGAATGGGTGCCAGTCCGCATTTGGAAAATAAAAAAAAAATCAAAGAAAAAAACAAGTTTTCTATGACTTAGGTAGGGGAGGCACCTCTTCGACCAGCCCGGGTACCCTCTTCACCACCCGAGGGGTTCTCCCAAAGGATTATGGGGGCTTTGTCAAATCTCATGGAGTAGGAGAAGCCCTCAAGGATGAGGTTTGTAATACCCCAAATTTCAAATACAACTGAATTCGAAGTTCCACAGGATCTTTACACTTCATTTCGTACAATTTTATAAGGAATTTAAAACTTTTATTTCAACAATAATTACATCAGAGTCTTTTACATCAACAAGCAGCAGAATTAATAAAATACAACAATAATAAATGTACAACTGTAACAACTTGACATTTGAATAATCATCAGCAACTATTTCATCTTTATATCTTCTTGTAAACTCCAAGTCCTGCATATAAAACTGTGGGCGCGTCAGTTGCTTACAACCGACGAAATATTATACACGGCCATCCTCGCTATGCCGAATAGTATAACGATTCTTAAATACTTTAGCAAACACAAACTTGATCACAAACAAAACTACAAAGGGGCTATCCTGTTGAAGTCGTGTTGTGCTGTGCACTTAGTCCTTAATGCAGTTATTTAATATTACATGACACTAATGTGCACTTGTTCGGATTCTATACATCCCATACTACATAGGTCCGAGGGCAAGCCCTTAATCGTCTTTCATCTTGTAGGGTTCAATCCCTCGCCATGACTTAAACTACTACTGTAACTACGGTAAGTATCCTAGATGTTTTATGATCTACGAGCCCATGTCCAGGCAGTTTGGAGGGGAATCCCACGCACTGACATGACGCATCAAGCAGGTAGACTATGGACAATTCAACCTCCGCCATGGAATGATGGCACCACCTGTAGTCACCAAACACCCCACGAGCGTCGCCACCGGGATGATAATTCCGGAGTAGTGCTCACACCATATCATGACGCATCAAGCAGGCAGTTTGTGAATCACTCTCACACTGCCAATCCGATGGCCCTCATACTCGTGTTTTTCTATTACTTTCATCACATCTTCATTATGTATCTAATCCTTACAATATTTGTTTAAAAGAAAATCATCACAACCTAGAGCTAGCTTACCCTATCAGACTTAAATCAAAACAACAGAGACAGTCAGCCTACCTGGCTACTTCTCAAGAGACGCTCAATCCTCAACGGTTAGCCCTCAAAATCATAAATAATACTGCCGGTCACTAGGATCTCGCCTAGCCTCTAGATTCCAACAAATATTTCTTTCTAGAGATCAACAATATGTCATAGTCAATCTCAAATAATCATTTCCATTTATTTTGTTCACAAACTCTTTCTCAAAAACATTTCTTCTATAATCTCACAACATAAGGCAATTCAACCTTTGAATCAATTTAATCATTCGTACCCTTGTGTGCATTTCAAAATAATCTCAATCAAATATTAATACACATAAAATCTCGTATTCAATCTTATTCAACTATCACATGTCAGAAATCAAATCCAAACTCAAGAAAATCCATCAGTCAAGACAGTGGCAATCGACCGTTAAAAGTGGCCAATCGACTGTTCTGTGAGACTTCAAACTCAAGAACAAAAGCCAGTTCAGTCGACTGTAGACAAATGCCCAGTCGTTTTTCCTGCGAAACTTTGAAAGCTCAAACACAACCCAGTCAGTTCAGTCGACTGTTGACAAAGAATTAGTCGACTGTTCTACGAAACTTTGAAACTCAAACACAAACCAGTCAATTCAGTCAACTGTTGACAAAGAATCAGTCGACTGTTCTGCGAAACTTTGAAACTCAAAAACCAATAATCAAGACAGTAACAGTCGAATGTGGATAAGTAGACAGTCGACTGTCCTGCAGAAAATCCGAAATTTAATAATTTGACAGTCGACTGTCGACTCTAGCTCGGTCGACTGTCGATTGCACCAGGTTGCAGTTTAAAGTGGATCCTGAATATATTTTCGACCTTTCAATTGATTTGTACTTCTATAAAAATATAGACCATCTTTCGGAATGTATTCTTTTGAAAAACAATATCGTACATCTTCTTAAATTCATAAGTTTCTCATTTTGCAATATAATAAAATCCTTCTTTAAAATGTATAAAAACACATACAATCAATTTTCCAAATAGAATGTTGTCTTTTATCAAAAATTACTTTATAAAAATTCCTATACTCATAAAAATAAATATTTTTGAGGTTAGAATCAAACAATTCTTTCCTACACCCTTGCATTATTTTGACCAATGTCTTAATATGCATCAATTTCCATAAAAATCACGTTTCTTCAATTCTAGCATTCCAAACCAGCATAACAATTTTTAGAGAATAGATTAAGCAATTTACATCTACCACACCAATTAAAATTTAGCAATTCAACTCTACATTAATTTGCATGTAATCTCATCATACCAATTCAAATTCAATAAATAAATTGTATATTATCTATCCTGTAATTTCTACTCCTAAATTAGAAAGGATTTAAGAAACATCCACCCAAAGTTGAAGAATATGTACTCAAATGAACTCCTAAAATTAGAAGCTCCTAAAGAAACTTCGATTGCAAACTCCTCGAAATCCGCGCACCAAAGCAAGGCCTCCAATCTCACTTTCGGCAGCAACAGTGAGCATCATCTCCATCTTTCGGCAAGCACATGGAGCAATTCATTTTCCATCATGTGCACATACTATATACATACATATATACATAGGTATATATATATATGCACCAATATATGATGGGATAGGTGGAGGAGTAGGTTGTAGCAATATGGACTAGGCTGATGGGACTTTTGCTTTCGGCAAGAAGAAGAAAGAGGAAAGGAAGAAAGAGAGAGAGAGGTACATTGTCTACATACATACATATATATACATTAGGGCCTATATGCATGTAGACATAGGAGTAGGTGTAGAAGTCAAAGTATGATGGATTGTGTGTGGCTTGGTTTCGGAAATCCAACAGAGGAGGAGGAAGAGATGAGAGAGTGAGAGAGACTTAGGGGTATTTTATAGATTAATTGTTGAGTAGTTAGAATAACCACCTTCCACATGAACACCACTAACCCCACATTCTAAAATTCAAAACTTGCTTTCCCTCCTATTTTCAAAAACCAAAATTCTGTCTTCCCTCTTCTTAAAAATAGCTCGGCCTCAAAATGTGTGCACATCGCACGTGTGCACGTGCACGTGCTTTGTGTACACCCCAAAATAAATTATTTATTTAATTTTTTTAAAAAAATTATTTATATATGTAATAAATATATAAAATTAACTTTAAAATTATACTTTTTATGCACGATAAAAATAGACAGACACTCTTCATGAAATTTATTTTGAAAGAAGAATACACTTAAACACGTGCATCGCCCGTAAAATCTCAAAAATACAAAATTGACTTTATCAACCGAAAAATATTTATAATTAATCGGAATACAACATAAAAATATATTTAATATACATATTTGATAATGTACTCAAACGTACAAAAAACACGTGCATTGCACGTATAAAAGCATTTTAATCAAACAGACGAAAAATGAATTCCGTTTACAAAACGAATTTAAACACGTCATAAAAATAAATAATTGAAACCCATCGGAAACATTGCACATAACGGTAGAATACCCGAAATCGACACGTGCATCGATAATACTTAAAAAGCACGTAAAATATACAAATTGAAATTTAGCATTTGAGTTGTCTCAAATGGAATTTTAAGAATATGAGAATACGTAAATAGTCGGAATCCAAAATACATATTGAAATACGTCACAGATCTCACCAGTAATGGTACAAAATGCACGTGAGTAACACCCGAGGGCAAAATTGTCATTTCCAATTCTGCAGGGTGTTACAAGGTTGGGGTACTTCTGCTCGACCTGCTCGATAGCCCGCTCGTACCCCTCGTCTGGGGAAAAGATGACCCGGTCGGTTGCTTCCTCTTGGTCAGCCACCAACTCCTTTTCCCTCGCCTCCCAGCTGGCCTTCTCCTTCTCCAACTTCTCTCGGTGGTAGGCCATGGAGGTTAGCTCGGCCTTGACTGTTGTTTTCACTCTTCTCCAAGTCGTCGAACCTCAGCTTGAGGTCCTCATACTCTCTCTCGACCCGTTGTGCCTTCCGGTTGGCAAGATTGAGGTGACGCTCGTACTGCATCCTCATCTCCGTCCCTTAAGGATTCCCTTGCAAAACAGAGGACACATACTTAGAAGAAGAAAACAATTAATTTTTTCAAGACAAAACTTGCACTCGTCAAAGGTCAGATGCTTCCACCATATCAGCATGAGCCCACTTGAGGTAGCTCGAGTCGAATGTCGCGTGACGAGACACTTCCCGTCGTGAGGGGGTGTGAGGCTGTTCATGTAACACCCCATAATTTCTAAAGGCATATATAGTAGTATATATAAATATATATGTAATATGGTGGAAGGTATAATTGTAATTAAGTGAAGAGATGGGGCCCAAGTGAAAGAAACGAAATAGCAAGAGTGTTGTTTCGCTCCGCTGATGTCACTGAACATACCATGGGGCCCGCCCAGGTGCAGCTGCTGTGTTGCAGCATGCTGAAGTCACTGGTGACGTGGCGGCAGGGGCCCACCTGGCCCTTGCTACTGTGCGTTCTCAAGAGAGAGAATGGGAGAAGAGTTGTTTAATATAGTCCCATATCGGGATTAGCAATTGATTAAAATAATAATAAATAATATAGCCTATGATCAAGAGTCACCAATTCAATTAACCACCTTTTGAGAGACAGCCTATGGTGGGCAGTTGTACTATACTATAAATAATTTGTATGATAAATTGTATAAGTTGTCTGAGCTAGGGGCAGGGGCGTTACAAATGGTATCAGAGCTGACTTTCGACACCGAGTGTGGGGCATGTCTATATAGTCAGGCGGTGGATTCCGGGATCATGATTAGTCGGGCGGATAGGAGGGCAGCTTAATTAAATCCGGGACTATGATTGATCGGACGGTGGATTTCGGAATCATGATTAGTCGGGCAGATAGGAGAGCAGATGCTCCACATCGGCTAGAAAGTAGATCCTGCACTAGATTGTGCATGCCTCGTGCTCAGCGAGGACGCTAATTTCTAAGGGGGGGTGTATGTAACACCCCGTAATTTCTAAAGGCATATATAGTAGTATTAGTATATATAAATATATATGTAATATTGTGGAGGGTATAATTGTAATTAAGTGAAGATATAGGCTCACATGAAAGAAACGAAATAGCAAGAGTGCTGTTCCGCTCCGCTAACATCACTGAACGTGTCGTGGGGCCCGCCTAGGTGCAGCTGCTGTGTTGCAGCACGCTGACGTCACTGGTGACGTGGAGGCAGGGGTCTGCTTGGCCCTTGCTGCTGTGCATTCTCAAGAGAGAGAACAGGAGAAGAGTTGTTTAATATAGTCCCATATCGAGATTACAATAGATTAAAATAATAATAAATAATATAGCCTATGATCAGGAGTCACCAATCCGATTAACCACCTTTTGAGAGGTAGCCTGTGGTGGGCAGTTGTACTATACTATAAATAATTTGTCTGATAAATTGTATATGTTGTCTTAGCTAGGGGCAGGGGCATTACAGTTCACAAACTCCATGGCAACCAGACCCTCCAATATTGAATATTCCACCTTCATGGCCCAATCGAGCTTCCATGGCTCCACACTCTTGTTCCCGAGGAGGTCCTTGGAATGGGAATGAACGGGAGGAAGCCCGAAATTTGCAATCTTGGACACCCTAAGGTATTTTGAGCTCGAAGCCACTTTTGCCGAGTCGAGGGAGTTGGGGATTGTCAACGCCCTCGACTTCTTAGACTTCACTTCCGATGACCTCTTAGATGTAGAATCTGAGGGCCTCTTCTTTCCCTTCGGCTGCTCAGCATCCCTCATCTTGGCCAAGGCAACATGTCTCGCCTTGATTTCCTTCTTGCTGCAACAAAAGGAAATTAGTTGTTAGGATGAAGGAAAAGAGTTAAACGCAAAAAGGAAACAAAGGACACAGAAGGGTCGGCAGGGCCTAATCCGCTCCTAACTAGATGCCCCTTGGCCACCTTCGGCCAATTCACACTCCCACCCACAAAAATCTTCTCCAACTCATCCTTCTCCTACGAAGTGAAGTCCCTCGGTCTAGGCTCTTCGGGATCTGAAACGACCACTTTGTGGGGATGTCCCAAAGCTCGATACTCCGGATGATGAAATACTTTAACTTTTAGTCTTTGATGGATTCCGGGTGGTCATGTACGACTCACCTCCTTAGCCGAGGTAATAAGAAACATCACCCCTCATACATCATGGCAGTGTAGAGGCACAAACACGCCGAAAGTATTTAAGCTTCAGGGGCACGCCCGTCTCATAGCAAAGAATTATGAAATTGATGAACTGTTTCCATGAGTTTGGCCCGTACCGCATCAAACTCACTACGGCTCAATTCAGCACCTCCTTGATGAAGGGGTGTATGGGTAGTCGAAGCCCCGAGAAGAAGGCATCTAAAGGGAACATGCAGAACCACTATGCCAAGACGTCATTCGGTCGGAATCCAGGGTTCAGAATCATTTGCTCAAAGTCCCAAGGAATGAAGTAACAAGACCGAACCAGAGGGGGTCGGCCTTCATTAATGTGTTCGCCACCCTGTCCGCCTCGATTTTCTGCCAGTTGGGGACGACGATCGTATTCCAAATTGAATCAAGTCCAGGAGATCTGGGTAAATCCTTATAGACATGGGCTCCTGGAAGTAGAGGGTTTTAAAGCCCCTATCCGATGAATACTCCATGGGTTCGAGGCCCAGACTCATTGCCAAACAAACTTCCCATTTCTCCTTGGCTGCCAAGGGGCACAGGAGGGTGAGTATGCCACTACATTATCAAGAGAACCCCCTTCACTCGAGGGAACCTCCACTACACCCACTTCTGCTTCCTTCTCATCTTCTTTTTCAGATCGGACTTCGACTGCCCCCGAGTTTTCACTCTCATCCACTCCTTCCCTGAAAGAATACTACAAGGAAACTTCTTCCACCTTCTTTTTTGGGGTAGACCACTAGGTGGATGAAAAGGAACAGTTGCATTGAACCCTCAGTATAATAAAAATAATACTTCACATGGATTCCGTTAACGGAAAGTTAATTGAAAAGCTCGGCAGTGGTCAGAAAGGGTTTGGGAGAAAGAAGCTCCGCAAAGTAGTGAGAGAAAGTAAAGAGAGAAATGAGAAGGAAATGGGAGATATATAAGAGGGGAGAGAGACCCCTAGATATCCACAACAATGATGTGGAAGAATCATAGCCCTACAATTCAATCCAACGGATGTAAAGGAAAAAAAAATCTTCATTTTCCACGGTAGTGACGTAAGCCCACACATGTGTTGCCGACATGCATCTGCATCTCAAAGGGAAGGAAGAATTCCTAAGTCCATCATCCTCGGCAAAGATTCGTGAATTTCACTTGGCCTCGTCCCTTCGCATAGACTTCGAGTCATACGCTAAAAACTAACTAAATTTAGCTTGGCCACGTCCCTCGGCATGAACTTTGAGCCACAAGTGAAAAGTGACTCAATTTTGCTTGGCATGGTGCCTCAGCATAGACTACGCGCCACACGTAAAAAACTCACTAAATTTTGCATGGCCTTCGTCTATAAGCATGGACTTCGAACCACATGCAAAAAGTGACTCAATTTCGCTTGACTTCGTGCCTCGGCATGAACTTCGAGTCACACGCGAAGAGTTACTCAATTTCACTTAGCATCGTGTATCGGCATGGAATTTAAGCCACATGCATAAAACTCACTAAATTGCGCTTGGTCTCGTCCCTTAGCATGGACTTCGAGCCACCGGCGAAAAACTCACTAAATTTTGCTAGCCTCGTCCTTAGGCGTGGAGATCGAGCCACACACAAAAAACTCACTAAATTTTGCTTGGACTCATCTCTTGGCACGGAATTCAAGCCACATGCAAAAAGTGACTCAATTTCTCTTAGTCTCGTCCCTCGGCATGGACTTCGAGCCACACGTGAAAAGTAACTTAATTTTCCTTGGCTCGTGCTTTGGTAGAGACTTCGAGACACATGTGGAAAACACAATAGATTTCGTTTAGCTTCGTCCCTCGTAGTGGACTTTGAGCCACACGTGAAAAACTCACTAAATTTCGTTTAATAGCATCCCTCAGCATGGACTTCGATCCATCGGCGAAAAACTCACTAAATTTAGTATCATCCCTTAATATGAACTTCGAGCCATATGCAAAAAACACATAAATTTTGCTTGGTCTCGTCCCTTGATATGGGCTTCGATCGAAACATGAAAAACTCACTAAATTTTACTTGATCTCGTCCCTCGGCATGAACTTTGAGCCACACACGAAAAAATCACTAAATTTCACTTGGTTTCGTCCATTGGCATGGACTTCGAGCCACACACAAAAAACCCACGAAATTTTCCTTAACCTCGACTTTGAAACACATGCAAAAATTGACTTAATTTTTCTGCCTCTTTTCTCGGCATGCCAAGGCACTCACGGTCGGCACTCGACATGGACTTCGAGGCATGCGGGCGTGAAACCCATCAAAAACTGCCAAGTCTTCGAAATTCGCGCCCTCATTTGATTGCTGATTAAAGTTCCAAAAAATAATTAAAAATTGGAATTAATTAAAATTTCTTTAAATAATTATAAATTAGGAAAACTAATTTAATAATTCTAAAAAGTAATTATGAATTTAGAAATTTTTATTAAAAATCCAATAAATAATTATAAATTTGGAAATTTTAGTTTAAAATATGAAAAAATTACTTTGAAGCCCAGAAAGACGATTATTTTCCTCCATCACTCTTATCAAATCCCGAACGTCCCCAAGAGAGAACTATACTCATCGAAGGTTGTTACACCCAACCTTCAGGGAGGGGGGGAATAATGTAGGTAAAAAGCTCAGCTAATTAGGGTCGTACAATTCTTGCACGAAGCTCAAAGTTTCTAATGGCAAAATGATAATCTCACAGTAACTACATGCCCACGATCAGCTTACTGGCCGCCTACAGACCCACTATCTTGGATCAACCACAAGGGGGGCTATTTGCTACCCAATTAGAGGAGTTTGACTAGTCAATCATGATTGGCAACAAAAATCCCCCAAAATTAGGAAGATAATAACTGATTAGATCACTTGATTTGGGGGATCTTATAAATCAGCTAAGGCCAATAACTGCTCCCATTCAAGGCTATAAATACAGTCATACCTCCTCCTTTACCAGATAATCAAAATTTTGCTCAAAATAATCCAGTTTACACTACTGAGTACTGACTTGATCGTTCGAAGCCCTGTCGCCAGGAAAACTCCCGGTGTTTTAGGCTTTTTTTGCATGTTTTTGGCGATATCTCAGCCATACATTACACCAATACTAGCCTCACATCAGATCAGATCGACGAGTGATATCTATGTTTCCCATAATCATCAAAGAACTCATCATCTGTTGCTCCCACACCGAACAAAAGCAGCATCAAAACTCAAACTACAAAAAGGCATTGAAGGCGACTTGGCTTGACTCTGATTCAAGCAATAATGAAGACGATCAATATGAGCGAGCGAACATGGGATTCGCCTTTATGGCTTTTGGAGATGATTAGGAGCAATCATCACTTCAAGAAAAGGTAATCGAAAACGCACTTATGATGAATTACGTGAAATGACAACCAATTTAAAGGATTATGCTAAAAAGACCAGTGTTGAACTTAAGCAATATAACCAAATGTCTAATGGATCATATAACTCATGCATTGCCAAAAATGAGAAATTGAAAAATGCAAATTATTTAGTTATTGAAAAACTTGGGTCATTTAGAAAAGATCATGATTTGTTGAAAGAAGAGAATGAATGTTTTTAATAAAATCAAAAGTATCTATCAACAGATAAAAAGAATTTAAAAGTGAGCCATGAGAAAACTATTCATATTGTTCAGCTTAATACTGAACTTGATGACTGCAAATATAAATTTGATTAATTGGTGAAAGATTGTGAAGAAGCCCTTGAACAAAATAGACAACTTGATAGTGCACTCGATAATCTTCGTTGAGATACGAAAGATGATGATTGTACAGGAAAATGCTTTGTTGCAAAGTAATTGAGCTCGAAGCAAATATTAAAAAATACAAAAAGTGGCCCACTTATTTTATGACAAGACAATCAAAGACGCTCTATGATAAAAAATGACTTGGTTACAACAATTCACCAAAATATCTAATTCCTAAGCACGCTTCTAACACATATACATAATTATTCAAATGTAAATGATCCAAGACATAATCATATTACCCACAATTAATGATGTAAATCAAGGCATATTTAAATTAAGCGTAGGCATATTTAGGTTAAGCGCTTAAGTCCACGAATTATTGTCTTTCTTATAATTGTGCTTTGAAATGAACACTAATTTTGCTTGGGTAATAAAGGATGACATTGCAGATTTTTCATAAACATAGGCACCAAAAGTCACACCTACTAATCTTAATGTAGGTGCATCAACTTGTCAAACCTAAATATCGATGGTACCATGATAGTGGATGCTCAAATCACATAACCGGCAATATCAAGTATTTTGCATCACTATCAGGGAAACAGGGAAGGACGTCATCTTCGGAGTAAATATCATAGGTAAAACCGCTGGTAAAGGTTTTAAAAAAATTTAGTTCATCTTATTCTTTTGGTAAATGGCTTAAAACATAACCTACTTAGTGTTAGTCAATTGTCTGATAGAGACTATATGGTTATATTTGATAAGCATGCTTGCATTGTCTTACACAGTAGTAATTCTCGCTTGCTTTCTACTAATCGTTATAATAATGTTCATGTCATTAATACTAATGATCTATCAAAAGAAAGTATGCAGTGTTTTGTAGCTAAAAATAATGATGGATGGCTATGGCATTAGCGGCTTGGACAATCCAAATAAGGAACTTGTAAAAGGCATTCTGAAAATCAAATTCAAGAAACACAATCCATCTGATTCATGTCAATTATGTAAACAAACCAAGAGATCTCACGAACCAAAGAGTGTATCAACTTCTCGACCTCTTGAATTTTTGCACATGGATTTATTTGGTCCATCTCGTACACATAGTATTTTTTTAAGGAACTCGTACACATAGTATTGGAGGTACACAATATGCCTTTATAATTGTTGATAATTTTATTCGTTTTACTTGTGTTGTTTTTCTATCACAAAAATATGAAACTACTTGTGTTTCAAAAATTTTGCCGTCGAGTTGAAAATGAGAATACCTCACCATAATTATTCGTAGTGATCATGGTGGGGACTTTAAAAATGATATATTTACATTTTTTGTTTTGAAAAATGAATAAATCATGAGTTCGCTTAACCTCACACTCCTCAACAAAATTTAATTGTTGAGAGGAATAATCGATTTCTTCAAGAAATGACTCGTATTATGCATAGTGAATATGATCTACCTAAATCTTTCTGGGCTGCAGTTGTCAATATAGCATGTTACACTATAAACTAATTATATTAGAAAACTTTTTGAGAAAACACCTTCTGAAATATACTATGAAAAATGTCCAAACCAAGGTTATTTTTGAGTTGTTGGATGCAAAGTTTTTATTTTATACACTCAAAATAACTTAGGAAAATTCAATCGTAAAAGTGATGAGGGTTCATTCTAAGGATATTCTCTAACTAGAAAGACATACTGTGTCTTCAATAAAAGAAAACACACAATATAAGTTTATTGATATTATTTCTTATGAGACTAATCATCTTGTATATTGTTGATGATGATGAAACTTGTGTTCGCATAAAGAAAAGACAAATTCAAACTAATAAGGAGTTGCAAGAAGAAGCACAAAATAATATCAACAACTCAACACCTCATGGCGAACCACTTCCACAAACAACATTAATATGCAACCAATATAAGATATGGAACCATTAGAGAATGAACATGTTGAAGAAGATGACGAAAAAAAAAATACCTCCGCTCGAACTCAAATAGAAGAAAAATGTCCTGCATGGAAAATTATGTCTATTCATCCTCCTAAATTAATACGAAGCGACGAATCAAAGGGGGTAACTACTCGTACTCAAGCAAAGAATTTTATGTATTTTCCTGCATTTGTTTACATAATTGAACCTAAAAATATTAAGGATGTCTTGCAAGATAATGACTAAAAAAATTTCCATGTAAGAAGAACTTAATCAAAGAATCAGGTATGGAGATTTGTTCCTAAACCCCGTAATAGAACTGTTCTCATAATGAAATGAGTGTTTAGAAACAAATTTGATGAATCTAGAGTCATTGTTAAAAATGAAGTCCGGCTTGTCGCACAAGGTTATTACCAACAAGAAGGGTTTTAATTTTGATGAAACATTCACTCCGGTTGTACGGTTTGAAGTCATTCGCATTTTACTTGCTTTGTATCATACATGGATTTCACGCTTTTTAATGGATGTCAAAAGTGCTTTCCTAAATGGCAATATTTCTGAAGTTTATGATGAAAAACCACCAAGGTTCACTGACCCAGCACACCCAACCATATATTTCATCTTGATAAAAGATTAATACGGTTTAAAGCAATTGTTAGGAAAAGTGAAGCTCTTGTTGAGTCATGCGATGCAATACAAACCACCAAGCACATAGAAGATCACACCAAACACACCAAAGCACAAAAATTTTTCCATGTTGGGGATTTCACCTTAATCCAGATGAGAAGAATCCAAGATATTATTCAACTAGAGAAGATACAAGAATATTACAATTCTCACCACGACCCTCTTTCAAGCCTCACCAGTAAGTAATAGTTATTTACAATTGGAGAAACTCTCAAACTATCTTCAATAAAGTACTATCTATCTTGGCTCTCAATGGAGGCCAATAACAACAATATATTGAGATCTAGAAAAACCCTAAGTTGGTATCTTGATACAATAGTCATTGTATATTACTGAAGAGATAACCCTGCGATAAGAGCCACACGATCTAACTTGAAGAGCAAGTTCAGGTTTCAACAAAGTCACAAAGACCCGCACCCAAAGTCTGCATCAGCCGCGCACAGTTGACCGCACCAGACTTGCGGTCGACCTTCCCCCTCTCGGGAATGCCTGTACAGTCGGGCGATCGACCATTCCCAAGACCGGTCGACCGCAACCCCTGTTGTTGTTGCTGTTTTCTCTTGCTTCCACTCCGTCTCCAATCGTATCGATCCCTCCAACGTCTCATCATCTTCATATCCAACATAATATGCAGGACATAAACCCAACAATCTCCACCGTGGATTGCATACTATGAATCCACACTTGTGTGATTTAAAACCTTCTAGACTCTTTTTCTCTCATCTTACAAACAACTTTGTTTGTGTCTTTCTCTGTTAGTTGAATCTACCTCCACCTGTTTTTCTCACATTGTATTTTACCTTCAAGGGCACACCTCAGCAGATGTAATCATGGAGGTGCCACCCTCCATACGAACTCCACATACATTAAGGCTCTCTCCACCTTCCGACGATATTCGACTGTTGTAATCTTGGCCGAATGATTCTAGTGACAATAAACTAGATAGTGCTTTAGGAACATAGGGCTTCGAAACACTTTTGCAAGTTGTCACGTTCCCACAAAGTCTGTAGAGGGTGTGCTCAACACCCCTCTTTCCATTCATCACCTCACGAAAATCTTTCCAAATTGATAGAACTCCACCTTGAGCTATGCACTTGCAGCCGCGTTCTTCAAGAGCTCCCAAGGATACAAGATTCTATTTTAGCTGAGGAATATGCATAACATTCTCTAGTGTGTAACCATTTTCATCTAGTGTCTCCAATTCAACTGTTCCATCATCTATTATCTTACATATATCACCAATCACCGTTCTCACACAACAACGATCTCTAACGAACTTGTTAGCAGAAAACATCTCCTTCTTGGAGAATATATGAGAAGAACTCTCCGAATCAAGAAACCAGCCAGAATACACATTTATAAATTTTGAAACAAGATTATTGTCAAAGCTATCACTTGAATCGGTGGCACTGGATTTGGCGCCCCTCTGATTCAACCACTTGTAACAATCCTCCTTGTAATGCTCAACTCCTTCGCAATAATGGCAACGAATCCTACCCTTACGTGCATTTTCCTTTCCATTCGAAATACAATCCATCCCCAATTAACTCTTAGAAGTAGACGCCGATTTCTAACTCTCCTTCCTAAGTGCATCCTCCTATAACCCTTTGATCATACCTGCTAAAGAAAACTTCTCCTTGATAGATTTCTCGTCTAGCACGATTATCAGGTTAGATGAATTTGGTTGTGAATATATCAAGTTGGAAACTTTTAGATCATCTGTGTTGAATGCCCTCGGTTCAGATAACTCCATATTGAACTCCACTTTTTGATCTAGAAGAGATGTATTTTTCTTCATTGAGTAACCCCACAACTTTCCTTTCTGCTACATCCGATCCTGCAATGATGATTCCGTGTAGTCAGTTCTGAGTCTTGCCCACAGACTCGCCACGCTTTGCTCCTCCATGAGGTTGCACCTGACTTTCGACATTCGGATTAAACTCAAGGTTCTTGAACAAATCTCCTCCCGATTCTCCTGCTTCATGCCAATTGGTCTCCCATTATCTCCTTCTACGGCTAACTTCAAACCCTTTAGAACCAATGTGTCATACATATTCACCTTCCAGAGATTAAAGTTGATCTTATCATCGAACTACTAGATCTTCGTGATATGATTTGTCATCTTCTTCAAGGAACTCGAACAAACCCGCAAACCTGAATAGCTCTGATACCAATTGTTAGGAAAAGTGAAGATCTGGTTGAGTTATGAGATGCATCAATACAAACCACCAAGCACATAGGAGATTACACCAAACACACCAAAGCACACAAATTTGTCCCGGTTGGGGCTTTCGCCTTAATTCAGGAGAGAAGAAACTGAGATGTTATTCAACTAGAGAAGATATACAAGAATATTATAATTCTCACCACGACCTTCTCTCAAGCCTCACCAGCAAGTAATAGTTATTTATAATTGGAGAAACTCTCAAACTCTCTTCAATGAAATACTCTCTCTATTGGCTCTCAATGGAGGCCAATAACAATAATATATAGAGATCTAGAAAAACCCTAAGTTGGTATCTTGATACAATAGCCATTGTATATTACTGAAGAGATAACCTTACGATAAAAGCCATACGATCTAACTTTAAGAACAAGTTCAAGATTCAGCAAAGTCGCTAAGACCCGCACCCAAAGTCTGCATCAGCCGCACACGGTCGACCGCACCCGACTTACGGTCGACTGTCTCCCTCTCGGGAACGCCTGTACAGTCGGGCGGTCGACCGTCCCTAAGAACGGTCGATTGCAACCCCTGCTACTGCTGCTGTTGATGTTTCCTCTTATTTCCACTCCATCTCCAATCGTCTCGATCTCTCCATCGTCTCATTGACTTCATATCCAACATAGTATGCAAGACATAAACCCAACAACAAGCACCTAGAGCGTGGTATGAGCAAGTTAAGCTCGTTTCTTATTCACACTGGTTTCTTAAAAGGGAAAGTAAGACACAACACTTTTCATCAAACATCATTCTGAAGACATCTTGATAGTTCAATTTTTTGTTGATAATATTATTTTAGGGTCCACTAATGAAAAACGTGCAAGAAATTTTCAAAGCACATGCAGGATGAATTTGAGACTAGCATGATAGGTGAGTTGAACTATTTCCTTGATCTTCAAGTACAACAAAGTAAAGACGAAATCTTTATAAATAAATCTGAATACGCAAAAAAACTAGTTAAGAAGTTTGTAATGGAAAGTGCAAACACATACAAAATGCTAGTAGAAACTAGTACAAAACTCTCAAAGGACGAAAACGGTAAAAGTTCATTTCCTAAGGACAAATTCAGAGTTGCCACTATGTTTGTCGATTTCATTGAATTGGAAAGTTCATCTCCTAGATTGTATGAGAGATTTATGGAGTATGGGTGGAAAAAACATTTGTCCCTTGAGAATATCCATTTACCATTCTTTATTCGCTAATTTTATGTGAATTTGAAATTCGTAGAAGAGATCTGTTATTGCTAATTTCTGTGTGGGAGAAAACATATGGGTGAATTTTTTAATAAAAAATAATAAAGATTAAACATTTGCTGTTCGGTGGTGATGACCGTCGCAAACTGTACTTGACTCCGAGAACTGATTGTCGAGGATGGTTGATATCGCTCTTGTGAACCTGCAAAACAGCCTAAATACCGGGGTTGGCCCCGAAGAAAGACCATCTAATGCCCAAATCAGAAAACTCAAATATAGTGTGGGTTTTGGGAGCGGGATTTGCAATTACCGGATTTCTAAGGAGGCCTATAGGTATATATAGTCGCTCGGATGGGGGGAGCTTCAAGATATTCATCTATCTCTACTTTCCAGTGTCATGATAAGGTTGGTTACTCCCTCCACGTGAAGAGATCTAGTCAAGACTCCTCTCTTGATCAAGAAATAGAGTTTTTCAACTCTCTCTTATGCATGGATAGATAGAATCGGTTACTCCCTCAAAATAAATGGCTTGAAGTGGGTTCCTCAGATGAATCTGGACTCCTTTGCATTAGGACTACTTTGACAGCTCCTTATTGCAGGCCAGATCGGGTTGATGGGCCTGAAAGTTACATAGCTCCTTCCATCGGGTTTGTATCTGGTGAAATTTATTATTTTACCGCTAAGAGCTTTAAGATTCATGCCCGATTTGAACGGTCCAAATTTTTTTCTATTTTTACCCATATCAAGATCCTTGAAATTCATTCCATGATAGAATGTAACCCATGTTCCCGCAAATACATATTCCTGAGTATTTTCTGGATTTTGAGAATTTATAAATTCATTTTTTTTAATTTCATTTTGGATCTTCTATCAAAGTCTTTTCTAATCGACAATTATGTTTATTTCGAATGATGATATATTTTAACTTTATTTTGTATTCCTAATTGATCGACTATTTATATTTTAGCCCAATTAATCAAATATATTGTTACTATTTGGATTTTAATAAATTTGAAACTCAAATCCTATTTTGATATATATACATATATATATATATATAATAATAATAATAATAATAATAATAATTATTATTATTATTATTATTATTATTATTATTATTATTATTATTATTATTATTATTATTATTATTATTTCTTGATTGTTTATTAATCTATAATTTATTATTATTGGAGTATGAATTATATGTATACTATCTGGTTTAATTAATTAATATGTACTACTATATTGCTATTTATTATATTTTTGCCTAATCTTATTATTATTATTCTTTCTTTAATTGTTTATCAATTTGTGAAGGTCCATAGATCTTAATCCATCTATTATTAGTAATTATTTTAAAGTCCAAACAAAGTATATTATTAATATATGATTATTCTAATTATTTGTGAAAAGTTAAATCTTAATCTCATTGTTCTTCCAATTAATTTTATTTTTGTTGAACCCTGAAATTTTTGTACAACCTATTTAAATTTTTTATGTTGAATACTCTAATTTATCTAATATATTTCTACTTATTTTCCTATTGATCTTAAACCCAAACCCGTTAACCCTATAGCCCATTCTTATTGGATCCTAACCCATTAACCTGTTACCCTAAACCCACATCCTAATTTCCTATATATACTAATCTCACCCCCTAACCCTAATTATCATCCTAATTAATCACCCCCGCCGCTCTATCACCTTTCCCTATTTCCGAAACCCATCTTCAACCCATCGCCAACTCCAACCCCCTACCGCTCATCGCCTCGTCTTCCTTGCAGCCAACCCCCCGTGCAATGCTCCGCCACTTGACCAACCGAAACCCACTCCAAGCCGTCATCCTCTTCGATCACCACCCTCTCCTCCACCGTCGAAGCCACCCGCAGTCGACCGCACAACACCTCCGTCTTCATCCTCATCGTCTGCATCCCAAAATCTGCAACCGCCCCCGTCGCCACCCATCGCCTGCCTCATCTCTCTCTCTCTCTCTCTCTCTCTCTCTCTCTCTCTCTCTCTCTCTCTCATCACTACCACCGAAGTTGCAGCCCGTCGTCACACCCTCATTAAGCCCTCGCAACACCATCCTTTGCTCCTTTACCACCGTGGCTGCCCTGATCATCGCCTCCACCTTCGACCATCGCCCTCCATCTGCTCACCCTGCATCCCTTCTCACAGTCACCATCATCCCACCGCTTACCCCTCGACTGTGCGCTTCTAGACCACCATGCTCCGTCCTCTATCGCCAGCAACTGTCGAAACCCATCCCCTGCGTCAACTGCCACTGCACTCGAGAACAGCCGCCGCTCTTGCCTTGTGTCGACCCCCCCCCCCCCCCCCCGCCAGTGCCGCAAGTCCCTGCCTTGCTATTGTTGTTGTGCACGTGTGTCGCACATGCTACTATTGCTGTGCTGTGTTTGCTGTTGCTGCATTGCTGCTCTTGCTGTGCGCTATTGTTGCTGTGTCTCTTGTCTAGTTGCTATTACGTGTTTAGCACATGGTTGCCGTTCCGAAGTTTGCACGTGCATTATGCTGTTGGTGGATCTCTTCATTCATTTTATTCACATTCGGATAATCGTCATATAAGGCAAGCTCTTTCTTGAACCCTCTTGTTGTTTCTAGTTCAATAATTAATTCTTCATTTTCGCAAGTAGCTCGTTATTCGTTCGTCATGTATTATCTGCTTGTTACCCGTCAAAGAGACTATTACAGATTCATCGACGAAACCAAGTAGTAGTCCTCTTTTCGTACCATTTTCCTTGACTCAAACCCAAGTCCTGTTGCATTTCATAATGTGCATACACTACATGAACAATATTAAGATCATGTTATATATAGTAAGTTGATTTGGATGTCTTTGTTTGGATTCGAGTTGGTTCGAAGAATTAAATACTATGAATGAGATAATATGGTAGTAGGAAATTCATCTGATTAATTAAGAAGAATTTATGTAAATTAATTGTGTAGTACCCCGTATTTTTAAATATTATTTTTAAAGGTTTATAAATGATTAAAATGATTTTTGGGGATTTAATAAATATTTTCCGGAAATTTATCTTTTTACACGTACGAAACACGTGCAAATATTTTCTTGAAAAGTTCAAAAATCCAAAATTATTTTATGGAAAATCATTATTTATTATTTGGGATTTATTTATAATTTTTCCAGATTTTTCTGAAATTAATTGGATCTATTTGCAAATATTGAGAAAAAGAAGGACCTTTTTGCAAATTTGTCGTTTTGAGGGGTTAAAGTGCAAAAAAAATTTTCTGGGCTTTTAATTAGAGCCGGATGGAAAGTAAGGGTTATTTTGCTTTTAAATCTCAATTTAATTAATTTTATCAAGTTCCAAGTATAGGAATCTATTTATGTAAAGATATGTTTCCGAGGGGTTATTTCGCAAATATGTCTAAAACCCTAAGATCCTATTTCTGGGTATTTAAAAGAAGAGAACGCATCTGTCATTCGCTGCACAACACAAAGATTTATTATTTTTGGAGGATTGAGAGAAGGATCTTGGATTTCGCAAAAAGGGAAGGTTTTCTTGTTGGATTTCTTCATTTCAAGGTGAGTGACATGTTATTTTCTTTTATTATGCGTATGTTGTATGTGAGTGATGTAAATTTGTTTTGTTATTTTGATTTATGTGAGTGATTGTTTTGTCGTTTGTTTTTGACATGTTTGTCTTTCTTTTATGTTGTGTATGTGAGTAATGTAATGGATTGGTTGTTTAATCTATGAATGTTTATTGGATCAGGGATATTGAATTGTATTGCTAGAAAGCATGTTTAGGGTTGAACATGATTATGCATATTATGGATTGGATGAAAAATTGGATCTTGTGAAACCCTAGTGGTATGTGACTACAAATTTGATTATGGTTATGAGTTATGGTAGAAATTCAGATTTTTGAGAAAATTGAATGGAAGAGTTATGAATCAAGAGATTGTGTCTTGAGAATTTAAATTTGAGGAATTAATTGAATTGAGGAAATATATCCAAATTGGGGATTTTCTTTGAGATTGGTATTTACATGTTTTGGGATCTGAATACGAAGAAATTTCAATGAGTAATTGATTTTTTTAGAAAAACTCTATTTTGATTATATGCACAATTTCATGTTTGATTGAAGGAAATCAAAAAATCTCTATTTTTATAAATTCAAGTAGTTTGATTTAGTTTTGTGGACTATTATATGTCCTACCAGTTATATTTGAACTTATAAGAAATATGCTTTTTTGAAGAAATCGTTTTCATAAAGTAAAACTACATATCGGTTGAATTGTGCACAACCAAAACTATACAGTCTGTAGGCCGACAGTCGATTGGCACGACCTTTCAGTCGACTGATACGACCCGGCTGCTATGTTCTAAAGATTATTGGAATTTCTCTCTGGTAAGTCGACCTATGACTTTTATAAGTCGACTTATAACACTTAGAATATTTTCTTAAAGATTATTGGAATTTCTCTCTGGTAAGTCAACCTATGACTTTTATAAGTCGACTTATAAAACTTAGAATATTTTCTTAAAGATTACTGGAATTTCTCTCTGGTAAGTCGACCTATGACTTTTATAAGTCGACTTATAATACTTAGAATATTTTCTTAAAGATTACTGGAATTTCTCTCTGGTAAGTCAACCTATGACTTTTATAAGTCGACTTATAAAACTTAGAATATTTTCTTAAAGATTAATGGAATTTCTCTCTGGTAAGTCGACCTATGACTTTTATAAGTCGACTTATAACACTTAGCTTATTTTCTTAAAACCATGGAATTTTCTTTCTGGGCAGTTGACTTATGCTTTCTATAGTCAACTGATACTGATGTATCCTTATATCTATGAATGTTCTTTCAAATGATTTATTCTCTAGATGTTTTGATCTATAACTTATTATTATACTCTACCTCCTATTGAACATATGTTTTCAAGATGTTAAGTTGAACAATTTATGTTGGAAGTTCGGTTTGGATATTTGAGTGTGAGTCTCTAGAGGGTGTGTGTGACCCTAGTATACCGGCGGTTGAGTATTTATGTTTGGACCTGTTGAGGCATTTAGTTGATCAGTTGTTGAATTAAGTTCGGTAGGGTACACCAACTCTAGGAGATTTGTTAAGTAATTAAATAACCTAAATGATAAGGACATGCACTAGTGGTGATATGATGAATGGGAACATGAGTTATGGATCTCAGTATGGCTTGCGGTGTGAGATAATCCCCGTAATTATCCAGGTGTGAGTAAAATAGTCTCCGAAATTACCTGTGGTGTGGGATTGATCTCCGGAATTATCGGAGTCGAGGCGACGCACATGTGGTATTCATGTGATGAGGTGCCATTGCTTGCGGTGTGGGGTATTCTCGAAGATTCCCAGGTGTGAGTGAAATAGTCTCCGGAATTATCTGTGGATAGAGATTGACCTCCGGAATTATCGGGGCATGGGATAATACTCACAGTTCATCTTTATCTCGTAGTAGTCATTGTGTTAGGATTAGTTGCATGTCGGGGATTAAACCATATAATGAGGAGACGTTAATGGCTTGCACCGGACCTATGTAAAGTGGGATGCATAGACTCCGACAAGTACGCATTAGAGAGTCAGCATATAGACTTGTGTTTCTTGACTTGGTTTTACGCATGTGGTTTCCTGTTTTATACACTTGACACTTAATTTAGCTTCACTTGATGTTTTCATGTTTCCTTGCTACGACATAGATTATGTATTCTTGTTTATTACATGTTGTTTAAGAATTCATGCTTAATATTTATTTATGTTGTTTGTTTTTATGTCACTCACACCTTTATGGCAGACCCCTTTAGTTTTGGGGGTTAGGAATCATCTCTTGCCTCATGTTTACAGGTTGTTGTTGATTAGAGCTTGGAATTTGGATGATTGAGTTCAGTTGATTTAGTGACATATGTAAAATGAAAAGAAAGTGTTGTAAAGAAAAGAAAATTGTGATTTAAGATGTATTGTATTCCGCTGTGCTATGTAAACGATTATTGTAATGAAAGTTGAAAAATTTTATTGGTGTTTGATTGTGTTTAATATTACATTGAAGTTGATGCTGGGAATTGTGCCACGTATTTTCTAAGATATTATATTAGAAATTCGGGGCGCTACAAATTGTCATGGAATTGTATACTTGCATATTTAAATAGTTGACAATTAACATGAATTTGCTTGTTGGCCTGCTGCCTAATTGATATTACATTGAAGTTTTGAATCACTTGTTGTGTGAATTTGATAAAACCTTGTGAATAGCTTCTGTAGCCCCATGAATCTAATTTCCATGAATTTTGATGGATCTGGAATTCGATTTATAAATTGCAAGATATCATATTTTTAATACTGTTGGATCACAGATTTTTAGATCTTTGTTTACAAGAATATTGGCATGAATTATTTATTAAAATAAAGGTTAACGGTAAAATTTAGACTTGATATTAATCTGGATATGACTAGACATGATTAGGAGTCACCCTAAATTTTTGTGAAATTATTTGATAAATTTTCAGACTTGATATATATGTGCAAACATGACTCTAGATTGCTTCCTGAACATTAGTTCAGTAAAGAACCTCACTTTTGACCTGATTCTATTTGTCAATAATTAAAATTTATTGAATGAGAATTGTAGCTCTCTGTGTCTAGAATTCAGTTCATCTGACGGTTTTGTAATTCGATTTACGGATTGCAAGATATTCAGATTTTCGTGCATTAACGTCTGCATTCCAGATTACAGGCTGGAAATCGCATTATCATGTTTAATTAGTAGAAACAGTAAATTAAATTAATAATTAAGACCCGTGATCTGTTTTGTTGTCGCTGATCACTGTTAGGAATTTGATGATGAATTTTTAGAATATTTTTAATAGAGCTATGATCAACTTTCACATGCAAGGATTTAACTACAATCATGCTGCCTGAACATGAAATCAGTAAAGATTATAATTTTACACCTTGTTTCTGTATTTATTATATGTTGTGAGTATATGAGTTGGAACCGCCAGGGAGTCTAGTTTCTATAACTCTTGACGGATCTTGATTTGCTTGCCCGTAGCAATGGGAAACTTTGTTTTTGTACAACAATGTCCTGCTGCCCATAATTCGTATTTTCATGCATACAAGTATAAATATTTGATTCTCACATTTTATAAAGTGTATCCTACATCCTGCATTACATGTCTCTTGATATTTTCTTGATCCTGTCTTTTTACTCGTCGTCGGTGATGCATGTTCATGTTTAATTATTATGAAAAGAATAACACGTCGGGGTAATAAGGGAAAGAACCTAGTAGTGAATAATATAGGAGAGTGTACTCGAAAGGAGACCCGTGTTTCTCGTAATAGTGACTCATGATTACATGTCATGACTCTTGTTTACATGATACTCAGTTACAAGTTATATGGAACTAAGTGCCACGTCTAGAGCCGACTAGGGCCACCTCTAGTATCCATTACACAATTACATGACAGGACACGATTCTTGGTTACTTGACATTATGCTTAGTTACACGTTATGATTCTGGTTAGTGTCACTGGAAGATCCGAGTACATGACTCTATAGAATTCACCTTTAGATTTTAAACGTTCACTTGTTTGTAAGCACCCGACTTGTGGTATGGAACGCAGAATTACGTGCATTAGTTAGGACTTATAAAAGAATGCTAGACATAAGATTTACACTGAGCACGTGCATGATACCTATTCATAAGTTACATGATACCTGTTGCAAGTTATTTGAACCTTGCTTACTTGCTTACATGCTTCCTATTACAAGTTACATGCTTCCTGTTACTCGTTTACATGCTACACTTGTTACTTGTTCCATGCTTGATTACACAATCTCTTATTCAAGTTGCTTGTTCCTTGTCATGCCTATTTTTCTTGTTCCCTGCTTGTTGCTACTTGCTATGCGGTGCTTGCTCTAACAGACATTTTTCTACCACTCTAGATGTTGAATTCACAAGTACAGGAGATGAATTGGCTGAAGGTCTTGGTGAACAGATATTCTAGACGATGAAGCCGGATTATTTTCTTTAGCATGCTTTTAGTTTCTTGTTTCGAACTTTTATTGTCACTATTGTTGTTGTTTTGCACATTGTTTTTGGGCGTTTTGTCCCGCGGTTTATTCCAGATGTTGGATATTAAATTGTGAATTTATTTCATGGATCTTTTGGAAGTTTATTCAAGGTTTATGTGATTGTATTTTGCGTGCGTGGTTGTGATTTTATCTTGTATTATTGAGTTGATCGTTACAACTTATGAATGATGCGTTTATGTCATTCGCTGGGCCTTAGTTGTGTGTCTGTGTTCCCTTATTATGGGAAGTGGGGCGTGACATGTGATATGGCTGTCTTGTGTGCCTTCTCTTGAAACAATCTTCATACACACGCTTATATATGGATTAAGGGGGAGCATGATTAAATTCTCACCATATTTTTTCCACACCAAAAGATGAAGATTTTTGACGATATATTTGGTGCGTACAAAACATACATATGCAATTTAAAATAAAATAAAATAGTATGGCTCCACCCTAGTTGGAAAAAACAAACCAAACTTTTTTTAAAATAAAATATTATTGGTCCCATACATTTTTTGTTTTTTATTGGACGAACCTGAAAAGTCCAAATTATGGGCAGCGTTGAGCACAAATTTAGGCTAGGTTCACCAACATGTAACAGGTTTGGACAGCCATCTCAATATCAACTAGGAGAGCATGAAAAGCTGTCACTAAACTCTAGTGGTATAAGAGCATCCACAGTCATTTGCTATATTTGCCAAATTCCCATTTTATGTGAAATGTTGATCTGTAGTCGTTTGCTATTTTGCCATGTTTTGGCAAAATAGCTACAGTGTGTTCTCATATTTGAAAAATGAATTAGCGATTCTTAAATTATAGGGGACAGAACATGTTGTTCCGTCTCCATTTTTTTTATTTTAATCTCATCAGACGAAACATGTTGTTTCGTCCTGAATTATATATATATATATATATATATATATATATATATATATATATATATTTTAAGATCAGACGGAATATGTTGTTTTGTTTCAAAAAATTTTTTTTAAAGAAAATGGAACAGGACGGGATATGTCCGATCTCCAAATTGGACAAATGGGACAACATGTCCCGTTTGAAGGCCAACTGTCACTTTCACCCCATTAACCCACTAACTTAACACTCTAATCACTATTACTAAATATTTAATAAATATTTAGTATTATTTTTTATCAATAATTAATTAACTAATTACCATTTAGTTACTAATTATTATTTAATAACTGATTACTATTTAATAAAATTTTTAAAAATTACGAGAGACGTGACAACATGTCCCTTCTCTTCCGATTTTTTAAATTCTTTTTTACTGAACATGTTAGACGATACAATTTGTTTCGTCTGGCATTTTTTTGAGAAACTTTTAGCAAACGACCACTGCAGGCTTCTGTCGTATTTCTTATTTCTATTTTTGCTATTTTCTCATATTTGAGAAACACCATTGTGGATGCTCTAAGCCTCCATGCTATTGAGCAACATGACGGTCTACTTAATCCCACATTACCAGTATAAACGGAGAAGGGTGTGCATTACTCTGTACTTATACAGAGTGCATGTGAATATTTAAACAAATTGGAACTTGATATGATTATTATGCTTTGAAAGAATAAATGAGTCTTGTCTAATAACCATCGCCCAAGCCCTTGTAATGCAAGTTGCATGAATTCTCATATTTTAGCGAGACTCTCTCCTTAAAGTGGGTGGTTACAGCCAAATGCAAATATATATAGGAAAGTCTTCCGTTATGCACCACCTATGGTGCACATGGGGTGTGCACTCGGCCTTCCCGCCTTCGTTTCGACGATCCAAACCGTTCACATTGATCTACACATCTAAATTAGTCTAATATGTAAAATCAAATAATTTAAAATTCATTTGCCTATCCATTGAAGTGTTACAAAATTGTATGGCTGAAAATCATTGTTTATTATAGTCATATGATGGATGTGCAAATGAATTTCAAATGATTTGATTTTACATATTTAGACTAATTTAGATGTGTAGATTAATGTGAACGGTTCGGATCGTCGATACGAAGGCGGGAAGGCCGAGTGCACACGAGTGCACACGGAGGGGTGGTGCACAATGGAAGATTTTCCTATATATATATATAGGGAAGTCTTCCATTGTGCACCACCAATGGTGCACACGGCATGTGCACTCGGCCTTCCCACCTTCGTATCAACGATCCGAACCGTTCACATTGATCTACATATCTAAATTAGTCTAAATATGTAAAATCAATTATTTGAAATTCATTTGCCCATCATTTGAAGTGTTACAAAATCGTATGGATGAAAATTTTTGTTTTTTATAGTTAAATGATGGATGGGTAAATGAATGTTAAATGATTTGATTTTACATTTTTAGACTAATTTAGATGTGTTACTCAATGTGAACGGTTCGGATCGTCGATACGAAGGCGAGAAGGTCGAGTGGTCCAGGTGCACTCTGTCCTTCACAAACCAGAGAACTCCGGCTGCTTGGTCAAGTGGTCGATCGAGCTGAGCCAGTATGACATCGGCTATCAGCCGAGGACGGCGATAAGGGGCAAGCCCTTGCAGAGTTCATCACTGAATGCACCATCCCCGAGCAGCCCAGCGTCGAAGACTCGGACCCGACCTGGGAGGTCTATGTCGACGGATCCTCCCGCGAATCCGGGAGTGGTGCCGGGATCATCCTTCGGGGTCCCGACCAATTCCTCCTTCAATACTCTCTCCGCCTCAACTTTCCAGCCTCCAACAACGAGGCGGAATACGAGGCCATGATTATCGGGCTGAAGTTGGCGCACCAGGCGGGTGCAAGGCAGATCCGAGCCTTCAGCGATTCTCAGCTCGTGGTCAACCAGATAACTGGAGAATACGAGGCCCGTGACGATCGAATGATCCAATACTTAGCCATGGTCCGACAGCTCTTGTCGTCCTTCCACTGTTCCGCGGTCCTTAGGGTTCCGAGGGAGCAGAACACCCAAGCAGATGCATTATCAAAGCTCGCCTCTTCCTCTTTCGAGGGTCTCGACCGAACAGTACTCATTGAAGTCCTCTTAAAGCCGAGCATCGTTGTACGAGAACAAGAGGCAATGTGTGTGAGCAACGGAGCCGGCCCAGACAACTGGACCACCCCCATTTGAAGATTCTTACTCAGCACCGAGCTCCCTGAAGACCGAGCCGAAGCAAGGAGGGTTAAGGTCCGAGTGGAGAGGTTCGTCATGATCAACGACGTCCTCTTCAAGCGATCGTACACACTGGCAGACGGAAAGTCGTACCTCCGCTGCCTTGCCGATGACGAAGCCAGCTACGCGCTTAAAGAACTCCATGAGGGGATTGGCGGGTGCCACATGGGAAGCTGGTCACTCGCTTGGAAAGCCCTGAATCACAGGTATTATTGGCCGACGATACTGCAAGACTCCCAAGACCTAGTCAAGAGGTGCAGCCCATGCCAGAGATTTTCCCCAATCAAGAGACTCCCTCAAGCAAACCTTCGATCCCTGGCCAGTCCGATGCCGTTCTCCATGTGGGGAATGGACCTGGTCGGCCCCTTTCCTGTGACAACTGGACAGAAGAAGTTCCTGATAGTCGCGATCAATTATTTCACAAAATGGATCGAGGCCGAGCCGCTATCCACCATCACTGAGCGACAAACACAAAAATTCTTCTGGAGAAACATCATTTGCTGGTTCGGGATTCCCCAGGTCCTAATCACGGACAACATAACCCAATTCGCGGGGCAGAACTTTCGAAGCTTTTGTGAAGACATCTGGATCCAGCAACGCTTCTCTGCCATATGCCATCCTCAGTCTGTAATGCCCCGATTTTCATTTAATGAAAATTATTTTATTTTGCACGTAGTGTGCACGTGCAATATTTTTGGTAGAATTAAATTTTATAATTATTTCTATTATGATGAGTATAGATATTTATATATGTGCTCTTTAATTATTTTTATATAAAGCCCTTTCTTTCTTAAAGCCCAAAATTTAATTCATTTATTTTCTTTTTAGAATTATTATTTTGGCCCATAAACTAAAGCCCATGAGCTATTTTAATTTTTTAATACAACTTGTAATGTAGAATACATTTTAAAGGCTATTTTTATGTAAAATATAATGTACAATTTTTAAATGGAGACCAAGTTGCATGCACGTGCACAAGCACACTTGTGAGGCCGATTGTGATTTAGGAGGGAAAATCAAATTTTGAGTGGAGTCATGGTGGTGGTGGTTACTTGATCATGGGTGGTTAGTGTAACTCCTCCTTAAATCTTAGTCATTTGTTCCTAACTCCTACTTCAATCTTAGCCATCCATTCTCCTACTTTTTTAGTATAAATACCCCCCCCCCCCTTTTGGCTAGTATTCTTGTGCTAATTATTTTCTCCAACCTATAGTTCAAAATACAATTATCTAGTAGTTAGTAAGTGAGTAAAAGATTGAGATTGTGTGGGAGAGTTGTGCTTGCATCAATCAAGAAGGGGAGAGGACGGCTAACAAGAAGGAGAGCTCTCGGTTTTGGTGTGCTTGGAGGCTCGAGTGCGCGCTTCTAGGAGGAGGATCGTTCGTTTGCAAGGACATTCGTTTAGGAGGTTGCTAAATTGTACTTTTCTTCAATAAGGTGGATAAATGTTCTATATTTCTAATTAGGAATGCATGCTAGATTTGAATGAATAAAGCATGAAAAATATTAATAAGAGTACGCATTTAATTGGAAAAATGACCTATGGGTTGATTGAAATGTGGATGTGAAATTGTATGTGGTTCTATTAGTAAAGGCTAAATTCTGTGTGAATTGATTATAGCCATGGATTGTTGAAGAAAGTTTCATTATTTACATCACATATTATATACAAAAAGTTAGTAGATTGACAATGCTACTGTATGTGGTTAAATGAATCTTTGTGATAATGTCGAAATGAATGAATTAAGATATAAATTTGTATGCTTGGTAAATGATTAAAAACAGGAAATTAATATGAAGTTTGCTAATAAAAAGATTAGTGATATTAATTGTTAAGAAATGTCAAAAAAAAAGAAATGTGGTAGTGATAATTTAGAATTCGAATTAATTGTATGAAAAATATGTTTTAATTGTTGAAAAAAAAAATTATTTTCTATATACTGGAATATAATTTATGATGATGTTAGTCAATCTGGAAATTTACAGTAAAATTTTATAAAAGCAAAGTGAAATGAGGACTAGTTGAACATCGAAATGTTTTAATAACAGAGAGAATTGATTTAAGTGAACTTAGAGTGGCACCATTGACAACCCGAGTGCATAGCTCAAATGGTTGGGATGACTCTATTCGCTACAGTAAGTTCGAATCTTAGGTTGCTGGTTCGAATCCTCTGGTCACCATATTTTTGTTTCATTTTTTAAAAATAAAGAACAGCGACCGAAAGCATTAGATGCTCTCAGCCACTCT
The DNA here is from genome assembly GCA_017893485.1 of Hemerocallis citrina. NCBI lineage: Eukaryota > Viridiplantae > Streptophyta > Magnoliopsida > Asparagales > Asphodelaceae > Hemerocallis > Hemerocallis citrina. The sequence continues at coordinate 159,437,170 of CM030367.1, read as the reverse complement.
TTCCAACACGTGCAGTGTTCGGCCCAGTGGTCTGTGCCTTGGGCGGTTTTCCCTGTGGTCGTGGGTTTGAATACTGGGTTCGGCCAGTATTTAAATTGGGAAAAAAACATTTTTTTGGGATTTTTAATGATCAAAAAAATATGGAAAAAATATGATAATTATCTTAAAATTATGTGGGACTTGTGAAAAATAGTTTGAGAATTATTTGCATGAAGTGGAGTATGTTAGAGAATAAAAGTATAATTTAGAACTATAAGTTCTATACTTGCATTTTCATAAAAGTTGTACTTTGCAAAAACACCTATAATGGAATATTAGAAAAGAAAGACGAATAAGAAGAAATTGTGTGAAGTGATGTGAATTATTCTCAATGGAGAATAGTGCGACAAATTATGAAGTGTAAATGTCCATCTTTGATTGAATAATTAGTGATGTGTGTTTTAATGTGAAAATAATATTCTATGAGTTACATGATGAATAGTTGAATTTAATGTATAATTATGGACTATTGAACAATTTAGAAATCATGATTGGAAAAGAAAAATACTTTTGAGTATGATAACTCAACATGTGAACTTATGAGTTGGAAACGCTCAACTTTAGAAATTGTGAATTGGAATTGAAACAAAAGAGTAGCTAAGTCTCCCCCGGCATTTGGAGAGAAATGAAATGAAATTTGAAATGAAAGACCAAGGTTGGTCATGTTTGAATGAATGAATAAGTCTGGTTTAGTGGAGAGGCTAACTCTAGTGCTTTGATTTTGTTCATGATTCTATTTCATTAGAACTAAGGATTAGTTACATAATGAAGATGTGATGAAAGTAAGAGAAAAACATTGAGTATGAGGGCTATTGGATTAGTGGCGAGAGCGTATCCCAGGATGTCCTATGATGAGTCATGATAGGGCATGGATACTACTCCAGAGTACCGTCCCGGTGGTGACGCTCGTGGGATGTTTGAAGACTACGGGTGGTGTCATGTCTATGATAGGAGCTGAATTACCACAGGATGCCTGCATGATGTGTCATGTGTCAGTGCGTTGGGATTCCCTCCAGGGCGCCTAGACATGAGTTCGTAGGTCAGAAAACATCTGGGATACTTACCGTAGTTACAGTAGTAGATTAAGTCATGGAGAGGGATTGAACCCTACAAAGATGAAGAACGATTAAGGGCTTGCCCTCAGACCTATGTAGTATGGGATGCATAGAATCCGAACAAGTGCGCATTAGTGTCATGTAACATAAATAACTGAATTAAGGACTAAGTGCACAATCACAACACGACATCAATAGGGTAGTCCCTTTAGTTTGATATGTGACAAGTTTGTGTTTGTTAAATATGGAAAATTAGCTATACTATTTCCGGCATAGAGAGGATGGCCATGTATAATGTTCGTCGGTTGAATAAACTGACGTACCCACAGTTTTATATGCAGGTAAGTGACATGATAAAGATTAAAGAGGAACAGATGCTTAAAGATTATTCAATGTTGTTGTACATTTATTTAAATGTTGTAAATTTACTTTTGTTGTGCAATGTAAAGAGTAAAGTTTTATGTAAACTCTGATATAAAGTGAAAAGTTTTAATTTCCTTGTAAAATTGTACTAAATGAAGTGGAAAGATCCTGTAGAACTCTCGAATTCAGTTGTATTTGGAATTCGGGGCGTTACACAGTCAAACGGCCAAGCGGAGAATGCAAACCGACAGATACTTGACCGCCTCAAGAAACGCCTCGACAGTTCCCCTAAGGGACAGTGGGTAGAAGAGCTTCCCAGCATGCTATGGGAACACCGAACAACAAAGAGGATCCCTACAGGGGAGACACCATTCACTTTAACCTACGGGACGGAGGCCGTGATACCCGTCGAGATCGGCCTCCCTTATCCCCGAATCATGGCCTTCGACGAGGCCAACAACTCCTCCGGCCTAAGGGCCAACTTGGACCTCATTGCCGAGGTCAGGGAAAAGTCCTCCCTCAGAAGAAACATCTACCAACAGTGCATCGAGAGATTCTACAACAAGAAAGTCCAACCCACGGACATCAAGGCCGGGGACCTTGTGCTCCGCAAATTGTCTGTCTCCGACCCCACGAAAAAGAGGAAGTTGGCCCCCAACTGGGAAGGCCCATACAAGGTAACCGAGGTCATACGCCCCGGTACATACCGACTCGTGGACAGGGACGGACGGGCGGTCAAAAGACCCTGGAACGCCGAACATCTGATAAAATTTCTAGAAGGGCAGAAGTAGGGTTTTTTGCTTGATAAATGTACATAACACTTTTGTAACCTTCCTTGTGTAAAGGGCCGTTAGCGCCTCTCTCTATGTGTTAAAATATTTTTCTTTGTTAAACTTTAAATGCCTCGACAGCTCCGACCCTACGCCAAGCACAGACACCCAAGTTGTCGCACTGGGTGTCGACCCCCAACACCTCGGTAGGTCCGACCCAACGCCGAGCACAGGGGCAGCTTTCTCAAGCTAACGGCACCCAAGTCGTCACACTAGGTGCCGACCCCCAACACCTCGGTAGGTTCGACCCAATGCCGAGCACAGGGACAGCTTTCTCAAGCTAATGGCACCCAAGTCGTCACACTGGGTGCCGACTCCCAACACCTTGGTAGGTCCGACCGAATGCCGAACACAGGGGCAGCTTTCTCAAGCTATCGGCACCCAAGTTGTCACACTGGGTGCCGACCCCCAACACCTTGGTAGGTCCGACCCAACACCGAGCACAGGGACAGCTTTCTCAAGCTAACGGCACTCAAGTCGTCGCACTAGGTGCCGACCCCCAACACCTCGGTAGGTCCGACCCAACGCCGAGCACAGGGGCAGCTTTCTCAAGCTAACAACACCCAAGTCGTCGCACTGGGTGCCGACCCCAACACTTCGGTAGGTCCGACCCAACGCCGAGCATAGGGGCAGCTTTCTCAAGCTAACGGCACCCAAGTCGTCGCACTAGGTTCCGACCCCCAACACCTCGGTAGGTCCGACCCAACGCTGAGTACAGGGGCAGCTTTCTCAAGCTAACGGCACCCAAGTCATCGCACTGGGTGCCGACCCCCAACACCTCGGTAGGTCCGACCTAACACCGAGCACAGGGGTAGCTTTCTCAAGCTAACAGCACCTAAGTCGTCGCACTGGGTGCCGACCCCCAACACCTCGGTGGGACCGACCCAACGCCGAGCACAGAGGCAGCTTTCTCAAGCTAACGACACTCAAGTCGCAGCACTATTTTCGATCCCTGGTGTCTCGGTAGGGCCGATCCTGCGCCGAGCACGGGTGTAACCTTCTCAAGCTAGTGGCACCCAAGTCACCGCTCTGGGCGCCGACCCTCAACTCCTTCACAGTCATTCGAAAAACAATTAACAAGAGCGAAGTGTAACGCCCCGATCTCCCCGTTGCTGAGAAACCGTGACACATGCCAAGATCTTTCCTTCAATTAGTCTCGAGACACAGAAAAACTGGAAAAATTAAAAACCTTTCTTCAACACAAAGTTACTATGCAGTAATTACAAATATCAGTTTGTACTACCAAACTGTACTGCCTGCCCCTTTTCTTTTCCTTTTGACTCCAAACCCAATTCTTCCAATTTCTATATCACTTTAAACATAAACTAAAATGGTTATGTTTCAAAGAAAAATTAGGCAGAGTCTCCTTTGTATTTTTTGCCCAAAACACAGAAAAGCTTACGGAATTTTGCTCTAAATTCCGTAGCTTACATCACAGGCAATAAAAATACGGGCTCCCCAGGCCAAAATGAGCATCATCACACAGGCAATATATATATATGCTCTGGGGGCCAAACTCATAACGGTATAACAATTATCAAATAAAAACCATAAATTCCTTATGAAAACGTAGTAAGTTTTTAGAAATTTACCTGTAAAAACCTACCATGACGCCTGGCACTCCACACGAAATGGTTACGGATCAAAACCATATCCTGCTGCCTCACACTATACTTTTCATCATCATGCTCATACTTATACATCAAAAATACAATTTAAAGCATAAATCTTTACTATTTACAAATAAAACATAACAACAATTTATAACTGGAGCTCCACTCCACGGAACCTGTACCTACACCTCACCTCTGCACTGCTGAGGACCTGTAACAGTAGGGACCTAGGGTAGTCCAGGGACTCCCTAACCCCCAAACACTAAGGGGTTAGCCATTTCTGGTGTGAGTATAATTTATTAAATAAGTAAATAAATTAAACTTACAAGTAAAAACATAACAAACTCACAATTTCCAAGATAACCAATCTTACTTGACATCTGAATATGTAAACATCATAAATGCGATTTTACATCAATACTCTCTGAGTCATCACCTGTATGTATATCTATACCCGCTCATACCTACTTATATTTAGTAACCATTTGAATAACCAATCTCATAAAACAATATTGATTTTGTTTCCTTATCTCACGTATCACCTCATAAACATATGCCTTCATCCTCATACTACCACATTCATTCATGTCCAATCTCACATCTCATTTCACCTTACCATTTACTTGCATTTTATCACAATACACCCCATATCCCAACATAGTTTGGCGATAACACAATCACATCCCAAGCCCATAGCTTGGTTATTAATCTACTCCAACTATCACACTCGCAATTTATCTCGAATGGAAAGGACACGTGTACATATAATTTGTGCCTGTGTACCTTATGACTTAACTCTAATGCAAATTACCAATACAATGATACTCTTATTCTAATGCAAGATTACTAATGCGATGATGCTCTTATTCTAATGCCAGCAAGTCTCCGCAGCAACATGCAGCCCATAAATACATGCGCCCCATCTCAAGCCGTTTCTCCATATATAGGGATTTGAACCCGCGTTATGAATTTCTAATTGTACACAACCTGTTCCTGACAGATACTACATGACTGATGAGGTTGCACATGTGGTCAAGTCCCACCAATGCAGTGGGCTCATGGTGTCTATGTTTGCCACTACCACCCGGTACACCGGACCTCACTCAAAAACCAGACGAACACAGGGTCTTCCGAACCCATAACTCATAGACCGCTATCTATGGCCTGTTCGCTTCCCCCTGGCCAAGGACCCGACGAAGTTCCGGGGTCCATCCCCCTAGCTCCGCCCGCCTTATCATGGCACTTCAGGAATTAACAGCGCGCGATACGCATCCCATGCTCCCAACTCGTGAGAGGGCACCGTACGTATCCCTTTGACAGGAAGATACAACCCAATATCACCACCTAAGGCCTGCTTCGAGGGACAAGTTGGTCGTAAGGTGCTACCTATAACCAACTCCTCTCTTTTCGGCAAAGGGTCGAAGTAAAATAATCTTTATAAGTCACTACCTTAATGATGTTCCTAACCCTGAACAATCCTAGGAATGACAACATTACACAGCATGCTAGGTCTTAAATTAGACTTCGCAAGATAACTCTATTAGGCTGCTCAACCTAAACTCACCAGAATCCCTCAGGATCTGGTTCATGGCCTATCGATCCAAGACCCCGGCAATACGAACGTATTCGCATGCTACTATCCTGAACTTGGATTTCGTCACACTCCGGTCCGCAATCAACCAACGGTTAAGATCTGACGGCACCCGCGAAGTGACTCGTCCACAGTCCCTTAGGAGTAAGCTAAACACACGTCTTAATGGTCGATAGCCCTAGGGCAATGATATCACCCTAGATGAGCACAACAAACTGCGTATTAGCCAAGAAGCTACATACGAGTAACCAAAAACACATACGAGCTAAACAGCTACGTATGGGACCAACAGCTACATACGGGCCAGTCGAGCCGCGTATGAGACAACAACATGCATACGAGCCAAATAAGCTCCGTATGAGACCAACATTTACATACGGGCCAGTCGAGCCGCGTATGAGACAACAACACACATACGAGCCGAATAAGCTGCGTATGAGACCCACAGCTACATACGGGCCAGTCGAGCCACGTACGCGCAAAACCACATACAAACAATCATACAGGTAATCAAACCTAGAAACAACCAACTGTGCTTACTAGCAAACTTGATCTTCTATAATTAGAAGCAACAAAAGAATCTACTATAATCAACTTAGCATGGGTTTCTTCTAAAATCAACTCATCATGGCATACCTACTATAATCGACTCAAACATGAGTTTCTTTCTAAAATCGACCCAAACATGATATTCTACTACAACTTAACCATGGGTTTCTTTCTACAACAATTCAAATCCATAGGATGGGTTCTTTTTACTCAATACTACTAACAACAAAAATGAGTTCTTTTTGAGACTCTTAGCTAAAACCACTACTATACTCACTTAAGCATGGTTTCTTTGAACCTTAGAACAACTACTCATCTTAGCTATTTTCTCAAGTTCTACCATTCATACTTTTTATAGGATCCCTTTGATCCATAAATTTTTATAACAATACTTTAGTTTATTCGAACTTCTTCAAAACATCAAAATACGTATATAAACCATACACCCATATTTTGATATCATCATCTAAATATAACCCATCCATTATATAGGTTTTTATATACTCAAGAATAGTTAAAAACTCACCATATTTTTACAATCACAAAAATATGTAAAATAAATCAATACTCACATATTCTTTAACCCACAAAATATATTAATATACTAACTCACATATATTTTTTTAAACCACAAAAATATATAAATAATATAACTCACATATTCATCAAACTACAAAAATATATAATAAACCAACTCACTTATTTCTTTAAACCATAAAATACACAATATATAAACAACTACTCACTTATTTCTTTAACACACCAAAAATACATAATAAATTAACTCACATCTTTCTTAGCACACAAAAACACATAATAAGTCATACTCACATATTTTGCGAAGATCCAAGCGCCGTGCCACCTCGCATCCAATGGTCGCAATATATCCTATCACCAAATTTCAAAGCAATTAAAACTCAATTTATCCAAACCAATCATAAAAGCTAATAACGTTATCCCAAATATCACACAAGCGTTTATTGAACGCTTGGGATATGCACGTGCGATACACGTAATAAACTAATGTCTATGGTATTTTCATCCCTAATTAATTACTAAAATCGCCTCTAAAATATTCTAGTAGCTCAACTATGATTTCTACTACTATCCGAGAATTAATCCATACCCATATAGTTCTCTTTTTCAAATCCAAAATCTTATTTTACTAACAACTCACAATCTCTCTAATAACCTACTAATTTTTCCCATCTACAATTTCCAACATCTCAAAATCTCTCTACCCTAACATTCCTACTCAATAAAATTAACCCAACTAATTTCTATACAATAAAATAGTTAGAGTTTATACCTTCCGAAATTCAATCGAAAATCCAATGCTACTACGATGTCGAGAATCCCTCCATTAGTCTACCCCTAATTTTAATTTGGATTTGACGAAGAATAGAGGTGGATTTTGGGTGGGTAATCGTCCGATCGATGGGTTCTTTTTGGGTTTGTTTCGATCGGGATGAAGAAGAAGAACGAAGGAGGAAGATGGGAATGGGTCGGGGTTTCTTTCGATTCGGCTGGGCGTGGACGAACGGGAGGAAGAAGAAGGGTGGTCGGGGTTCTTTGGGTTCGGCATCGAACAAGACGGAGAAGAAGAAGAAGAGGACGGGAGTGGGGTCGTCTGTTGGAAGCGAACGGAGAGGGAGAAGGGAGGAGGAGGTCGGCGGGGGGTGTGGGGTTTCATGGGTTCGGGATGGAGAACGAATGGAAGAAGAAGAAGGGAAGAAGAAGGAGAAGAAGGAGAGAGATCGAAGGGGTTTTTTTGTAAAAATGGGGAATAGAAAATAATAGATAGAAAAATATCTAGGGAATGTTTCATATAAGCCCTCTAACTTCAATACATTTCAAATAAAGCCCAACTCTCTATTCTAATAATTCCAAACAATACAAAATACATTAAAACTACTTTGTAGATATCCGTATAAAAATAATTTAATCTTGAAAATAATAATAATATAAAATAGACAATATATCTTATATTTCTCAATTAAGATAATTTTTATCAGAAAAATCCATGATCTCGCGAAATCCTCAATCGCGCACACATTTCGATGTAAAATAGCCATATGCTATTTTTCGGGTCGTTACATCACTCCCTCCTTAGAATCGTTCTGTCCTCAGAACGCTGCTAGTGGAGAGGAAGACAATCATAAACATCAATGGTTCACGAGATATTTTCCTGAACCATCTTCAGTTCCTTGAGTGATATTCTCGAAAACTGGTCTTCTACCAAGTTGAACTGTTGTCCTTCCGCCTCTTGGACAGGCCCACCATGAATTTGATGGTGACATTCTTCTGCTCCTGCTCTAGAGTAGACAGTGGCTGCATTGCCTTGCTCTACCCTTGTCCACAAGTGATGTTGATTCACTCCTTGATTACGACTTCTGTTAGTTGGTGACCACTCCCTCCTTAGAAAGGACGAAGTCACACATTGCTGCTTCAGCCCCTGGGCAGCTCCTCTTGGTGACCTTACTGAATTGTCAATACGATTGTCCTCCGTCTGAGCAAGATTTCCTCCATGGCGTGCTCTTAGTGGCTGCTTAATCATAAGCTGATCTTGGAGAATCTGTCGCTTCAGTGCTTAAATCCCTGCATCTCCTGCCTAAGCCTTCTGACTTGCTCACTTGGACTCGGTTGCAGCTCCCATTGTGTCAAAATTGAGCTCTAAACTTGAGTAATCACTCTTATACTGGCTTACTTGATCTCATCATCTATCTTCTTGCTTTCTTTCACGGTCTTTGGTTGAGGTCAACCCTTCACTCATCTCGGTCTTTTGCGGTCCAGTACTCCCTCCTTAGAATAGGGCATGGCCTACGACCATTACTTCAAACTTCCAGGATTCTCTCATGTAATTTGTCCGAAGCTGATGCTCCAGATGGTGTATTCAAACAACCCAAATCTAGAGTTGCCTCCCGTACACATCTCAATTCTTCGAAAATAATTCGAATGAAAGAATGTGATGAACCACAATTGAACAAAACAGTTGTACGGATTCCATATATATATATATATAAATCCAACTGGTTACGAAAGTGTTTTATCATACCTTACTTCTTAGTCCAAAAATAAATTTCAAAAATACAACTTTTAACTTAGTTGCAGTTCTATATGTACATACTGGTACTAGCACTCCTGCCTTCTACAACTTGCTGGTAGTAAGTGTGAACTCTACCCTCGGTGAACAGGCTCCTTTCCTTTATTGTTCATCTTCGAGGTTGATCTGCCATTCCTCCGGTGAAGCTAGGGAATATCTGATCGGATACGACCAATACTTCCATATCTGTAACATGTATGGGCATCTATCTGAGTGTCCTTCCTCGAACACCGGTTCTTGAGATGACCATGCTCACCACATAAAAATAACTTCCTGTCCTGGTGCCTCCAAGGTTGCCCTCCGTTTTCTGAGTCTTCTGTTTCTGACTTTGGTCCTTAATCCTGATGCTGGTGCAAATCTTGTCCCTTGTAGTCGTGGACAGACTGATTTCTTGTGCCCGACTCTCTCACAAGGATTGCATACTACAACCCTGGTGGTCTATGGGATTTGCTCCCATTCATATTGTAGTCGTGCCAGCCTGGAATCAAGGTGTTCCTACTCCTTTGCTGGGCCTGCTAATATGACTCCGAATGCATCACCCGGTTACTTAGTCTTGACGACCTTTCCTAATCACGTACTTCCGAAGCTTCCTCATTTCCCGATGTATGCTGGTTGTTGCCGCTATGCGTTGACCCACACTTAGTCCATGCGGCGGTGAAATCTCCTGAGGCTCTGCGCTCAAGATCATCGAAATTCCAGCGATATCGGTCCACTCTCTTCCATCATCACCTCCTCGGTTAGGACATCCTTGAACATCATTCATGTGTTTAAAGGATGGTAACACATATGCTGGAATCGGTCCAGTTATAGAAAGGTTATAAAACATAAGTTGAAAGAGACAACAATACGAATTATAACTATCTACAACTAGTTAAATCCCGACTCCTAAAGGGCATTTAAGTTTAATTTTCCTACTGTGTTGGACTGTAAATTGAAGTCAGCTCTGATACCATCTGTAACGCCCCGATCTCCCCGTTGCTGGAAAACCGTGACACATGCCAAGATCTTTCCTTCAATTAGTCTCGAGACACAGAAAAACTGGAAAAATTAAAAACCTTTCTTCAACACAAAGTTACTATGCAGTAATTACAAATATCAGTTTGTACTACCAAACTGTACTGCCTGCCCCTTTTCTTTTCCTTTTGACTCCAAACCCAATTCTTCCAATTTCTATATCACTTTAAACATAAACTAAAATGGTTATGTTTCAAAGAAAAATTGGGCAGAGTCTCCTTTGTATTTTTTGCCCAAAACACAGAAAAGCTTACGGAATTTTGCTCTAAATTCCGTAGCTTACATCACAGGCAATAAAAATACGGGCTCCCCAGGCCAAAATGAGCATCATCACACAGGCAATATATATATATGCTCTGGGGGCCAAACTCATAACGGTATAACAATTATCAAATAAAAACCATAAATTCCTTATGAAAACGTAGTAAGTTTTTAGAAATTTACCTGTAAAAACCTACCATGACGCCTGGCACTCCACACGAAATGGTTACGGATCAAAACCATATCCTGCTGCCTCACACTATACTTTTCATCATCATGCTCATACTTATACATCAAAAATACAATTTAAAGCATAAATCTTTACTATTTACAAATAAAACATAACAACAATTTATAACTGGAGCTCCACTCCACGGAACCTGTACCTACACCTCACCTCTGCACTGCTGAGGACCTGTAACAGTAGGGACCTAGGGTAGTCCAGGGACTCCCTAACCCCCAAACACTAAGGGGTTAGCCATTTCTGGTGTGAGTATAATTTATTAAATAAGTAAATAAATTAAACTTACAAGTAAAAACATAACAAACTCACAATTTCCAAGATAACCAATCTTACTTGACATCTGAATATGTAAACATCATAAATGCGATTTTACATCAATACTCTCTGAGTCATCACCTGTATGTATATCTATACCCGCTCATACCTACTTATATTTAGTAACCATTTGAATAACCAATCTCATAAAACAATATTGATTTTGTTTCCTTATCTCACGTATCACCTCATAAACATATGCCTTCATCCTCATACTACCACATTCATTCATGTCCAATCTCACATCTCATTTCACCTTACCATTTACTTGCATTTTATCACAATACACCCCATATCCCAACATAGTTTGGCGATAACACAATCACATCCCAAGCCCATAGCTTGGTTATTAATCTACTCCAACTATCACACTCGCAATTTATCTCGAATGGAAAGGACACGTGTACATATAATTTGTGCCTGTGTACCTTATGACTTAACTCTAATGCAAATTACCAATACAATGATACTCTTATTCTAATGCAAGATTACTAATGCGATGATGCTCTTATTCTAATGCCAGCAAGTCTCCGCAGCAACATGCAGCCCATAAATACATGCGCCCCATCTCAAGCCGTTTCTCCATATATAGGGATTTGAACCCGCGTTATGAATTTCTAATTGTACACAACCTATTCCTGACAGATACTACATGACTGATGAGGTTGCACATGTGGTCAAGTCCCACCAATGCAGTGGGCTCATGGTGTCTATGTTTGCCACTACCACCCGGTACACCGGACCTCACTCAAAAACCAGACGAACACAGGGTCTTCCGAACCCATAACTCATAGACCGCTATCTATGGCCTGTTCGCTTCCCCCTGGCCAAGGACCCGACGAAGTTCCGGGGTCCATCCCCCTAGCTCCGCCCGCCTTATCATGGCACTTCAGGAATTAACAGCGCGCGATACGCATCCCATGCTCCCAACTCGTGAGAGGGCACCGTACGTATCCCTTTGACAGGAAGATACAACCCAATATCACCACCTAAGGCCTGCTTCGAGGGACAAGTTGGTCGTAAGGCGCTACCTATAACCAACTCCTCTCTTTTCGGCAAAGGGTCGAAGTAAAATAATCTTTATAAGTCACTACCTTAATGATGTTCCTAACCCTGAACAATCCTAGGAATGACAACATTACACAGCATGCTAGGTCTTAAATTAGACTTCGCAAGATAACTCTATTAGGCTGCTCAACCTAAACTCACCAGAATCCCTCAGGATCTGGTTCATGGCCTATCGATCCAAGACCCCGGCAATACGGACGTATTCGCATGCTACTATCCTGAACTTGGATTTCGTCACACTCCGGTCCGCAATCAACCAACGGTTAAGATCTGACGGCACCCGCGAAGTGACTCGTCCACAGTCCCTTAGGAGTAAGCTAAACACACGTCTTAATGGTCGATAGCCCTAGGGCAATGATATCACCCTAGATGAGCACAACAAACTGCGTATTAGCCAAGAAGCTACATACGAGTAACCAAAAACACATACGAGCTAAACAGCTACGTATGGGACCAACAGCTACATACGGGCCAGTCGAGCCGCGTATGAGACAACAACATGCATACGAGCCAAATAAGCTCCGTATGAGACCAACATTTACATACGGGCCAGTCGAGCCGCGTATGAGACAACAACACACATACGAGCCGAATAAGCTGCGTATGAGACCCACAGCTACATACGGGCCAGTCGAGCCACGTACGCGCAAAACCACATACAAACAATCATACAGGTAATCAAATGTAATATCCCGATCGACTATTAATAATATTATTTTATTAAGCGTCCGACTACTTGATTATTTTATATTTTTCTTCACCATTGTGATTCTTTTAGCCATGACAACCCAATAGATAATTGGGGATTATTAGGTACTAAACCTAGGGTTACAAGACATAAGAGGGTTAAGAATCCTTCTAGAAAATTTCTTCCCCCACATCAACCTTCTCCTCACATAACACCTCCCCCATTCTCCCCCTCCTCCTAGTCATGGCCGGCCCATAAAAGAGGGAGGGACCCTTGTATAATTGTGTGAATGCACAATTGTAATGACCACCCTCCTTCCCTCCTATAAATACCCCCTTCATTCTCCATCATCTTACTTTAGAAACATCAAAGAAAAAAAAAAGAGTAAGGAAAAGAATGAGTGTTCTAACTTGAGAGTTTTATTTGTAGGGTTGCTAGAAGTCCTAGGAGAAAGAAGGAAAGTAGCCTAGTCTTCCATCAAGAAAGAAAAAGGTGGGGGGTTCTCATGGTTTGTATGTTTGTTTGTTTGTTTGTTTGTTTGTTTGTTTGACTAATGGTTTTGATGTTCTTCTTCTTCTTACCCTCTTGTTTACCTTTCTTTTTTTTGGTATGGCTATTATGTTGTATGTTGTGGTAGGAATCATCTAAAAATGGTTCTTTTGTTTGTTGTTGTGTGGTGAAAAGTAAACTACTTGGACTAAATTAACACATGCATATAAGTTTGTACATACAACCATGTAAGGTTGTAGGACTTGATTATGAACCATACATAAGGCATATGATTATTGTTTACAACCATGTAAGGTTGTAGGACCTATGATTGAACTTTGAGAACATATGTTGATTAAACCTAAAAAATAAAGTGTTCTTATTTGTTGTATTATTGTTTAGTTGTAATCTTAAAGAAAGAAAAAGAAACTAACTAAATCACTAGTTGTAGAATAACTAATAAAAAGATCTTCTCTTTTATTTAACCACTAGTTGTAGCTAATAAAAAGATCTTCTCTTTTATTCTAACCACTAGTTGTAACTAATAAAAAGATCTTCTCTTTTATTTAAATCACTAGTTAGATTAAAAAGATTTCTTTTATGCCCACTAGTAAGAAACTTATGTAGTAATTTAATTGTAGATGTTATAATAAATTTTAGTTGATACTTATAGTAGTAGTAGTAGATATGCATGTTTATAATTAAGTTGTAGTAGTAGTAGATATATATGTTCTAATAAAGTTGTAGTAGTAGTAGACATGTATGCTTCTACTAAGTAGCAATAGTAAATGTATATCTCTATCAAAAGTAGTAATAGTAGATGTGGAATTTATTACATCATGTTAGAAGCTATTTTCATGCTACACATGTTGTAGGATTATCCCTAAAATTATTTAGAAGCTATTTTCATGCTACACATGTTGTAGGATTATCCCTAAAATTATTTAGAAGCTATTTTCATGCTATACATGTTGTAGGATTATTCCTAACAATATTTAGAAGCTATGTTTATGCTTCAATTGTTGTAGGATTACTTCTAAAAATAATTAGAAGCCATGTTTATGTTCTACATGTTGTAGGATTATTCCTAAAATTATTTAGAAGCTATTTTCATGCTATACATGTTGTAGGATTATTCCTAAAATTATTTAGAAGCTATTTTCATGCTATACATGTTGTAGGATTATTCCTAAAAATATTTAGAAGCTATGTTTATGCTTCAATTGTTGTAGGATCACTTCTAAAAATATTTAGAAGCCATATTCATGCTTTACATGTTGTAGGATTTATTCTAAAAATATCTATCATATTAGGAATGATACATATGCTTAGGATGATTGTTGGATTGATGTAAAATTACTTACCATATTTTAGGGATGATGTAGAAGTATATACATATGCTTGAGAATGTTGTATGTTCGTACTAGTGATGTGTATACATGCTTGAGAATGCCATATGTTCATACTAGTATATATGTATCCATGCTTGGGATCGCTACAAATGCATGCTAAAACACATCCCCAATCAAGAGGGTTATAAGTTGATGGTTATGTCATATATACCATGTTTTAGTGGTGGTAGGTTGATGCTTGCAATTGCATACCATGATCAAATTGCCATAGGATAAGCAATAAGAAAGAGCCATGTGGAAATGGTAGGAATAACTACATTGTTGTAGTTAGTGTTAGTATGGAACCACAACATGCGAGCACCCTTCATTCATAGTAATAAGGGTTGAGAAGTGCTAGTAGTTGTAGCTTGAGAAAAGCTAGTTTAGGGTCTTCAAGTACCCTAAGGGTCATCGACCATCAAGACCACTTCCTACCCCCTTAGAGTGGCATGGATAGATCTCACCTCGGGCGTCGACGGATCTTAACCAATGTAGGTTGACCGTGGGCCGAGAGTGTTGGTAGAATCCAAATTAGGGGTAGGAATGAGTGAGAGAAATATTATTGTTAGAGTCTTGGATCGAGGGACCATGAGTTGGACTATGATTGGAAACTATGCAAGATTGCATAGGAATAATAACCTCATTAGGATAGTGATTTATAAAAAAATCATTACTTAACCTTTTTGCCCGAAAGAAGGGGAGTTGGTAGTAGGGTGCACCGTACGACTAAACCTTTCCTTAGGGCCGATCTTAGGTGGTGTATCGGGTTGTACCTTCCTGTCAAAGGGATACGTACGGTGCCGTCTCACAAGTTGAGGACACGGGTTGCGTATCTCGCGCTGTTAATTCCTGAGGTACCGTGGCTAGGGGTGCCACAGGATGCATTGTGCAGTCCTGCGCTTGCGATACCCCAGAGAGTGCCACAGGGTAGGCTTCGTGCTACTCTGCGCTTGCGAAACTCTATGGTTTGATTTTTGTTATGACGCCCGATATACTGGGTTCGTCTATTTTGAGTGAGGTCCGGTTAGCCGGGTCGCGGTGGCGAACATAGACACCACGGGCGATATGCAACAGTGGCACATGACCACATCTGCAGCCTCGCGAGTCACGTGTAGGGTGTCAGGAACAGGTTGTGTACAATTAGAATTCATAACGCGGGTTCAATCCCTATGTATGGAGAAACGGCTTGAGATGGAGTCGCATGTAGTATGGGCTGCATGTTGCTTTCGGAGACTTGCTGATATTAGAATAAGAGCATCCTAGTATTAGTTGACATGGCATTAGTATTCTAGTTTAGTCAACAGTGCATTAGTGTTCTAGTTGAGTCGACAGTGCATTAGTGTTCTAGTTTAGTTGACAGTGCATTGGCATTCCAGTTTGATTGACATTTGTTGGATTCTTGCACTCACGAACACTTAAACTACACCGACATACTTTACTATGTTTGTATATATTGTTTTGGAGATCCGCTGCTATATGATCAGCCTTTAAGCGTCAGTGAATACTGACGTCCCCACTTCCATAGGTGCTGGACCGCAAAAATACAGGTGCGAGATTCAGGAGGACTCAAGGCAAGGAAAGTGAGGAGTCAACGTCAAGTTTTAATTTCCGCTGTAACAACTATTTCATATATACTCTGATGTAATCTAGTGTATTGATGGGAACACTCGGCCTGTAATATTGAGTTAATAAAAAGTTCAAATTTTCCTGTTTTTCTGTGTTTTGTGACTTATTGAAGGAAAGGTCTTGGCTCGTGTCTCGGTTTCCCAGTATATGGAAATCGGGGCGCTACAGAGTGGTATCAGAGCCGACTTCAATCTATAGTCCAAACATAGAAGGAAAATACACTTAGGTACCTTATAGGGGTTAGGCTTCCTTTTAGCTAGTTGTGGACAATTATAATTCATATTGTTGTTCCTTCAACTTATGTATTATGATGTTCTATATCTATGCTAATTTCCGTATCCACTCCATACAGGATGTCAAACGGAGCAGTTCCCCCAGGGAATGGAGTGATACACGGAGTTGCAATTGAGGTGGGCTCGGACTTGGAACCCCTCACAGATGGGGACGAGTCACCGATTGGAGTAGGATTGGCCAATGGAGGCGCCGCAGCTGCCGCAGCAGGGGGTGCCCCTGCCAATGGCCAGAACCCAGCACCACCACCGCCACCACCTCCCCCACCTAACCCAATACAGCAAGCTTTCGACCAGGTCTTTCAGGATCTGGAAACATGGGGATGGTGCCATGTCTGCCTGGAAAACAGGATGGACTCCTGTGAGTTCGCAGTCCTCAACAATGAGAAGGAAATAGCTGAGTTGAGGAGGGCAAGGGCAAGGGCAGACCGCAAGCTAGTAATCCTGAAGCACACCCACCGTGTGCAATTTGCGCGCCTGGAGCGCAGATGCGCGGAGCTGCAGGCACAGGTTTCACAGCTACTCGCACTATTGGCACCACCTGGTGAAGGGGACGGGACCTCTAGTAGTACTGATTAGGTAGTTAGGTGCCCTAGGCTATTTTGTTATTTTGGATGTTTTGCTTCCTACTGTGAGATATAAAATGTAAGGAAGGTAATGACTATGTAAGACCTGGGGTAATGATATAATGAAGTTAGCTTTATGTTTCTGCAAATCTCATGTGCATGTTAAATTGGATGGATGTTATTATCACTATTCTTGTAACAAATATGATGCCCTGTGTATTCCGTTACTCTCTTCTACCAGATGTCACGCAGGACCAGGAGTGGTAGGACCGACAATCTGGAAGGCGAGGGCAGTGGAGGCAATGGCACCGGCCTCGATTTGGAGACGGAGTTTGCTCGTATGTACCAGGCCTTGGGTGACCTCGCAGAAGCAAGCCGAAACAATGTGCAACATCCAGGAGCACCCGGAGGTAATCGGGGAGCAGCAGCTACCGACCCTGTTAAGATGGTCGAATCATTCCGAAGGATGAGGCCACCTGTTTTTGAAGGCAAGGCAGACCCGACAGCGGCTGACGACTGGATTCGTCAAGTCGAGACAGTGTTTGAGGTGATACTGACACCAGAGGATAGTAAGGTCAGGTTGGCCAGCGTCCTGCTAGAAAAAGATGCCGGAGTCTGGTGGCAATCAGTAAAAAGAGGCATGGGCGAAGGGCCCATTACCTGGGAGGATTTTCTGGCAGAATTCAGGCAACACTATTTCCCACTAGACGTGCAAGAGGAAAAAGCCATGGAGTTCCACAACTTAAAGCAGGGGAACATGACGGTCCGAGAATATGAGACCAAGTTCACCCAGCTTTCCCGCTATGCTCCGGAAATGGTACAAGATGAAGTCAAAAAGACCAAGAGGTTTGAGCAGGGGCTCAGGCCCGCACTTAGGACCAAGATGATACCGCTTTGCATCCGGAGGTTCAAGAAGCTAGTCCGTCGAGCAGCTACGACGGAGCTAGACATGAATAAGGGGCCAGAACTGCAAGGAAACACTGGAGGGTGGAACAAGGGAAAAATGCCTGCACCAGCATCAGGATTCAGAAGCCAGGGTGGGAACCAAAAATTTCAGAAAAGGGTTAGCAACACCAGCAACATCAAGCCAAGGAGATGTTTTGCATGTGGCGAGCCAGGGCATTTCCAGAACCAATGCCCCAAGAATGGAAACCCACAGAATGATGCCCGCATCTGTTACCATTGCGGGAAGGTTGGCCACGTTCGGCCAGATTGTCCCCAACTTCACAGGGGCAATGGTAGGCCGACTCCCAAGGCCAACAAGAAGGGGATAAACCGCCAGGGAAAAGTATTTGCACTCACAGAGGAAGATGCCAACGAAGACGAGGGAGTTATCACCGGTAGGTGAAGGAGTATGGTTAAGCTTTTGTAGTATTTTGAATATTTTGGCATAAGATAAGTATCGATGTAACCACTTTTGTAAACAGGTTGGATTAATATAAATGAAATCCAGGCAACTGTTTTGTTTGATAGTGGGTCATCACATTCCTTCGTGTCTGGAACATTCTCCAAGAAGCTGAAATGCACCCAGGAGGCAACTCCGGAATCAGTACTGTTGGTGGGTACCCCATCAGGAGCAACCCTCCCCGCAAATTCATGCTACAAGGGATGTAACCTCCTGATTGACGGAAAGACCCTGAGCATAGACTTACTAGAATTGAGCTTTGTAGGGACAGACGTAATTATCGGGATGGACTGGATGGCCAGGCATAAGGCTAGCATCGATTGCAAGGAAAAGAGGGTAACCATTACCCCACCCGGAGGGCCAGAGCTTGTGTTCCAAGGAAGGAAGAAACAGAACGCAGAGATTCTTACAGCAGTAACTAAGGTACTAGTGCCAAGTGAAGTCAAGGCGATACCGATCGTGCGAAAATTTCCCCGCGTATTTTTGGAAGAATTACCTGGACTCCCGCCACGCAGGGATGTTGAGTTCAGCATTACTATCCAACCGGGCAGCGCACCAGTGTCAAAGACACCCTATCGGATGGCACCAGTAGAGCAGAAGGAAGTAAAGGAGCAAATTGAAGAACTGCTGCAAAGAGGATTCATCAGGCCAAGTGCTTCACCCTGGGGAGCACCCGTGCTCCTAGTAAAGAAGAAGGATGGAACCTCGAGAATGTGCATCGATTATCGGGAATTGAACAAAGTGACGATTCGGAATCAGTACCCCATTCCCAGGATCGATGACCTGTTTGATCAGCTTCAGGGAGCGGCTGTATTCTCAAAGATTGACCTGCGCTCAGGCTACCATCAAGTTCGGGTCAGAGAAGAAGATATACCCAAGACTGCGTTCCGGACTCGGCACGGTCACTACGAATTTTTGGTAATGCCATTCGGGGTGACAAACGCTCCAGCAATCTTCATGGACATGATGAACCGCATCTTGCGACCATTCATCGATTCCTTCGTAGTTGTCTTCCTAGACGACATCTTGGTATATTCAAAAACAGAAGAGGATCATGCTGAGCATCTAACTGCAGTATTGGCCAAGCTACGAGAGCACCAGCTATACGCCAAACTGACAAAATGTGAATTTTGGAAGTCAGAAGTGGCATTCTTGGGTCACGTCCTTTCTAAGGAGGGAGTGGCTACGGACCCGCAGAAGATAGAGGCAGTAAAAGATTGGCCTCAACCGAAAACTGTGAAGGAGGTCAGAAGCTTCTTAGGCATGACCGGGTACTACAGGAAGTTCATCCAGAACTATGCCAGAATTGCCGTACCACTTACTGCCCTGACTAGGAAGAACGTAAGTTTTGATTGGACTGAGAAGTGTGAAGGTAGTTTCCAAGAGCTGAAGAATAGACTAATTACTGCACCAGTTTTGGTTCTGCCTCAACCCGACAAGGGATACGTAATCTTCAGTGATGCTTCGCTTTTGGGGTTCGGCTGTGTTCTGATGCAAGAAGGGAGAGTCATAGCATACGGATCAAGGCAACTTCGACCGCACGAGAAAAATTACCCGACACATGACTTGGAATTGGCTGCAATAATTTTTGCTCTGAAATTGTGGCGGCACTATGTCTATGGATCGAAGGTGGAAATGTTTACCGACCATAAAAGCCTGAAGTATATCTACCAACAAAAGGACTTGAATCTCAGGCAAAGGCGATGGTTGGAGGTTCTGGAAGACATAAGACCGGAAATTCTATATCACCCAGGAAAAGCCAATGTCGTAGCCGACGCGCTTAGCAGAAAACGAATTGTAGCCATGCTCACTGTAATGAGACGAGAGCTACAAGATGAGATCAGACAAGCCGGCATTGAACTAGTGGTTGAAGATTTAAGTGCCATTTTGGCCAATCTAGAGCTACATCCGAGTCTGAATGACCGAGTCAAGAAGGCTCAATGGGGTGATGCAGAGATTGAAGCACAAAAATTACTAGTCAACGAAGGAAGAACCCCAGAGTTCAGTATAAAGGAAGGAACGCTTTGGCTTGGGAGCAGGTTGTGTGTGCCAAAGATCGACGAGTTGCGAGAAGAAATCATGAAGGAAGCACACTCCACCTTACTCACAGTCCACCCAGGAAGCACAAAGATGTATAAGGATATAAAACAACACTTTTGGTGGGCTGGAATGAAGCGAGATGTGGCAAAGTTTGTGGCCAAATGCCTCACATGTCAGAAAGTCAAAGCGGAGAACCAAAGACCAGGAGGTCTACTACAGCCACTACCCATTCCGGAGTGGAAATGGGAGAACATCAGCATGGACTTCATCACGGGACTGCCCAGAAGTTCAAAAGGGAACGACTCGATTTGGGTAATAGTGGACCGCTTGACAAAGTCCGCACATTTTCTCCCAGTAAAGACAACTTGGTCGGTAGAAAAGCTGGCCGAAGTCTACATAGAAAGCGTTGTGAAGCTACATGGGGTGCCAGTGTCAATCGTTTCCGACCGGGATGCCAGGTTTACGTCCCGATTTTGGCAGAGTCTGCAAGAGGCCTTGGGAACAAGACTAGATTTTAGCACAGCTTTTCACCCACAAACGGATGGGCAGACAGAAAGAGTTAACAGAATTCTCGAGGACATGCTGAGAGCGTGCATAATGGACTTCGGGGGAAGTTGGGAACGACACTTAGCATTGGTAGAGTTTGCGTATAATAACAGCTACCAAGCAAGTATTGGGATGGCTCCATATGAAGCATTGTATGGAAGGAGATGCAGGACCCCAGTGTGCTGGTTTGAAGTGGGTGAAAGGCAAATGTTCGGACCTGAAATAGTGCAACAAACGTCCGAAAAGATTGAAATAATCAGGAAAAGGATGCAAGCAGCACAAACCAGACAGAAGAGCTATGCTGACAACCGCCGGCGAGACCTAGAATTCGAGGAAGGTGATTCGGTATTCCTGAAGGTCTCACCTACAAGGGGAGTGGTCAGATTCGGAAGAGGCGGCAAGCTAGCACCAAGATATATTGGACCCTACCAAATTTTGAAAAGGATCGGGAAGACGGCATACAAACTAGAACTACCAGCCGAATTGTCCCAGGTACATGATGTATTCCACGTTTCAATGCTGAAGAAATATGTACCAGATCCAAGTCACCAGCTGCCAGATGTCCCTGAAGACCTACAAGTGGACCTTACATATAAGGAGCGGCCGGTGGAAATCATCGATCGTCGGGATAAAGTACTAAGGAACAAGATTATTCCAATGGTCAAGGTTCTCTGGAGGAACCAACTCGTGGAGGAAGCCACTTGGGAGACAGAAAGCCAGATGAAGCTCTCTTTTCCCGAGTTGTTTTGAGTATCGTTGTTTCTCCTCGCCCCACTTAGTGCAGTTCTGAGGACAGAACTATTCTAAGGAGGGAGTATTGTAATATCCCGATCGACTATTAATAATATTATTTTATTAAGCGTCCGACTACTTGATTATTTTATATTTTTCTTCACCATTGTGATTCTTTTAGCCATGACAACCCAATAGATAATTGGGGATTATTAGGTACTAAACCTAGGGTTACAAGACATAAGAGGGTTAAGAATCCTTCTAGAAAATTTCTTCCCCCACATCAACCTTCTCCTCACATAACACCTCCCCCATTCTCCCCCTCCTCCTAGTCATGGCCGGCCCATAAAAGAGGGAGGGACCCTTGTATAATTGTGTGAATGCACAATTGTAATGACCACCCTCCTTCCCTCCTATAAATACCCCCTTCATTCTCCATCATCTTACTTTAGAAACATCAAAGAAAAAAAAAGAGAGTAAGGAAAAGAATGAGTGTTCTAACTTGAGAGTTTTATTTGTAGGGTTGCTAGAAGTCCTAGGAGAAAGAAGGAAAGTAGCCTAGTCTTCCATCAAGAAAGAAAAAGGTGGGGGGTTCTCATGGTTTGTATGTTTGTTTGTTTGTTTGTTTGTTTGTTTGACTAATGGTTTTGATGTTCTTCTTCTTCTTACCCTCTTGTTTACCTTTCTTTTTTTTGGTATGGCTATTATGTTGTATGTTGTGGTAGGAATCATCTAAAAATGGTTCTTTTGTTTGTTGTTGTGTGGTGAAAAGTAAACTACTTGGACTAAATTAACACATGCATATAAGTTTGTACATACAACCATGTAAGGTTGTAGGACTTGATTATGAACCATACATAAGGCATATGATTATTGTTTACAACCATGTAAGGTTGTAGGACCTATGATTGAACTTTGAGAACATATGTTGATTAAACCTAAAAATAAAGTGTTCTTATTTGTTGTATTATTGTTTAGTTGTAATCTTAAAGAAAGAAAAAGAAACTAACTAAATCACTAGTTGTAGAATAACTAATAAAAAGATCTTCTCTTTTATTTAACCACTAGTTGTAGCTAATAAAAAGATCTTCTCTTTTATTCTAACCACTAGTTGTAACTAATAAAAAGATCTTCTCTTTTATTTAAATCACTAGTTAGATTAAAAAGATTTCTTTTATGCCCACTAGTAAGAAACTTATGTAGTAATTTAATTGTAGATGTTATAATAAATTTTAGTTGATACTTATAGTAGTAGTAGTAGATATGCATGTTTATAATTAAGTTGTAGTAGTAGTAGATATATATGTTCTAATAAAGTTGTAGTAGTAGTAGACATGTATGCTTCTACTAAGTAGCAATAGTAAATGTATATCTCTATCAAAAGTAGTAATAGTAGATGTGGAATTTATTACATCATGTTAGAAGCTATTTTCATGCTACACATGTTGTAGGATTATCCCTAAAATTATTTAGAAGCTATTTTCATGCTACACATGTTGTAGGATTATCCCTAAAATTATTTAGAAGCTATTTTCATGCTATACATGTTGTAGGATTATTCCTAACAATATTTAGAAGCTATGTTTATGCTTCAATTGTTGTAGGATTACTTCTAAAAATAATTAGAAGCCATGTTTATGTTCTACATGTTGTAGGATTATTCCTAAAATTATTTAGAAGCTATTTTCATGCTATACATGTTGTAGGATTATTCCTAAAATTATTTAGAAGCTATTTTCATGCTATACATGTTGTAGGATTATTCCTAAAAATATTTAGAAGCTATGTTTATGCTTCAATTGTTGTAGGATCACTTCTAAAAATATTTAGAAGCCATATTCATGCTTTACATGTTGTAGGATTTATTCTAAAAATATCTATCATATTAGGAATGATACATATGCTTAGGATGATTGTTGGATTGATGTAAAATTACTTACCATATTTTAGGGATGATGTAGAAGTATATACATATGCTTGAGAATGTTGTATGTTCGTACTAGTGATGTGTATACATGCTTGAGAATGCCATATGTTCATACTAGTATATATGTATCCATGCTTGGGATCGCTACAAATGCATGCTAAAACACATCCCCAATCAAGAGGGTTATAAGTTGATGGTTATGTCATATATACCATGTTTTAGTGGTGGTAGGTTGATGCTTGCAATTGCATACCATGATCAAATTGCCATAGGATAAGCAATAAGAAAGAGCCATGTGGAAATGGTAGGAATAACTACATTGTTGTAGTTAGTGTTAGTATGGAACCACAACATGCGAGCACCCTTCATTCATAGTAATAAGGGTTGAGAAGTGCTAGTAGTTGTAGCTTGAGAAAAGCTAGTTTAGGGTCTTCAAGTACCCTAAGGGTCATCGACCATCAAGACCACTTCCTACCCCCTTAGAGTGGCATGGATAGATCTCACCTCGGGCGTCGACGGATCTTAACCAATGTAGGTTGACCGTGGGCCGAGAGTGTTGGTAGAATCCAAATTAGGGGTAGGAATGAGTGAGAGAAATATTATTGTTAGAGTCTTGGATCGAGGGACCATGAGTTGGACTATGATTGGAAACTATGCAAGATTGCATAGGAATAATAACCTCATTAGGATAGTGATTTATAAAAAAATCATTACTTAACCTTTTTGCCCGAAAGAAGGGGAGTTGGTAGTAGGGTGCACCGTACGACCAAACCTTTCCTTAGGGCCGATCTTAGGTGGTGTATCGGGTTGTACCTTCCTGTCAAAGGGATACGTACGGTGCCGTCTCACAAGTTGAGGACACGGGTTGCGTATCTCGCGCTGTTAATTCCTGAGGTACCGTGGCTAGGGGTGCCACAGGATGCATTGTGCAGTCCTGCGCTTGCGATACCCCAGAGAGTGCCACAGGGTAGGCTTCGTGCTACTCTGCGCTTGCGAAACTCTATGGTTTGATTTTTGTTATGACGCCCGATATACTGGGTTCGTCTATTTTGAGTGAGGTCCGGTTAGCCGGGTCGCGGTGGCGAACATAGACACCACGGGCGATATGCAACAGTGGCACATGACCACATCTGCAGCCTCGCGAGTCACGTGTAGGGTGTCAGGAACAGGTTGTGTACAATTAGAATTCATAACGCGGGTTCAATCCCTATGTATGGAGAAACGGCTTGAGATGGAGTTGCATGTAGTATGGGCTGCATGTTGCTTTCGGAGACTTGCTGATATTAGAATAAGAGCATCCTAGTATTAGTTGACATGGCATTAGTATTCTAGTTTAGTCAACAGTGCATTAGTGTTCTAGTTGAGTCGACAGTGCATTAGTGTTCTAGTTTAGTTGACAGTGCATTGGCATTCCAGTTTGATTGACATTTGTTGGATTCTTGCACTCACGAACACTTAAACTACACCGACATACTTTACTATGTTTGTATATATTGTTTTGGAGATCCGCTGCTATATGATCAGCCTTTAAGCGTCAGTGAATACTGACGTCCCCACTTCCATAGGTGCTGGACCGCAAAAATACAGGTGCGAGATTCAGGAGGACTCAAGGCAAGGAAAGTGAGGAGTCAACGTCAAGTTTTAATTTCCGCTGTAACAACTATTTCATATATACTCTGATGTAATCTAGTGTATTGATGGGAACACTCGGCCTGTAATATTGAGTTAATAAAAAGTTCAAATTTTCCTGTTTTTCTGTGTTTTGTGACTTATTGAAGGAAAGGTCTTGGCTCGTGTCTCGGTTTCCCAGTATATGGAAATCGGGGCGCTACATCAAACCTAGAAACAACCAACTGTGCTTACTAGCAAACTTGATCTTCTATAATTAGAAGCAACAAAAGAATCTACTATAATCAACTTAGCATGGGTTTCTTCTAAAATCAACTCATCATGGCATACCTACTATAATCGACTCAAACATGAGTTTCTTTCTAAAATCGACCCAAACATGATATTCTACTACAACTTAACCATGGGTTTCTTTCTACAACAATTCAAATCCATAGGATGGGTTCTTTTTACTCAATACTACTAACAACAAAAATGAGTTCTTTTTGAGACTCTTAGCTAAAACCACTACTATACTCACTTAAGCATGGTTTCTTTGAACCTTAGAACAACTACTCATCTTAGCTATTTTCTCAAGTTCTACCATTCATACTTTTTATAGGATCCCTTTGATCCATAAATTTTTATAACAATACTTTAGTTTATTCGAACTTCTTCAAAACATCAAAATACGTATATAAACCATACACCCATATTTTGATATCATCATCTAAATATAACCCATCCATTATATAGGTTTTTATATACTCAAGAATAGTTAAAAACTCACCATATTTTTACAATCACAAAAATATGTAAAATAAATCAATACTCACATATTCTTTAACCCACAAAATATATTAATATACTAACTCACATATATTTTTTTAAACCACAAAAATATATAAATAATATAACTCACATATTCATCAAACTACAAAAATATATAATAAACCAACTCACTTATTTCTTTAAACCATAAAATACACAATATATAAACAACTACTCACTTATTTCTTTAACACACCAAAAATACATAATAAATTAACTCACATCTTTCTTAGCACACAAAAACACATAATAAGTCATACTCACATATTTTGCGAAGATCCAAGCGCCGTGCCACCTCGCATCCAATGGTCGCAATATATCCTATCACCAAATTTCAAAGCAATTAAAACTCAATTTATCCAAACCAATCATAAAAGCTAATAACGTTATCCCAAATATCACACAAGCGTTTATTGAATGCTTGGGATATGCACGTGCGATACACGTAATAAACTAATGTCTATGGTATTTTCATCCCTAATTAATTACTAAAATCGCCTCTAAAATATTCTAGTAGCTCAACTATGATTTCTACTACTATCCGAGAATTAATCCATACCCATATAGTTCTCTTTTTCAAATCCAAAACCTTATTTTACTAACAACTCACAATCTCTCTAATAACCTACTAATTTTTCCCATCTACAATTTCCAACATCTCAAAATCTCTCTACCCTAACATTCCTACTCAATAAAATTAACCCAACTAATTTCTATACAATAAAATAGTTAGAGTTTATACCTTCCGAAATTCAATCGAAAATCCAATGCTACTACGATGTCGAGAATCCCTCCATTAGTCTACCCCTAATTTTAATTTGGATTTGACGAAGAATAGAGGTGGATTTTGGGTGGGTAATCGTCCGATCGATGGGTTCTTTTTGGGTTTGTTTCGATCGGGATGAAGAAGAAGAACGAAGGAGGAAGATGGGAATGGGTCGGGGTTTCTTTCGATTCGGCTGGGCGTGGACGAACGGGAGGAAGAAGAAGGGTGGTCGGGGTTCTTTGGGTTCGGCATCGAACAAGACGGAGAAGAAGAAGAAGAGGACGGGAGTGGGGTCGTCTGTTGGAAGCGAACGGAGAGGGAGAAGGGAGGAGGAGGTCGGCGGGGGGTGTGGGGTTTCATGGGTTCGGGATGGAGAACGAATGGAAGAAGAAGAAGGGAAGAAGAAGGAGAAGAAGGAGAGAGAGAGAAGGGGTTTTTTTGTAAAAATGGGGAATAGAAAATAATAGATAGAAAAATATCTAGGGAATGTTTCATATAAGCCCTCTAACTTCAATACATTTCAAATAAAGCCCAACTCTCTATTCTAATAATTCCAAACAATACAAAATACATTAAAACTACTTTGTAGATATCCGTATAAAAATAATTTAATCTTGAAAATAATAATAATATAAAATAGACAATATATCTTATATTTCTCAATTAAGATAATTTTTATCAGAAAAATCCATGATCTCGCGAAATCCTCAATCGCGCACACATTTCGATGTAAAATAGCCATATGCTATTTTTCGGGTCGTTACACGAAGAGAGAAATGAAACCCCTTATTCATACTCTCTTATTACTTAAAAACACCTTCGGAAGAACAAAGAACGTTACAAGACTGCTCCACCCAGCTAAAAGAAAAAACTATTCACTAAGGAACTTCTCAGGGCCCCTCGGGTCCGACGGGGGGTAATCCGACTCCGACCGAGCCGCTAGGACCCCTCTCCTCGTCACGATGACCCTTGGGGTCGGCCAGGGTCGACACGCCGGCTACGGAGCTCTGGGCATCGACCGGCTGAGTAAGCTCCAATGCCAGCAGCGCCGTGGGGACTCCCACCGCTCGATGGTTGCCCGAGGAAGATCCCGTCTTTGTCCCGGACATGCCCAGCATCGTCTTATAGCGATGTATCTCCATCTCCTTCTCTACTATGACATCACGGAGGAGCCTCTCGGACGAGGGTCGCTGCACTGATGCACTCGACATGGTATATCCGAGACTGGCACTACCTAGGTCACGATCCACCATCGCCCTCCTTAGCTTGGTCGCCTCCACACTCAGGGCCTCAGACTTGTCCCGGTAGTAGTGAAATGCAGCATCCTGATTGCGAGCCCCCTCGCGGTAACGGACCAACTTAGACTCAAGGACCTTGATCTTGCTCTGGAGCCATGCCACATCGGAGCGACGAGGGTCCGCCTCAGAAGGGAGAGCCGCTACCTGACAGAGGAAACCAACCATCACTCAAAACGACAAAACACTCTGACAAAATGACCCAAAAAGTTCGTTCGGCAAAGCTAACCTTCGCCCAAAATAAACGGTCGAAGTCAAAACACTTGGCCAAATAGAAAATCCTTTTTATAAATCAAATTCGTCATACAAAAATGCGGGGGCCAGTCCGCGGTTGGCAAATACATTAAAGAAGAAGGGGAAAACAAAAGTAAGGAGGCAAATGACCTAGTTCCCCACCTCGGGATCAGCCGTGTCTCGCGGAGGGTCGGCGGCCGAACCAACGGCCGGTTCTTCGTGCTCACCCCCTTCGGGAGTCTTTGGCGGCGGTTCGATGACCATGTCATAATCAAAGTCGGTCAGTTCAAGGGTCGGATAATAATGCCTCACGTGACTGAGGGCCTTCTCGTAGACCTCGTTCTGAGCCGCAATTATCAGATCTTGGGCCTTCGTCGTCATCGCCTCTTTCTCCTTGGCAAACTTCTTTGTCAGCGTGCCCACCTTCTTAATGCATTCACTCTCCATAGCGGCAAGCTCGGCCTTCATCTCCTGCTCCCTTTTATGGGAACCCTCGAGCTCGATCTTCATCTCCTTCATCTCCCGATGGTACTTATTCGCCCGCTCCCGCTCCTGCTCCAAGGCCTTCTCATAGAGCCTCATCACTTGAGCCCCCTCCAGACAAGCCTGCGGCACCGAAGGCGGTTCGGAAGAAGAGTCACTTCATGTAAAGAATTACAAGGGAAAAGGGGTCGACAGATCTTACCAACACGTTCGCTTGCGCCAGGCACATGTAAGCCACCTCCAGTGTGTCGTTGCTCATGCTCTAACGATCCCGGGGAGTCGCCAGCTTCTCTGCCACTTCGATGGCAATGGGCCCTTCGGTCAAGCTGTCCCCCCTTCGGATCGACCAATCCAGGGCCCATGGCTGTAACATCTCCTCGCCCACAACCTCCCTAGCATCGGCTCGGAGCGGAGGGACCTTCCCTTTGGCACGATCGGTCGCCTTGTCCGCACCAGGGCTCGACTGGGCGAGCACCTCCTTACCCGCATTCGGGCGCACCTTCTTCGCCCTCGGTTCGCCAGGGACATCGGAGACGACCTGAGAAGAATCCCTTGCCCTCTTCCCTTGGCCACCCTCCTCAACCCTCTGCTTCTTCATGGCATCCTCCTAGCCTTGATTGATTCTGGGTCCATACCTGCAAGGAGACCCATTAAGAACAATGAGCACGAAAGAATACAAAAACAAGAAAAATGAAACGACTACATACTAGACGTGGCCGGGCTTAGTTCGACGCTGGCCAGGTGAACTTCCGTCACCTTCGGCCAGCTGATGCTATTCCCCTTTCGGAGGCACTCGACATACCCCCACTCCTCGACAGACAGGTCCTTCGGCCTTGGCGCCTTGAAGTTCGGCTTGTAGAAGTTCCACCGAGTAGGTATGTCCCATGGTTTCTTGCTCCGGATCACGAAATACTTCCTCTTCCACTCCATGATTGAGTCCGGGTGGCTGTGGACTACCTTCCCTCGGCCCCGAGGCGAGATGTAGAAGATCCCCT
The DNA here is from genome assembly GCA_017893485.1 of Hemerocallis citrina. Lineage (NCBI taxonomy): Eukaryota > Viridiplantae > Streptophyta > Magnoliopsida > Asparagales > Asphodelaceae > Hemerocallis > Hemerocallis citrina. The sequence continues at coordinate 159,407,213 of CM030367.1, read as the reverse complement.
CGAACTCCCCCGACGAGCTGATCCCTAGCATCGCGCGAAACATGTCCATCCTCAGCGGCAGCTTCCTCTCTTCGCAGAGTAGCACGAAGCACACCATCTGTTTCCACGTTTGGCCCGTATTGCATCGGGGCAAGGGACGCCCAATTGAGTACCTCCCGGATGAACGGATGGATCGGCAAATGCAGCCCGGAACCGAACGTGTCAGCAGGAAGATGCAGTACCACTCAGACAGCGGGTCGGTGGGCCGGAGACCGGGGCTCGGCAGCATCAGCTCGTAGTCCGACCCAATGTGGAAGGTCGAACGAATAACCTCCAAGTCGCCTGCCTCCAGGATCGACGGCGTCGCATCCATCCTTATCTTCTGGCGACTCGGAGACGACGGCTGTACCCCATACAGGATTTTATCTGAAAGATTGTCCGGGTACTGCCTAATCGACCTCGGTTGAGTCAAAAACCCGATCGCCAAATTACGGACGGGGGTCGTCCTATCCGGACTACTAGGCATCGTCCATTTCTTCCTCGGCTTCCTCTTCTTCCTGGCCTTCTCCGGGGAAGGTGTGGCTAGAGGCACGAGGACTGTCACCGTCGAAGAGGAGCCAGCGCCCCTGCTCCGCCTCCGAACTGTGGTTTTCCCCACCTTAACTTTCTTCCGAACCTCCGACACTTAAGACTCTCCGTCTCCCCCACTGTCACTGCCCTCCTCCTCTGACACCAAGTCAAATACCTCCACTTCATCCGAGCTGTCACCACCCTCCTCCTCAGAGTCACTACTCTACAGCACAAACGGCTTCCTAATGCGGAGGGGCTTCACGTCATACACCCTAGTGTCCTCCTCCCAGGATATCGAGTCAGCGAGGCCCGTGAGGGGGTCGTCTTCTCCCCTCGAGGTCGAAGCCGAGGAGCCGAACTGAGCCCTAGACATATTAAAAAAGAAAAGCAGCGACAAACCTAATTGGCCTCAGAAAGACGAGCAAGTACGACTGGCTGAGAGAGAAGCACTGAAGACTTTGTTTTAGAGAGAGGAAGTGAAAGTGAAGAATGAAAAAGAAAGGGGGGTGGGGATATTTATAGAGTTAAAAGAGACTCCTCGATTTCCGCAATAACTGTTCCTAAAATGGCACGCAACTGTTCCTAGATTTGCGCGCAGCTGCCCCTTGAATCTCGCACCAGTGACGTCACCAAGAGGGGCGGTTGGCAACCCTTCGGTCCCCGCCCAACCGTTGCCGAACACGAGCCGTCGGTTCAGACAGTAGGCATAGGCCCCAAGCAGGATCCTAGTCCTTCCACTACTTGATAGCAAAAGTTTACTCTAAAAAGTTTTAAGGCGCTCGCCTTCGGCAAGCGCCCCGAGCTCCGGGGCTCAGTCGGTCCCCCTCTCACCCGCGAACAACTCGGGGCTTACAGCCTCGGAAGCCGAAACCCCGAACTGTTCGAGGGCGGGAAGAGGACCACCATCCCCGGGCTCTCGATCCCGAACCTACGTCAACCGAACCTAATATTACTTGGTATGCCGACCTGAACCAATTCATGGGCTCTGTTCGATATCCCAAAAATACTAGCGACGGCAGACGAGCTACCCTAACTTTGGAATCGGATTGGCACGCCTCCCATCCATGTCTCCTTCGGACAGACAGCCCTCAGAAGCCGTATACCCAAAGAAAGACAGGGATAGCAGAAGAACCACCCATCCGAGGCTCCTTATCCCCTGGACCTAGACTTTGGTCGGCACGCCTCCCGTCTCAGTCTCCTTTGGGCACATAAACTCTGGGGCCGCGTACCCGAAAGAAGACCGAGACGGCAGTGGAACCACCAATCCGGATCTCCCAGAGTTAAAAAATTCAAGTATTAGGCTTCCGCCCAAGGTAGACACCTTTGATGGCCGATCGACCACCACTGCTTTCTGGCCGAAAAGGCAGCGGGGGAGAGGGGTATTTATAGCCTCCCCCAAAACCTGCCATTATGACCTCTGGGAGGCCAAACGACGGAAGGCCAACCATCGCGCCGCCTTTAACCTTGGAAACTGAAACGCCGCGCATTAATTAGGGGACACCGTTAATGCCCTGGGGGGAGCCAAAACGTCGCGCGAATTTCGGGGCGCCATTAATGCCCCGTCAGGGTGAAGTCAGCTCGGTAGCTTTCTCACGAAAGCCCGACGGCTCGCCATCGCCCATGCTGACCCTTAAACCCTCGTCAGCTTGAGGTCAGGCCGAGCACCAGGGTAACTTTCTCAAGAAAGCACAATGGCTCGCCATCGTCCTTGTCGACCCTTAAACCCTCGGTCAATCTGAGGTCAGGCCGAGCACCAAGTTAGCTTTCTCACGAAAGCCCGACGGCTCGCCATCACCCTTACCGACCCTTAAACCCTCGTCAGCCCGAGGTCAGGCCGAGCACCAGGGTAGCTTTCTCACGAAAGCACAATGGCACACCATCGTCCTTGCCGACCCTTGAACCCTCGTCAATCTGAGGTCAGGCCAAGCACCAGGGTAGCTTTCTCACGAAAGAACAACGGTTCGCCATCATCCTTGCCAACCCTTAAACCCTAGTCAATCTGATGTCAGGTCGAGCACCAGGGTAGCTTTCTCACAAAAGCACAATGGCTTGCCATCGTCCTTGCCGACCCTTAAACCCTCATCAGCCCGAGGTCAGGCCGAGCACCAGGGTAGCTTTCTCACGAAAGCACAATGGCTTGCCATCACCCTTGCCGACCCTTAAACCCTCGTCAATCCGAGGTTAGGCCGAGCACCAGGGTAGCTTTCTCACGAAAGCACAATGGCTCGCCATCGTCCTTGCCGACCCTTGAACCCTCGTCAATCCGAGGTCAGGCCGAGCACCAGGGTAGCTTTCTCACGAAAGCATAACGACTCGCCATCGTCCTTGCTGACCCTTAAACCCTCATCAATCTGAGGTCAGGCCGAGCACCAGGGTAGCTTTCTCACGAAAGCCCGACGGCTCGCCATCGTCCTTGCCGACCCTTAATCCCTCGTCAGCCCGAGGTCAGGCCGAGCATCAGGGTAGCTTTCTCACGAAAGCACAATGTCTTTCCATCGTTCTTGCCGACCCTTAAACCCTCGGTCAATCCGAGGTCAGGCCGACCACTAGGGTAGCTTTCTCACGAAAGCCCGACGGCTCGCCATCGCCCTTGCCGACCCTTAAACCCTCGTCAGTCCGAGGTCAGGCCGAGCACCAGGGTAGCTTTCTTACAAAAGCCCGAAGGCTCGACATCGGGCCATTACCTCGATATTCCGAGGCCAAGATCGACCCAACACGCGCCCTGACACCTTACCCCGAGGACCAGGACCGGCCTTCGGCCTCCGAGCCTTACTCAGTCCCAGCCCCGACCCCGAAGGTCCCCAGAAAACTTCCCCTGCTCCTTCTTCACGACCGAAACTACTCCTCCACGGCTAGTTCACACATCCCTGTAAGAGTGGGGGGCTTGTGACATAGGGCAAAAAAGACCTGGCCCATCCTAGGCCATCCGATCTCCTCAAAAGCAGTGCATCACATGATCTGCTACCTCAGCCCTAAAACCACTTAGGGCTTCAGCCACGTCAGTCCTAAACCACTTGGGGTCCTGCCACGTCAGCCCCAAAACCGCCTAGGCCTCCTGCCACGTCAGGCCCACGGGGCAACCGGGTCCAGACCCGACCCCCAAATGGGTCCAGACCCGGTTGGATTTGTCTATAAATACAAGGCCCTCCCTCACATTTAAAGGTAATCAATCTTTCCCCGCTCAAACCCTAGTTATTGTTGCTCTACTTCAGGAACTAACTAGACCGTCGGAGGGCCTGCTACCGGGACCAACCCCCGGTGTTTCTAGGCCAAGTGCAGGTACACAAGACTCTGGGATCTGAGCATCCCGATCTGAGCCGAGCCTTAACTACCGAGCTTACCTTCCGATCTCTGCCTCGAAACCCCCTCTCGCTGATGACCGGGCATACCGTCCAGTACCGCATCCTTCCACCAATACAAATCGAGTAAGAACTCACACCTGGTGCATCCACATGCCTCCCAAAAACAAACCGCATCAACCACATATCCACTCGACTCTTTATCTACAGCAGGACTTAGTTGTTGAATTAACAAGTAACACTAGAAAAGTTGTAGTTCTTCTGATAGGCTAGCAATCTATGGAAGTACCCATATGAGCTACTACCCTTCAAAAAACCTCCTCCACACCCAGAGTGTGTCTGACTTCTTAAAAAATCGTGTGAGAACTCTTATGGTTCTTGAACTTTTGAGAATTCATTCAAATAAAAAAACCACAAATAAAATATGCGAGAATGTGAGTTTAACCATACCTGAGCTAACAGGGTAACTAACCATACCTCAACTGAAGGTATTTTGAAAAACCTCGACATCATTGAATATGCCCCTACAATCCCAAATGCAACATATTCAAATTGATTTTTGTGCATGGGCTTTTGAAGTATTTAAATAAATAAGAATATTCTTAAGTTATTTAAAACTTAAAAGTACGGATTTAGTCCGTTTTTGTTTTCCACTGTATGAAGGTGTATTATAATTATTTTGCTTGTATTAATTTTATGTATCTACTATGTTTTATGGTTTTTTTTTTTTGTTATAGAATATTCAATGTAAAAATTAAGTAAGTTATAAAGAATATATTATGAATATATTTTAAATATTCTTCCATTGTGCTCTTTCTCTCGAATCCTTCTGTCTTGTTGTGTGCATGTGTTACACCGACACTATAAATAGGTTCATCTATGGTTTTTGTTCCATTTTCTTTTTTCATGTTCAATTCACTGTCAGCCAATACAAAGTTTGTAGGAAAGTAGATTGAAAATGCATACAACTTAAGTTTAGGTAAGTATTGTTCAATGCTTTCATCTTTCGATTACTATTCTTATTCTTAATTCCTCTTTCAAATGAAATCCTGCAGCTGGTGGAAGTTCTACTTCTACTTCTGAAGCATTTGTCACTACAGAAAGATGGCAGGCCTGTATTGTATGAAAAATTGCACATGCCAGAAGGTTTCAGACGTACGAGATTCCTCGTTTAGATAAGAGTTTTGTGAGTTTCTGAGTAACTGGATAGTAATTGAAGATAATGGCACCTGCTACTATATAGATTGTTTTCTGATCACAAGATTGCTTGTATATTACATTCTTTAGGTACTTCCTTTATATGTTGTTCAATATTACATAGGTTGGTGATGTTGGGTCAAAAACATTCAACAGTGTAGTTATGTAGATTATTCAACACTGTAGTTATGTAGATTAAAAGAAAGTTAATAGTTTCAGTGTATAAATGTTTATTCATTGATAAAATAGTCAAGCAGCTACTTGCTCTGAGACATTAATTCATTCACATTTCATGTTCTAATTCTGATCCAAGTGTTTGATCTCAATTACGGAGAAACTTCCACCTACGGACTCAAGGCTCCGGCCAGATCAATGACATCTTGAAAATGGTGCGTACGAAAAAGCAAATGCAAAAAAAAACAGCGACTGGAGACAAGGCAAAGAATGGTACTCTCTCTGTCTATCTCTCATCATTGAGGTTAAAGGGTCTTGTCTTGTTCTATTAAGATTTTGCGTGTGCATTTTATTGCGGTGAACACGAAGTGTTGTGAACAAAATTTGTTGTGAAGCTAAATTGTTTGGAGTAAGATTATTTTGAGAAAAAAAAATTCCAAAACAAACAAAACAACTTGGTCTGTAGGAGGGAAAGGGGGAGATGGGGGGAACCCAACTTTAGAAATGAGCATTGGGATCAACGCTATACACAGATTTTGTACCTGAAAATGCTTATGGAATCTAAAAAATACTGTTAGCCGCTTCAGAAGACACCAAATGTCTAAGAAACTATGAAAATTTTAGTATCCATCATCAAAAGTTCCTCACCGAATACCCTTTGCTGTAGAGTATGGTCGTTTTCTTATGCTGGCTTTTGTATTGACTCTACTTATAATACAATTCCTATTCGTAGTCAAATGGGATTTTTTTACTTTTTGTTGGCCGTAATTGTACTGCAAAGAGCATATTACAAAGAAGTAAAGAAGTTATCCCTAAATTGGATTTAGAGATATAGTAAAACTTAGAGATGTTGCAGCTAGCTAAGAAGAAAATTGCTATGATGTTTGTAAATTATTTTTACAGTCCCGGAAATTACAAGAGAATGGGTGGAAACCAAGGTGGCTCCAAAGGGACAGCGGAGTGGGAACATATCAATACATAGGTGGATACAGGGAAGCAAGAGCGCGGATGAATTAGGAAGATTGTCTACATATGTTTGGCGAGTTTGCAATTGATCCCAATGTTACATCCTGTGATTACCACAAGCCATAGTTTAGGTGAGGATATGTTAATTACTTACAGATTGTATCCCAGATTCTAGTACATTATCTTAATTATGATGCAAGGTATTTACTTGCATATGCATATATTACATGAAAATCAGAATCCCTACATGTGCATATATGTAACTTCACAGCCTCTCCATCTCACACTCTATGTTCTTCGAATACATCGAAATTGTAGTTTCTGGCAATCACATAGGTAAACGCTGATCACAAAATTTTCTAAAATTGGTCTTTAATTTCTCTATTGATCATGTTGTAGTACCTAATTTACGATTTATAGTATATGTAAACTACCTTGTATGTAAGCTGGTCAAAACCTTTGAATCAAGAAATGGCAGCAGATTACGGGAAACTGGGCTTGTATTTTTAACTTATCCTTCCTTTGTATACAAAACAAAATGCCAATATATCATATTATTTTGAAGTAATTTTCGTCATATATTGAACAAAATGATTGATTTGTTGATGGTTGGTCGCCAAGTTGGGTCATGTTCGTGTCAAACCAGGTCAGCTCCAAGTTGGGGTCATTCTCTTGTCTAACCAGGTCAGCTGGAAAGTGAAGATTTGTCAAACATTTTGATCAGGTTACCTGTGCCCCACTGTCATAGTTTGTCCTACTACCTGCAAGTTTTATTATATACCGAGACTTGTTTAATTTGAAATAGTTAAGAATTTTTTTGTTTTGGGTCTGATCACAAAAAATACCGGTAGTCTACATTGTACAATTGAAAAATCTACAACATGAGGAGAAAGAAAAGATGCTTGGCACTTGTGTAACGAATTTATGTTTTCTCGTTTCTTCAAGAATTGATTTCTTCGGTGTATTCCAATTAGCTATTGAAAAAGACTACACTCCCGATGGATGAAACATCCCTGGTCGGAAAGAAACTTTCAAAGAGACAAACAAAGCAAACATTACAAAATTACCCGAATAAGAGAAGCCAAACCGGTAAAAGATTTATATATAGCATAAAGACTGTATTCATCAACCATTCGCCATCCTTTACTACTGTATGCTTCTTGCACATGTACAAAGCAGATTGTCCCTTGAATATGTTTCTCTTGGGCAGTAGAAGCCACATGAAACACCAATGTTTGGGAAAGTATGTTATATTTCAATCTATATTATTAAGTATGTGAGCTCGATAAAGGATGCCAAAATGTTGGTTTCTTTCTTTCCCCCCTCTTGATCAACGTTGAACCAGGACTCTCTCAATGATCGATCGACACATGCTAACACCTATCCTACCGGAATTTAGTGTGTGTGTGTATATATATATATCTTAAAATAAGATAATGAGATACATCAATAATGACCATTGGATATAATTAGACTGAGATGAATGGCACTAATTCATTTGGTTTATTTCTACTAATCTATCAAAAGAAAAACCAAAAAAAGCTCCCCAGCTTCCTTTAATTAATGGCAGTAATAGGAACTCTAGAGTCTCTCCAAAATCCTGTGCTTGAGACTCGATCGCTCCAGAGAATTGTTTTGTTTCCCCAATTGCATGTTGCTTCGACTCAGCTGAATTGGACTCCCAGAATGACTTAACCAAGTCCTCGAAACCTGGAGTTTTAAGCTCCTCTATAGACGCTGTACTTGGCAAATTAATTTGTTGTCTCCTTGGAGTTGAATAAGATGGTTCAGCCACCTGATCAAAGTGACAACTGATATGGCTAAAAATAGGATTAAATCGGTACCATCCAAAGCGGGGCACAAATCTTAAAGCTTGGGGGTAAGATGGTAATTTCACTTACAAATGGGTCTGAAATGGGTTCTGGGTCTTTTCTCCAAAATCCCATTAGCCCACCAACGGATCCATCTCAACTGGGTGCGGGTCCCAACCCACAAGAAACCCGGTTCAGCTGGATAGAATTAGGGTTTATGATTGTATTCAATCAACGGCCCTGATTCGCTCTATCCTTTCACTGGGAATTAGGGATTTCATTCCTAAACTGATCCCAAAGGCGGCTATAAATATCCCCATCCATCACCATTAAGAGGTAATCAATCTTTTGCCAGTTAATGCTCATTCATAATCTTTTTTGATTACTGACTTGAGCGTCGGAAGGTGCGTCGCCGGGATCAACCCCAGTGTCTCGCACTTTTTGCAGGTGAACGGTGGGAGTCAACGGTCAAATTCCGGTGGAAAGGTTCCAGGTTTGCTATTCAGTTTTGATGAACACATTATTATTCACTTTTTAAGAGCAATAATCTTAATATAATTAGACATTTAAAAGCTCTATATGTGGTATTTATGCTTCTTTTCTCTTTCTCTGCAGGAAACAGCCTATAAACAGCAAAACGAAGCAAATTCAGGATGATACACAGGAAACTGAAGAGGCAGTCGACTGGTCATGATAACAGGCGACTGGACAGAGGAAATCAAGTTTTACACAGCTGCTCGACCAAGTCGACTGTTCCCAAAACATCAGTCGACTGGGCGGATGAATCATGAAAATACTGAAGTCTCGACACAGTCGACTTACTCCCAAGGACAGTCGACTGATAGGCGGCGGAGTACACAAATCAGATATTCGAAGATTCACCTGCATCTAATTTCACATCTATTTGAATCCAGATTTATGCAAATCAAATCTAGAGACTGGGGGTTTCCAAGTGGACGTGGTAAACAGATAAGGAAGGAAAGGAGAAAAGAGAAAGATATTAATCATCAAATCAAATAAAGAAGGACCTTCCTGAAAAAGTGGAAACCCTAATTCTCAGCCGTACTCTATAAATATCAGAAGAGAACGACTCCATCGAATCATCAGATCTATCTCGTGGACACAACTTAATCAGAGAGTTCCCAACCATCAAGTCATCAACCCGAGCATCACTCCATCAACATCGAAGAAGGAGAAAGAAGGTCCAGCAACCAGAAGGCAGTCGACTGTGTGACAGCCAGTCGACCATATTGCCGGAATCCATTAGTTTATTTCTTCTTCTCTCTTTATTCTTTTTATGTTGATCATGTATTCAAACTTGTTAAGCAATAAAGTTATTATTATGTGGAACTAATTTCATAGTTGGGTAGATCGAAACCGTAGTTATGTAGTGCTATATTCTTCTGAGATCTTCTAATTACTTATTGATTGAATCTGGTTGAATTGACATAGATTAATGATCATCAAACTTGGATCTTGAAGTCTGAGAGCAGTCGACTGAGGTGAGAGCCAGTCGACTGACATACAGCACGTGAGAATATCAAGTTTATGTTATCATTTATCTCAATCTGTTATATGAAGCATATTGAGACGACCGAATCTCGTGCTCATAATTTGTAACAAAGGAATCTTTAGGGGTTCTTGGTTCAATCAACTTAGAGGATCTAGATCTGATACCAATTTCTAGAACTTTAAGTGTTTGTTCGTTTCCACTGTTCTGATGTTTTCTCTAAGTATAACTTAGTAGATACCCTGCTAGATACTTATGGAAAGAAACGAATTAGAGTAGATACCATGCCTAATTCTTGGCTTAGGGAAACAATACTTTAAGGAGTAGATACCATGCCCTTGAAGTGAACAACATGAGTAATTGGAAGTAAATTCAGAAGGCAAATTAGCATTACTAACTATTGGTGGAGATCAACAACCCAACTATTCAAGAGATATTTGCGATTCAACAATTCCTTCTTAGTTTTAATCTTTTTATTCCTTTTAGACTTTTAAAACAACTCATTATGATTTTTATTATTTTCTATTGATTAGTTAGTTGAAGTCTACAATCTCTGTGGGATCGACCCTTGCTATTACTACGATTCGATTCGTGCACTTGCGAGGTTTTATAATTTGTGTCTAGTTAGTCTATTTAATTAGGTAGCTAGATTTCCAACAACAAGTTTTTGGCGCCGTTGCCGGGGATTGTTTAGTATTTTAACTTACAAGTCAGTAGAATTTTTATTAGCTTTTCTTTTCTTTTATTAATAATTTTTTTTTCTTTTAGGTTACAGGACTTCGGTGAATGCACGGTAGACGATCACTTCGTCCAGAGTTACTACCTATTGAGCAGAAACAGAACGAACTTTGCACAAACTAGGTAAATTTTTTACAGCCAACCAGTCGACTGGTACCAGTAGACAGTCGACTGCACAGAGACTACTCTCACAGACAATAATGGCTGAAGAAATACAAAATCGAGTACCAATGCAGGACAAATTCACTCCTAAGAATATTGAGCAACCTTCCTGCATTGCTTTTCAACCTAATGCCACAGGGAACATGCATTTATCTCCTCATTTACTTAGTATGGTTCCCCACTTTAGTGGCAAACCAGATGAAGAGCCTCATCTTCACTTGCAAGACTTTTTCGATCTTTGCAGGACACAAAGCGTCCAAGGGCTTACTGCTGAACAAATCAGGTTAATCTTGTTTCCTTTTTCTTTAAAACTTAATGCTAAGTTGTGGTATAATTCTTTGGAACCAGGATCAATTAATTCATGGGAACAATTGGCAACGAAATTTTTGAAAGAATTCTTTCCAGCCCAAAAGACCAAACAGCTAAAAAGGGAGATTCAACTCTTCCAACAAAAGGATGGAGATTTATTCTTTGAGGCATGGAAGGATTTCAAGAGCAAGCTTCTCAAGTGTCCTACTCACAATCTGCCTAAAGACGATCAGGTACAAGCTTTTTATGAAGGTTTAAATGACACTAACAAGGCAATTGTTGATGCAGCTTGCAATGGAATTTTGATGCGGAAAAGTGGAGAAGAAGCCATTGAACTTTTTGAAGAACTCAGCGAGAACTCCCAACAATTCTCAACAAGAAGGGGACCTTCGAAAAAACAGGGAGTTTACGAAATCTCTAATAGTAATAACATTCAATTAGAAATGGCAAACATGAATAAAAAAATTGATATGCTTGTTAATGCAATGTCGACAATGGGTGGAGTTAAAAATCAAACAAATGAAATGTGTGCAATTTGTTCTCATTTAGATCACACAACTGATACATGTCCCATGTCTACTTTCACAGATCAGGAGCATGCAAACTATGTGGGTCGAGGAATATTTCCACCAAAGAACAATCCATACTCTAACACATATAACCCAGGATGGAGGAATCATCCAAACTTCTCATGGAGCAATAATCAAAATAATCAAGGGAATCAATTCACACAAGGACATGCAAGGAACCCTCAGATGGGAAGTGGGTTTGAAAGACCAGCTCCAGAACAGAAGAAGTTGGATTTTGAAACCACTGTTCTTCAATTGCTCCAACAACAACATCAAACAAGCAACCAACAAGGACAAGCAATTCAGAAGTTGGAAACCCAAATTGGTCAGATGGCAAAAGAGCTAAGCGAAAGAAAGGCAGGTGAACTCCCTTCACAAACCATACCAAATCCGGGAGGCCAAGAACAACTCCAAGCAGTGACTACCTTAAGAAGTGGTAAGATAATTGACAACAGGGTTGGAACACACACAGACAAGCCAATCAGTAAACCAGTCGACTGTTCTTACAAGACAGTCGACTGCACAGACAAATCAGAAAAACAACCATCAAAAGCTTTGGGTTCAAGTAAGGTAAGTGAAAAAGTAGGGACAGTTCCACCACCATTCCCTCAAAGGTTAGTCAATAAAAAGAAAGAACAACATTTATTTGACGTCTTTGAAACTCTCAAAAAGGTAGAAATTAATATTCCCCTACTTGATGCTATTAAACAAATTCCTTCTTATGCCAAATTTTTGAAAGATTGTTGTACTCACAAAAGAACATTTCAGGTTAAGGAGGATGTTGCTTTGACAGAAGAAGTGAGTGCTGTGTTATTAAGAAAACTACCACCTAAACTGAAAGATCCAGGTAGTTTCACCATTCCTTGCAAGGTTGGTGAGCACTTCTTTGAAAAAGCACTGCTAGACTTAGGGGCAAGCATCAACCTTCTTCCTTATTCTGTTTACGAAAAACTTGGATTGGGGGAACTCAAGCCAACATCCATCACTTTGCAATTGGCTGATCGCAGCATCAAAAGACCTAGAGGTATTCTAGAAGATGTCCTAGTTCAGGTAAATGATTTTATTTTGCCTGCTGATTTTGTTGTGTTAGATATGGAGGAATCTTCAATGTCATCATCTCTACCGATCATATTAGGTAGGCCCTTTATGAGTACAGCTGATATAAAAATTTGTGTTAAAAAGGGCATTATAAGTATGAAGATAAACGGAGAAAAAGTGGAATTTAAAATGTTTGATACACTAAAATTACCACAAGATGATCATGAATGCTATAATATTGATGTGGTGCAGGAGATTGTTGATCAAACATTTCAGGTACATAGCGTTGAACCACTACAAGCCACAATCACTCAATCTCTAACTTTATCTCATGTTGAACAGGAATACGATGACTGGGAGATTGCAGAGACAGTACATCAACTTGAAACTCCACAGTCAGACCCAGGTAAACTTGGTCCTGTATTTGAAAAATTTGTGTCCGATAATCTTTGTTTTTCTACAGATCAGGCGCCTGGTGCACAGAGCAAGTCGACTGGTCTTCTAACCAGTCGACTGAACCAAGAAACACATGATAAGTCGACTGCTGACATGGATCAGTCGACTGTACAGAAGCGCCCAGACATAGAACTCAAGCAGCTGCCCGATCATTTGAAACATGCCTTCTTAGGTGAGAACCAGACGCTACCAGTAATAATTGCTGCCAACTTAACTGCACAGGAAGAAGAAAAGCTGCTGAAGGTATTGCGAGAACACAAAAATGCAATAGGATGGACCATTGCAGACATCAAGGGAATAAGTCCATCCAAATGCATGCATAGGATATTGCTTGAGAACGATGCAAAACCTAGCAGAGAGGCACAGAGAAGGCTCAACCCCAACATGAAGGAAGTGGTAAGAGCGGAAATTTTGAAGCTACTAGATGTTGGCATCATCTATCCTATCTCAGATAGCAAATGGGTAAGTCCTATACATGTAGTTCCTAAGAAAAGTGGAGTTACAGTGGTAACAAATGAAGAGAATGAACTTATCCCAACAAGAGTAACCACAGGTTGGAGGGTATGCATTGATTATAGGAAACTGAACAATGAAACCAGGAAAGATCACTTCCCTCTTCCTTTTATTGATCAAATGTTAGAAAGATTAGCAGGATATAGTCATTATTGTTTTTTAGATGGTTATAGTGGCTATAATCAAATTGCTATTGCTCCAGAAGATCAAGAAAAGACCACTTTTACATGCCCATTTGGTACTTTTGCTTACAGGAGGATGCCGTTTGGATTGTGCAATGCTCCAGCTACATTTCAAAGATGCATGATGAGCATATTTTCAGACATGGTGGAGAGGTTCATCGAGGTATTTATGGATGATTTTAGTGTTTTTGGATCTTATTTTGATGAATGTCTTAACCATTTGCAGCTGGTGCTTAAAAGATGTGAAGAATGCAATTTAGTGCTGAATTGGGAGAAGTGCCATTTTATGGTACAACAAGGTATTGTGTTGGGACATGTGGTGTCCAAAAGGGGAATAGAGGTAGACAAGGCAAAAATTGACATCATATCAAAACTACCCCCTCCCACTACAGTTAAGGGTGTTAGGAGTTTTCTAGGACACGCAGGTTTTTATAGACGATTTATAAAAGACTTTTCAAAAATCTCCAAACCCCTTTGTGACTTGTTAGCTAAGGATGTTGAGTTTATATGGACAAAAGAATGTACAAATGCTTTTAATACATTGAAAACTCTTCTCATTTCGGCACCTATTGTCATGGCACCAGATTGGAGCCACCCTTTTGAGCTCATGTGTGATGCAAGTGATTATGCCTTAGGGGCTGTTTTAGGCCAAAGAATCAATAAGAAACCCCATGTTATTTACTATGCTTCTCGAACTCTAAACGATGCACAGCTAAATTATTCTACAACCGAAAAAGAAATGTTAGCTGTTATTTTTGCTGTAGAGAAGTTTAGATCATATTTAATTGGTTCTAAAGTTATTGTTTTCACTGACCATGCTGCTTTGAGATATTTGTTGGCTAAAAAGGAAGCTAAGCCTAGGTTGATCAGATGGGTGCTGCTGCTTCAAGAATTTGATCTTGAGATTAGAGACAAGAAAGGATGCGACAATGTTGTGGCAGATCACATGTCCAGATTACTGCACGAGGACGAGAGAAATGTGCCCCCGCTGAATGAAAATTTCCCAGATGAACAATTATTTGCAATAAATATTCACACCCTCGGGGCAGTCGACTGGTCCCTCAACCAGTCGACTTATCTCTCTGAACAACTACCCTGGTTTGCTGATATTGTCAATTTTCTAACCGCTCATGTTTTTCCTCCAGGTATGACACATCAGGAAAGGAAAAGATTGGTGGATCTTAGCAAACACTATTATTGGGATGATCCTTATTTATTCAAATTTTGCTCTGATCAAATTATAAGAAGATGTGTGGCAGACGAGGAACAAAGGAGTATTCTACAACATTGCCACCAATATGCTTGTGGAGGACATTTTGGGCCAAAGAGAACAGCACTTAAGGTATTGCAATCTGGTTTTTATTGGCCTAAAGTATTCAAAGATGCTTTTTCTTTTTGCAGGACTTGCGACAAATGCCAAAGGACAGGCAACATCTCTTCTAGAAATCAAATGCCACTACACAACATACAAGTAATCGAGCTTTTCGATGTCTGGGGAATCGACTTCATGGGTCCATTTCCTAACTCATTTGGTTATTTATATATACTTGTTGGTGTGGATTATGTGTCTAAATGGGTCGAGGCTGTCCCCTCACGAACTAATGATCACAAAGTTGTTGTCAAGTTTTTGCAGGAGAACATTTTCACTAGGTTTGGTACACCACGAGCAATAATAAGTGATGGAGGCAGCCACTTCAATAACTACCCATTTGCTTCTTTAATGAAGAAATATGGGGTTACACATAGAGTGGGTACTCCATATCACCCTCAAACCAGTGGACAGGTGGAGCTTAGCAATAGAGAGATCAAGAGCATCTTGGAAAAAACAGTCAATCCAAGCAGAAGGGATTGGTCACTACGCTTGAACGATGCATTATGGGCCTATAGAACCGCTTTCAAGACACCCATTGGCATGTCACCATACCGTTTGGTCTTTGGAAAAGCTTGTCATCTGCCGGTGGAGTTGGAACACAAAGCTTATTGGGCTATCAAAAAGTTCAATTTTGATATGAAACAGGCAGGGGACAAAAGGAGATTGCAACTAAATGAGCTTGAAGAATTGAGGCACGATGCATATGAAAATGCCAAGCTATACAAGGAAAGGACTAAGTTATACCATGATAAACAATTAGCAAGGAAGGAGTTTTATGAAGGACAAAAAGTATTGATCTACAACTCAAGATTAAGACTCTTTCCAGGCAAGCTCAAGTCAAGATGGTATGGACCATATATTGTCACAAAAGTCTTTCCACATGGTGCATTGGAAGTTCACAGCGAAGAACGAAATCAAACATTCAAGGTGAACGGACACAGGGCGAAGCCATACATAGAGATGAGTCTAGAACCGCAAGAGGAAGATGTGAATCTTCAAACCATTCAATACATTGCATGAACTCATCATGTCCAGCTGAAGACATGAAACACAGCGCTTATTGGGAGGCAACCCAACTTTCAGGGGAGTATTTACACTTTCCCTTTATTTTTATTCATTTTCATTTTTATTTTTCAGTCTCTCCGTACTAGATGGTAACACATGCCTATATCTTATGTTTTGTGCGAACATTGAGGACAATGTTCCATCTAAGTGTGGGGGTATTAGTTAGTTATATTTGGAATCTTTTGAATTTTTTTTTTAGGATAAACAATTTCTTATAAAGTAAGAGTAAGGATACTTATTTACTTTAGGATTGTTGAGTTTCATAATTCCCTACAAAATTGTGCGAGTCATGCGATTATACATAATAAACAAATGTGATGCTTTTTCTGATAATTATTCCCTTTAGATCTAGTCCTAAATCGAGTTTAAGTAAATAGAGTGATACAATATATATATATATATTTGAATAAGTCAGTCTACTCCAATGTATTGAGTGCTTAGTAACTAGGGGTATTCATCACCAATGTTTACCTTTACGTCAAACGGCAACTTGAAATATGAGTATGCAAAGCACTTTAATGTTTGTGACTTGTTGAGTAACCGGGTGGATACATCACAAATGTTTCGCATTCGCGTCAAAAGACAGGTGACAACTTTAAAGAAGAGACTAACAACAACAAAAAAAGAAAAAAAAAAAAAAAAAACTCTAGTTTACTACTGGATTTGTAGTAGAAAAAAGGGATAATCACAGACTGAGTAGATGCATACTATAACTACATTAATCGCATGACATATATGACTAAGTTTGGGATTTATGAATAGACAATTGCACTAAAGAAAGTGGGTATGTTTAATTTTACTTTATCTGAAATTGTTTGTAGTTTTATATTTTTCATTTTGATGTCCACATAATAAGAAATCTTGATGGTTGAGCTTATTCTGATTATTACTCCCTTGTTCATAAATTCACTTTTTGCTTGAGGACAAGCAAAAGCTAAGTGTGGGGGTATTTGATGAACACATTATTATTCACTTTTTAAGAGCAATAATCTTAATATAATTAGACATTTAAAAGCTCTATATGTGGTATTTATGCTTCTTTTCTCTTTCTCTGCAGGAAACAGCCTATAAACAGCAAAACGAAGTAAATTCAGGATGATACACAGGAAACTGAAGAGGCAGTCGACTGGTCATGATAACAGGCGACTGGACAGAGGAAATCAAGTTTTACACAGCTGCTCGACCAAGTCGACTGTTCCCAAAACATCAGTCGACTGGGCGGATGAATCATGAAAATACTGAAGTCTCGACACAGTCGACTTACTCCCAAGGACAGTCGACTGATAGGCGGCGGAGTACACAAATCAGATATTCGAAGATTCACCTGCATCTAATTTCACATCTATTTGAATCCAGATTTATGCAAATCAAATCTAGAGACTGGGGGTTTCCAAGTGGACGTGGTAAACAGATAAGGAAGGAAAGGAGAAAAGAGAAAGATATTAATCATCAAATCAAATAAAGAAGGACCTTCCTGAAAAAGTGGAAACCCTAATTCTCAGCCGTACTCTATAAATATCAGAAGAGAACGACTCCATCGAATCATCAGATCTATCTCGTGGACACAACTTAATCAGAGAGTTCCCAACCATCAAGTCATCAACTCGAGCATCACTCCATCAACATCGAAGAAGGAGAAAGAAGGTCCAGCAACCAGAAGGCAGTCGACTGTGTGACAGCCAGTCGACCATATTGCCGGAATCCATTAGTTTATTTCTTCTTCTCTCTTTATTCTTTTTATGTTGATCATGTATTCAAACTTGTTAAGCAATAAAGTTATTATTATGTGGAACTAATTTCATAGTTGGGTAGATCGAAACCGTAGTTATGTAGTGCTATATTCTTCTGAGATCTTCTAATTACTTATTGATTGAATCTGGTTGAATTGACATAGATTAATGATCATCAAACTTGGATCTTGAAGTCTGAGAGCAGTCGACTGAGGTGAGAGCCAGTCGACTGACATACAGCACGTGAGAATATCAAGTTTATGTTATCATTTATCTCAATCTGTTATATGAAGCATATTGAGACGACCGAATCTCGTGCTCATAATTTGTAACAAAGGAATCTTTAGGGGTTCTTGGTTCAATCAACTTAGAGGATCTAGATCTGATACCAATTTCTAGAACTTTAAGTGTTTGTTCGTTTCCACTGTTCTGATGTTTTCTCTAAGTATAACTTAGTAGATACCCTGCTAGATACTTATGGAAAGAAACGAATTAGAGTAGATACCATGCCTAATTCTTGGCTTAGGGAAACAATACTTTAAGGAGTAGATACCATGCCCTTGAAGTGAACAACATGAGTAATTGGAAGTAAATTCAGAAGGCAAATTAGCATTACTAACTATTGGTGGAGATCAACAACCCAACTATTCAAGAGATATTTGTGATTCAACAATTCCTTCTTAGTTTTAATCTTTTTATTCCTTTTAGACTTTTAAAACAACTCATTATGATTTTTATTATTTTCTATTGATTAGTTAGTTGAAGTCTACAATCTCTGTGGGATCGACCCTTGCTATTACTACGATTCGATTCGTGCACTTGCGAGGTTTTATAATTTGTGTCTAGTTAGTCTATTTAATTAGGTAGCTAGATTTCCAACAACAAGTTTTCCTAAGAATCCATAAATTCTATCTGTTTGCCCCCACACCAGATTTAGCAGTAACAGATTGGTGCCATCTGTGGGAAACCACGAATAGCGATCCTTCCTCTCCCCTTGGTTAAGATCATCTCCAGCCATGCCTCCCCGAAAGCTAAGATCCAGAGGGTCCAACCGTGGACCCACTCCTCCTCATCCACAACAGGAGATCCCCCTCCAAACCGTCCAGCCAGCGGGACCCCCTCCTCAACTTAACCAGGCCCCACAGCAGGACCAACCTCCTCATCAGAACCTCCAACCCCCTCGGGGTCAGACCGAGCCTCAGAATTCCGGTGCGGGGGGCTCCCGTCCCAATCCTCAGAAACAACCTCTCCAACATGACCACGTCTCCATGCACAACCCCTCTACCGACTCCATGGCATCTCACAATCCCTGAGCCTCTGATGACCTCCGCAACACCCTCAACAATCGGCATAAAGAAGAGGATCTTCACCGCCGTTTAGATGAAAGGCAGCCCTAAGAGGGAGCCTCCCGCCAACAACGTCCAAATGAGCAATCTCCTCATCACCGAGAACATAGGAGGTCTTCTCCACACCGAAGACGGAGAGAGTCCCGTGAGCACCATATAAGAAGGCCTCGCTCCCCTACTGGTCGGCAACCCCCGAGGGATGATAATGCTCGTATCACCCGTACCGAATTCCTGATGGAACTGAGATGATTCCCAGGACTACGGATTGGTGTGCGTATCGATCGTTAAATATAAACAGATTAAAAATGTGATCTAACCCTATATAGCGGAATCTAGGGTTCACAAATTATACCAGCGGTGAGAAGAAGACGACAGCGACCCCAAGATCTTCTGCACGTATTCCTTCCTCGGGTTGGATGTCATGTGGGCGACGATCTCCCAACCTTTCTTCTCCTTGGCTGACCTCTCTTTCTCTCCTTACGTGAATCACGAGTTTTGAGAAAAAATCTTATATTTCAGATTGTGAATGACGGCCAGAGAATAGAGGATATATACAAGGCTACGGCAGGGACCATGAGGAGAAATTAGGGTTAGGTCTCCTAACGAATCTGGGTATCCCGTGTTCAGCCCGAACACACAACCCAGGCCCATTAACAATAGCTCGGTCCACTAAGGAGCTATTGTTGCACTACCTTCCTAATCCCAAATTATATTTATGGGCTCCTTTTATTATATGCTCGTTCAACTCCCCATGTTAAGATATCGAATGTCCGTCGATCAAATTAAGTTACTAAAAACTATATTGATCATCTTTTATCCTTAAGTAGTACCACTCAACTTTAATTGTCATGTCGGATGTAATCCACCTGCAGGGTTTACATGACAATCCTTATGAGCTCCTTAAGGGGAAATCATCAACCCGACGTATCGGGAAATGGATTCCTTTTACAATCAACAGCCCATCATACATACAATGCTATTACCCAATTCATAGAGGTTGTTGATCCATAATGAATCTCACTCTTTTATGAGTCAAAGTAATGCACACTGCATATACATGTCTGTTATTATATCTGGATTAAGAGCATAAGCATCCATAATAACAGAGGTGTTTGTTCTCTTTTGTAGTCAGTACAAAGAGAACAACCTCAAGTGGTCCTGTTCAATACACACAAAGTGTACTAGTGTAAACCTATAGTCAAGACAGACTAATACCAGATTATACTACAACCTTTCCAATGGATTGTCCAAGTTCGTTTAGGTTGTGAACTATTTATATATTCCATAGGAAACTGATAATATGATCTTCTGTGTGTCACCTCACACCATATTATCAACCTTATAGAATATCAGACACTTGCATTAATATTATAATAAACACAATATGCAAACATATGCCCATATGATTCTCATTCAAAAAAATAAGGAAATAAAGTTAATACAAAAGTGATGCTTTCAGTATATAACCCTAACAATTCCATCAATTCCAGGCAACCATCTTGCAAGCCCTCCATCTCCGACCCAACAACAACAATGCTCAGGGGGTCCCCACTCCTCCTTCGGTCCAAAGTCCTCGCCATCGGTCCCTAACCCCTCCTCCTTCTCTGAGCAACCGCCATCGCAGTCCTCGCCATACCCCTAGCTACCATCACCGAACTCCGCGCTCCCCTTCATACGAAGATGAGTCTAGAGACTCATATGGCTACCACCGAAGGGATGATGCCGTCTACTGTCATCTCCACGAGATAGAGAGACACCTCGGCCAGCTAGATAGGGAAGAGGAGCTGAGGGGAAGGACCCTACGTCCGAGTAGACCTCCCTTCTCCCGAACAATCATGGAGGCACCCATCCAAATAGGCTTCAAGCCTCCACAGTTCAAAACTTACTCTGGGGAGTCAGACCCTGTGGACCACATCGAGAGCTTCAAGACCCTCATGCTGATACACCAAGCTTCCGATGCTCTATTGTGCAAAACCTTCCTGGCCACTCTCAAAGGTCCAACTCGGGAGTGTTACTCCCACCTCGCCTCATCCTCCATATTCTTCTTTGAACAATTTGAGACCCTCTTCGTCACCCTCTTCGTAAGTAGCCGCCACATAGAGAAGACCAGCATCTCGCTACTCTACCTTAGTCAGAAGAAGGGGAAGAAGCTCAGGGACTATGTGAAAAGGTTCACTGCAGAAGCTAGGTCCATTGCTTCCCTTGACCAGTCGGTCGCTGCTGCAGCCTTCCAGTCAAATGTCCTTAACTCCAGCCTTCGGTCCTCCCTAGCCAAGAAGGCCCCGTAAAACTTCTCCGACCTCCTCCTCAGGAGTGAGAAGTATATTCAGGCTGAGGAAGCTGAGCATCGCCGCTCCTTTGAGGGGCCTTCCTCCGGGACCAAGCGAAAGGCAGCTGAAGAAGAAGGAGCTAAGAAGCTCCAGAAGGATAATGGGGGCCAGCGCCGCCCACCTCCCAGATTCGAGAAGTTTACCCCTCTTAATGCCAACATTTCCACTATTCCCATGGAGGTTGAGAAGGAAGGGGTTCTGCCTCTGCCCCAAAGATGAATACCCCTGGCAAGAAGAGGGACAAAGAGAAGTGGTGCCGATATCATCGGGACCACGGCCACGATACCAATGATTGTCGGGTCCTGAAGAATAAAATCGAGGCCCTCATCCAAAGGGGGCAGCTGTCTAAATTTGTGAGAAAGGACCGGACCGATCTTCCTCCTCCCCCCGGGGGGCCAACAAGCGTCCTGAAAGGCGTGAGGAAACTCCCGAGTTCGAAGAGGAGCGCATCCTGCATCTTATTCATGGAGGCCCTATGAAGGGCACCTCCAACTCCTCTCAAAAGGCCTTCATCAGGGATGTTAACTCAGTACATGGCATGCCCCCTCCCAAAGGCCACGGAGTACCGGTCACTTTTTCAGACGAAGACCTTGAGGGTGTCCGAACCCCCCATTGTGACGCACTAGTCATCAACCTCCATATGGCAAATTTTAAAGTGGAGGGGATACCGGTGGACAATGGTAGCTCCGTTAACATCATCTTCCTCGCTGCTTTTAAAGGGCTCAAGCTATCCCGAGACAGGCTTAAGCCTGCCGGCTACACACTCTACGGGTTCACGGGAGTGCCTGTGACTATCGAAGGGGTAATCGCTCTCGACGTAACCACTGGCAAAACTCCTACTACACGAACGGAGCCGATGGACTTCATGGTTGTCGATATCCCCGCTGCTTATAATGTGATTCTAGGCCGACCTGGCCTAGCTGCTCTAGAGACTGTCCCGTCGGCTTATCACCTCAAGATGAAGTTCCCCACTAGGGCGGGAGTAGGGGAAGTAAGGGGTAGTCAAGAGATGGCCCACAAATGTTACATGACCTCCACCAAAGGACCAGTCCTCTCCCTCGAAACTCTTGAGATTCCCCAAGAGAATGTCTGACCAACGTCCAAACCGGTGGATGAATTGGCGGAAGTGCTCTTCTCCGAGCAAGATCCAAACCACAAGTTCCTCATCAGCAAGACCCTCCCATCTGCCCTATGTTCCGACATAGTCCAATGCATCAGAAAGAACCGCGACCTCTTTGCATGGTCGGCTGCCGACATGCCAGGAATCTCCGAAGAGCTCCTCGTCCACCACTTGAGTGTTGCTACGGGGTCTAAACTGGTACAACAAAAAAGGCGCAAATTTGCCCCTGAGCGCCAACATGCTATCACGGAAGAAGTGGACAAGCTCCTTAATGCCCGGTTCATCCAAGAAGTCAACTACCCCGAATGGCTCTCCAATGTTATTATGGTTAAGAAGTCTAACGGGAGTTGGAGGATTTGTATCGACTTCACGGACCTGAACAAGGCATGCCCTAAAGATCTATTCCCTCTCCCAAGCATCGACACCCTGATTGACGCCACTTCGAGTCATGAGTTCCTCAGCTTCATGGATGCCTTCTCCGGGTATAACCAAATCCGACTGTTTCCCCCGGATATCCCGAAGACCTCCTTTATCACCGATCAGGGGCTCTACTGCTACAGGGTAATGCCTTTCGGGTTGAAGAATGCAGGTGCGACCTACCAATGCCTTGTCAACAAAGTTTTTCAGAACCAAATCGGCCGAAACATGGAAGTATATGTTGATGATATGCTGGTCAAGAGCATCCATGGGGCCGATCACGTGGCTGATCTGCAGGAAGTATTCGTTGTATTGAGGAAACATGACATGAGGCTCAACCCGAACAAGTGTGCGTTCGGGGTCTCGTCCGGAAAATTCCTAGGCTTCATGGTCAGCCAAAGAGGAATCGAGGCCAATCCCGAGAAAATCAAAGCCATCTTGGACATGGCTCCTCCCAAAAATGTGAAAGAGGTCCAGAAACTCACCGGGCGCATCGCAGCCATAGGGCGCTTTCTATCCAAGTCAGGGGAGAAGTGTCTTCCCTTCTTCAAAGCCCTTAGGGGGGCTAAGGGCTTCGAATGGGGCCAACAGAAACAAGAATCGTTCGATCAGTTGAAGGCTTATTTAGTCAACCCCCCTCTTCCCAGCAAGCCTATCCCCGGAAAAACACTCTACCTCTACTTAGCTGCCTCCGAACAAACCCTCAGTGCCGTCCTGGTGAGGAAAGAAGACAAGGCTCAAAAGCCCATTTACTACGTGAGCAAGGTACTTCGGGATGCCGAGCTCTGCTATCCAAGGCTGGAGAAGATGGCGTACGCCTTGGTTAGGGCAGCTAGGAGGCTTCGCCCTTATTTTTAGTCCCACTCGGTGGTCATTCTTACCGACTAGCCGCTTAAGCAAGTTCTGCACAAACCCGAGACCTCGGGCCGGCTGATGAAGTGGTCAATCGAGCTGAGTCAGCATGACATATTATACCAGCCTCGGACCGCAATCAAGGCTCAAGCCTTAGCTGAATTCATTGTTGAGAGCACTATCCCAGAAGTCAGCCAAGCTGCAAAGGGGCCTCCTCTGTGGACGGTATATGTAGACGGATCCTCTTACACCGAGGGAAGTGGAGTCGGGGTCATTCTGGCAGGCCCAGATGATTTCGTTCTCCAATACTCCCTCCACATCAACTTTAAATCCTCCAACAATGAAGCGGAGTATGAAGCACTTGGAATGGCTCGCAAGGCAGGGGCACAATGCCTCTGGATATTTAGCGACTCTCAGCTGATCGTGAATCAAGTCTTAGGAGAGTACGAGGCACGGTATGACCGAATGGCTCAATTCGAAGAGGCGCTCATTCAGCAGATCCCCAGAGAGAAAATTCCCAAGCAGATGCCCTCTCCAAGTTAGCCTCCTCCTCCTTTCAAGGTCTCGAACAGACCGTCCTGATTGAAGTGCTCCTGAGACCGAGCATAGAAGAAGAAACTTCCGACTCGATGGAGTCGCTGCCCGTCCAACATCAAGACAACTAGATGAAACCTCTGATAGAATTTCTGTGAGATGGGCTCCTCCCCGAAGACCCAAAGGAAGCCCGCAGAGTCCGAACCAGGGCTGAGCGATACACCCTTGTTGAGGGGGTCTTGTACAAACGCTCCCACACCCAAGTAGACAGCAGACCCTACTTGAGGTGCCTCTCCCCAGAAGAAGCTTCATATGCCTTGCAAAAGCTTCACGAAGGTATAGGCAGAGCACATTTAGGGTCAAGGTCCCTCGCCAGAAAGGTATTGAACTATGGATACTTCTGGCCAACTCTCCTCCAAGATGCCGAACGGCGTGTCCGGCAATGCAGCTCTTATCAAAAGTACTCCAACATTCGTCGCCTACCCCAAGCACAACTCACCTCACTCTCAAGTCCGATTCCTTTCGCAATGTGGGGGATGGACTTGCTCGACCTGTTTCCACTAGCTCCCGGACAGCTCAAGTTCTTAGTCGTGGCAATCGACTACTTCTCAAAGTGGATAGAAGCCGAGCCTTTGGCTACAATTACTGAGAACAAAGTGATCAGTTCTTCTGGAAGAACGTCATCTATAGGTTCGGGGTGCCTCGGGTCCTGATAACAGATAACGGAACACAATTTATAGGGGCGGCATTCTGATCTCTGTGTGAAGACCTTGCCATTCAGCAACACTTCTCTTCCGTCTTCCATCCTCAAACAAACGGCTAAGTGAAAAATGCCAACTAGCAGATCCTCTCTGGTATCAAGAAAAGGCTAGATAAGGCGGCCAAAGGCTTATGGGTGGATCAGCTCCCCAACGTACTGTGGGACTACCGCACTACGAAGCAGACCCCTACAGGTGAATCGCCATTCAACCTCACCTATGGGTCCGAAGCTGTGATCCCCTTGGAAGTCGAACTACCCTCTCCTCGCCTCATGGCCTATGAAAAAGAACAGAATGCTAGAGAGCTTCGGGCAAACTTGGACTTGATTGATGAGCTACGGGAAAGAGCTTCAATTCGCCAACAAAACTATCGGAGGAGGATCGAGTTAGCCCTACAACAAAAGGGTCCGACCAACCAATCTCAAAAAAGGGGACTTAGTCCTTAGAAAACTAGCTATCTCCTCCCCAGCCAGAAGAGTAAGCTAGCTCCAAATTGGGAGGGACCCTACAAGATCACCAAAGAAGTTCGGCCCGGAACATACCGTTTTGAAGACCTTGAGGGCAGAGAGATACCCAGGACTTGGAATGCCGACCACTTACTGAAGTACCAAAAGAGTGCCTTAACACCACTCTAAGTGACTTCAAGTGGCGAGCCATTTCCATCTTTTCACTTGTATTTTGCTTCCTTATTTTCTCATTGTAATAGTGGCTTGCAACTT
This sequence comes from Hemerocallis citrina, assembly GCA_017893485.1. NCBI lineage: Eukaryota > Viridiplantae > Streptophyta > Magnoliopsida > Asparagales > Asphodelaceae > Hemerocallis > Hemerocallis citrina. Next base: position 159,381,497 of record CM030367.1, on the reverse strand, counting down.
AGAAGCAGCCAACTAAGTAGTTATCAATAAAAAGCTTCTTTTTTGCATACTTTTTGTGATTGTGTACATCTCTCTGTTTTTAATTTCTTTTACCCAAACGACGAGTTCGGAGTGCAACACTTGGCTCGACTCCGCTTCGCAGGCTCGCTCTTAAGCGAGCTAGAAGTGGTTCGCCATTCGAAATTGCTCCCACAACCGTTGAAACATACTTAAATGACGAGTTCGGAGTCCAACATTTGGCTCGACTCCGCTTGGCAGGCTCGCTCTTAAGCGAGCTAGAAGTGGTTCACCATTCGGAATTGCTCCCACAACTGTTGAAACATACTCAAACGACGAGTCCGGAGTCCAATACTTGGCTCGATTCTGCTTCGCAGGCTCGCTCTTAAGCGAGCTAGAAGTGGTTCGCCATTCGGAATTGCTACCACAACCGTTGAAACAGACTCAGACGACGAGTTCGGAGTCCAACACTTGGCTTGACTCCGCTTCGCAAGCTCGCTTTTAAGCAAGCTAGAAGTGGTTTGCCATTCGGAATTACTCACACAACCGTTGAAACGCGCTCCCCCATCGCACGCGAAGTTCCTACAACTATACTAAACATGGGAGAAGCTGATGCTAGGTCGGCCATTTGAAGCTTTTTCTTTCTTGGACTTGTGTCCTTGTATTACTCGTTACTATCTTCAGCGGGCCGAGGTCCCAAAGCAAGATATTTGCTCGTTTGGTCTTCAGTGCCAAGAGCATTTGGCAAGAATTGCCGAGGGCTGGAGCAAGGTTTTTTCTTGTTTGGTCATTGGTGCTAAGAGCATTCGGCAAGGCTTGCCGAGGTCCCAGAGCAAGTTTTTTGCTCGTTTGGGCAGCGGTGCCAAGAGCGCTCGGTAAGGAGCGTCGAGGTCCAGAGCATGATCTTTGCTCGTTTGGGCGTCGGTGTCAAGAGCGCTCGGCAAGGAGTGCCGAGCACTGCTTCGAATCTCCTAACTCGTGAATTTGTAAGAGTGAGATTCTTACAGTGGAGAGCAGCCTCTTAGAGGATTATTTCAACTTTAAACGAACCATAAGAACCAAAGGTTAGCTCCTCCACGTCTTTGCATCTGCCTATTGCTCTCGAAAGCATTTTGAGGTTTTCCGATTAATGAAGTCAATTTGCAGGACTCTCAAAGCTGTGCATTGGTCGACAATATACGAGATTCTAGAGGTGATTTCATAGTCCAGTATTTGATCAAGGACGAGGTATGTCGCAGACTTTCGACTCTGCTTCATGATAATACTAAGAATTATCTAGGCTGGGAATTCACCGAAACCTTTAACAAGTTCATGTTTGAAGTTGATATCTCTCTTGAGGAAACACGAAGAATATAGCGAGTCCATATCAATGACCTTCCAACCGCGCGGATCAAGCGACGCAGTGTACCAAGACTAGCATACATTTTAATTAAATGTGGGAAGACAGTACAAGACGGTGCCTTTCTTTACAATGAAGTTTACAAGTTGAAAAGCCAAAACTACAATGCCCACTCGTAACACTTAGACAAATTAGAAAACTTGGAGAACAAGAGATCTTCAATGCCTCCTAGGCGCAGGGATGTTCCGCTTCAAAGATACCCGGGGTCGGCGGTGCTTGACCCCGAAGCTCGTCCCTAAGCCGGCGAACTGAGACGTATCTTCGGCACTGCTCTTGACAGTTGCACCAACGGATGCTCCGCTCGATGATATCGCCACACCACTTTGGGCATCACCCGGACTTTGCCAAGCAACAGGCGAACGGGTCGCAAGCTTGTAGAACGAAATCCCTCGTTTTCTTTCTTCACGAGTGCACGAGGTGCTCCGGACGTTAACCGGTCCCGAACATAGTTTGAGGCGAGCCACTTCCACCTCCAGCTCTGCTATCCATTGCTTCAGAGAGTCATCTTTTACGTCCACCACGAAGTGCGGAGGCACTGCGCTGCTCGGGATGCTAGGACGGCTGGCAATGATTCGGCAGAGCTGAGTGACTTCGATGCCCCTGTCCACTGTGGCCCTCTTCAACGCGTTGACTTCCGCCATCAGTTCATCACGTTCGGCCATCAGCTTGCCCACCACCATCGTCAACTCCTCTTCTTCCGCCAGAAGCTCTGCCTCCACAATCTGCTGGTAGTGAACCTCAGTGGGCATATCGTCCCTCTCCGCTGTCATCTTCGACAAGGAATGTTGGAGACACTTAAGCCTCAGCCCGTTGGTGAAGGCAGTCGACGAGCCATCGCCCTCGCCTACGGGAGGTATCTCGGCGAGTCTACCCTCTAGCCGCCGAATCTCGATTTCTCTCCGGCTTAAGATCAGCTGGAGATGGTTCCGCTCACTCTCGGCCCTGTGCAGCCCCAGCTCGACTTCGTAGAGGCGCTCTCGGCACCTGGTTAAACATAACCTCGTCACCCCTAAGCTGACCTCAGAGCATAACTCCTCCCCGGAGCGGGTGGATTCGGCAGACTGGGTCACCTCGGCGAGCTGAAATGTTCAAAGCAAACAACGAGCGCTCAGTAAATATTCACAAATTTACTCCGCATCCGACCCCTGAACAAAGCTACATGCGTCTAATGAAGACTAAAATATTGTGTTCAAACACTTAGTCAAATTTCAAGACTACAAAAACAAGACAAGTCCAAGCTCAAAAGTTGTATTTCCATTCATCACAAAAATGCGGTGGCCAGTCCGCAATTAGGCAGTACAAGCAATAGCTCGAAAAGTCCAACAAAAACAAAAAAAACAACAGAAGGAAAAAGGAGAAGTCAGGGGGTGACCTCTTTCCCGGGGCGTCGAGACTGGGCGGGGTCGGACTCCCCCGAAGGAGGCATCATCGCCAGCGGAGTCACCACCGACCCCTGCACCTCGCCGATGACCTCGACCTCGGGGCCATCTTCGTCATCACCTCCTTCCTCCTCCGACTCGGGGTCGAAGCCGTCGACGTGGTCCGGGAAGAGCCGCCACCCGGAGCAGTCGACCTCAGGGTAATGCTCCAACACCTGAGAGATGGCCTGGGCGTATGCCTTAGCCATGTTCGCGGCGAGGAAGCCTTGCACCTTGGCCATGGTGGCCGCTTCGGCTTCCTTCACCGCAGCAGCCTTGGCCTCCACCGCCTCGACCAGCTGCTTGGACATCTCCTCCTTTTGCCGAAGAAGGTCATCCTCAAGCCTTGTGACAAGGTCCTCGAGGTACCCAAGCCTCGTCGTCTTCCCCTCGGACTCGACCTTTAGCTTGTCGAGCTCGTTGCCCCTTCGAGCCTTTTCGATCCGAGCTCGGTCGGACTCCTGCTTGAGCTCCTTTTCCAACTCCGTCATCTTCTCCATGAGATGATCGAAGTGGACAGTTATCTGCAACAGAACAATGAGAAGTGCAAGGAGTTAGAAAATCAAACATAAAAGCTACCTTCAAATGCGAAAAGTCGACACTTACCGATACCGCCGAGCGAGCGATCTCGATGGCATTGTCACCTGCCTAGCCGGCGTCCATGGCAGCTCGGTCCTTCGGCGTCGCTAGGTGCTTTACCACCTGCATGCTCACCAAGGAGTCGCCGAGGAACCCATCTAGTTTTCGGACCTGCCAGTCCGGAACATGAATCCTCTTGTGCTCCTCCGTCAAGAGCTCCTCGGCCACCACCGTCAGCGGGGGCACCTCCATCCCGAGCACGGCGGAGATTGGGAACTCCCCTCCCTCGACCGATGTCGAGGCTACTGTCGGAGCGCGGGTCAGGGTCACATCCTCCGGCGCCTCCACCCCCTCGGCCGCGCTCGCGACCTTTTGGGTCTTCGCAGATGGCAGTTTGGTGGCAACCCTCTTGCGCTTCTTCAGCGCCTTGCTTCCGAGGGTGGCCCTCTGCGCCAGCACTGCTTCGTAGTCCATCACCTCTGCATCAAACAAGAAGTTGGTTAAAAAAAACACAAGTTATGAAAGGCAAAGCAAAAAGTAAAAAGGAACACAGAAGAAGCCGCGTACTAGGATCTACGCAGCATAGCCCTCCCCTGAAAAGAACGTCTTCGGTCAGATCCTACCAATCGTACTTTGGCCGATCTAGAAGAATCTGAACTGCCTCTTCTTCTTGAGGGTGAAGTACTGGCGATTCTCTGACTCGCTTCGTCACCTTCTCCACCCAACCGGAGGGTATGGGCCATGCCTTCGCACTCCGCACTATGAGATACTTATCACGCCAGTGCCTTATAGAGTCAGGGCAAACGACGAGCCGACCTCTCTGCCTCGGACCCAAATAATACTGAAACTCCGACCGGTTCTGCTGATGAAGTCGGTAGATAGTCCGGAGCAACCTCAACTCCGACTCGACTCCGGCTGTTTGGCAGTGGAGCACGAATCCGTTGATGACTCTCCATGCATTTGGCATTAGTTGGATGGGGCTAACCCCAAACCACCTAAGTACTTCAATCGCGAACGAGTGGAAAGGGAGCCGAGCCCCGGCGATGAAGGCATCGACCGGCCAGAAACAAATGGTTACTGGCAGCGGTGAATTGGCCCTAACCCCGGGACCCAGCAACAACAGTTCGTACTCCTCTGGGATTTGGAAATAGTCCCGGATCACTGCCAAGTCCTCCAAGCTGAGGATGGACACCGTCTCGTCTGCCTCGGAGGTCTCCCTTGCTGCGTTCTCCTCGAAGGTCCTTCCCCTCCTGTGAATGATGTATTCGGCATGCTCCTCTGGAAGTTCTCAAACCCTTTGCAGCCCTGTCAGCGGTCCCGGTAACCTGCCGAACGCCCCCATGCGCTTTGGGTCCTCTACAATCATGTCTCGACCAAAAACTCTCTGACTCGGAGAAGGAGCTTCGGCAGCAGGAGGGGAGGGCTCGGAGACGGGGAAAGAGACATATTTATACTTGGAAATAAACTAAGTATAAATTACCTTGAAGTGACGTGTGCGGTCGGAAAATTCACCGGAAAACGATCGACGATCACCGTGAGCTCTCACTAGCACAAAATCACCGCCTGAGTAAAAATTCGGAGAAGTGAAAAATGAGGGAGGGGTGGGGTTTTATAGAGCATGGCACACGAAGCGAGGATCATAGGCCCAAAGAGCTAGGCCCACGAGCACAAGACGACAAAAAGAGCTGAACCGTCACATTGTTTACCGCGCCAAGCTGAATAATCGCATTAATGACTGTCACATCTGTCAGAGTTGTCAGAAGTTCAACATTCACCAGCTCAGCCTGACATTTTCTAAGATGCAAAAAATCTTGCTCTGGGACCTCGGCACGCCTTGCCGAGCGCTCTTGGCACCGACGCCCAAACGAGCAAAAAATCACAACTCTGGGTCTCGGCACACGCTGTCGAGCGCTCTTGCCACCGACCCTGTTACATGGAAAAAATGGACCTCGGCACACATTGCCGAGCGCTCTTGCCACCGACCCTGTTACATGGAAAAAATGGACTTCGGCACGCCTCACCGAGCGCTCTTGCCACCGACCCTGTTACATGAAAAAAATGGACCTCGGCACACGCTGTCGAGCGCTCTTGCCACCGACCCTGTTACATGGAAAAAATGGACCTCGGCACACCTCACCGAGTGCTCTTGCCACCAACCCTGTTACATGGAAAAAATGGACCTCGGCACACCTCGCCGAGCGCTCTTGCCACCGACCCTGTCACATGGAAAAAATGGACCTCGGCACACGCTGCCAAGCACTCTTGCCACCGATCCTATTACATGGAAAAAATAGACCTCGGCACACCTCGCCGACCGCTCTTGCCACCGACCCTGTTACATGGAAAAAATAGACCTCGGCACACCTCGCCGAGCGCTCTTGCCACCGACCCTGTTACATGAAAAAATAGACCTCGGCACACGCTGCCGAGCGCTCTTTCCACCGACCCTCTTACATGGAGAAAATCGCTCTGGACTTCGGCAAAGATTCGCCGAATGCACCTGCAGCTTGGCCGAGGTATCTATGCTCTTCGACAGAAGGTGCCAAACTTCCATGGGCCTCGGCCTCCTTCATAGCATGAGTTCGGAGGGGGTCAACGACGAAGCCGGGGCGTCTAAGCCATGATACGATGAAAATAACATCGAATCATCTACATAATTATTGCGAAAAAATAATTTAAAATTCAAGAAAATTAATTAAAAATTCTAAGAAATAATTATAAATTCTGGGAAATATTTTTGAGCCCCAGGGTAAATAATTATCGCTTAGAAAGGTTAATTAAGACCCCCGAATGACAAATCACCACTTCGCAAAGTTAAGTAAGATCACCAGAAGTCCACGAGAGCTCAAATAGCTTCGAAAATCACCATAATACCTCATGCAAAGATTCAATACCTCTCGTTTGGACCCCGATACAACTCCGAAAGCCATTGAAACAGTAAAACTACTCCTCAAAGGCTGATCAAACTCAGTCTTCGGGAGTGGGGGGCTCGTGATATGGCTAAAAATAGGGTTAAATAGGAACCATCCAAAGCGGGGCACAAATCTTAAAGCTTGGGGGTAAGATGGTAATTTTACTTACAAATGGGTCTGAAATGGGTTCTGGGTCTTTTCTCCAAAAGCCCATTAGCCCACCAACGGATCCATCTCAACTGGGTGCGGGTCCCAACCCGCAAGAAACCCGGTTCAGCTGGATAAAATTAGGGTTTCTGATTGTATTCAATCAATGGCCCTGATTCGCTCTATTCTTTCACTGGAATTAAGGATTTCATTCCTAAACTGATCCCAAAGGTGGCTATAAATACCTCCCATCCACCACCATTAAGAGGTAATCAATCTTTTGCCAGTTAACGCTCATTCATAATCTTTTCTGATTACTGACTTAAGCGTCGGAGGGTGCGTCGCCGGGATCAACCCCGGTGTCTCGCACTTTTGCAGGTGAACGGCGGGAGTCAACGGTCAAACTCCGGTGGAAAGGCTCCAGGTTTGCTATTCAATTTTCCTAAGAATCCACAAATTCTATCTGTTTGCCCCCGCACCAGATTTAGCGGTAACAACAACAAAACCAGTAAGAATCAAGTAAAAATTTCAAATCTTTCCTTTTTAAGAGTCTTATATAGCATTGTTTGCCTACTATATACTCTACTTCTAGACGCTTGTCTGCATTTTCGTTTATCTCCACAATCTTGTGATAATGTCCACTCTATAAGCCCCTCAGTTCCTTGTTGCAGGGAGCAACCACAGAATCAATGCTATCACATGCTTCATGGTCTAGTTTTAGCAAACCTGAACAGCGAAAATTCATGTAACTATCCATTTCAAAAAAGATATGCTTCTTAGTAAATATCATGATCGTGGGAAGGAGGAAACTCACACTCAATGGATGAAAGGAGATCCATATTTACAACTTCAAAATCATTAAGAGAAGTAAAGGCAGCAGAAGTTAGCCTAGCGCATATTAGCTGATTGGTTTAAGTTCCAGTCCTACACAAGACGAATGATAGATAAGCTTAATTTCTCATCTCAAACTTAGATATACTGATGATAAAAATTAATCAGGAGAGCTACTGACTTGAGAATTGAATGAACTGATGCTACATTTCCTTCCCCAAGGTCAAGCAGGGAAGCTTGAGTAGTTTTCCATTGCTTAGAGCTAGTTCTGGCCATTTCCATACTGCATATTTTCCATAAGAATACTTAGGCTATGAATTTCCTAACTGTTAATAGATTGTTTGGGTTTGAGCTTACTATTGTTGAAGATCTTCTTCCAAGTTTTGCCTTCCAGCATCTGCTGCAGCTATGTCTTCAAGATAATGGCTTTCAGTTTTTTCTATGTATGTTGTCCATTGCTTTCTAACAGAAGAAGTGATTTTACAAGCAGCGACATCTAGGTTACTGGTTCTATTAGCAGCACTTTCGAGGAGATTACTGACTGCCACTTGAACCTAAACATGACCCAGGATTAGTCTCTACTCTTGGGGCTATTTATGCCAACGATCACTGTTAGCAATAACTTCTACTTTTAGTTTCACCCTAAAACCAAATTTAAACTTGCAGATTTCGAGTTTGTAGTATAGAAGATGAATGTTACGTACCACATGTTGCTTTCTGGCTCTTGAAGTTGCTAACATTTCTGTTAAATTTTCTAGCAGCTGTCTTTCTTCATCAGCAGTAGTTTCCTGCAGGTACAACAGAACAGGTCAAATTGATAGTAAGAACAGATCTTAACTCGGCACCAATCAACAACTACTGACGGTTAAAGAAAAGAAATCACCTCAAACTTCCTCGCAAGTTCACCTCAAACTTTTTTTTTCGGTTTTTCTTTTGATAGATTAGTAGAAATAAACCAAATGGATTAGAGTCATTCATCTCAATCTAATTATATCCAATGGTCATTATTGATGTATCTCATTATCTCATTTTAAGATGTATCTCATTGGATCACTCCTCTTAAACTTCAAAAACCTAACTTTATCACAATTTCCATTCCATCACAACCCTAATGCTAACACCCAATTTCCAAAAGTTTTCCAAATACCGACAAAATAACCAAAATAAAATGAGCGAGATGATTACTACCTCAGAGGTGCCAGAGCCGAACTGGAGGAGGTCAATCGACTTGCTCTTCGGTTCCTGAATCAAATTATGAAACAAACATGAACAAACATTCTAACTAACATGATAGCAACGATAGCAAATTGACCAAGAACAGTTGGAAAAATAGAGAATTAAAGCTACATCATCTTGTTGTTTTTTACTCGTCCTTGTATTATTAAGCACTCTTTTAAACAAACCAAACAATCCATACGAGTCCACATACAAAACACAACCATAACCCCCATTATCAGTTCCATAAAAATTCCTAAAATACATATCAATCGAACGATCAAATCTTGCAGTCATCAAACCTCTAAATTATCCCCATCGAAACTGCTCCAAATTCTCCATGAATTCCCTTCTCTCCTCTCAAATTCTCTCACCATAAAGAAGAATCGGAACAAGAAGAAGAAATTTGAAACACAAAACTAACAGAATAATGTAAGATTACCTCCATACCCTCCCAAAATAAACAAACATCAACGCCGATCTTCATCCGTTCTTCCGGCGGCCACCGCCGACGCGCCAGACAAGTTTGTCAGCATGTTCAAATGCCACCGGGTCGCCATTGGCAAGTGATTCCTGACCTTCGCGGCCGATGCCTCCCCGATCGCCGTCGATCCCACCATCATCTTTGGCGTTGCAAACCCCTAGAATTGTCCGCCGAAGTTCGCCCTCACCGGCAACACCTAGAACCCCCCATCCCCGACATCCCTGCCATTTGAAAGATGGTTTGTTTTGGTGGTGGTCTTCTTCGAACTCAGAGATCATAGAAAGATAATCTGGAGTTTGTTCGGTGGTGGTGGTGGTGAGCGGGATTGGGAGATGCGAGATAGAAGAGAGAAAGAGAGCGACGTGCGTACCGAGAAAAAATAAAAAAACAGGTTGGGTAAATTAAATTATGAAGATGGATGGCTAAGATTTAATGTATCATATAATTATCATATTAGGAACAAGAAAGAGAGAGCGGGGAGATAATGTTTGAATGAATGGTTAAGATTGAGTTATCGAAATTAATGGTTGAGATTGCCTATGGACAGATTTATTGTGGCTTTTATAATAGAAATAATAATAATAATAATAATAATAATAATAATAATAATAATATATATATATATATATATATATATATATATATATATATATATATATATATATATATATATATATATATATATATATATATATATATATATATATATATATATAGCTTTGAACAAATATTGTGAACATTTATTAACAAACATTCATTGAATTACAAACAAGTGTATGTGGACGTGGTGAGCAAGAGGTCAAAAGTTCGAATCTCGCTTGCACCATAAAATCCCCAATTAATATATATTCAAGTAAACTATGGGAGTGTGGCTACGGCCTTATTTTAAATAAAAAGAAATTGGATTTGCACGTTCTAAAACACGAGTATATGAAAATAAAAATGGTTACTTCCAGAGAGGTCACCCACGATTTTGACAATCCTAAATAAATCACTAACAAATCTTTATTTCCATAAACATCTAAAAAACATATATGCGAGTTTTTTTTAAGTTTAACTCAAGGTGATTTACTTGATAATTTGAATTGATCTAAACACCATTAATAATATCACAGTGTTATATATTCATAATCTTGTATTTATGAAAACAGAGAATTGTAGATTGCTTATTTGGAATTAACATAATTTTAGGTGGTATCCAAAGAAAAAACCCAAATGAAAAAAAAAAATAAAGAACCATCTATGGGCCTAATAAAACTTTCCAACAAGAATGAAGAATCTAAAAAAATTAAAAGTAAAAAAATATGCGTACCGCACACCATAGACTACAAGACTCTCGAATAACCAAGAACTTTTTCCGTACTCACCCACCTTTTGGAAATAATTACCAATCAGAACCAATTTTCGAAAATAATTACCAAGATGGCCCACTGTTTGAAAATAATTATCAAGCTGACTCGCTTTCAAAATTAATTACCAAACTGGCTCACGTTTGAATACGTCAACATAGAACGCCATTGGCAATAACGACATACGTTATTTTGATGTCGTTGTTGCTAGTAGTGACACCTTAAAATTTTTCTTTTCAGATGTCACTATTGACAACAACGACATATGTACATTTCACAACTAGGACTTGAGAATTAGAAGCTCTCTGACTTAATAAAAAATTGCAAGTCTGAAACATCTTATAACTGATACCATTATCCTCAATAAAATCAACCTTATGCGGGATGTCGTTATTGAGGATAACGGCATCAGTATAATAGTACTTCATATCTCCTACCTCCCTTATATGATTGTTGTTATTAGGGATAGCGGCATCAGTTATAAATTGTTTCACACTTGTAATTTTTTATCAAGTCAGAGAGATCCTAACTCTCAAGTCCTAATTGCGAAATATACATATGCGGTTGTTTCCAATAGCGGCATCTGAAAGAAGAAAAAAAATTAAAAGATATCGCTTTTGACAACAACGGTATCAAAATAACACATACCGTTATTTTTTTTTGAAGAAAATGTGGAGTCTGGCCACCCTATTTCATTAATAAGTGATTAATAAAACAAACTCAGAGTACTGAGTCTACACAAAATCCTACAAACAAAATAAAAGAACATAAACTCCACCCCGAACATCGGGGGTGGGACAAAAGAAAAGCATAGAGTAGCCGTAATGAAATACATCATACCCCCCAACAAACCCTTGGGTGGTGGGTATCAATGACCATCGAAGACCGTGCTGGCTATCACTCGATCGTTGGTCCGATCTCGATCTCCTCGTCATCAAAGTCCTGTACCTGGAATACACTCGCGATCCTTTTCCTGGGACCTGCTGCTGCCACATTAGCTCAAAATGAGATAAAATGCATAATGTGAGTCAAATTGCCAGAAATACTATTGCAAGTTCTACGAAAGTAAAGATTATTTTTGTCCAGCCAGAGAACCCAGGTCATTGCGGTGATCGCGATATACTACGCTTCTCTCATAGCACCCCTCTCGGTTGCGAACTTTGGACCTACCCACAGGTCCTCGTATGTACTAGGCTATTGAGATATCCTTAGGGCACTGAGTATCTCTACGAGTACCGCTTTGTTCCTAAGACACTGAAGAAGAAGATGATCCCTAGTCTCCAGGGCAGCGTGGCAGAACCCGTATTGAGAGTCTACATTTGGTTGGCGTTTAGCGAGGTTTTCTCTAGTCAGGATCGCATTATTTAGTATCAACCATAAAAAAACTTTGATTTTTAGCGGGTTTTTCGTTTTCCAGATGACAGCAGACCATTTTGGGGTACATCCCTTAAAATGGATGCGATTGTACATAGAGTGAACCGTGAACTTGACGTTCTTTTACAATCTCCAGGATTTCTTATCGGGCCCCTGAGAGCAACCAATATCAGCGTTGGTGATGTAGGCCTGAAGTTCCGTTAGTCTGAGCTGAGAGCCTAGGTCAAGCGGTTGTTTGAAAGATAAATTCCAGGCGCCTTTTTTCCAGGCAGCGGCCACCGTGCAGTGTGGATGTGTTTCCTGCTCATATAAATCGGGGAATAGGGTTCTGAGTGTGTGATCAGCACACCACTTGTCCCACCAAAATCTGATGAGTTTGTCGTTACTGATAGTTGATTTGACACAGCTATGGAAGGGATCGTATGCCTTAGTGATACCTTTCCAGAATCAGGAAACCCGAGGGTCAATCTTGAAGCCCAGATTTCTCGTTCCATTCCCATGCATATATCCCTGGACAAATTGTTGTCATCCTTATCCATTAGGGTGGAATACTTTCTGCCACCATTTTCCCAGTAGCACCAGATTCATATCTCGAAGATCAATTATACCTAGGCCTCCATGTCTCTTTTTCATGCACGCCTTCTCCCATCTAATTAGGTGATATCCTCCTCGGTCCGGATCTGCTCCTTTTCATAAAAAATATTTTCTAGTCCGGTCAATTTTTTGGATTACCCATCACGACATTCAAAGAAGGAGAAATAATAGGTAAGAAGAGAGGACAGCATTAATAAGCGTGACTCTTTCTTCCAAAGATAGAATTTTGTCTTTCCATCCTGCAAGCTGTTTCTCAAACCGGTCTATGACGGATTGCCAATCCGCTTGTCAATAATGTTTATGCTGATATGTCAGAAAATGAGACAATTTAATAAATAAATTCGAAAGTGAGTCAGTTTGGTAATTATGTTTTAAAAGTGGGTCAATACGGAAAAAATTCAATAACCACTGGATCACACCTCACCCCCAACAAAACAGCAGCCGTCAATACCCATTTCCACCCACTCCAATCAATCACTCCCACCTCCTCAATCGTCATGACCGATCTCCGCCTTCTCCTCCTCCTCCTCCTCCTCCTTCCCTTCCAAGTCTCACCATCCTCCTTCTCCTCCGACCTCCAAACCCTCCAAACAGACCTCAACTACACCTTCAAAACCCTTGACCTCCTCCGCCGCGCCGTCACCCACCCCTCCTACTCCCTCGCCAACTACCGCTCCCTCTCCATCCTCGGCCTGTCCACCATCCACTCCTCCGTCGCCCTCGACCTCCTCCAAACCGACCCCGATGCCGACGCCAAGCAACTCAGCCGCCGCATCGAGAGTTTCGCCGGTTCCGCCGCTTGCGCCGCCGCGGGGGCGAGGCTGGGGATAGAGAGGATCGTGAGAGTCGCGGCGGGGACCAACACGACGGCACCGGCGGTGGTTTGCGGCGCGTTTAAGGGGGTTTTGGGAGCGGTGGCAGTGGATTCTGGGAGGGTTGGGGTTGCGGGCGAGGTGTTTTGGAGGGTGGTCGGGGTTAGAATTTGGGAGGCGTAGGTTAGTGGTGGGTTTGGTGGTTGTGCTATTGTGCGCCGTGAATGGTCTTTTGTTCTGTACTGTTTTGCTGTTGTTACATTTTATCTCTAGTATTATGACGGGGGGGAGTTTGGATATGTGATTGTGTAGATTATCACTATAACCTTACTGCGAATTGCACTTGAGTTGTTTTACTTTTTATAGTTTTTCTTATGAAATGAATGATGAGATCGGACTGATAAACGCAGGCGTTGTTGCGATCTGATTGTTGGGTACGGATGATATTGCACATGGACTTGCAAAATATTCCGAAACACTTAGGTTGATCTCGGTCACAGATCTTTCGACGTCCAAATCAGATAACTCATAGATATTGTGAGTTTCAAAACCCGGAAATATTGTGGATTTGAGAGCGAAATTTGTAATTATCTAGTTATTGAGGAGGTTGAGAGGTATATATAGTCGCTCAAGATATTGATCTATATCTACTTTTCGGTGTTTTGATAAGATTGGTTATCATCTCCATGAGAAGAAATCGAGTCAGCACTCTTCTCTTGGTGAAGAAATAGAGCTTTCAAACTATTTTTTATACTTGATGAGATAGATACAGTTACCCTATTGAGATATGTGTTTTAAACTAGTTTCTCATACGAACCTGGACTCCTTTGTGTTAGGTATGCCTTTGCAGTCTTCATTGCAGGCTGAATTGGGTTGATGGGCCTGAAAGCTGCCCAGCCCCTATTGTTGAGCATGTATTTGCTGAAATTTACTATTTTACAATTGAGAGCTTGAAGATTCGTACCCAATTTGAACGGTCTTAATTTTGTTCTATTTTTTTTCATATCAGTAGGCAACATAGTACTAATCATCTAAAACTATCAATATTGTCGTCATCGGTTTTTTGTTTTTTTTTTATGTCGTCTCTTAACTAAATCGTCGGCATCAACTTTCCTAGGGAATGGAATTTTCTTTCCCGGATTATGAATTTTTTATAATTTATTTATAACTAGATTTGCCCGTGGCCACGTGCCTATGGCACGTATTCAGAACGATACAATATATGAAAAGTCTTGTAAACAGTAAATCAACAATTATGTAGCTGAAGTTTGAATAGTATGACAATAATTAGTTGTAAATAAAAATCCATGTTTCCATTAGTATATGGTGAAAAATAATTATAAATTGGGGTATAAAAATCCATGTTTCCATATACTTCTATATATATATATATATATATATATATATATATATATATATATATATATATATATATATATATATATATATATATATAGAGAGAGAGAGAGAGAGAGAGAGAGAGAGAGAGAGAGAGAGAGAGAGAGAGAGAGAGAGGTCTTCAGTTGCGCACCCCTCTCTTGCGCACTCTCGTGCGCATCGTACCTTAGCTGTCTGATCTTCATCATGATCACGATGAAGATTTGATGGCTCTCCTTCTTCCGCTATCTCCCTTATTGAAGATGGGGGGTAAACTAGGAAAACCACCCCTATCTGATGGCTATCCTTCACCCGTTCTCTCCTTCCCCGCTGTCTCTCTCTTTCTCTCCTTCCCCAAATCGATAAAGTGAAAAAAAACCCTAGCTACTTCTCCGACCTGATCTCTTCCCCAAATCGAAGAGCCAAAAACCGCTTTCCCAAATCGAAGATTCGTTGCTCCACACCCTAAACTCTCCTTTCTGCTGCTCTTAGAGTTCTTCCCAAATCGAAACCCTAGCTCCCCAAATTGCATCCCTCTTTCCGAAAAAGAAATCGAAGAAACCCTCCTCTTACCCAAATCGAGACCCGTTGCTCCTCCCCATAAACCCTCCTTTCTGCTACCCTAGCTCCACAAATCGCAACCCTCTTCCCGAAAGCTAAATCGATGAAACCCTCTCTTCTCCAAATCGAAGAAACCTCATTCAATCCCCTCGCTTACCCTACGCCGTTGCTCGCTTGCTTCCATTTTCCTCCGAAAATCTACCTCCGACGGCCCACCATCTCCCGACGGTTTCAGGTATATTTTTTATTCATCTTCCTCTTTGATTAGAACAAGATGAGTTTGTGAGGTGAAGTGTTTTTCATTTAAAAATTTGTTGGGGAACAATTTTCAATTGAGATTTCTACATCAGGAAAAAAAAAGCAATCTTTTGTGAGCTAAGAGTGTTTTTCACTTGTAGTTCAAGATTGCAGTGATAAAAGCAATCTGGATTCAAATCATGTTGTATCCTCTGAAAATTTAAACATGTATTTATGATTCATTTCTTGAAATGTGATTATATATTGCTAATTTTTAATAGGTATGGAGAGTGAGGAAGGTTGCTCACAACTCGGTGACAATTTTTTGTTGGTACAAGAAGGTGATTTTACACCCATGGTTGACGTGCATCTAATACCAAAGCGAGGTATGACATTTGATACCCTTATAGAAGCATAACATTTTTATGATAGTTATGCAAAATGTGGTGGGTTTCAAATGCGTAAGGGAGGTCAAAATCTCAAGGATGGTGAGGTAGTGGACAAGACGTTTCTTTGTAATAAAGCGGGGGTGTCGAAAAGTAAGAATAATGAAGTTAGGATGGGAACTACATCTAGAACTTCTTGCAATGCTTTCATTTGTGTGAAATTAAACAAAGTAGCAAATTCATGGTCATTTTATTCATTTCATGAAGTACACAATTATTCTTTCACCTTACCCAGTAGACGACATTTGTTGCCACGAAATCGTGTTGTGTCTAATTCAGATAAACTATTCCTGGAACAACTTTCGGGTGCTAATATCCCTACATGCAAACAAATAATTTTTTTTATATACTAGTGGGGTATATGATAAGGTTGGATTTACTGAAACTGATGATAGAAATCATGAAAGAGACTTGAGGGAGTCGGTAAAAGGTCACGATGGCTAAATGTTGATTGACTTTTTTCAATGGCAAAAGGAAAAAGATCCTTCATTTTTTAAGCATTCGAGCAAGATGAGTGTGGTAGATTGTCTCATTGTATTTGGGTGGAAGGAATTGCTCGGATGAATTATGAAGAGTTTGGTGATGTAGTTTCCTTTGATGCAACACATAGTACAAATTGCTACGGAATGCTATTTGTTCCATTTGTTGGAATAAATCATCATTGGCAGTCAGTTTTTCTGGGTTGTGGTTTGATTCCAAATGAAACAACTGCCTCTTTTGTTTGGTTATTTGAAAAATGGTTAGGAGTCATGAAACATTCTGCACTTGGCATTATAACGGATCAAGACCGCGGGATAGGTGCTGCAATAAAAATAAGTTTTCCTTCAAATTCGCCATAGGTATTGCGTATGGCATATTTTAGATAAGATACCCAGAGAGGTGCCTCAACTGGTTCAAAATGTTAAAGTTTATGGAAGCTTTTAAAGATATTATTTGGAATTCTTATAACAACATTTCTTTTGAAGAAAAATGGAAGTCATTGATGATAGAATATGGAGCAGAAAATAATAAATGGTTGAATGATAATTTTGAAATTCGTGAGAAATGGACCCCCGTTTATCATAGGCCTCCCTTTTGGGCCGGCATGTCAAGTAGCCAAAGGAGCGAGACAATGAATTCTTTCCTAAAGAAGCATACTCAAAAGAAGTACTCACTTCTAGAATTTGTCATAATCTTTGAGAGAGTAATTGGAGAACAAGAACTTAACGAAAATCATTGTACACTTGAGAAAAAACCTAAATTGAAGACCGAATGGTATATGGAGGAACAAATGGCCCAAGTGTACACTTTGGTAATGTTCTATGACTTCCAAAAGCAACTCAAATCAAGCCTATTATATAATGTGAGTTTGGTGGAAGATAACGAAAATGCTGCAAATGCTTATTATGCAGTGAGGTTGTGTGGTAAAGTTGAAAATGAGACCATGATTACTTATGCCATGGGAACTCAGTTTGGTAGTTGTCCATGCTTCATGTTTGAATTTACTAGCATCCCTTGCAAGCATCTTCTGGCTTTTCTTAAGTTTCAAATTGTAATGAACTCCCGCAACAATATATTTTATGAAGATGGTCACACATGGTGATTAGAAGAAACTACACCTTCACGAATATTAGAGGCATTGATGAAGGTAATGGCAAGAATTTTGCATCCCGTTATTGTGAGTTGAGTAACTTAGCAAAACAGTTTGTTGAGATTGGATTAGCTTCCGATGAAGGTTATGGGTTCATGCGTGAAGACATGCTCAAGTGTATTGAAGGTTTTGTTCCTACGCAACCTCAAGGTAGTGGAGTATCCAAAGGTAGTGGAACACGACCTTATGGGAAGGACTTGCTATTGTCTCAAGTTTTCGTTGAAGAGCCAAGCCAATACAAAACTAAGGGAAGACCAAGTGGAAAGAGGTTGAAGCCAATGCGAGAGAAAACTAGAGGTAAACCAAGAAAGTGCAATTGTTGTGGTTTGCGGGGGCAAGGCCACGATGCGAGAACTTGCTCAAAGAAGCTTGATAGGTATAGTATGTCTAAGTATGTCAACTTTCATATTAGTTGTTTAAATTTGGATATTGTTCGTGACTATGCTTTTCTTTATTTTTTTTTGTTTAGTGCGTTCAATGCACAAGAAGTTGATTCCTCTAGTGAAGAAAATTCCGATGACACTGCGGATAGAATGAACTCAGGGAAGTGTTCGATTCACTGTTATGTTTTAAAATTAGTCCCATTGTAATTATTTTCTGCTGTTGTGTTTGTAGGCAGTGATGAAAAGTCAAAATGATCAAATTCCATTATGTGTTTCCCCCACCTACCCCCCCCTCCCCTCCCGCGCCCTAAATTCGTCACTTCCCTCTCTCTCTTTTTCACTTTTCCCTAATAGCTCGCGCTAAACCCTATCTCTCCGAAACTCATTTCCTCGACGAAATCTTATCTCTTCGAAACCCAATCTCCACTTCGTTCCTCTTTCTTTCTTCAATTTCGACACCATCGTTCGATCTCGCCGCCTGCCGCCGTTCGATCTCGCCGCCTGCTGCGGTTCGATCTCGTCGCCGCCGATGTTCCTTCACTTCTCCTTCATCGCCGTTGTCCTCCTCAATCTCTCTCTTTCATAAACCCTAGGTGACTATTCTTGTTAAACCCTAGGTGACTATTCTTTCATTTTGATTTTGATTTTTGATTCTATTCTTGTTAAACTGCAACTTTTTATAATTGAGATTCTTGTTAAACTGCTACATTTTTTATTTTGGTTTTTGATTCAAGAATTAGTGATGCACTTGATAATCTATATATGATGTCTCATATGGTTGTTTCTATTGAACGATGGCTTCTCCTATAGTTATTTCTAAAATATAACCAAGTGCATAATATGAGAAATAACCATATGAGAATTTTAGATGGTATTACTACTGTTATCCTGAGAATTTTAGTTGGGTATTACACTCATATTATGCACTTGATACTCATATTTTAGCTTATAGGTGTTCAGTTTTAGTTGGGTATTTTAGAAAGAAGATGGATTTAATTGTATTTACCGATCTCAACATAAAAAAAATAGTACATTTAGGCAATGCTAAGAGTGACATACAACATGGAAGGTTGGAATATCTTCTGTGTTAATGGGAGGAGTTTATTGGTAGTCGAAGTACTAGACATCAATATAAATATATATGGTATTTTAGGAAATAAGGAAGTAGAATACACAAAATATGTAAGGGAGATACTCTTATACAAGTTGAGGACACTTTCTACTTTTGGAAGGCATATATTTGACCTTTGAAACACTCCAATCCACCAAAAAAAAAAAAATTGACAAAGAAGAACATGTGTATCAAAAAATATAACACTATTCGTATATGATCAAGGGAATGGCAAAAGCAACAAATCTACTGAAATCTTTATGGTGTAGGGTCAAAGCCATTTGGTTCGGTTTCCTCCAAATTATATTGTCATCTCCCTTTGTCAAGTTAACATAATATCATCTCAGCATGACTGCAATTTTTATATCTATTTTAAGTTTTTTTGTTTGTGAGCATTCTGAATGGCAATTTTTTCTTGATTAAACTCTGTATAGTTATAGGTAATTAAGTGGCTAATTTTCTTTTGGAAATCAAATTGCGTGTTGTTCATTAAAAAAGATATTAATTTGTGAGGGTCTCAGTCTCTGTTTCTGAATAGCTATCTTTTATGAAATTTAATTTTCAGATTAAGTGATATTATTGAAATGGATAAAAGTTGGATGAGTAAGTCACGATTATGCAAAGAGTATCGAAACAGTGTTAAAGATTTCATTATCTTTGCCAAGCAACATTCCCGTGATCCCAACTTTATCTTTTGTCCAGGTCGCCGATGCGTAAACTGTCATTTGCTTCCATGCTACGAAGTACAAACACATTGATGATTAATGGTTTTCTGCAAGGGTACACACTGTGGTTCTGCTATGGAGAGCGTGGCACATCGATTTCGATTGGACAAGATGTGTTGGAAAAGAAAAATGAACCCTTAGTGAATGACGACGACAGTGTTGCTAATGAGATGCAAAATTTAGTATGGGATGCTTTTGGGATTCATAACAATCCAATGCATACAAATAGTTCAACAACCCAAGTCCATGATGAACTGATCGAAACCCCGCACACTGACGGAGACGAGGGTGGAGTGAGGAGGGAAGGCAAAACTCTGAAGTTAACAAAGAATTTGAAACATTCAGTAAGTTGTTGGAAGATGCTTGTACACCCTTGTATTGTGATTGCATCAAATTTTCAAAGTTCTCATTCATCGTGAGGTTATTTCAGATCAAATGTTTGAATAGTTGGTCTGCCAAATCCTTTACCATGTTACTTAAATTGTTGAATGAAGCATTTCCTGAAATTTGTCTCCCAAATTCAGCATATGGAATAAAACAATTCCTTAAATATTTTGATCAGGGGTATGAGAAGATAGTTGCATGTCGATATGATTGTATGTTATTTAGGAGGAATAAGGGGAGTCTGGAGAACTATGAAATTTGCGGTACTTCAAAATGGAAAGGTGTTCCAAAAAAAGAACAAGATGCAAGTGGGACAGTTAAATCAAGGCGAAAAAGAAGCCAGCAAAACAGATGCGCTACTTTCCTTTGATTACTACGCTACAAATGTTGTTTATGTCATCTAAGACTTCTTCTGATATGAAATGGCATGCTGAAGGTCGGAAGAATGATGGAATTCTCAGACATCCAGCGGATTCTGCTGCATAAATTTTTTTTGATGAAAGATATCCTGATTTTGCTGGGTATACTCGCAACGTGCGACTTGGATTAGCCAGTGATGGTTTTAACCCATTTCGGCAAACGAGTAGTACATACAGCATATGGCCTGTAGTGTTGATACCGTATAATCTACCCCCTTGGAAGTGTATGAAGCCGTCGTCATTTATTTTGTCCACAATAGTTCCTGGACCGAAAAGCCCTAAAAATGATATAGATATTTATCTTCAGCCTTTAATAGATGAGCTCCAACAGTTGTGGGAGGGTGTTCCAACATATGATATAACAACTAAGAAATCATTCCTTCGTCGAGTTGCATTAACTTGGACAATCAATGAATTTCCTGCGTATTCAAATTTATCTGGTTATAGCACCAAAGGGTGTAATGCATGTCCTTGTTGTGCTGATAAAACTAGTTCACGGTGACTATATAATGGGAGAAAGTTCTGCTACTGTCACACCCCGCTTCCCAAAAAGAGAATACGGAATGCGGATACGTGACTAAGCCCAGCAAATGATTTTTATCATCCATAAGCTGTCAAGATCTTTACAACATTTCACAGAAATAATCAGAGTAAGAAGCAAGAGAACTCAACCACGCATGCATATATGAATCAATATACCAACATAAATTTACTTGAAACAAAATTTAATAATCTCAAATAAACCAGATGTGAACAAGTTAATAATTCTGGGTCACATTGCCCAATACAAAATCATCCAAGTAACAGATAGATTTATTCAAATAAGCAACAGAAAATAATAATAATAATAGCAAAACTCCAATATCTAGAATCTCATATCACCTACTCCATCAGGCAGCTGATCTCCTGCAATTTAATAACTTGCAGGAAGAGGAAAAGAAAATAAAATTCCCGTCAATGCAAGTTACGGACCGCTTGTAGTGCAGACACAAGTACATGGAAAAAGAATAATAAACATAGCATGGAATAGACATGATAACAAAATAGAACAACTAGCATGAATCAGGAAACGGAATCAAGTAATATAATATGCTAACAGGGTACGGGTAACATGTATCATGTATCAAGCTAGTAGGTAAACATGTAATAGGTGTCAGGTAGCATATACAGGTAATCATGTAACAGGTAAGCATGTAACCGATATCATGTAAAGTCTTGTATTATTACTATCTAGGTAGCACTTCATGCGTCCCAAATTTTTACCACATTGTTGCTACATTCAAACAAGTTATGTTTAGATCTAGTGGTGTGTTTCTATAGGACCGTGTACTCAGGCATCAGGTAACAGGTAACAGACACGAATCACGTAGTCGTGAAATCGCGGCAATAGGAACAGGCACGAATCATGTGGTCATGAAACATGGCAATATATAGTAACAGGCATGAATCATGTAATCATGAAGCATGACAACATATAGTAATAACATGCATGAATCATCACGAATCATGGCAACATATAATCAGATAGTAATAACAGGTATGAATCATGTAATCATGAAGCATGGAAACATATAATAACAGGCATGAATCATGTAATTATAAAACATGGCAACAGGTAATGGAAAATATGGGCCCCTTCTGAGTACACATATCTATATTGTCCACTACTAAGGTCTTTCCCTTAACCCCAACTTGATTACTTATTATTATTAAGCAGGCATGTACGTGTCACAAACAGAGCAAGAATAACATAGAATAAGCAAGTAATAGGTTCAAGTTGGAAGGTAAACATGCACGGGTGATACACAACTCATAAAAGGATAGAATAACGAAAATTCTAGTTCAAGACAGCAAGACAGTACTGCACTAAATCTGAAATTCCTGTCGCTACAAAAGTGCAAATCTAGATCCGTCAGAAAATCTAGAAAATAGACTCTTGGCCGAATCCAGCAAATTTATATAAGTGTAATACCCCGCAAAATAGCATATGGCTATTTTGCATTGTAATCTGTGCATAATTGAGAATTGCGCGCGATTATGTATTTTGTACTGTTCGTATTATTAAAGTATCGATTTGGGGTTTATTTGAAATATTTTGGAGATCTGGGGGCCTATTTGCAAATATCCCTTTATAAATATATATTTATATTATAATTTTTTAATATAACCCCCCCCCCACCTTTTCCTCCTTCCTCCTTCCTTCTTTCCCTTTCCGGTTTTTCTTCCCGATCACCCAGAGCGCCGAAACCCATTTCTGTAACGTCCCGCCCCAATACTCAGACAATTTTAATATTTTTAGAATAAAAATTAGATACTATGTAGTACAACTGCCCACCACAGGCCGCCTCTCAAAAGGTGGTTAACCAATTAGGTGACTCTTGATCATAGGCATTTGTATTTATACTCAAATTATTTTTGTACAACTCCCGATATGGGATTAATTTAATCAAATCTCCCCCTCACATCAATCCCGTGCGCACCCTTATAAGGTATGCCACGTCATCCATTTCCCAAATCAAGGTAACTCTGCCTTGACTTTCTTCAACAGGTGGACCCCCCCCCCACCACATCCCCCTCCATGTCATCACGTAGGGGAATATCTCACAACCAGCACGTTAAGTGCTTCTTCATACCGTGGGCCGCCACCTCCCCATAATTAATCCACACATTCAACCCTATAGAAGAATCTATAGGTCCATCCCCAATTTTATATTATATATTTAAGAAATACGGGGTATTACAATTTCGGCCCTACCCTCTCCCGCCCTAATCCACTTCATTTCTTCTCTGTTTTTAAATTAATTTGAGGGGATGGCTAATTGGAAGGTGCTCTAGCTCGTGGTAGCATCGGTTTTTGGAGAGGGATTCGGGAAGGTATACCCTAGTTTATTTTGTCTGTATGGAATTAAGTGTTTTCAATTTCCATTGAATAGAAATATGGTAGTAGAGAGATTAGGAGGGGTTGTGTGTTATAGATACAAGAAATTAGCAAGTTAATGGAGAATTTGCAAGTTGTTAATAAATTAGGGTTTTGGGTTTATAAAGGGGGAGTAAATATATGAGAATTTGTCTCTTTATAGTAATAGAAATTTTGTTGAGACATTAGGATATTTTAGGGGTGATTTTAGTTATTGTTTGGGGGATAAAAATCCCGTAGGATTTTGAATATTACGTGCATCGCACGTGTGTATCTCAGGCGTTCAATAAAATGCCTGTGTGATATTTGGATTAGTGTTATTAGCTCCCGTGATTGGTTTAGATGATTTGAGCCTTAACTGCTTTGAAATTTGATAATACGATATTAGCGACTTTGGATGCGGGGTGCATGGTGGCATTTCGAATCTTTGCGGGATATTTTTTGAGTATGATCTCTTTTATTTTATGTACATGGTGTGTTATGAAAATTTTAAATTATGATTTGCTGTGTATTTCCGATTTTGTATCTCAGTGTAGCCTGGGTGTTTTAAGCTAAAAAAATTTTGTGGACACACTTGTATGTGTCCACAACTATAGTCTAAAATTTCATAATTTTTCGAGGTCGTTTGATACCTCAAAAATTTGTGGAGTGCAGCTGGTCTGAAAGGGCAGAGCTGAAGCTGATTGCTTTTGGACTGAAATTCAAAAGGTCATAACCAGTTGTGTATGTATGATCTTGCTACGAAATTTTGGGAGTAGCTTTTGGTATGAGTCTATTTGATGATTCTCAAGTTTTAGAATTTTTTTAAGATCGTTTGATGGGGTTTCAACAATAAGCCGAATACTGTGGCAAAAACCCTGTTGAAAGAGTGGCTGAAATTGTAGGCAATGTTTGAAGAGTCGTAGCTCATTATGTGAGATGAATCTAAATGTGAATTTTGGACACAATGAAATGGATATGTATAGATTAAGAATCTCAAATTTCATGAGCATTGGACTCAAGGTTGATTTATTATTGACTTTCAAAGTGGGCTATGTTCAGCCTAGTACAAGTTGACTAGTTTGTGTAGATGAGAAATTTGGGAAATTGACCAACTAGAGAGTCGTAGTAGGGAGTCATAGCTTTCTAACCCATCTGGAATTTTGTAATTCTAGTTTATAGGTTGAGAGTTATGATTTTCCAAAGATGGAACGGATCCAGTCTTAGTTAAAGGTATTATTGGCTGTAAACCAGTTTCTCCTTGTTTGTACACCTGATGGAACTTACTGTTTTCAAGAACTAAATGATAGAATTTGAAAGAGGTGTTCAACTAGGAAGTTGAAGTAGACACTCCCACCTTTCCATTGGACCTGGAATCGAGTAATTCCGATGAGTGAGCAACTTTTATGATATCGGAAAGGTGCAGCGAGTGCGAAAAGGAACATACTGCTGAGAGTATATGAGGGTTATTGGGTGTCAAGATGATTGAATTTGGAAAAATGGTCAACTGGAGAGTTATAGACTAGGATTTTATCTTTCCAGGATGGGGGATGTCAAGCAATTCCGATTTGTATGCTGGAAGTTATGGTTATTGCAAGTTTGGCAACATGTTGTTTAGTTTTGACTTCGAGCTTAAGTTAGCTTGGGGGAGTTGAGTTCTTTAAAGAATTTGAGGGAATCGTCCACTGGGGAATTGCAGTGGATCTCCCTATCCTTCTAGAAAGTTTGATTGTGTTGGATTTCTGATGAGCGTAGCTGGAGTTACAGCTACTGCTATTTCTTGAACTTTTTCATCAGGCATTTGATGAGGAACCCTCTGCATACCGCAGTGTGGTGATCATGAGCTATCGGGTTTTTAATAATGTTTTAGCATTTCATTTGGAACTTAAATAAGTTCCCGTGCTTAGTACTCATGATGGACATAAGTGAGTTGGGATATAGCTCTGGTCGGTTTGTGTTGGTGTCTCGATGCCTGAGTCTGTCAATGGTCGAGAATTGATGGTTATGTGTGTGCTTACCTTTATTAATTTGAATTATATTACATCCTTGGGGTGCCGTTGGACCACTCGCTGAGGGTCATGGGCCGGGATTATTTGGTCGCTGACCTGTAAAGGTATGGGGAATCAGTGGATGTGATTCCCGTGATGATTGTTATTTTGACAAACCAGACAGGCTCGACATTGTTGATCGACACCGAGTGTGATCTGGATAACAACATATTTTCAGTAAACTGCATTGATTAGGTTTTCTTTTATTATTTCGCTTGAAGACCGAATTGGTGTTAGGGGTGATTCCCCATAATCCAACTCGTTCTGAGAGTTAGCACTAGGTGGTGATACTATGGAGTTGTCTCTTCCTGTCATTAGAGATACGTGCTGCGGTGTGTATCTTGCACTGTTGATTCCTGAAGTACCATGGTAAGAACAGGATGTCGATTTCCTAGCGGATAGGGGGTTTTAGACCTTCGAGGCCGTCATGTTCTATGTTGGTGGACACGAATGGATCATAATGGATCTTCTACGCAATGGATATGCTGCAGGTATATCTGTAAGTTTGTCACACCTTTAGAGGAGGGTCTGATGCAACGATTGTTGGTGACAACGAGGTCGCGCTCCGAATTATTTCTGTTATTTATACCTCCTCAACCATGTCATACTATCAGGAACAGGAAGTAGACCGAATTAGAATGTATTGCATAGCAAGGGTTCAAATCCCTAAATTGGAGAAACAGCCTGATCTGGGGCACATGTAGTATGGGATGCATGTGTGTCCAGCATCTTGCTAACATTAGATTAAGTACATATGTTCTGTACTCTGTATTTTGTATTAGACTTCAAGTCATGGCCTACACGAACACTACGAAATCAGGACACACGTTTATTTTCCATTCAAGATGAATTGTGAGTGTGATAGTAGAAGTGTATAATGAGTGTGAAAGTGATGTATTGCGAGACGTGATGTAATACCCCAGATCAGTCGACTGGTACTGCCAGCAGTCGACTGATAGAGGACAGTCGACTGGTACTGCCAGCAGTCGACTGGTCTGTGAGATTTGTGAGAGAATTGTGAAAGATAGTCCCATATCGGGAATTTGCGAGGATAATCAGAGTATAAATACTATTGCCGAAGATCAAGAGTCACCAATTCGGTTAACCACCTTTTGAGAGGCAGCCTGTGGTGGGCAGTGGAACTACATAGTATTTATAATTTGTCTGAGCATTGGGGCGGGGCGTTACAGAAATGGTATCAGAGCCGACTTTCGACCCCGGGTGTAGTAGAGGACCTACGATCCGCGGTGCGGGGAGTCATTGATCTCCGAACCGGTGTTGGTATCCGGGATCTGCGGTGTTGGGAGTGACTGATGGCCGGGATAAGGGACTGTACTACATCGGCTAGAAAGGACGGTCCTACACTGAGGTGTGCCCTGTGCTCAGCGAGGACGCTGATTCCTAAGGGGGGGTGTATGTAATACCCCAGATCAGTCGACTGGTACTGCCAGCAGTCGACTGATAGAGGACAGTCGACTGGTACTGCCAGCAGTCGACTGGTCTGTGAGATTTGTGAGAGAATTGTGAAAGATAGTCCCATATCGGGAATTTGCGAGGATAATCAGAGTATAAATACTATTGCCGAAGATCAAGAGTCACCAATTCGGTTAACCACCTTTTGAGAGGCAGCCTGTGGTGGGCAGTGGAACTACATAGTATTTATAATTTGTCTGAGCATTGGGACAGGGCGTTACACGTGATGATATATGTTGTAAGAAATGAATGAATGCGATGTTATGTGATATGAGATTGAGAAAGAACATGTTTATGAATAAATATGAGTATGAAAGAATATTAGTCTTGAGTCTGTAAATGCAAATGAATGGTAAATGAGGTGCAGTTTATATGAAAGTGGAGTTATTTGTGAATGTAAAGCTTTATGGGAAAATAAAGCTATAGGAATATTTGTACAAGGCATAAAGTGATGGGCATTAAGCGACTAATTTGTGAATGATTTCCAAACTAAAGATAAGTATATTGTGAGCGGGTATGGATATGCATACAGGTAATGACTCAGAGAGTATTTGATGTGAAATCCCATTTATGATGTTTACATGTTCAGATTTCAAGTAAACTTGATTATCTTGGTATTCGTAAGTTCGTTCTGTTTTACTTATGAAGTTTAATTTATTTGCTTAATTAATAGATTATACTCACACCAAAAATGGCTAACCCCTTAGTGTTTGGGGGGTTAGGAAGTCCCTGGACTACCCTAGATCCCCTACTGTTACAGGTCCTCAGCAGTGCAGAGATGAGGTGTAGATTCATGATTCTGTGGAGTGGAGTTTTTATTTTAAAATTTGTTGTTTAAAGCTTAATTATGTGAATAGTGAAATTTATGATTTAAATTGTATTTTAGATGTATAATATGTGGATGATGATGATGAGTATAGTGTGGAGTGGCATGATGTGTTTTTGACCCATACCCATCTCGTTGTGGAGTACTGGGCCCTGTGTTATGTTCTATAAGTTATTTTCTAAAAAACTTTACTACATTTTCAAAGGAATTTATGGTTTTTAATTGATAATTGATATTATATTATGGGTTTGGCCCCCAGAGCACGATATTTATATTGCCTGTGTGATTCTGCTCATTTTGGCCTGGGGAGCCCATGATATTATTGCCTGTGATGTGAGTTACGAAATTTAGAGCAGAATTCCGTAAGCTTTTTGTGTTCGGGGCAGAATTTTCAGGGAAAACTCTGCCAAAATTTTCTTTGAAATATAACTATCTTAGTTTATGTTTAAAGTGATATAGAAATTGATATTAGTAATTTTTGAAGTAATAACTCTGATGGCAATAAAAGTGTTTTAAATTTCCGTGATATTTACTGTGTTGAGATGCATTTGAAGACAAAGATTCTAGTTGAGTCACGGATGTCCGATAATGGGGATCCGGGGCGTTACAATAAGTCATATGGTATTTCACAAAAATAAGACTCATAACAGATTTGTATCCAGAAAACGTGTTCAGCCAGAAATCATAAGTTTGTATTTAAGAACAGGAAAACAGCATAAAAACTTACTGATTAAATCCAAAAAAAATCTAGAGTATTCCCTAGTATGTTTTGTATCAGAAAATAAAGTTTCATAATTTTCCAACATAGATAGAATAGTCAAGAAAAATCAGAAACCAGCAAGATACAGTAGTTCTGTCAATCTAGAATCATAAACACAGCAGTACCAAAACAGCAATATCTCACAAAATATAAATCGAAATCTAGATCCGTCAAAAGGGTGATAAAATAGATACAATAGGCTATACTTCACATTCACAAAATTTTTTAGACAGCAAATAGAATCAGGAAAAAATTATTTTTCTTTATTGAACAACATGAAAATTCTGCATGAATTGTAGTTGTTTGCAAGTAGGGAATAGTTTGTAAAAGTCATTAATTAAATCCACAAAAATTAGAGGATAATCCCAATCATGTCTATATGAAATCAGCAAAATATTGGATCAAAATATTATCTTTATCATCAGTAGAAAAATAAATAGTCATACAGAATTCATATAAAATTGAATCTGGAATTTTAAACACATTTATAGTAAAATAGTCATAACTCGCAACTCATAAATCGAAACAGAGATCTGTCAGAAAATGTAAAAAGTAGACAGAATTCTATATAATTCATATTCACAAAAAAATTCATATACTGACCTTAATAGGGTCTAAAATACTGATAAAAAATGGAGAATCGACAAAACAGAAAATATCCTTCATGCGCAAAATCAACTAGTTCATATGAAACTCATCAAAAACATAACCAAACATGAAATATAGTGTACTAGGTGTCCAAGCAACATGGTATAGG
This sequence comes from Hemerocallis citrina, assembly GCA_017893485.1. Lineage (NCBI taxonomy): Eukaryota > Viridiplantae > Streptophyta > Magnoliopsida > Asparagales > Asphodelaceae > Hemerocallis > Hemerocallis citrina. Next base: position 159,352,353 of record CM030367.1, on the reverse strand, counting down.
GTATTTAGCAAGTCTAAAACAAGTTATAATACAACGAACACAACCAAACACACTATATCATACGAACAACATGCATGTACACATCAAGAAGTGGTCATTCCTAAGTTATTTCATGTCATGTGTGTAATGAGGCAAATATGGGCGGGTCAACACAATAGAGACAAGATATAATAGAGGTTTCACACAAGAATTGTCTCTAAAATACAACTACACTACAGACGGTATTTAGTACTTGTATTACACAAAGAAAAAAATACAAGTTACTTGCCTTATAGTCGACAAAGAAAACGGTGCAAGAACAAGAATAACGGAAACGGATTCCGAGGCAACGATCACAATGAACTAGCAACCCTGTAGCACAATATTGAACCAACACACGCACACAAAGAGAGAGACGTAGGACAACAGCGGAACATGATGGCGGAAGGAGGAGCACGGTACAGGGGAAAGGCAGAGAGGGGGATTGTTGTCTGCTAAGGTTGCTGCTGCTGAGGAGAGAGAGAGCAGCACAGTGGGGTCGGGAGCGGGGGCTGGTGCGGCTCGCTGGCGTTTGGGAGGTGCTGTAGGGAAGCGCACAGGGTGCTCGGGGGTGCTGGGGTGTAGGGCATCGCCGAGGGAGAGGGCGGTGCTCTGGCTGACAGGAGGAGAAGGAGTGTAACACCCCGCAAAATTGGAAATTACAATTTTGCCCCTGGGTGTTACGCACGTATATTTTGTAATGTGTTTCACTACATATTTTGGATTCGTACTATTTATATATTTTCCGTATTGATTTCAGTCAACTAAAATATAATATTTCAATCCCTGAGATTTACGTGCTTTTTACGTGTTTTGATGCACGTGTTTCCACCACTACGTACAATGTTTTCTATAGGTTTAAATTATTTATTTTTATGTATTTAAATCTATTTAATAAAAATGAAATTTATTTTCCCCCTATTTCGATTAAAATGCATTTTTCAATTTTCTGCACGTATATTGCACGTACTTTCTACGTGTTGTGATTTCATCATGAAATATATGTAAATTAGTAAATATAATTTTGGTTATATTGTTTTCGATTATATTTAATAATTTTTCATCATTAAAATTAATTTTTCGCATTTTGATATTTTACGTGCGATGCACGTGTTTCCTACGCACGTAGTAATTACATCATAGAATGGATAAATTAATAAATAATTTTTCTTATATTGTATTGAACATTTTTTTCGTTAATAAAGTCAATTTTTGTATTTTGGTATTTTACGTGCGACGCACGTGTTTCGGTGCGCGCGTTTGATCGTATCCGTTTTCAAGATAAATTTTTGGAGCGTTTGTTTTTATTTTATTTATACATAATATATTCTTGAATTTTGGTAAACTATCAAACAGTAGATATATAATGTGTATAATATACATGTATAGTGTATATAGTATATTATGTGTTCAGGTGAAGTATGAAATATGTGTAATAGGAATTGATGGTGGGTGGCCCACGTGACAAACCCATGGGCTTGGCTGTTGCCTATTTGAGGCTCTTGGAAATGTTTTTTTTTTTTTTTTCCTTTCTTCCCCCATGCTTGAACACTTTTTTATTAGAAAGTGTATGGTGACTTAAGTATGTGAAATACATTGTGAATTGGAAATGGGGGCCCACCTTTGTTGAACAGCAAATGCATGCTCGGTTTGGTATATGGTGAGGATAGGCCGGATTTTTTTTAGTGGGGAGATGAAGAGATTAGAGTTATGGGAGTTGTGATTTTTAAAGAGGTAGGAGTTATAAGGAGGTGAAGAGTTTAGGAGTTTTGAGGGTTATAAAATGTGAAGGGTTGGAAATTAATTTTAGTAATTTATTAGGTGTGTAATTTTGCAAATTTGACACTCAACATATCCTATAAATAGCACCATACCCCTTTTCATTTCACACATCAAAAAATAGAATCAAAGGAATAGAAAAATAAGAGTAAGAAAAAGAAAGAGAGAAGAGAGTTTTGTGCTTGGAGGCCATTGCTAGGAGGAGAAGAGCTAGGAATCCTTGAAGCTAAAAGTGGTGATCATTCTTTCAATCGTTCAAGCTTCAATCAAGGTGGGTGTTCTCCTACTTTCTAATTTTTAGAATGTACATGCTAATAAAAGTGAATGAGTAGTTTTGATAAAATAGAATAATAATACTATGAATGTGGTGAGACTAATAGTGAATCATGCTATGTTGACAAATGGATTAAAATCATGTTTGTGGGTGATCCTATACTTTCTAATTGTAGGGATTGCATATTAAATGAGTAGTATGGAATTTCTTACATGATCTATGCTATGATATGAGATGAGAATGATAAGTAGTTCATGTATAATTAATAAATTAAGTCATGTTAGGGGTTAATGAGAAAAAGAATTGATTGATTATTTGTCATACATTAGCATGCTATTATGATTAATGAGTAGTATAAATTTGATGTGATAATTAGAAGATAAATTCATGTTTTCATATATGTTAAGTGATAGAAATGTTAACATTTGTTTAAAGAGCAAAGTAATTGTCTTGTTGCTTGCACATGATAAGAGAAATTGTAGTTTGCATGTTAATATAGAAACTAGTAATTTTAAAAGTATTTGGAGAAATTTTCCTTATAGTTAAAAGGAGTTTTTGCAAAGTGAAATGGGTATGAATAACTTATTTTAAATTATTGTAAGAGAATACAAATTTTCTAGTTCGATTAAAATGAATTACAATTCACATAATAAAAGAGAAGAAATAGATTTGAACTTTAGATGTATTATCAAATATAAATTTTTAATACATGAGTTTCTGTTAAATTTCAGTCTAATTAAATTATTTTAGACTAATGGAAGATTTGATTAAAAGAGAAAAGTAAGTTTTACGAAAATGAATGAAATAATACGAAATTGGAATAAAACCTTTCGGGTTGCCTGAGAGTCGCTAGGTGTAGATAGTCTAGTGGTCTGACCTTGCGCTGGCTCTCTGGTTGGCTCTGGTTCGAAACCCGATCACACCAAAGTTTTTTGGTTTTTATTTTTTAAAACTACTTTTTCAATTCCGAGAAGGCTTAATAGGTTTTTGGCTTGGTAAATAAACACCTAGCCTACTTGGGCTATTGGCTTTCGGTCTGTTGTTGGGGCCTTGCTTCTGTTGGCTCACGGGATCAAAACCCCACCACCCTTTTTTTTATTTAATTTTTTTTTGGGGTGTTTTCAAATGATTTTTTTTGGGGTGTTAATGAGACAAATGCAATTAAAAATTTGGAGAATAATCTAGGGTTCATACTAAGTGATGGAGAATCTATAAATAAGTATAAAGTTTTACATGTATATTTTTGAGAAATAAAAATAACTTTGAGATAGATTGATATTTGTCTTCAAAAATTGAATTATTGAAGAACATGATTTATATCATTAGAAGAAAAGTAAAATGTTGATTTGTAAACTAATTGTCTTTGATGGGATTATTCATTTGTGTTGAATACTTGATTAATATATGTATTTAAATTGCAAATGAGATTGCAAGTGATAAAATCATGTTTGGGAAAAGGATAAATTTTTGTGAGATCGATGTTGAATGAAATGGTTTCATGAAAAAGAATTATTATTATTAAGGAATCATGAATCGTGATAAAATAAGATATCATATGAGTTTGAAATTGTGAATGAGCTATTATTTGTTATGAATAGCTAGATCATGAATAGTGCTAAATGAGACATAGAACAAATTATGGATAAGTTAGAGACATGAATATAATAAGTTAAGACATGATTATTAAGGGGTATGTGTACCCATGTTTCTTGCACATGAAAGGTTTATGATTTAGAATTAGTAAGACCTCGGTTACCGGTAATTTTGAAAGAAAGATTTTGAGACTTGATTTTGAGATAATGCCGTCGGGCGATCTCATATTTTGTGAATAAATTCGGTATGAGGTAAAACTGATTCTAGGGTAATAACATATTCATGTCTTGAACTAAAAATAATAATTAGGCACTTAGGTGAAGATGTAATAGACTTGTGCAAACGTAAATGGGTGCTTCTATATAGTCGGCGGTGGATCTCCGTGGCTATAGACCCAGTTGGTGGACTGTGGTTGCTCCATAGGAGATGGACTGTATTTTATCCGGGACTTAGGGTAGTCGACGGATGTTTACCATACTCCAAAGAATATGTATATACCGGAGCTAGAGGGGGCATTTACGGGATTATTCTCACGATATAATAGCCAGGGGAGGCTGGGATCTGTTATTATAGCCAGGGAGGCTGAGATCCGTATCTGTGAAATAACTCTAAAACTTATTTTATTACTGGGTAGTCTCATGGCGAGGGATCGAACCCTTCAATATGGAGTACGTAGGCGCTTGCCCTTGGACTTATGTAGTATGGGATGCATAGAATCCGAACAAGTGTGCATTAGTGTCATCCTAGTGTAGAATGGTATGCATTAGGCATTAAGACATGACATACACTTATGTTTAGAATAATCACTTTGACACTTTATATGTTCATTCAATCTTTTTGTGATTTGTTAAAGTATGAGATCGTTATACTATTCCTGGCATAGAGAGGATAGCCGTGTATAACATTTCGTCGGTTGTAAGTAACTGACGTGCCCACAGATTGACATGCAGGTAAAGGATCATTCATGGAGTTATAAAGTGGATATGCTATTGCTATATGAAAGTTAAAAATGTTGCAAATGATGTTAAAGTTATACAAGTTGTATTTCATTGATTGTAATCTTTTAGTCTTCCGCTGTGTAAAAACCAAGTGTAAAGGAACTCTGATGTATTGTGAATGAAAAGTTTTAATTCCTTGTAAAATTGTACGAAGTGAAGTAAAGATCCTGTAAAATCTCGAATTTATCCTTATTTGAAATTCGGGGTGTTACAAGGAGAGATGAGGGGGGGATGAGCGGTAGAGGAGGAGCACAGGGACGAGCGGCTAGGGGATAGCCGGAGAGAGAGGAAGGAGCACAAGAACTAGGGTTGCGGTGGGTTAAGAGGTGGTAGGGATGAGTAGGAAGATGGGTATATATATATAGGTGAGATAGAGTAAGGGTTTTAGGGGTGTTGACAGCTGATAGGTAGGAGGTGAACGGGTATGGGTTTAGTGTGCAGATGGTTAACAGGTGTATGTAGGAGTATAGAAAACGGGTCTTGGTAATTTACTGGGTATTAATGGGTTTTTTAATTGGTACAGGGTTTTGAATAGGATTAAGGAAATAATAGATCCAAAATAAAAAAATGAGATGGGCAAAAAATGGATAAATAAAATAGGGCATGAACAAATAAAATAAAGAAGATACAAAACAATAGCTCGATCAAATGGAGACCAAACAATATGAGACAATTGGATCAAGAAGATCAAATAAAAGACGACAAAAATAATAAAATGAATATATATTGAAAAAAAAGATCCAATATACGGTCCAAAGAAATACAAGCTGAATAAATACACAAAAAAGGAAAAAAAATAGATCCAAAAATACAGAAAATTGAAAACAAGGGTTTATAGCTACATGGGTCATAGAAGATGATTACCCACCCGACTCCACACAGTTTCAGGGCGGAAACTGCGACTTTTGATTGGGTGGAGGAGTGGGAACATTCACCTGAAATTTCGTCTGGGTCCGATGTGTTAAGGCGGCTACATGGCCATCATTTCAATTATGGTAAGGAAGTAGAAGCCAGAAAGAAGGGCAAGAAAAGGGCAAGGGATGACGACAACGGTGCAGATGAATGTGATGACATTGTTGATTTAGGGTCCTGGAAGAAGAAGAGCATTTTCTTTACACTGCCATAACTGGGAATTCAATTTATTGTGCCATGATTTAGATGTGATGCATATCGGAAAAAATATGGTGAAAATTGTGTAGGGACTGTCATGGGAAATGATCGGAAGACAAAAAAACAATCTTAAGTGTAGTCTTGATTTAGTTACGTTGGACATACAACACGAGTTTGCACCCCCGAATATTTACAGAATGGCAGAGTGCACATTCCTCCTGCAATGTACTGCATGTCTAAAAAGGAGTTGAAAATCATTCTGCAAAGTTCTACAGGAGCTTAAAGTTCCTTATGGCTATTCATCTAACATAGCAAGGTGCGTCAATGATAAGGAGAAGAGGCTTTAGGGTCTAAAGTCACATGACTACCACATCTTGATGCATGATCTCCTTCCTGTGGCTTTAAGGTTCTCCATGTGCGACCAAGTCACTGCCGTCATCAAGGATCTGGGTAGCATTATAAAGGACTTTGCTCAAGGATTCTACGTGTTGAAGACATTGACCTGTTGGAGCAACGTGCTGCTTTGGTACTTTGTCAAATGGAGAGAATATTTCCCCCTCCGTTCTTCACTATAATGATTCACTTGGTAATTCATCTAGCGGGCGAAGCAAGACTTGGTGGGCTGGTACATTATCGGTGGATATATCCCATTGAGGAGGTAGTTATTCATATTTGTTAATTATATACCTCGCGTTTGGATAATGTGCATACTTTTTTTTTATCTAACCATTTATATGTATAGGTATCTTTATCGACTTAAGGGATATATTAAAAATAAATCACATCCAGAAGGCTCAACAACAAAGGTTATCTCTCGAAAGAGTGCTCAATTTTGTTCCCTAAATCTTCAGGGTGTCGAGACATGTCTTACTAGACCAAGGAGAAACCTAGTTGGGTCAAACCTTGGTGAGGCACATTATCTCTTCCAAACTGGCGGGAAATACATTGGTAAAATTGATGCGATTGAGTTAGATAACTTAACATGGGAACAAGCACATGATATGTTGCTAGATCATCATGCAACAGTTGAGCCATTCCGAGGGTAAGTCTTAATTGGGGTTGGTTTATATTTAATTAAACTCGATTTGAACAATGTTAATCTAATTATATTTTGATCTTTTAAATATTACAGAGAATTTATCCGTACTATGAAAAGAGAATTCTAAAACAAGAAAATTAAGACCATGTGACCAAAACAAGATGATGAATTAAAGATTCATATGTGGCTTAAAGACTATGTAAGAGTGTTCCAAATATCAAAGTATTCTCTTTTTTCTTAGAATATTCTTAACTTTACTAATACGATTTATCATCACATACTATAGGTTCCGAAGTTGCATGATGATTTGGTATCACCTGAAATCAAAGGATTCTTGCTACAGGTCCCCATAAGATGGTTAGAAGATTCAAGGGAGTATTATAACGGATTCAATTTCATAACTAAGGACCGTGAACGTTATTTGAGAGTCCCAGAATAGTGGAATTGTAGTGAAGTCTAAGACAAGAATTAATGCTTCTAAGAAATGACACAAATCCAGTTGATGATGATGTTGACTATTATGGGGTGCTCACGGATATGATCGAGTTAGACTATTACGGTCATTTTCGAGTTGTCTTATTTCGCGCGGACTGGGCTAGTATGGATAAGAATTATCCCCAAAACAAGGATACTTTAGGTTTCACAATTGTAAACTTTTCAAATTTGATTCATACTGGCACACACATCAGCCATGAACCATTTGTATTCCCATCTCAAGTCCTCCAAGTGTTCTATAACCATTTGATTCATACTGGTTCACACGAAGACTGTTCAATGTACATCTTTATTTTTTTGAAGTGGTGATGAGGAGGCTTGGATGATTTGATAATACAATAAGTAAACTTGTTTATTGGAAGTTACAGATCTACTACCCGTGAACCAAAAAGAAATTGGCTTGTGGCTCCAATGTGAAAACTACAAGAGAATTGACTGGAATTTTTTCTCTGAATGAACTGAAGAAAATGTTGGAAAACATTTTTGCAGATTTTTCGGGCCAAATTTCGGTGCGCTCCGACCACTGGCAGCACCAAAAATTGATTGGATCATGTTCCTCTCGTCGAGTACTATTTCGTGATGTAATCATGTGCCAAAAACAAATTCCGTATGAATGAGAAATGTTGGTCCAAAGTTGGGTACTCGAAATGTACTAACCTGGATATTGGGAGAAAATGGATAGTCCCATATCGGAAATGAGGAAAGTTTTTTCTAATATATATACTAAAAAATTGGACTAAATGGCGTGGCCCGGGGTTACTACTAACGTGTAGTGGAGAGAGGACTTAGACAAAATGACAAACACACATGCGCGCGCACGCACCCGGCCTTTGTCTGCCAGAGGGTACAGTTCTGAAAAACCAGTCCGAATCTTCTTCTTCTTCTTCTTCTTCCTCTCTGAGGTCAGTACTGAGAATACATACACAGCTCTAGTTCGATCAGAATCTCTGAAGTTAGGGGTGCTGCTCTTCAGGGAAATGTAATACAGTTGTATCATGGGAGGCATTTCGTCAACCACCGTCACACTACGGGGCGTAAAATTGCTTTAAGGACGGAGATATTCAAATCTCGACTCTGTATGGTATGTGTATGGTTTTGTTATTTTACTTCCTGTAATTGTAACTCTTCACAATTATTGTTTAGCATTTTCTGTTTTATGAAATTTCTTGTTCTAACAGAAAATAGATTACAAGAGATCAGAACTACGCACTTCTTCTGAATATGGAGCCACTTGTTCCATTGTAGGGACTACATTCAGCACTCACCTGCACTTCCATACAATTTAGGAATCTTCAACTGTACTGCAGCCAAAGTTCCCATGTTATTTTATGTTACAGAGGCTGGTAGATTTGCTTATTTCACTTAGAAAGGAGTAATTTGCTCCTCTAAGCTTTGTAGAAAGAAAAGATTGTAATTCTGTTCTCTGAAAGATTGGGAGTTAAAGTGTTAAACTGTAACAGACTACATAAGCAAGTTGCTTTCGCATGCACATACCTTTATAGATATAAAATAGAATTGCATCTTCTGCCTCGTGGACATCTGCTTGTGCCAATTAAGATAATGTCTCATGGGGTGTGATAATCTTGTCCTAACAGTATCATATAGTATTCAGCTGTTTTCAGGGCGTATCTGAGTTTCAGGGGCCCTAAAAAAATTCTCAAATTGGGCCTTTTGCAAGTTGACAAAATAATAATGACAAGTATTTAAATGCAAACAAATTTTGGAGAATCGGAGAACAAACTATTTAAATGAAAACAAATATATAATATATAGATAGTATATATATATATATAAAGATATATATATATATAACACAAAGTAAGCTATCAAGTGGCTCTCCTTCAATCCCCCAAAATCAAAGTATAATATAACACAAAGAAAGCTATCAAGTGTGCTCTCCTTCAATCCCCCCAAAATCAAAGTATAATATAACACAAAGAAAGCTAGTCAAGTGGCTCTCCTTCAATCCCCCCAAAATCAAAGTCCCAGATCTAACCTCACAAAACATATTCCCCCCCCCCCCCCCCCCCCCCCCCCCCCCCCAAAGTTCCCCCCCAAAACTCAAATTCAAATCCCCCAAAACAACTCATTTATTTATTTAATTATTTCTCTCTCTCTCTCTCGCATATATATATATATATATATATATATATATATATATATATATATACACACACACTTATGGAAATATGGACTTTTATACCCCAATTTATAATTATTTTTTAACATATACTATTAGAAACATTGACTTTTATTTACAATTAATTATTGTCATACTATTCAAACTTGAGCTACATAATTGTTGATTTACTGTTTACAAGACTTTTCATATGCTGTATCGTTCTGAAGATGTGCTGTAGGCATGTGCCCACAGACAAATCTAGTATATATATATATATATATATATATGCTTCCAAAAAAAAATTTAATTGATAATGTACGCTTTTTATATGAAATGCCTCATAGCCAAAAGAAACTCGGACAAACTCGAAAAACAAAAACGAAATATATTATCTCAAAGAGGTAAATATGATATATTAGAGAACACGATCAGAATTAAATGATGATAAATATATGTATATGAGAATACTAGTTGAAAGCTTAAAATGTAGAATAACTATATGCACTTGAAGATTTGGTTAGAAATTTATTATAAACAGGTAAATATGATTCAACATTTAAATAATAATGACAATTATTTAAATGCAAACAAATTTGGAGAATTGGAGAACAAACTATTTAAATGAAAACACACACACACACACACACACACACACACACACACACACACATATATATATATATATATATACTTCCAATTTTTTTGATAATGTACGCTTTTATTATGAAATGCCTCATAGCCAAAAGAAACTCGGACAAACTATAACAATAAAAAGGAAATATGTTACCTCAAAGAGGTAAAGATGATATATTAGAGAACACGACCAGAATTAAATGATGATGAATATATGTATATGAGAATACTAGTTGAAAGCTTAAAATGTAGAATAACTATATGCACTTGAAGATTTGGTTAGAAATTTATCATAAACAGGTAAATATGATATACCATAGAACATTGAAAAAATATCATAGAATGACATACATGAGCTAAGTGAAAAATAATATTAAATTCATAAAATGGTAAAATGACATATGTATGGCTATGTGAAAAATAATTAGTTTTAAAAATAAAATGATTGAAAAATTAATTAGCCCATGCAAGTTTTTAACGTGCAACCTTCACATTATTATTTTTGAAGGAAAAGGTGAATCTGGCCACCCTGTTTCATTAATAAGAGTTTAACGAAACAAACCCAGAGTACTGGACCAAAGTACAAACTACAGACAGAAAATAAAACATATATGAAGCAACATGATGCGTACAAACAACAAATCCCTCCAACAACCCTGGAGGGTGGGCCGACAAACCAGCTCGGTCTAGTAAAATTATAAGTACGTCAGTTCAGCTTCGTACAGTGCCTCCACGGCATATGCACACCCACCTGAAACAAGTCTAGTAGGATTTTATCACCCGCCGATCCCTGCCTTCACCTCGCTGGGTGGACCCCATCTTTTGGCCCAAGCCCCGCAGATCGAACTCCGACCCCACGGCACATGCACTGCGAACGTATCCTCCCACCATCTCCACCACTCATCCTACAAATGCGCCAGTAGCTCCCACAGTTGCTACCAAAGAGATAGCCGTGAAGAGGATACCTTCACCTCTCGCACGATAGTGCTTTCTTAGGTAATTTTTCACCAAACAACTATCTCGCTCACCCCACCAAACACTACGCTCTAGGAGAGAGCCGGGGAGAGGATACCTTCACCTCTTTCATTATCTAGCTCTCTCCGGCGATTTCTCAACACACAGACCTATCTCGACTCAAACTCCCACTCTGAGGGAAGAGGTGACGCTGTCACGAGCCAGTGGCCTAAGCTAGAGGAAGCTCAATAGCCTGATAGTAGGAACTGTGGAGACTGCACCAGCGACATCGTAGGACCCTCAAACGCGCACATCATGGAGGACCCCATCTTCAGGCCTAAGCTCCACAATCTTGCAAGACAACGTACTTCGGGAGGGGGGGCGCAACTCTTCATCGCCCAGATCACACTTGAACCCCAGATCCATAGCGTTCGCGACAACCGGCACGGGAGGATGCTCTGGTACGACATAGTCGCTCCACGACAGTTGAAACAAACACCCCGAAAGTAGAGACAAGTGAGCGCATACCACGGAGGGACCCCATCTTCGGGCCCAAACTTCACAATCATGCAAAACATCATAACCAGCTCATCATAGCGACTCGCAGATAGAGAAGCACACTTGTCTTCTTCACACGCACTACCAACCCTCGCAAAAACCAAATCATAGTTGTAGATCGCCGTGATTGGCCTCGAGAGTGTGGACATGGTGGTAAGCACGAAGAACATCTGGGAAAACCTCTAGCAAGGCCAACCAACTCCAATCTAACCCAAACCCCAACCCCAATCAAACCACCCCCAAACCCCCAACTCCAAAAGCAACCCAGATCTCAGATCTGGAAGCAAAGGAAACTCTGGCCTCAACTCCAGCACGGGATCTCGGAGGGGACAAATTCCCAGTCATCCAAAAATCCCTAAATCGAAAATGTAAGGGATTCAAATCAAGGATCGAATCGCAACAAGCCCCTATGGTGATTTTGACGAAGAAGACACGCTCCTAGCATTCGTCGAACGCAAAGTCAATCGTCGCGGTCTGAGGCGACCTCAGTAAATGCGACTGAAGAGAGGCCATCGCACGGAGAGGGACAATGTCGGAGGAGAGGGAGGAGAAACGGACTGGGCCTGGCTTGATGAAGATGCGATGGGAATATCATGCGGATTTGAATCGTCTTTAGGGGCGCGATGTGAAGATGCGATGGGGTCGCGACGATCGGGCATGAGGAGAGAGGGGTGAGACAGGGTGGGGGGGCGAAAAGGACTAGGCGCCGCCGCCCCTAAGAATTTTCAGATCTAGGGGTTTTCTAGGGTTTTTGTTTGGGGGGTAAGTTTCTCTCTCTAGAAGTTTTCTAGAGAGAGAAACAGTTTTAATTTTTGGTTCGAATGCAACCTTCACATTATTAGCACAACACTCTAACCAACTGAGCTAATAAACCAACTGTTACTACAATGTAATTGATATCAAAAAATATTACATTTTATATTTTAAACATTGTAAATACTTAAAAAATATGGGGCCCTAATAAAATTGGGGGCCCAAAGCAGTTGCTTGGGTTGCTTGGGCCCAGATCCGCCCCTAATTCGGCGAAGCGGCGAGGTGGTTGGCCGTCGGCGGTGGATCACCGCGGCAACCACCACCATTCATGAACACTGGTGAGTTCCTTTTATATACAGTTTATATACACTCAATAAATTTGAAGTGTAAATCAAGTATGTTTTGTTGGCGATTTCTAGGTTAGGTTTTTAGGGTTTATTAACTCTGATTGTTAAACTAGAAGTATTAATCCCATTGTTTTCAGTTTCTAGATGATATTCTATGATCCAGCTCAGGGATCTAATGGAGGTAGTGCCGAAGGTTTAAATGGAGAGTTGGTAGAGTGTCGCAGGAGGAAGAAAGGGTGGTGGAGTATTGTATTAGATATGGGTTGTATCAATGTAATCAGTCGTTGGAGTATTCTTTAGTCTTTGGTGGGTTATTTTTGTAAAAAGTCCAATGGCTCGCCAGCTATTAAAACAGCTGGCATTGTTCTGTTGGTTGTTAGCAAGGTGGGGCCCAACTTCGTAACGGCCTAACGGTCTATAAGGAACACGTGCTCTAGGTGTGTCTCCCCTGTATAAAAACCCAAATCCTGTACCCATTTCATTATGAATGAAATCTGAATTTTGTTGTTCATTCCTCTTCTCCTCTCGTATCTTCATTGTCGCATCTCGATTGGGATGCCTAGAAGGAGAGCTCCATTCATCGCCGACGCCATCAGTGAACGGCCTGGAACAATGGTATCAGAGCATGAACTTGGGCCAGAAGGGGCCGTGGAGCAGGGAATTGATCAAGAACCGTTGCTAGAGGCTGAAATCCCATCGACTCTGGGTCTAGTTTTAGATCTAGACCTAGAAACTAGGGATCGAAATGCGTGAGATTCCACCGATCAAGGTGTTGAATCTCACAAGCGTTCTAGCTTAGAGGAACGATTTGATCGCTTGGAGTCATTTTGGAGCGATTGCTTAGGAAATCAAGAACTGATCCTTGAGCGCACTGCAGGCAGAAATCTTGGAGTTCTGAAGGTAGCGGGGGCAGATTCTGATGGAGTGCGTCATTATAGTGGCGGTGAAGAGGATCGAAGAAGGATTGATCCAATCTCAGTTTTTGGCCCATGGGTAGGTCAGGGAATCTTGATCGCAATGGCAGAGAAGATAGGGGGAAGAATTTCAAGAACGATGAAAGACTCCAAGAAGGTAACACTTTCTTCCCAAAACACCCCAAAATTGATCTGCCAAGCTTTGATGGAACCGGAGATGTTACTAATTGGATTTACCATATGGAACATCACTTTTACACATCAAAGAGTTATTCTTATGATAAGCTTCCTTCTGTCTCTATTACTTGAGAGGTAAGGCACTCCTCTGTGGAGATGGTTCGAGCAGCTAGAGGAAGATGAAATTGACCAGGTTATTCTCAAGAAAGAACTTATTTTGCAGTTTGGGACCTTCGGAGTTTGGAAGATCCTGAGGCCTTTATTATATAAGTTGCAGCAAACAAGCTCAGTCTCAGAGTATCACAAAGAGTTCTTGAAGTATAGCCCAACTTACCAAGCCATTGGCAAAATCTTCTCTTGTTAGTTGTTATCTGTCAGGATTGAAAAGTGAGTTGAGGAATAGGGAGGCCATTGCGAGAGAGGATATCCTTATGATCAAGGAGGGGCTTGGAAAACTCACCCTTTTGTCAAAAGCAATTCACTGCAGACTGGTTATAAGGCTATAACCCCTGCAGCTACTTCAAATCTTGTAGCTACTTCAGTTCCTTCAAGTAGCAGGTCTTCACAGGGAGCAATATAACTGGTTCTCATAGTAATCCTATGACTAAGGATCAACACTTATTGCAGTACATGAAAGATAGATGAGAAAAAGGTCTTTGTTTTCATTGCAACGAAAAGTTGGTGAGAGGACACAAGTGTGCAGGTAAGACATTCATGCAGATGGTAGGGACTTGTGAAAGTGGTGTATTCATGCAAATTATGGGGACTTTAGATGAGGAGGCAGGAGGAGTTTGATAATAGCTCTGAAGATGAAGGTAATGAGGCAACCAAGGCTCAGAGTGACACCAAGTCGATAAAACCTACACAAACTCTTTTGGAGCCAAGAGCTATCTCCCTACATGCCCTTACAGGTAGTAATCGACCAACAACTTTAGAGTTTTGGGAACTATTTCTTCCCACTCTGTTTATGCATTACTAAATATAAGAGCTACACATAATTTCATCGATGATCTGTTGGTACATAAACTTCAACTGCCAATTAACCAACAAGCACATCTGGAGGGTAACAATACCAGGGGGCCAACAGTTGAAATGTTATGGGCTCTGTGAAGAAGTAAAATTTGTATGTCAAGGAATACCTATAGTTGCAGACTTCTATGTGCTATCTCTGGATACCTGCAAGTTAGTTTTAGGTTCTCAATGGATCGAAACTTTGGGGGATGTTGTATGGGAACCTGAAGGAGAAGCGATTGAACTTTAGGGTTGAATGAGACAAGAGAGAACCTTGCTTGGAATTACTCCCTCGGATATGGAACTCTCCACACCCAAAGGTATAACCAAAGCACTCTTACAAGTTAAGAGTGGTTGGTTTCTGCAGATGGTTGGTACTTCGAAAGTATCAGATAACAATATGAGCAAAGTAAGCATTCCTCTTCCTCTACAACAGGTTTTAGATCAGTTTGCCATAGTGTTCAAGGAAGATATGGGTCTTCCTCCACATCGTAGCTGTGACCATACTATTACTCTTCTTCCAGGCAGTAAACCAGTGAGCTAACGACCCTATAGACACCCTTGGCACCAGAAAAAATGAGATTGAAAAATTGGTTAGGTAAATGTTGGAATCAGGAGTTATACGACCAAGTCATAGTCCCTATCCCTCACCCATAGTTATGGTGAAGAAACCTGATGGTAGTTAGCGCATGTGCGTCGATTATAGGGCTTTAAATAGGTGACAGTGAAAGATAAATTTCCAATACCTGTTATTAATGAGCTACTTGATGAGCTCCATGGTGCCTCGATGTTTAGTAAGTTGGATTTAAGCAGTGGATATCACTAAATACGTATGTGTGCAGAAGATGTGGCCAAAACAGCATTTCGAACTCACGAAGGGCATTATGAGTTCCTTGTTATGCCATTTGGATTAACTAATGCTCCATCGACTTTTCGATCTCTCATGAATTCCATTTTCAAGCCCCACTTACGGAAATATGTCTTGGTTTTCTTCGATGATATATTAGTGTATAGTAGAGACTTGGCTTCTCATGTACAACACCTATCTATAGTGTTGCAAATCCTTGTTGATAACCAGTTATACGCCAAACTCAGCAAATGCTCTTTGGAGTAAGTGAAGTTCAGTACTTGGGATATGTGGTGTCTGCGCATGCAGGGGTTGCAGTGGATCAAGAGAAGGTTCGAGCTATTCAAGAATGGCCAATACTTACAACATTGAAAGCTGTGAGGGGGGTTTCTTGGTCTCACAGGATATTATCGCAAATTTATAGCCAAGTACAGTTCCATAGCATGGCCTCTGGTGAAATTAACTAAGAAAGGTGCATTCTGTTGGCAAAATAAAGCTCAAAGTGCTTTTGAGCAATTGAAGCAGGCTTTATCTTCTCCCCCTGTTCTTCAATTACCAAATTTTACCATTCCATTTGAGTTAGAATGTGATGCTTGCGGCTCTGGATTGGGAGCTGTGCTTTTTCACAAAGACACCCTATTGCTTACTTGAGTCATGAGCTTAAAGGGTAAAAGCAAACTCCTATCTACTTATGAAAAAGAAATGTTGGCTATTTCCTAGCCGTTAAGAAATGGCGACAGCATCTGTTGGGTAGGAGCTTTATTATTCGTACTCGACCATAAACCATTAAAACATCTCTAGAACAAAGACTATATACTGAGGCCCAGCATGTTTGGTTGATGAAGCTCCATGGGTATCATTTTGTGGTTGAGTATAAGAAGGGTAGAGACAATGTTCCTGCTGATTGTCTTTCAAGGCAGTTTGAAAAGGAGGAGGGAGCTAATTTGGCCTCTATCACTGTAGTGCAACCTACTTGGCTGTCCCTAGTGAAGCAACTAGTCACTACTGACCCATATTATGAAGAACTCCAACAGAAAATTAGTCACAGAGAGGGGATGATAGGATTGCTCTGGTTAAGGGAGTATATTATTTTAAAGGCCGTATACTCTTGAGTCCTAATTCTATTGCGAAACACTTATTCTTGGAAGAGGTACACCGCACACCTCATGGGGGACACATGGGAGTAGATAAAACATGGCACCAGCTGAAGCAATTGGTATTTGGCAAGGTATGAAGAAGGATTTAAAGGAATTCATCCGCTCTTGTAATGAATGTCAGAGAAATAATACATAAGTACTTCACCTGCGGGGCTACTCCAACCTCTTCCTATACTAGAGCATATTTGGGATGATTTGAGCATGGACTTTATTGAGGGGTTGCCCAAAAGTGCAGGGGTATACTACAATTTTGGTGGTCGTAGATAGATTGTTGAAATTTTGTCACTTTATTCCTCTTCGACACCCTTACACAGCAAGAGGAGTTGCTGCTGGCCCTATTTCATCATGTGATTAAACTCTATGGGTTACCCAAGAGCATTGTAAGTGATCGAGATGCGATTTTTACTTCAAATTTTTGGAAGGAGCTCATGGTCTTGTAGGGAACAAAGCTTTGTATGAGCACAACGTTTCATCCGCAATCTAATAGCCAAACTGAGGTCGTTAATAGGGTCTTGGAAACCTATCTACGGTGCTTCACAGCTTATAAACCTCAAGCTTGGTCGGAGTGGTTGGATTGGGCTGCCTATTGTTATAATACTCATGTTCATAGTTCAACCGAAATCTCTCCTTATCAACCTGTTTTTGGTCGACCTCCACCTACTCTATTAACCTATATACCAAAAACTGCGAGAGTACAAGCAGTAGAGGATGTTCTCCTCTCCAGAGATGATGCATTAAGGCTAATGAAAGATAATTTGATGCTTGCCCAAAATAGAATGCAGTCACAAGCCAATTTACACAGAACTGAAAAGGAGTTCACAGTTGGTAGTTGGGTGTTTTGAAAATTCAACCTTATAAGCAGGTTTCAATTGGGGGTCATCGCATTCACAAGCTTCTCCGTTGTTCTATAGACCTTATGAGGTTATTGCAAGGGTGGGTGCAGTGGCTTATCGTCTTAGGTTGCCTATAGACCGTCCGAATTCATAATGTTTTCCATATTTCGCAGTTAAAAGCTCATGTCAGCCGTAGTGGTACTGTCACAGGCGTCCCCTTCCTCATTACCATCTTACTTTGTGGAAGAATCCCCTCAACTATATCAAGTGTTGGCTAGGCGTATGGTTCCTAAGAGGGGTATTGCGGTGTCAGAAGTTCTTATACAATGGAACATACGGAAGCTGCAGAAGCTACTTGGGAGCGATATGGGATATCTACTGGTGATTTCCTGAGTTTCGCAACTCCTTGGAATCGCCTTTTCAAGGGGAGTGTATTGATCCAGCTCAGGGATCTAATGGAGGTAGCGCCGGAGTTTAATGGAGATTGTTAGAGTGTCGCGGGAGGAAGAAAGGTGGAGGAGTAGTGAATTAGATATGGGTGTAATCAATGTATCAGGTTGTTGGAGTATTCTTTAGTCTTTGGTGGGTTTTTTTGTAAAAACTCCAACGGTTCGCCAGCTGTTAAAATGGCTGGCATTGTTCTGTTGGTTGTTAGAGGGTGGGGACCACTTCATAACGGCCTAACGGCCTGTAGGAACACGTGCTCTAGGCGTGTATCCCCTGTATAAAAACCCCAATCCTGTACCCATTTCGTTACGAATAAAATCTTGAATTTTTTGTTCATCCTCTTCTCCTCTCGCATCTTCATTGTCGCAGCTCGATTGGGATGCCTAGAAGGAGAGCTCCAGTCGTCGCTGACGCCGTCGGTGAACAGCCTGAACATTCTAACTATAACTACACATATATGTCATAAATTGGATGTCTTGCTAGTCTTATGCATGAGCTTCTTCATAGTCATAACTTGGAAATTGCAAAAGGAGTTCCACATTGACGTGGGAGGCTAAGCACGGTTGAGCAGTGGCGGATCCAGGAATTTAGTTCAGTGGGGTCCTTATAGAGATGTGGGTTGCTAATTAATTTTGAGTGGGTTCCTTTCTTTTAGTTCACTGGGTTCCTATAATGCTTATATAAAAAAAATTACACTGTAGTTTTTTTTCAGTGGGGTCCGTGCCCCCCCCTGAGCCCAAGCTACATCCGCCCCTGCGGTTGAGATTTGACAATTGGACGATTGTTTTTAACTTTTTAAGTGGAGGATGGTTAATGTATTGATTTTTGGATTGTTTTCGACAAAAAGCACACAACTCCAAATCTCTAGATAAAATAGTAGAGAAGAGATAGTTCATGACTTCACTAGCATTCTTCTTTGGAGGCTCAGATAAATTTCAATTTAGTGCTGTAAACTTCAAAGTAATAAGATAAAATCAAGTTAGATAATCATTTATTGGTAGTTAAACTGTAGATTGTCCTAGATATGAGTGCTTATATTTATACATGTATGGAATTATAAAACACTGTCAAAGAGGCTGCAAGGGTAGAAGTTATAGTCTTATATGTGCCAACAACATATATAAGTAGTTGAGTCACTTTTTATGAAAAAAAAAAAAAACATAAATAAGTAGCTAAGATGTAAGCCACTGCCTTCAGAAATATTAATTGGATGGCTAATATCTATTCCTTTTTGCCCATTTGAGGGTATTCAATTACATATCAACGTCAACTAGTATTTGGCTTCAATCACTATATATATATCTGAACTTGAAATTACAATTTTATGAAATTTACAGGTTGGTGACCTTTATTTTTGACTTATGAGGTATATGCTGTTTTAAATATTATTGATGAACAGAGAGATTTCACCCACCATTTTGCTAAAAAGAAACATGTGCAATTTAAATGGAGTTGAAGTTTTGATTCCAAAAAACTAGTAGGATTTCTTTCTTTGTTATGTGGTTTACTGCTTCTACTTTACATCACTCTACTGTAAGCCAACAATAACCACTGCTTCTTTGGTGGGTAGGAAAGAACAAAGCAGGATATGAAGTCATGATATCTGGTAAAATTTGGATTTGGCTTGTGCTTTTATCGACATAGGTCAACACCTAGATGTATTCTTACTTCCCCTCCTCTAACTCACCGTCCAGATTCAATTTATGTTTTGTTTCACTATAGGCTATCTAGTGGCTGCTCAATTCAATTGATTCCATCCACTTTTGAAAGTAAAGTGACCTGTGTGCACGTTCTTGAAAAAGAAAGCAAAGGCAATGTTATTAACTGAATGCAGCTTAGTCCGGTTAAAGATTCCAAAACTTTTCTTTACCTTCCTAATTTATAAACTGATAACTTCTTTAGCAAATAACTTACTCCAGAAGACCTGATTTTAGATATGCCTAGTAAGTTCATACATACAATGTTTCAAGGATGTAATCTTTAGTTTTGATGCAACCCTATCGTGATTAGGGAATGGCTCCATCCCCTCATTAGTTCCTCCGTCACTAGTTTTCTCTGTCATTCATATTTTTAACATCAATAATGGCTGGACACTTTTCCTAGAAATGTCAGAGAATAAACTGGCGGTAATTGATCAGTTCCCTGACCTACCATCTAGGTAATTATTTTAGTCAAATCTTTGTTTTCAAAGCCATCAGGTATAACCTTCCCCTTAGGAGTGGAAATGGGCATGGCCAAAACATATAGCCGCATATAGAGCCTTTTCTATCTGAATTGAGGATAGCAACATCTCTATATACCCAAGATAACAGAATCTCAGGTAATTAGGATTTGATGAAGAATTCTGGAAAGAGGTGACTTGAGACCATAATTGAAGATGCTAGATGCTAGATAGTGTGATTTATCCTTTGTAAGATGTAGGACAAAACCACTGATTTTTCTCAATTTCTACTTCTGGTTGATTGATTAGTGCTTTATATTATTCTCTAGTAATCAAAATGTGGATGTATTATACAAATAGGTAGGAAAGAGGGAGGGGCCTTCAAATGTCTGGAGGTGAGAAACAAGGGATAGCAATTGCACGGGCTCTACTCAAGTCACCAAAGATCCTTCTACTTGATGAAGCCACTAGTGCCCCAGACTCTGAATCTGAATCCATTGTCCAAGAAGCACTGAATCAAACCTCGGTTGGCCGGACTACTATTGTGATTGCTCCTCGCCTCTCCACAATCCGTAACTCCTTTGTAATTGCAGTTCTCAACTGGGTCCCACAATGACCTAATATGAAATGAGGTCGGTATATATTCTTCACTTGTTCACATGCAACAGACGACAAGAGCAAGGGAAGAACAAGGAGACTGGGAATTCCTACTCTCCCCTGAATTTGAGAGTGAAATTGGCTATAAGCCTATAACTTGAGCAAGAGGATCCCAATTAATGATGCTGATTCGAATAGATTAGTTGAATTCACTTTATGTCTAATTATATTTCTGAATATTGTATTGGTGTAAACACTTGACCCCACTATTCTAGAATTGATTTCTAAGTATGTATATCACATTATCATTGCATACACAATCTTGTGAAAGAGGACAGGTTTAAATCCTGATTACTTCATCTAGTTGGACCCGTGTTATCCTCACCGTTGAAAAGAGAGGAAAAAGAAGTTAAATATACTTAAAATTAGTCTTTTTAAGTAGCATGTTTAGTGTGAATACCTGTCTGCGTGATTCCTAATCCATTTTTATGGTCTTTAGCCTTAAGTATTAGAATATCCCCCTTGTTGGATGTATATGTATATTCTCAATATAACAGGATAATATTGTGTATATTATTCTATGGGGCAACACGGGTTTACACGTGTTATGTATTAATTATTGGAACGGGTTGAGTGGGCTAAAAGCCCAGTACCCTAAACCCAGTCTAATCTCTTTATAAGCTGGTCTAGAGGTAGTGCTCTGTGATATTCCAATACTGATAAGCAGGGTATAATATCTTAAGCGGCTAGAGATTAACCCTAACCCTAATTTCCCCAAATCAGTATTAACAATCTTAAAATATTACAACTTACCTCTGCCGCCGCTGTCTCCGACCAGGGTCGCAGCCGTCGTCATCGCGAATCCCATTCGGTGTCGACTTCGCTGCTCTAGATCTGGTCGCCGTCGAAGATCCCGAACGGAGTAGTCGTCGCTGTGGCCGAGATCCAGATCGCCAGTTCCACTTCGCAAGTTGGGGATCTTCGATTCAGGTGTCGATTGCGGTTGATGGATGGACCTCGGCGTTGACGTCGATGGGCGCGAGCCGCCGCCGCCGCCGATGCCCCTGCCGTCACTCGGCGTGAGGCTTTCTGTCGCCGGAGGTCGCCGAACAGCCCTCTGGTAGATGCTGCCTCTTCCTCCACCCTCTTCTCCATTGTTCTTCTTGTGAGATTGAAGGAGAAGAAGGAGACAACTCAGATCCAAAAATTTGATTTTTTCGATTGGTGGATTATAGTGTTCTGTGTTTGGGTTGGAGAGGGGATCCTGGCAGTTGAGTTTGACTCAGATCTGACCAAACAAGAATTTTCATTGGTTAATAATTCGGAGTTTGGTGTTCAGGTTGTTGGAGCAGATCCAGTCCAACAGCTACTCTATTGGTTGGAGATTGCTGTTTCGTGTTTGGACTGTTAGATCAGATCTAAATTAAAGATAAGTTCTTCACCAAATTTAAATTGTTATTTAATTATTTGTTCGTATTAAGCATTGGTTAATTAAATGCAAATTTGAATAATTGTTTTAACTATGTGCTAAAAATCAAATATCCATTTTGATAAGTTAAATTATAGATGTTGACTATAAATTTGTATCTCCAATTAAATTGTTGTGAATTAGATAGTGCTAATAAGTCGTTTAATTGGCTAATCTTTAACAATTTGATGAATGTAGGAACTCCAAAGTTACTTACAAAATGTGTGTATTGGAGACGATGGATTTGCATCATGGTATGATAAGTCTGCACTACGCAGGCTTCTCCATCGAATTTGGAAAAACACTTCTAACTTGAAGTGTCGGTATGATCTACTTTAACCTCTTAGTATTTTTTATGTGATGAATGTGTTAACGTTTTGTACGTTTGATCACATGATTGAGAGTTTTAGATCATAGTTATTCTAGCATGTTTAGGGTTGTTAAGTATTTTATCATACTATGTGTATAGATATTTTGACAAATTCATTGTTTGCAGTTTGTGTGAGATTATATATTTGCTTCTCTAATAATTAATTTTTTTTTTAATAAGATTTATAACAAATGTCCCTAACTTAGATAGGGGCATTCTGTAATGCAGAATATGACTCTATTATTTACATTTTGTTCTTTATCGTTCATTATACTGTGTGTGCAAAATTGAATTATAAAATATGGGTCATTATCTCGCTTAGTGTTTCGAAGATGATGAAGAACGAATAAAGAAAATTATAGCTCATTTTGTTTGAGCACGTGGACATTGTTAGAATCACTAGAGAAAGCAAACAACTTTGTAAAATGTGATAGAGTAATATTGTATTAGCTCTTATAATGTGCTTACATTGTCAATCGCATGTATAAGTTGAGTTTAACAAATGAAACAATTAATAATAATAGTTCTAATTATGTTCTTGAACCTAGCATAATTGGCTAGGATTTGAGAAATATATATTCAATTGTCTGTAAGGAAATGTGATCTAATTATCAAAACTGTGGGGAAACGGAGTTTAAAAGCTATTGAGTCAAAAGCTTTAACATCCAAGTTGTTTTGAAATTTAGAATCACTGTGAACTATATATTAATTTGTTTGTTCTTGTTAACACTCATAACTCTGCCAAATGACACTTCATTAAATATGACAAATATAAAAGTTGTGCCCAGATTATGATTACTAGAAAATCATTTAGTATGGTCTCTAGGAGCACACAACTTCTTGAGTCAATACATTCTGATATTTGTGATCTCAGTAGCTTTGTGACTATATGAGACGATTGTTGGTCAGAAGTATTTAATCACCTAAGTAGATGATTATTGAATATTTGTCATACATATATGGAGGCTGTAACACTCGTTATTGTGATAAATTAAAATCTAGTTAAATGCTAAAAATCAAGAGTTCAGTGTTGATGGAGGTGGTGAATATGTTTAATAATTTTAGAGTAATTTGCAATTGGCATAATCTCTAGTGCACTATATTTACCAGTGTCAAACAGTATTGATAAAGTTAGAATCAAACACTCAGTGAAATGTTGAATTCTATGTTATTGACTGTTAGTTTGACTTTGAGTAATTATGAGTGATGTTACATTATCAATCATATTTCTAATTCGTTACCACACTCTAAGTCACTTACACCTTGTAGATTAACAGTATAAAAACACAAATAATTTTGTTAAAGTGGAAATTTTGTATTGTGATACATCTGTTAGAGTACATGACTCTAAAAGGCCTAAAGTAGGACCTACAACAAATATTTGTGGGTGTTTAGAAAGTGCAGAACGTAGTTCTATGGACAGATGCTGGATCTATCTAATTTGTGTTAGAAGAGTCTAGACTTGCAAAGTTCTTTGATGATATGTTCATCAAAGATAAATATATAAAATAATCTAGTCCTACAAACACGTTCAATGATTCACAGTTGGAATCAAGAACCAGCCTTACTGACACTTGAAAACCTGAATGACAAATGAGCTAAGAAAAGTCTTTAGTGGACAATGAGATGATTTTGTGTCATACAATAATACTTCAGTTTAGTTGATCTGCCAAAAGAGGCTAAAACTATAGTAAGTGGAGTTTTGTAGAAGAAACTTATTTTTGATTGTTCAGTAGCACTTTTAATGCTTTTTAGTAGCAAACAAATTGACTGAGAAAATGGGGGTAGATTTATTTGATGTCTACTCACATGTTTATCATATTGCTACAATAAGTATTCTTCTTACCCTTACATCTATTGAAAATTTTGTCATTCATAAAAGATATTTAAAAGTTTTCTACTTGATATTTTGTACTGAGCAGTTTTGTACTGGAAAGTTTTGGACTAATATGTTTAGTGAACAAGATTTACAATTTAGTAAAATCATTGTATGCTTTGAAACATGTAATGTAGCTATCGTATAAATAATTTGACAAATTTCTCAAAGAGCCTAGTATATGAATCAAGTAATTCAGATCAGTGCCTTTAACTTTGTGGTGTGTCAAATATAATGGCTATTATTTACTTGGTTTTATTGACATGCTTGTTGATTGGAAGTGACATCTTTATTATAAATGGAGTTAAATTGTGCTATCCAAATAAATTTAGCTTGAAATACCTAAGTATTGTGGTCACCATATTACGTATAAGGGTGAGTTTTGGTTGGCAATGGATAACCCTTAGTCAAACCCGATAAATCAATAATGTGTTTCAAAAGTGGGGATATAGTGATTGAAAGTGTGTTTTGAAGCACCTTATGATTATGATAAAAGGTTGACACCTTATGATGGTGCAACTCTGAGACAGGTAGATCATTCTAAAAGATTTGAAAGTCTCGTGAATACAAAGATCTGCACTATAATAGACATAGCCTTTGAGGTAGGTATGATCTGCAGACTCACTAATAATCCCATACACACTTGAGTGCCCTTAAGAGGCTAATGAGATACTTGAGTGGTACTCAAGAGTTTGCTTTGTGCTACTCAAAGCTTTGTGAAAGTCGACAACTAGTGGATATGTGTTCACACTAGTAGGAGCAGAAAAATTATGGAGATTAATAGGCAAACAAGTGTTGCGTTCTCATCCAAGAAATCAGACCTCTATGTGTTATCCTCTGCAGGAGAAGAGACTGAGTGGATTGAATGACTTATTGCTAATCATCCATTTGAGAAGTTTAATGTAAATTCTCTATTCTGTTATGCGACTATCAAGCTATAATGCACTGTAGCTCATAACTCACTCTATAATAGTAAGAGGAGTATATTAAGGCTGAAAGAAGCCTAGTTGAACTTTCTCATAGATAAAGTGCAATTGTGACAAGTATGGCCAATGCTCTTTTGCTAAGAGACTTGAAAGTGATCTAATTATCAAAACTGTGGGGAAAATGGAGTTAAAAGCTATTGAGTCAAAAGCTTTAACATCCAAGTTGTTTTGAAATTTAGAATCCAATTGGAGCCATAGAGAAGTTCAAACTGAAACATCAATTTTAGGCAGTTGACATGCTTTAGATAATTTGAAAAGTTCTATGTAAATTCTGTTAATATATAATTTCATTCCAATTTTGATGATGCTATATATTTTCATAATTTACTTAGAATCATCTCATTATTCCAAAAGAAAGCATGAAAACTTGTCGATGTGTTTCCGATGTTTAGAATTGTTGTTATATCATTCCAATTTTGATGATATAACTCTTTTATGGATTCATGTTTCATTCCAATTTTGATGATTCAGAATTAACCATAATTGATTTGATTATTCTATCATTCCAATATGAAACATAGTATAGTTCTTGTGTAGAAACTATAATAGTTCTTGTTCTTTATTTTGTTAAAGAAACTTGATTGTGATGCTTGCGTTACATTTTGCTAAGCTATCGTTGAATTGTACTAAGTTCTTTAGTGGAACCAGATACTTTATGAAATTTGCTAGAATTCTTAGAGATGTGTCTCTTAATATTCTTGTTTTCAATAAGCTAGCAAAGATGGAGGAGTTGAATCTGTCAACATAGATTTCAAAATAATGATTTGTTCAAAATGGAGGAGTAAACATAAAGCAATTTGCAATGATATAGTTTTGGTTTATTTCTCTGAGGAATAACTTTGTCACTTGCTTGATAAAATTTCTGTTGAGTTTAAGACTCTTGTGTTCATGAGCTTAAAACTCATATTTTGTTTTTGAAGTTTAGTTGCTTTGGTTAATTTTGAAACTATGACAGGTTTCTCTAGTTAGTTTAGTCATTGTGAACTATTCTGTTTTGATATGGTTTTAGAACTATTTGATTATTTTGGTTTAGTCATATTTGAACTATTCAAGTTATAATTGATTTAGTCTATTATCCATGTTCATTATAATTCAATAATGTTTGAATTTTTGTGATCCAATATTATAACATTGCTTAGCCTAATATATTGAGAATATAGAAGAAGATTGTTGGATGTATATGTATATTCTCAATATAATAGGATAATATTGTGTATATTATTCTATGGGGCAACACGGGTTTACACGTGTTATGTATTAATTATTGGAACGGGTTGAGTGGCTAAAAGCCCAGTATCCTAAACCCAGTCTAATCTCTTTATAAGCTGGTCTAGAGGTAGTGCTCTGTGATATTCCAATACTGATAAGCAGGGTATAATATCTTAAGCGGCTAGAGATTAACCCTAACCCTAATTTCCCCAAATCAGTATTAACACCCCTAAAGCCCCATCGAGCTGTAGCTTTCTGAAGCCTTTTACTTTGATATTTACAACGAACGTTTGACTTGTATGATTGCTTTTAAAGTTACATTTCAAAATTTACTGTCATTTTTTTTTAAAAAATTGCTTCATTAGTTGCTTCTTAAAGTTAATTTGTTATGGTTTCTTTTCAACCTTTTTTTTTTGTTTGTGATTGTGTTTTTGTTATTTCTAAAATAATATTGTGGCCTGTTTTACCTCTAAATCTCTTATAAAAAGCCTCGTCTTTTCGTTCCATTTTCTAACTTATTGTAGGATACGGATATGTACGGAAAATAAGGTAAGAACTATGGAATTTGTTATATTATACTTTTACTTGTATTCATATTCAGAATCAGTTCTTTCAGTGGAGTAGGAGATGCCCTAGAGTCTAGCGAGCCAAAACTGAACCTTACCGTACCATCTTTCCAAAGGTTATTGATGCTAAATGCACCAGAGTTGAAACAAGAATTGGTGGGGTACTTGAGCTCGGCAGTATTCTGAGGGATACACACTGTATATGCTTAATCAATGGATCTCTTATCTCAGTATACTTTCTAGAAGATCATAATGAAATAAGGAACAAGACAAGGATCTGTTCCCTAAACTTCACCTTTCAATCCATTTTGTCCTTCATGGTTAACATTGGGCAATACTAAACCTTTGGGGCAATGGGAGAGTATTTGACTAAAAGGGTGAGGGAGCAAATGTTGTTCAAGATGATGACTACTGAAGTGGGTTGGTTCGACCGGGATGAGAACTCGACTCGAGCCATTTGTTCTCGACTTGCCAATGATGCTAATGTGGTCAGTATGATGCTCCTTTCCAACTGTTTATTATTATGTTATGATTAAGGTTCATCTTGTCATCATCAACATGAATGGCAATGGCTTGCCCCGAATGGTTGGCCGTGAACTGTTGGTTACACAGATGAATTGACAGGAGTTCTAAAATAGCTTTCCAACCTGACATCAATAGGTTCCGACATTATAGCTAAGGGAAATGTGGTGAACATTAGGATGTCTCTTAACTTTCGTTGGCTACTAGGGCTGCAAACGAACCGAGCTACTCGGCTCGAGCTCGGTCAAAGCTCGACTCGAGACGAGCTCGAGCTCGAAATCGAGCTCGATAGCTTAACGAGCCGAGCTCGAGCTTGGGCTTTTTGTGATTATTAGGCTAAGCTCGCGAGCTACTCGGCTTGAACTCGGTCAAAGCTCGGCTCGAAACGAGCTCGAGCTCAAAACTGAGCTCAATTGCTTAACGAGCCGAGCTCGAGCCTCAAGATACTCGGCTCGACTCGGCTCGTTTGCAGCCCTATTTGCTATTAAAAAATCCATTTTCATATTTTCACTTATTTATTTATTTACCTTATGTAGAAACGTTTAATTTATTTCTTTTATATATACTGATTTTTAAATACTTATTTTAGGAAGAAGGAGAAATATTTGATAATAAGAACCAGGTTGATTTTTTCATCACTAGAAAGGATGGATGGTTTGACATGTAAAGATTGTAAAGTTATACCAGGAGAGTGTTTAACCTCAACATAGATTAATGGTATTGGATGTTAAGATTGGGAAATATATATATGCACGGAAGGAGACTAGGAACCTAAGAAATAGGTAGTGGAACTTCAACGAAGAGAAACTAGAAGTTTTTAGAGATAGTCTTTAAGGGACTGTTTGGTTCAAAGAAGGGGAGGTGAGAGGAGGGGAGGAATTTTAATCAAGACTCTGTTTGGTTCAAAGGAGGAGAGGGGAGGGGAGGGGGGGGGGGGAAATAATTATCTTCTTGTTTGGTTCACAAGGGGAGGAAAGAGATTTTATAATTAAATTACTTTTATACCCTTTTACATTTTAGGTGAGCCTATGTATATTGTTTCTAATTATAAATTGGTAATATAACAAAATAATAAACAAAATAAAGAAGGCAGATTGATTGATAGATATTGTTTCTATAGCAATCAATACAGATGTTTGGTAGTATTAGTGCCTTTAGCCTAGGAATGCTAAACTATGGATTCTAAAACAATATCTAAGGGATAGTGTTTTACCCATTTTTGTGAATTCAAGTTACAGAAAAAAAAGATTAATGCTGATGTGCATCTACATGTGTAAACTCATCCTTAGCTCTCCTTATCCCAAATTTATTAAAATTGTCACCCACATATCCATACTGTGTGACATTCATCACCTTTTCTCCCATTAGTATACCTAGTTAAAGTTGGTCAACCTAAATGTGATAAGCTTTTATTGGCCAGACCAATGAGAAGAGATTAGCATAAAAAAGGTTAAGCATCAATGGTCAGATATGGAAATAGGCTGAGTAAATTATTTCATCAAGAATATCAGGTAGAAAAAAGCCTTCTCACAACCTACCTTCGTGTCAACACATAGGAGCAAAGCAACATTAAACAAATCTAACTCCAGCAGCATACAGTCGTATGAGTTGTTTCTAACATTGTAAACGAGCAGAAAATGATCCTTGCTTCCCACTTCATTACCTAGTAAGGTTGTAGAAAGAAGAAACCATAGCAATGCTGGAGGCTAGGGAAATTTAGTCCAGACACTTAAAAAAATTAGACCCACTTTCCTTCCGCTCCAAATCTCCCCAGTATTGGAGGGGAGCCAAAATTGACTCAGGAGGGATTTTGCACCCCTCCATTCCCTTCCCCTCCTAAAAAAATGAACCAAACAAGAAATGTTTTAAAACATCCATCCCCTCCCCCTCATTCCCCTCCAACCAAACAAATCCTAAAAGAGCATCATGGAATTGGGGAAGAGACAAATATAATGTGGACTAAATTTCAAAGGAAGTACTTGGAGAATCTAAGAGTAGAAAGTTTCTAAATAAAAAAACATGGTGGTGACAAGAAAAAATCCAAAATATTGTGTGAGAAAAAAGATCAACTTTCAAAATATGGTAAAAGAGAAAATAAAGATGATTTGAAGAGATATAAGACCGTTAGAAAAGAAGTTCAGAAAGCGGTAAGAGATGCAAAAGAATACGCGTATGAAGATTTATACACAAAATTACGAACAAAAGAATTAGAAAATAACATTTATAAGTTTGCTAAACAAAGGGATAGAAAAATAAAAGTTCTGGATACAATTAAGTGTATTAAGAGTGAGGATTCAACAATCTTAGTAAAAGATGAGGAAATTAAGGAAATATGACAGAAATTGCTTTGAAAAGTTATTAAATGAAAATGTTGTAGGCGACTTAAATATAAAGGACTCAAGGGAGAGTCGAGAGCATATATTTTTCCGTAGAATTAAGACCTTAAAGGTTCGAAATGCTCTAGGAATGATAAAAATAGGAAAAGGATTAGGATCAGATGATATACCCATTGAAGTTTGGAAGTGTCTTGGGGATGTAGGAGTGAGTTAGCTAACAAAATTTTTTAATGGAATATTGAGGACTAAGAAGATGCCCGATGAATGGAGAAAGAGTATTTTAGTACCTATATGTAAAAATAAAGGAGATATACAAAGTTACTCAAACTACCGAGGAATTAAATTAACGAGTCATTCGATGAAAATTTGGGAGAGAGTGAACATAAATTGAGACTAGAAACTATAGTGTTTGAGAATCAGTTTGGATTTATGTCTGTAAGGTCAATAATGGAAGCAATTTATATACTGAGGAGACTTATGAAAAAATATAGGAAGAATAAGAAAGATTTACATATAGTTTTTATAGATGTAGAAAAATCATATAATAAAGACTCTAGAGACATAGTATGATGGGTGTTAAATAATAAAGAGTAACTATTCGGTATATTGAGGTAATTAATGATATGTATGTAGGGGCAACGACCACAATTAGAATAACCACAAGAGTGATAATTGATTTTTCTATTACAGTAGCTTTACACCAATGTTCGGCTTTAAGCTCCTACCGCTTTACTTTGGTTATGGATGAATTGACACGAGGAATACAAAATAAGGTGCCTTGGTATATACATTTTGCCGATGACGTCATCTTAGTGGACGAGACTAGAGCATGAGTCAATGCTTAAATAGAATTATGGAAAGAAACTTTGGAAGCTAGATGCTTTAGGATAAGCAGAACTAAAACAAAGTATATGGAGTGTAATTTTACTGATATTCAGAACACAACTGAGGAAGTAGTTAAGCTTGATGGTCAAGAGATACCCAAGAGGGATCGTTTCCGATATTAATGCTCGATTATACAAAAAGATGGGGAGATTTGTGAAGATGTTATACATATGATCCAAGCAGGGTGGCTTAAGTGGAGAAGTTACAGTGGTGTTTTGTGTGACAAACGTATACCTTTGAAGTTGAAGGAAAACTTTTATAGGACGGCTGTTAGACCAATGATGTATGAGGCAGAGTATTGGGCAACAAAGAAACATATCCAAAAAATGAGTGTAGTAGAGATGAGGATGCTAAGATAGATGTGTGGTAAAATATGGACAGACAGAATTAGAAACGAGCATATATGAGACATGCTAAATGTACCTCCAATCCAAAATAAGTTAAGAGAGAATCACTTCAGGTTGTGTGGACATGTCACACGTAGACGTAGGCCTAGTAGTGCCCCCACTAGAAAGAGTGATTCGATAAGTATTGAGGGTAGAGTTAGGGATAAAGGAAGACCTAAACTAACTTGGGTGAAACGGTGAGAAAATATATGATAACTTGTGACCTTATAGAATTTATTGCGCTAAACTGAGCAGAATGGAAAACCAGGATTCATGTAGCTGACCCCAACTAGTTGGAAAAAAGGATTTATTGTTATTATTGTTGTTGTTGTATGTATACTGAATTTTTTTACTTATGGAGAATACAACGCAACCTAAGGTACAGCTTGTTATTGTTATGGAATTATTTCAAATAAATAATTATTTTGTAATTGGTCTGTATCAAGTCAAACGAATTTTATTCTATAAAAGTTTCTATAGGATTATAGTATAGAAATATAATGTTTTAAATGTTAAGTTATTTTATCCTTCGAAACCTATTTGAATGAATGGGTATTGGGTTTTTTCTACTTTTCGTGTCGGTTCTCAAAAGGTGTTACGGTTGGTCTTCAACCAAAATGTCACTACTACGAGGTTCCCATTTGAATAGATGGAACTCTTCACTTCAAAAGTGAACATAGGTATCTCCAATGTTGTAAATATCCTAGATATGTCTGATATATCCGATATGTCGATGGAGAGTAAACATACATGATATACTTATATATAATTAGTATATGTCTTTTTAGGGATATATCACCGACATATCCGATATCGGCCGATATATCATCCGATATTTTCCCGAAATGTGTTAGTGATATCTGTTCAAAAAGATTTTTGGTATTACAGGTTTGGATCAAATCAAACCCGAAACATTATCCATACCAACGCAATTGAGCCCAATATTTTTTGGTTATATTTGAAATGATTATGACATTTCAAAACTTTATCAGTTTGCTTGGATTCCTATAAATTGTTCTATCTTTTGTTTCGAACTAGATATGTTAAACTTTGTGATGGTTTGTATTTCTAGAGTCTATATATTTTGTTTATTTTGGTTAATTTTTCGATTTCATTATGCTATATTTTAGTTCATGCATATGTATATTTGTCATCATATAATTTATTGTATACTAGGTTTGCCCGTTGACACGTGCCTACGATACGTCTTCGGAACGGTGCACCTGGTTTGATTATATAAAATAGTTTTAGAGGTCCAGCAAATTAACTGAAGTAGAAAACAATTATATGAGAAAGCAGCATATCTGCCTTTAAGCTCAACCATCGCCTTCTTGATCATTAACTTGAACTTACCTGGAATGCATATAGTTTGTTAGAAACACTGTATAGAGTTTTTTTTGTTAACTTCAGCATCACTTTTAGATGATTGTAATAATTATGCAAGGACATGATCATATAGATTTTATAGAGCTTGTTCTAATCCCATAACCACTATGAGTATGTCTAAATACAATGGTAACCCAAGTGCATGTGTGAAGGTATCTATAATACCAAAAATCTAACATTTGTTTGTCTGAGACTCAGTTTGCAATTGAAATACATCTTATTATTATTTCAAACAAAATGTAATACATGAAGTTCTCAAAACTCTAATCCAAGCTAATCATTTCTTTTATCTTCACTTTGTTTCCCTATTGCACCTTTATAAATAAAAAAAATCAAAATGGATCAATAACAAATTTACTTTACCTGTCTTTCTTGAGTGGAGAGTTTGCACCCTTTACTGGTAAACTCCAGTCATCCCAATCTTATATATCCAAACATACACTAAAAGTTTTTATATGTTATGTTATCCATGATTTCTAGTAACCAGTGAAGGGAACACTTCACGATAGTATATTCTCTTGTAGTAAAGAAATTAATGTTGCATATTTGCCAAGTTATTTTAGGTTACTGATCAGCTTACCTATCCTGCTATGGTTTGGAAGCCCAAATTGAGGACACCAAATAATCCATCTCTCACTTGCGGACACCTTAAATCAATACCAATAAAAAACTCGTCAAATAAATCAACCAATTAAAAGTTTCTTTTTACCCAAAAATAAAAAAATCATACATCTCTAAATTTAGATCTCATGCACACAAAATTTGAGTCAACAATAAACGTAATCCCCTGCACACATAAAATTAAAAATTAGAATGAGAATTCGGTTAATGGAAAAAAATTAGAGTCGCCGCATCGCTTGTAGAGGCTCTCAATTCGGTGGAGGGAAGTCGACGATACGGAATCAGCAGTGGATCAGCTATCGGCGACGACCCCTTGATTGGAGTTCGACACTAGATTTGGGTTTGGATTTACTTTGAGATTCGCGCTTGAGAGGACGATGGAGGCTTTGCCATTAGAATAGAAGCGAATGTTTAAGAAAATTGTTTTAGGGTTTTGGAGTTAGCAGCTTAAAAACCCTAGGGAAGAGAGAGAGAGAGAGAGAGAGAGAGAGAGAGAGATTGGAGCTCTTTGTTTGAGAAATAGAGGGAGCAAACTGATCTGAATAGGAGAGAGAGGTTGAGAGAGAGAGAGAGAGAGAGAGAGAGAGAAATAATTAAATAAATAAAGGAATCGCTTTTGCGGGGGGGGGGGGGGGGGGGGGGGGGGGGAGAATAATTAAATAAATAAAGGAGTTGTTTTGGAGGGGGAATTTGAATTTGAGTTTTGGGGGAAAAATGTCTTTTAGGAGCTTAGATCTGGACCATTGATTTTCTTACTATTGAAGGAGAGCCACTTGATAGCTTTTCTTTGTGGTTTATTATCTCTAATATTATAATGGGAGAAGGGCTTAGTGTCATTTGTAAATGTTTGTCATTTTGTCAACACGTGGAGCGCACGTGTTGGTAGTTTTTTTTGTTTTTTTGGTCCTTTTCATCCCCCCTCCCCATTTTCCCCATGTGCAACGCACGTGTTGATAGCTTTTTTTTTTGTCATTTTCATTCCCCCCTGTCCATTTTTTTCACGTGCAACGCACGTGTATAATACTAGATTTTTTTTGTCCTTTTCATTCCCCCTCCCCATTTTTTCCACGTGCAACGCACGCGTATATAGATAATTAATGTGCAGTGTGTGCATAATGCATGTGTGCACGTTAATTCGTTTAGTTTCATATTTGTTGTGTTATTTATGTGATAAATGTTAGAATGTAATGTATATACATGTCATGTTGATCATATATTGGATATTTTTTTCTATCCTACATGACAACCCGACATATTTAGATATCCCGATATATCCCCCCATATATCTCGATATACAAAAAACTTTCTAGGCCGACACGACAACGATATCTTACATTTAAAACCTTGGATATCTCTTGAATCCATATTGGTACTTTGTCACCTATAAATGCCCAACTATTTCTAATAACTAATGTTTATGTTCTCTTTCTTCCTTTTGTACTTCAACAAGATTAAGTATTCTTTTTTTTGATGAAATCTGCATGGGACAGCAAGGTTAACCACTTTATAATCCAAAACCATGAGGGTTTACAAAGTCAAATTTAAGTGGAACCCAAAATCAAGAGCATGCCCAAACAAGTATACCGATGCACACACTTCAATGGAAACATATCTTCCACAATATAAAATCCAACAAGATTAAGTATTCAAGTTGATTTTTTCACTACTGCAAAGTGACAAATGGAGTACAGAAACCGTGGTTTGTCGTATCGTGGAAGTTAATTGTGTAGTTCCTATTGCATGAGGGAGGGCGTGAATATTTTTTAAAAGATAGTGTGAACGTGCTCCATTCCATTGTTTTAAGTTTTCTTCTTTTTCCTAATGTTTCTAAAATAAAATGTAGGTAGTAAGTTTTCTTCTTTTTCCTAATGTTTCTAAAATAAAATGTAGGTAGTTCAATATCACTAAGGTGGCATAAACCCTGTGACCCAAAGTTCTTTAGTAGTATGACTCCAAAAAGAGTGTTTGTATGGTTGTGTAGACGTGTTGTCTCTAGCATGTGCAGATCATGTGCCTTTTCATCTTTAGTTTTATGCAATATTTTAGCAATTGGTAATCATTATTATGCATTAAGGGTAAATAATCCTCTTAGAAGATATAGTAAATGTTAAATTAAAGACAAGGAAGTACAAACACTATTCTACATCAGTCAAAAATGATTTCGGATAAGATCATTGGTGGGTGATCGGGTGGCTCTCCTCAAAGCATCTGTAGTGGTGGCTTGCTAAATTTTGAGTATATAGATATTGGAAATAGAAAAAAAAGAAATGTCGTTGTAGTCGTGCAAAGCTATTATTTGTATTGTCGCATGTTTTTTATTTTGAGACAGAAGATTATCTTTCGTTGTAGCGGTTTGCAGACGCAAAACGTATAGGACGGAAGATAATTTACCGTCTGTGGATTGAAATTTTTTTTTATAAAAAAAACGCAAAGTGCTTGGACGGTAAACGATCCCTCGTCGGAACATTTTTTTATTTTTTATTTTTAAATTTTTCGAATGGACGGGAGATAATCTCCCGTCCGAGAAAGTTGGTTCAATTTCCCCCCCCCCCCCCCCCCCCCCCCCCCCGCCCCGGGACGAGAAATAATGTTCTGTCGCTCAATTTTTTTTAATTTTTAATTTTTTTTTTTTAAATGCAAGGGACGGCCAATCTTGTTTCGTCCATCAATTTTGGCTCAAAAGTGGATCACGGGCATGCTTTACCCTTTCGTCGCATGCGATAAAGTAAAAAAAAAATTAATTCAAAAGTAAAATAATTGTGCTGGTCGACCAAAAATTTTGTGACACAATTACCCTTTTGTGTCTTTCGGTTTCTCCATATATATGGAGTTGAGGTTAAGAGAAATAAGTTAACTTCAAACAACCGATTGCTATATACGAGTTTCGGTTTGAACCAATATTCCTACCTTTCTACATCATTCCAGTCTCAAATCCAAAACAAATAATAAGTCGATTCGACATTTCATTGGTAGGCTAAAATCAATGGGTGTATCTAGTTCTGATCATGGAAACAGAGGCAAACAACCTGAAACGGATACTCAAGAAATGGACTTAAGCGATCCAACAATGTAGACTCCGGTGGTTGACAATGAATTTCATATCTGTAAGAATGTTACTGAAAATTCTTTTGGTGGGTTCTGTAACTTTAGGGGTAATTGGAATAGTCCAATTAAAGATTACAAGATATGTTCTCGTATCCCAGTAGTGAAACAAATAATAGATAACACTGGTTGGCAAAGTTTTTTTACAATTGATATCGAAAAATCATCCCATAAGATTGTCGAGTCTTTGGTTGAGAGGTGGTGGGACACTACCCACACATTTCATCTTCCGTGTTGTGAGTTGGGATTTACCCCGTTAGATTGGACGATGTTAACGGAAATATCCATTGGGATCGGCGATCAACCACCATGTAATGACGAGAAATATCTATTCGAAGAAGTACAGTCCCGCTTCTTTCCAGAAATTATTTTCGATGATTGGAAGTCTCAGGAAAACGCTATTCATTCCTGAAGAAATATTTCCACAGTAGTGTGATTGAAGCAGCAAAAAACGACAACGATATAGCTGCGAGAGTCGCCAAGGCATTTTTTGTTTACTTCTTCGGCGAATTCATTTTCGCCAATGGTGCTTCTGTTATTAGGTGTGGATGGCTTGCAGCTCTTGAAGATCTGACTAAAGTTGGCACATTTGATTGGGGTGGTCAAGCTTTGGCACTGTTGTACATGTCTCTGGATGCTTGTTGCAGGCATAAAGTTAAATCTTTCAACGTTTCATGGCAAGTACTAGAGGTAATTTTATTAATTACAGTAATAATTTGATTTTTTATATATATATTCGATACTAATACATCTTTATATTCTCAGCATTGGGCATATGAATACACACATGTATGTGTTTCAATCATTGTAAATACGGGAAATGTTGTCGACGATGTGCGGGCCGCTAACAAAAGGCCAAAAATAACACGTTGGAACAAAAGTGAAATTGAGTACAGAAGAACATATCAAGTTAGGTACAATAATGATCTGAACGTACTCAACCGCTCTCCAATATTCAACAACATTCTCGATGGTTGTGCACCACCCGCTGAATTTGTAATAAACAATCATGCATACAACATGGGGTACTATTTAGCTGATGATATATACCCTCTATTGGCGACTATAGTGAAGACTTACTCAGCCCCAGATACACCGAAAAAGAGAAAAATTGCCCAGATGCAAGAAGCTGCACGGAAGGATGTTGAGCGCGCCTTCAGGGTATTACAAGCACGATTTGCTATAGTTAGAGGTCCAGCCAGACTTTGGGATGCTGACAGCCTCTCATATATTATGAAAATGTGTATCATATTACACAATATGATTGTTGAAGATGAAAGGAAAGATGGGATCGGTGAATATGTATACGACCATGATTCTAACTCGACCTTCGTCATACCTAATAGGTCTGGTCCAACTGAGCGTGCAGCTCGAACGGCACGTACTGTATAGCTTCATGACAGACAAATGCATCATGCACTTCGTCTTGATTTAGTTGAACACATTTGGAACGCATATGGAGAGGATGAAGAGGACAAAGATTAAGCAAAGATGTATTACTCAAGATGTGGAATGGATAATTTGGGTCATGTTATTTTCAAAAATGTAGCCATTTCAGTTTTTACGTTATGCTTTTCCAATTTTAAAATTAATGTAATACTATTTTAATTATGACAATTGTTTAATTAAGTTCGAAAGTTGTTGGGTTATCTTCATATTGCAACAAAATAATAGATAACAACATTACTATTAACCATAATTTCATTAATCCCATTCAACAACATTAATAATAAGCATAATAACAACAGACCAACAGTACTAACAAAAATAAAAGATAACTAGTTGCAATTGAGTACTGCTTTAACCCGGATGGTAGCCCCTTTTCTGAGCGATTTCATTCTATCGACATAGAAAATAATAACGCTGATGGTCAGGTAAGCTACTCAAATCCATAGCCATTATACGATCTTCTTCAGCTAACACTCTAAAATTGAAATCTTGTTGTTTCAGCTCTAGCCTGTCTTTCTGGTTGCTAATATAAAAATTGTTAAAATTACGCATCTCTTCCACCATAGCAGACACATCGCTGGCTTCGACGGTGTGCTTCCCTTTTTTCTTTACTTCTTTCCTACCGGGTGGTCGCAAAAGTGGTGAAGGCGCATTTAGATCAATTGGTATATCTAAATCCCACTGCACGTTTGTGGGGGAATGTGTTGAACTACCGCCTTCGGTATATTGAGTATTTGGGACATTTTCGAAAACCTGTGTTGTACGCATGGAAAATTTTGGTTGATCTTTCAAAATTTCATAACACTCTTCAAATTTGAAGGGCTTGCCAATCGATTGCATAAATTCCAGTCGTGCGTCGCATACTTATCACAATTAATAAATTGTTAATAAAGGTACGTGAACGGAATTTAAATTAAAAAAGAAACATAATCAATTAATGAAATACATTAAAACAAAACACACCTTATCTGCATTTGTAGTACCACTTGCCGCTCTATTCGTCACACCGCTCAACTTCGCAATGTACAATGCTACATCCTTTGACATAGTGGAAAATCGAATGGAAAGAGAGCCCGTCGTTCTATCTGTTGCACTTCCAGACAGATTCACAAATGTGAGATAAATCCTATCCTAAAATTGAGTTCCAGTTTGATCACTACCGATCAATGGATCTTGGGTTATAGCAACCCAACTTTGTGCCAAAATAAAATCCTCATACACGATGTATGCCCGACCTTTAATTGGACGAAGATTGGCTATAAAATCAAATGAAAATAATATTGCAAAAATAGGGAAAGGGAAATAGAAAGACCGAAGTTGAAAATTTTAGGAGTTGTGGATTATAGAGATACACAAACTTAGTTGTTGTTCTCTGTTTGAGTCCCTTGTTGAAAAATAACAGAGAGTGAGAGGAAACGAGAAGAACAGAGAGTGAGAGGAGATGTGAAGAAGAACAATGTAGCAGTATGTTTATTTGTAGTTGAGAAATTTAAATATTTTTTTTATAGCCGTTGAACTTCGTTTGTAGGAAAAAAGTAGCAGTTGTAAATTAGATAAACGAAAGGTGAAATAGTTAAAGGGTAAACAAGTAATTCGTTAAAATGCAATGAAAAAAAAGGGGGGGGGGGGGGGGGGGGACGGTAGATAATCTACCATCCGACCTCTTTGTCTTTAGCACAATTGTGTGGGACGGTAGACTACCGTCCTTCACTTTTTTTTTTAAAAACTTAATTAGTGGGACGGAATATTATCGTTCGTCCAACAACTTCGTCGTATGCTAAATTGAAGGGACGGTGTATCGTTTGCCGTCCGACGTTTTAGACGAAAGATTATCTTTCATCTCATTTAACAGAGGAAAGATTATCTTCCGTCAGCTATAATTTGGCAAAAGCCAAACCGTCTGCTATATTTGGCCAGCTACTGTTCAAGCGCCACTCAAATTTTGGGTATTTGGCAGATGAGTACAGCGATTTTTTTTTTTTTTTCTGTTTTTTCCATATTTTTGGTAATTAGCAGACGACTACAGATGCTCTTATCCATACATTTTCAGCTATGAAAATTGCATGGACAATGGGTCTAGTCATTGCTTGACGTCTGGGTATTGTGATGATTGCAATCCACCCCCTATGCATAGCTTGCTATTTTACTAAGGACCAGGATGATAGAGTGTTGTCGAGGCTGTCACCAACATTCGTGTTATCACTGCATTTTCCCCACGGGATCGTGTCCTTCAGCTCTTCAACCTTTGCCCAAGAGGCCCCCACATCACGAGAGCATCCGCCAGGCATGGTATACAGGCATGGTATAATGACATTGGGCTAGCCACATCTCAGAGCCTCATCACATGCAACTGGGCCTTTGATTTCTGGTATGTACACGAGTTTTTGATATATATTGTAATACCCCTAGGTGGTGGGCTTAGGACTCAATGTTAGGCTTATATCTTAAAAGGAGTTGGACTATTAATTAGTGGGCCTAGTAGGAATTGCCTTGTATAATATAGTATATACTAGGTTTGCCCATTGACACGTGCCTACGACATGTCTTCGGAACGGTGCACCTGGTTTGATTATATAAAATAGTTTAGAGGTCCAGCAAATTAACTGAAGTAGGAAACATATTATATGAGAAAGCAACATATCTACCTTTAAGCTCAACTATCGCCTTCTTGATCATTAGCTTGAACTTACCTGGAATGCATATAGTTTGTTAGAAACACTGCATAGAAATTTTTTTTAACTTCAGCATCACTTTTATATACTTGTAATAGTTATGCAAGGACATGAAAATATAGATTTTATAGATCTTACTCTAATCCCATAAACACTATGAGCATATCTAAATACAATGATAACCCAAGTGCAGTGTGAAGGAATCTACAATACAAATAATCTAAATATTTGTTTATCTGAGACACAGTTTGCAATTGAAATACCTCTTATTATTATTTCAACCAAAATGTAATACATGAAGTTCTCAAAACTCTAATCCAAGCTAATCATTTCTTTTATTTTCACTTTGTCTCCTTATTGCACCTTTATAAAAAAAATCAAAATGGATCAATAACAAATTTACTTTAGCTGTCTTTCTTGAGTGGAGAGTTTGCACCCTTCACTGGTAAACTCCAGTCATCCCAATCCTATTCATCCAAACATACACTAAAAGTTCTTATATGTTATGTTATCCATGGTTTCTAATAACCAGTGATGGACACACTTCACGAAAGTATATTCTCTTGCAGTAAAGAAATTAATGTTGCATATTTGCTAATTTATTTTAGATTACTGATCAGCTTACCTGTCCTGCTATGGTTTGGAAGCCCAAATTGAGGGCACCAAATAATCCATCTCTCATTTGCGTACACCTTAAATCAAAACCAATAAAAACCTCATCAAATAAATCACCAAATTAATAGTTTTTTAAACCAAAAAATAAAACAATCATACATCTCTAAACTTAAATCCCATGCACACACAAAATTCGAGTAAGTAAAAAACCGAGTAATCCCATGCACACACAAAATTAAAAATTAAAATGAGAATTCGGTTAATAATATGAAATTAGAGCTGCCACATCGCTTGTAGAGGCTCTCGATTCGGTAGAGGGAAGTTACCGATACAGAGTCGCTTGATATTCGTGCTCGATTTGGTGGAGAGAAGTCGCCGATACGGAATCAGCAACGGATCAGATATCGGCGACGACCCCTTGATTGGGGTTCGACACTGGATTTGAATTTGAATTTGCTTTGAGATTCGCACTTAAGAGGACGATGGAGGCTTCACCAATAAAATAGAAGCGAAGGTTTAAGAAAATGGTTTTAGAGTTTTGGAGTTAGCTGCTTAAAAACCCTAGGAAGAGAGAGAGGGAGAGAGAGAGAGAGAGAGAGAGAGAGAGAGAGAGAGAAATTGGAGCTCTCTGGTTTGAGGAATAGAGGGAGCAAACTGATCTGAATAGGAGAGAGAGAGAGAGAGAGAGAGAGAGAGAGAGATAATTAAATAAATAAAGAAATTGTGTTTTTTTTTTTGGGGGGGGGGGGGATAATTAAATAACTAAAAGAGTTGTTTTGGAGAGGGATATTTGAATTTGAGTTTTGGGCGGAAAAATATCTTTTGGGAGCTTAGATCTGGACCATTGATTTCCTTACTATTGAAGGAGAGCCATTTGATAGCTTCTCTTTGTGTTTTATTATATAGATAATTGACGGAGTGTAGAATGTGTTGGCCCCAAGGTTTCATACTATAATTTTCAATATTAGTTCAAGTTATAAAGTTTTCTAACTTTTTATTTGCTTGAGTGCAAGGATTTAAGTTCTGTAATTGAATGCAAAAGCAAGAGTGTCAATTGTAAGATTGCCTGGATCCATGGATCCATC
The DNA here is from genome assembly GCA_017893485.1 of Hemerocallis citrina. Classification (NCBI taxonomy): domain Eukaryota; kingdom Viridiplantae; phylum Streptophyta; class Magnoliopsida; order Asparagales; family Asphodelaceae; genus Hemerocallis; species Hemerocallis citrina. The sequence goes on along the minus strand of CM030367.1, from coordinate 159,310,002 downwards.
TCTCTAAAGAAGTGAAGTGCCAACATTGAAGTATCAATGAGGCAACTTTTAAGATTCAAGGCATCGCTTATGGTGTTTTCTCTTTTTAGGTGATATATGTTTGATTTAAATATTATCTTGCATATGCAAGTTAAATTGGAGCTCAAGATTTCTCTTAGCTTTAGTCCATTACGAAGAAATTCCTTGAAATTCCCAAACCTTTTAGAAACCAAACCTTTTTAGTGTTAGATTAGAATATTAGCATGTTGGTACCATCTTAGGCAGTACACGAGGAAAAGTCTGAGATTGAGCTATTAGATTTTCTGTTAACTAGCTCCTTACATTTTTGTGATGCTAACTTATTTGTATATAGTCTTGTATACAACTAATTTCGGAGAGCTAGTTGTCTACTCTCCTGTCTACATTCTCCTTGTATTTCTTTTGAAAAACTCTATATTTTAGTGAGTTATTGTAGACATGTATGTAGACAGAAAACCTGCATTACTGTATTTTTCACTAGTGGATCTATATTGACCATTGACCTATAAAAGCCTTTCTAGGTGAGTTTTTGGTACTATTGATTGTTTTCATCTTCCCCAACCTTATCTTGCAAATCCCTAGCATTCTTGAGCTCTAAACTTTGCCAATACTCTTTAATATTTAGATCTTTGACCTTCAAAGTGCATTATAAAGTGCTTCTTCTTTGATTTCTTTGATTTGTTACTTTGGGTGAGTTCATTGTAAGAGTGTGTAGTTTTTAGGTTTGTTAGTGATTGGGTGATCTCTTGAGGAGTGCAAGGCTTCTTGGAGAAAAAGAAGAGTGTTCCCTTGGTGGAAATTGGATGTATCATTCTTGTACTACAACTCTTGGTTTTGGCTAGATTTAACTAGCCAGATTTAGTAAGTAGAATCCCAAGGAGGAAGACCTTGGTGGTGGATTATGCATAACTTGTGCCGAACCACGTGAAACATCTCTCGTCTCCTTTTTACTCTTACTTGCTTTATTATTGCTGGATTTTGTGATTAGGTTGGGTTATTTTGGTTAATTAGTTCTTGAGATTGGAATCGTTGTCATTAGTGCTATCCCCCCCCCCTTCTATGGCTCTACAGTTGGTACCATAGCTTTGATGCTCATTGTTTTATTGCTTAATTGCTAGAGTTAAAGATCCTTAATGGCAGATTCCACCTCCTTCTACACATCATGATTAAAGTTCTATGATTAAAGTTCTATGATTAAAGCCACCACTTTTTTATGGAACATACTATGATGTATGGAAAAGGAAAATGATGTACTATCTCCTAAAGGTAAAGAAGTTTGGAGAATGTGCATATGTGAGATTACTACACCATATGATGATGGTGAACCTGATCTCACTACTCTTGAGGACATGCAAATTGAATCCAATATGAAGGCTATGACCTCCCTCATTGCTGCCTTGAATGAGAGGGAAAATCATAAAATTCGACATTGTGATATGACCTTTAAGGTTTGGAAGTACTCAAAGATAAATATGAGGGTACCGACCAACTTAAGAATACTAGAATATACATGTTAAACACTAAATTTGAATCTTCTTAATGGATGTAGGCGAGAGCTTTGATTCTGTGTTTACTAAATTTGATGACATCGTAAATTCCTTAGAAAGTCTTGAAAGAACCGTTTCGGAGGAAGACAAAGTCCAAAAGATTCTTCAAAGTTTTACTTCGAAATGGAATGCTAAACTAGATGCTATGGATGAGGTTAATGAACATCTACTATTCCTTATTTTGTTTTGCAGGGGAAGTTGAAGACTTAGGAGTTGAAGGTGCAAGAAAGAGGCAAAGCTCGTCTTAGGATCAAAGAGGCACTTGAGGTGGACCAAAATAAGAAGACTATTACACTTAAGTCCTCAATTATGCTGCTTACAATCACTCTACTCAACCAACCTACCATTGAATTCCCTGCCAATTCCTCATGTGACGAAGAAGAAATTGCACTTCTTATAAGAGACATGCACAAGTTTCTCAGGCTTGGAAAGAAGGAATTCTGCAATGGAGAGAAGCAAAAGGAAGGATCTTGTTTCAAATGCAAAAGGTAGGGTACATCAAGGCAAATTGCCCTCTCAACACCAACACCCACAATTGCAACAACAATAACAACTACGAGGTACGATTTGTGCCTCGCAAGAATGATTACAAAGGAAAGATGAAAGCATATATGGGTACTTGGGCCGATGATTCGGATGCAAATGATTCCAATGACGACTCAAAGGAAGTCGCTAATATGGGAGTATGTTTCTTGACACTTGATAATGATGACGGGCACTCATCTAATCAAAACGAGGTAAATTTCAATGATGCTCTTATTTATGAAGAACTTGCAAGTGTTGTTAATGATTTCTATAGCCGCTTTAAGAGAGAGTTAGAAGAAAACAAGAAGCTCAAGAAAGAACTCAAACATATGAGTGTTCTGCTTGAGGATCTTAATGCAAAGGATAACTCTCCAAAGAATGAAAGTTTATCTAAAGATTATGACTCTCTTCTTATCATAAATGAATAATTGATTAAGGAAAATAATGGGTTAAAAGAAGAGATTGAAAATTCTAAGGTAGCCTCAATTTCTTGTAGCACACCACAAGCTTCTACTAGTGAGTTTGGGAGTGAGTTGGTATCACTCAAGAGTAAGAATATGATTCTCGCTAAAAGGTGTGATGAGCTTAAACTTGATGGTGATGCCAAAGCGCAAATGCTCAATCATACAATGGAGAAGCTTGTTAGTGCAACAAGAGGTTGAAAAATTGAATGTAGCAATTGAAAGACTTAAGAAGGGAAAATCTCAACTAGATGGCCTCATTGCTACATTTAGAAGGGTGAACAATAAGAGTGGTCTTGGTTATCAAGCTCAATCTCACAAGACCAAGACTATGACGTCTTTTACTAATTATCCTCATTACTCAAAGAGGAAATCTTTTTCTTATTCACATTTTTATGCTTCCACATCACATGGACTTCCTCATACATATTCACATTATGCTTCAAACATGGTAAGAAGTGTAATTATTGTGCTAGACATGGGCATGATGAACCCAATAATATTCACATTTAGGAGCAATAATCTTAATGCAATTGGACATTTAAATGCTCTATATGTGGTATTTTACTCTTATTTTCTCTTTTCCATAGGAAACAGCCTAAAAACAGCAAAACGAAGCAGATTCAAGACTAATACAGACTGAGAGGATGATACACAGGGAGCTGCAGGACACAAGTCGACTGGTCATCAAAGACAGTCGACTGAACAGAGGAGTGAAATCCCGAAGCTACGCAGTACAGTCGACTTACTCCAAAGACAGTCGACTTGACTGATGAATTGTGAATCTACAGATGTCTCGACACAGTCGACTGATTCCAAAACCAGTCGACTGGCATTCAGCAGAGTTAGAAGATAAGAACAGTTGAAGATTCATCCTCATCCAAATCCGAAGCAAGATTAAGTTATCCAAACCCAGGTCGTCTGCGAATAACAACTCTTCATTAATAAAGTTAAAGAACCGGGATTGGCAAGTAAAAAGATGGACTCAGTCCTATGCGTGAAGAGATAAGAAATCAGGGACTTGATATCTGCATACAAGGACAAGAGAAACTAAAAAATAAAGAGAGAATCATCTACCATCAGAGGGGAGGATTGACAGCAAGCATCAAGATACCAGCATCAAAGAAGGAGGAGAACAAGTCGACTGCTGATTGGGCTCAATTTCAACATCATACAAATCAGTGTTCTTTTGTTCTTCCTTTTACTTTATTTTTATTGTAGAGTCATGAATTCTATTTTATTTATCAATAAAGGTTGTATTATGTGCAACTAATTTCATAGTTGGGTAGATTGAAACCATAGTCATGTAATGCTGATATTCTTCTAAACGCGACTCTATTACTTATTGATTAAACCTGATTGTATTGGTATAAATTTATATGAATCAAACTTGTTCAGAAGTTCTAAGAGCAGTCGACTGAGAGTGACAGCAAGTCGACTGCCATGCAGAACCTGAGATTATCAAGTTTGCGTATTATAAATCTGAATCTGTTATATGAGTACAGAGACGACCCGTATCTCGTGTCTATAGCTTGTAACACAGGAATCTTTAGGAATTCTTGGTTTAATCAACTTGAAGGATCTAGATCTGATACCAATTTCTAGAACTTTAAGTGTTTGTTCGTTTCCATTGTTCCTATGCTTCCTTTAAGTGCAACTTAGTAGATACCATGCTAAATACTTAAGGAAAGAAACGAATTAGAGTAGATACTGATATGGCTAAAAATAGGATTAAATCGGGACCGTTCACATCGGACACGAATCTTAAAGCTCAGGGGTAAAACGGTAATTCCACATACAAATGGGTCCGAAACGGGTACTGGGTCTCCTTCTCACAGATCCAATAACCCGCGAACGGATCCACCTCAACTGGGTACGGGTCCTAACCCGAAACACACCCAGTCCAGAAAAGATAGAATTAGGGTTTCTGATTAATCCAAATCAACGGCTCTGATTCACATCTATCTTTTCACCGGGAATTAAGGGATTCTATTCCTAATCTGATTACGAGGATTTTATGCCTTATCAGATCACAGGAATCACATTCCTTATCTGATCCCAACGGCGACTATAAATACCCCACACCCATCTCCATTAAGAGGTAATCAATCTTTTTCTAGTTAAACGCTCTTTCATAATCATTTCTGGTTACTGACTTGAGCGTCGGAGGGTGCGTCGCCGGGATCAACCCCGGTGTCTCGCACTTCCTTGCAGGTGAACGGCGGGAGTCAACGGTCAAGCTCCGACGGAACAGGTTAGGTGTTTGCTATTCGGGTTTTCCACGAACTCATAAATTCATCTGCTTGCCCCCACACCGAAATTAGCGGCAACAGATTGGCGCCGTCTGTGGGAACACCATACGAATAGCCTCCTCCTCTTCTCGTCGACTAGCTCTTCTCTAGCCATGCCTCCCAGAAAAGTAAGATCCAGGGGGTCCAACCGTGGACCCAACCCTATTGATCAACAGCAGGAAGTCCCCGTCCATCCCGCTCCGCAGCAGGGGCAACTTCCTCCTCCGACCGAGGACCATCTTCAGCAAGATCAACCTCCTCTTCAGAATCAGCAACCCCCCAAGGTTCCCACCGGTCCTCAGAATGCCGGTGCGGGGGGCTCTCGTATGAAGCAACCACTCAATCAGGACCGCGCCTCCATACACAACGCCTCTACGGATTCCATGGCCTCTCACAATCCCCAAAATCAGAAGAAGGAAGAGGACCTACGCCACCGTCTAGACGAGAAGCGGGCCCGAGAGGGAGCCTCCCGCCAGCAACGTCCGAGTGAGCGGTCCCCTCACCACTGAGATCACAGAAGAAGACCACGCTCCCCCGCGGGTCGGCAGCAGCCTAGGAACGATGAGGCGCCAATCACCCGCGCCGAGACCCAACGAGTTCGGAGCACAACTCTCTCATAGAGTTCCTCCTCACACTCGTCTCACAAACAGCTCTTTCCCAGAGCCGGGCTCTTCCGCTCCGCTCACCTCCAAAGCGGACCTCTTCTCAACAAAGTTCGAAGCACAACTCCCTCCAAGAGTTCCTCCTCACACTCGTCTCACAAACGGCTCCCTTCCAGAGTCAAGCTCTTCGCTCCGCCCACCTCCAAGGCGGACCTCTTCTCAACGAGTTCGGAACTCACAACTCTCACCAAGAGCTCCTCCTCACACTCGTCCCGAAAACAACTCTTTCCCAGAGCCGGGCTCTTCCGCTACGCTCGCCTCCGAAGCGGACCTCTTCTCAGACAGTTCGGAGCTCACAACTCTCTCCTAGAGTTGCTTCTTAAACTCATCTCCCGAATGGCTCTCTCCCAGAGCAGAGCTCTTCGCTCCGCTCGCCTCCGAAGCGGACCTCTTCTCAGACAGTTCTGAGCTCACAACTCTCTCCTAGATTTGCTCTTCTCCTAAATGGACCAAACTCTTCTCCTAAATGGCTCTCTTCCAGAGCCGAACTCTTTGCTCCGCCCACCTCCAAGGCGGACCTCTTCTCAACGAGTTCGGAGCTCACAACTCTCACCAAGAGCTCCTCCTCACACTCGTCCCGAAAACAACTCTTTCCCAGAGCCGGCCTCTTCCGCTCCGCTCGCCTCCGAAGCGGACCTCTTCTCAGACAGTTCGGAGCGCACAACTCTCTCCTAGAGTTGCTCCTCAAACTCATCTCGCAAATGGCTCTCTTCCAAGAGCCGAACTCTTCCCTCCGCTCGCCGTCGAAGCGGACCTCTTCTTAACAAATCCGGAGCACACAACTCTCTCCTAGAGTTGCTCCTCAAACTCATCTCACCAATGGCTCTCTTCCAGAGCCGAGCTCTTCCCTCGACTCGCCGCCGAAGTGGGCCTCTTATCAACGAGTTCGGAGCACACAAATCTCTCCTAGAGTTGCTCCTCAAACTCATCTCGCAAATGGCTCTCTTCCAGAGCCGAGCTCTTCCCTCCGCTCGCCGCCGAAGCGGACCTCTTCTCAACAAGTCCGGAGCGCGCAACTCTCTCCTAGAGTTGCTCCTCAAACTCATCTCCCAAATGGCTCTCTCCCAGAGCCGAGCTCTTCGCTCCGCTCGCCTCCGAAGCGGACCTCTTCTCAGACAGTTCGGAGCGCACAACTCTCTCCTAGAGTTGCTCCTCAAACTCGCCTCCCGAACGGCTCTCTTCCAATCCGAGCTCTTCCCTCCGCTCGCCGCCAAAGCGGACCTCTTCTCAACAAGTCCGGAGCACACAACTCTCTCCTAGAGTTGCTCCTCAAACTCATCTCACCAATGGCTCTCTTCCAGAGCCGAGCTCTTCCCTCCGCTCGCCGCCGAAGGGGAACTCTTATCAACGAGTTCGGAGCGCACAACTCTCTCCTAGAGTTGCTCCTCAAACTCATCTCGCAAATGGCTCTCTTCCTGAGCCGAGCTCTTCCCTCCGCTCGCCGCCGAAGCGGACCTCTTCTCAACAAGTCCGGAGCGTGCAACTCTCTCCTAGAGTTGCCCCTCAAACTCATCTCCCAAATGGCTCTCTCCCAGAGCCGAGCTCTTCGCTCCGCTCGCCTCCGAAGCGGACCTCTTCTCAGACAGTTCGAAGCCCACAACTCTCTCCTAGAGTTGCTCCTCAAACTCGCCTCCCGAACGGCTCTCTTCCAATCCGAGCTCTTCCCTCCGCTCGCCGCCGAAGCGAACCTCTTCTCAACAAGTCCGGAGCGCGCAACTCTCTCCTAGAGTTGCTCCTCAAACTCATCTCCCAAATGGCTCTCTCCCAGAGCCGAGCTCTTCGCTCCGCTCGCCTCCGAAGCGGACCTCTTCTCAGACAGTTCGGAGCCCACAACTCTCTCCTAGAGTTGCTCCTCAAACTCGCCTCCCGAACAGCTCTCTTCCAATCCGAGCTCTTCCCTCCGCTCGCCGCCGAAGCGGACATCTTCTCAACGAGTTCGGAGCGCACAACTCTCTCCTAGGGTTGCTCCTCAAACTCATCTCGCAAATGGCTCTCTTCCAGAGCCGAGCTCTTCCTTCCGCTCGCCTCCAAGGCGGACCTCTTCTGAACGAGTTCGGAGCTCACAACTCTCTTCTAGAGTTGCTCCTCAAACTTGTCTCACAAATGGCTCTCTTCCAGAGCCGAGCTCTTTGCTCCGCTCACCTCCAAGGCGGACCACTTCTCAACGAGTTCGGAGTCCAGCTTCTTCTACATGGCTGCTCCCACAACTTGCTAAGCACCACACGATGGTTCGGAGTCCAGCACTCGGCTCTACTCTTCTTCCTCGGCTCGTCCTCAGACGAGCCAGGAGTAGATCGCCGTTCGAAATTGCTCCTGCAGCCGTTGAATGGATCGGAGTCCAACACTTGGCTCGATTCTACTTCGCAAGTTCGCTCCTAAGCGGACTAGAAGTAGCTCGCCATTCGAAACTGCTCCTGCATCCCTCAAACTAACCTCACGATGGTTCGAAGTCCAACACTCGGCTCGACTCTTCTTCCTCGGCTCGTCCTCAAACGAGCCAGGATTAGATCGCCATTCGAAATTGCTCCTGCAGCCGTTGAATGGATCGGAGTCCAACACTCGGCTCGACTCTTCTTCCTCGGCTCGTCCTCAAACGAGCCAGGAGTAGATCGCCGTTCGAAATTGCTCCTGCAGCCGTTGAATGGATCGGAGTCCAACACTTGGCTCGATTCTACTTCGCAAGTTCGCTCCTAAGTGGACTAGAAGTAGCTCGCCATTCGAAACTGCTCCTGCATCCCTCAAACTAACCTCACGATGGTTCGGAGTCCAGCACTCGGCTCGACTCTTCTTCCTCGGCTCGTCCATAGACGAGCCGAAAGTAGATCGCCGTTCGAAATTGCTCCTGCAGCCGTTGAATGGTTCGGAGTCCAACACTTGGTTCGATTCTACTTCGCAAGTTCGCTCCTAAGCGAACTAGAAGTAGCTCGCCATTCGGAACTGCTCCCACAACCTTAAACTAATCTAACGATGGTCGGGGTCCTATGGCTCGACTTTACTTCACCAGCTCGTCCTTAAACGGGCCGGAGGAAGATGGCCATTCCGAACTGCCCCCATGACCATCCGAGCCGAGCTACCCATCTACCGAGAAGCAAAGTGGCGGAAGATGTGCCCCAAAATCCGTGCTCGGATCTGCCGAACAAGATGCATCTACCGAGCAGCAAAGCAGATGAAGAGCAAGAAGAAAAAGAGGCTAACGGGTCAGGGTCGGATCCAATACCCTCGGTCCGACCCATACCCTTCTTAGCTCCTTCCTTCTTCTCCTTCTTCAGTCTTCCCGCCAAAAGTACCCAACACTTCTGCTCTTCTTCACTGTGCGAAAGAACGAGGCAGGGGAGAGAACCCGAATGCCTCTCCTCTCCATCCTCTTTCTTCTCAAGGCCAAGCTCTTTACTTCGCTTACCTCCAAAGCAGAGCTCTTCTCAAA